>CM062819.1:1253474359-1254674359 GCA_031772625.1 Pinus tabuliformis
TTGAATTCCACTTCGTCTCACTTTGAGCCTAGATTAACGAACTCATTGGTTGTCTTTGGGATCTTTTTTGTTCTTTGGTGTTTTGATTAGTGATTTAGGGAACTGCATGTGTTTGCATTGAAGTGAAATGTGTGTTTTTATCTTTATGTTATCATTTCTCAAAGTTGTTTAGTGCGTTTTGCCTCAACAAGAAAAAATCTCTTTTGCTTGTATTTGTTAATGAGAATTAGAACTTTTAATTTTGATTGTGATTAGTGATCTTAAAGAAAAGTTTGTAATTTCCTTTTGCTGCATTAGGAAGTTCTTTGTGTTTTGGATCATTTCGTTTGCGTGCAATGCTCTCAAACCCTCTCGTAGCTACATTCATCAAATGAAATGACTATTTTGGCTTTTTTTTGCATTTAGGATACTTTGAGTGATTACATACTGTAAGGCCTGAAACTGAAACATTAATCCAAGATCAAATTTAAAATGAACTGAATGAATCTAACAACGCATTGGAACATAATGCACAATTTAGGAGGTCTAGGCTAGAGACGTGCTCGGCATCGTTAAACCTAGTCAATTTTGTTTCATCAAGGTTGGGTGATTCCTCATTCGTGTCGCAATAGTGGTCTAGTACGGATTTGAGCTCCCACACATGTCGAGTATATGGGAGACCCCACTAGGTTATCATGCTTTATCCATAGGAAGCTGTGTCTGCCGCCTTAAGCGTAACGCACCGAACACAAGCATTCTAGAAGAATGACTGATCCAGATTTAAACAGGAACGCCACAAATTACAGAGATAACCATATACACAAAGATGCAGCGGAAATAATACTTCATTTCATTAATGGAAAATACTGACATATGCTTACAAACAGAAATGGCAATAAACTAGCTAGGGCGATGGTAGCTTATCTCTGAGAAGAGATGTGATGGCTACATGCCTCTGAACTGTTCTGAACTGTATTACAATGAGGCTCGAAGGCCTATTTATTGTTGAGAAACAATGGAAAACCCTTCACATACCGAAACCTAACCCTAGAAGATGAAACGCCAAATTGTGGGCCCCGTTTGGGTAAATTGGTACATCAATTTCCCGGGGTCGTAACTTTGGCATACGATCTCCGTTTGACGCGTACGATAGCTCGTTAGAAAGATCTATCCGAGTACTACCACTTTGGGAGGAACATAGGCTCGGTTGCCCCATAATTCAAAAAAACGTCGTTTAGGGCCTCAAAACGGCTCCGGAAGTTCAGGACCCGAAAAACTGCTAAAAATAGTAAACTGTGCTACAATTAAGGAAACTGAAAATGCTGAGAAAGACAATGGTGGGGGTCCAGGTGGACCTGGCAGGTGGCCACCAATATCCACCTGGATCATTCCTCCCCCCTTAGGAAGCAATGGACCCATTGCGTTGAGCTCCTCCATGAGATGAGGAAACCTCTGCTGAACTTGTTCCCTGGTGAGCCACTTGCCCTGCTGAAGGAGTTGGCCTGCTTTTGACAACTCGATACAGTTGGATATGCTGTTGGCGAGTGTTCTTGATCTGTGTGTCCATGATCCGATCAGTTGCAGCTTGTTCCATGCAATCGGGATTTATTTTGTGGGTTTGAGCTGTTCTGCAATGTCGGATGTGTCTAGCAATGGTGGAAAGTATGGCCGAAGGCGGTCCACATTGAACACTGGGTGCAGGCCAAGGAATGGGGGAATGCTGAGCTCAAATGCATTGTCTCCCATAGCCTTAGTAATGGTGTAAGGGCCATATCGAAGTGGTCTCAATTTCCGATAGGCTCCAGTAAGGCGTTCCTTTTGCAAATGCAACCAGACTTTGTCGCCCACCTGAAACTTGTGTGGCACCCGGTGTTGATCATGTCGCTGCTTGTACTTGGCATTTGATTTCTCAAGAATGTCATGGACCTGCTGGCGAATATGTTGGATGCGCTCAATGAAGCTGGTGGCCTTATCTGTTTCGGACTGGACATGAGCTGAATTCATGTGAGTAGCTGCAAGTGGCATGGCCACATCAATGGGGCATAGTGGCTGGAATCCTAAACCCACCTGAAAAGGGCTATGGCCAGTGGAGCTGTGAAGAGCTCGGTTGTAGCTGTGCTGAACATAGGGGAGGCTCTCGTCCCATGTGCGTGGATGCTTTGAGTTATACATGCGCAGAATGTGCACAATCATCCTGTTGACAACCTCTGTCTGGCCATCAGTTTGAGGATGGAAGGCTGTGGACTTCGTGAGTTTGGTGTCCAGCATTGACCAGAGACTGGACCAAAATGTGCTGAGAACCGACTGTCCCGATCTGAGATGATAGACTGTGGGATCCCAAAGTGCACCCACACTCGTTCAAAGAAGAGTTTAGCAGTGGCTTCTGCTGTGATATTCTTCTTGCAGGCCATCATAATGGCCATCTTTGAGAACCTGTCGACGACCACAAAAACACAGTCATTTCCATGCTTAGTGGAAGGAAGGCCTGACATGTAATCCATGGAGATGGATTCCCAAGGTCGACTAGGGGTAGGCAACGGGGTATAGAGGCCTTGCTTCTTAATGGTCGGTTTGGCAATGGCACAGGCAGTACATGATCGGATGTACTTCCCAACATCCTGTCGAAGATTCGGCCAATAGAAATAGTTTTGCAGTACTGCCACTGTTTTCTCGACCCCGAAATGCCCAGCAGCCCGACTGTAGTGTGCTTCCCAAATCATCTTGGCACGCTCGCTTGAAGGAACACAAAGGTGACCGAGGTGGCATAATAGGGCATCCTGGAGGTGAAAATCTGCAACCTGCCGACCCTCCAAGAGTGTCTGGTATGTGTGGCCGAATTCTGGGTCGCTTTTGTAGAGAAGTGGCCAATCAGAAGTCTCGTGCCCGCAAGAGTTGAGCACGGTGGTTAGCGCCATGATCGGTGGTCGACTGAGGCAATCTGCAACATTATTGGTGCTGCCCTTTTTTATACTTGATATTCAAGTGAAACTGTTGCAGGTATGTAGACCACTTCTGATGGCGATCATTCTGCAATTTCCCTTGGGTCTGTATGAATTGCAGAGGTCGGTGGTCTGTGTGGATGACCGTTTCTTCCCCAAAATGTAATGCTTCCATTGTCGGCAGGCCTGTACAATGGAATACATCTCTTTATCATAAGTGGGGTACTTCCGGACTGTGTCTGAAAGTGTTTCACTGTGATATGCCACTGGATGTCCATGTTGAGTAAGGACTGCCCCAATAGCATAGTCAGAGGCATCTGTCTCGACCTCAAATGGTTGTTGTAAATCTGGTAACGCGAGCACTGGTGCCGTGCAGAGGCGATCCTTCAACTCCCTGAATGCCTTCTGTTGAGATTCAGACCAAAAGAATTTTGCTTTCGCCCCGCCCTTGGTGACTTGACTCAAGGGCCAAGAAATATGAGAAAATCCCAACACAAACCTGCGGTAGAAGTTGGCAAGACCTAGAAAGCTGCGGAGCTCTGTTAGAGTGGTTGGAGAGGGCCAATCCCGAATGACTTGGACCTTGGCTGGATCGACATGCACCCCCTGTTCATCAATGATGTATCCCAGATACTGGACCTCGGTCATGCCAAAAGTGCATTTCTCCAAATTGGCACATAGCTTGTGTTGCCGCAGTGTTTGGAGAACCTGTCGGATGTGGTGGAGGTGCTCTTCCCAACTCCGGCTGAAGATCAGAATGTCATCCAAGTATACTACTACAAAGGAGTTGGTGAATGGCCGCAAGATGTCATCCATTAGCCTCATAAAGGTTGCAGGAGCATTCGTCAATCCAAAGGCATGACCAACCATTCGAAGAGGCCCTCCTTGGATTTGAAGGCAGTCTTCCACACATCTGAGGGTTCAATTGGTACCTGGTGATATCCTGACTTCAGATCGATCTTGCTGAAATATTTCGCCCCCTTTAGTTGGTCTAGGAGGTCATCAATCCGCGGGATCGGGTACCTATTACGGACAGTGATCTTGTTCAGCGCCCGATAGTCAATACAGAGTCTCCACGTCCCATCCTTCTTCTGTACCAACACTATCGGGCTCCCACAGGGCGAAGAACTCGGACGGATGTGACCTTTCTGTAGGAGCTCCTGAATCTGCCTCTTGATTTCATTGTTCTCCAGAACGGAGCGCCGATAAATTGGTCCATTGGGTAGCGGCGCACCTGGGGTCAGATCAATGGAGTGCTTGACTTGACAGTGCAGAGGAACCCCTGCCGGGGAGGTGAAGATGTCTTTGTACTCCTCCACAATCTTGTCCATTTGTAGCTGCCGTGCAGAGGGACCTCGTTTGGAGGCCGCGGCCACTGTCTTCTTCTTCCCTTGAGGGCGTATCATCAGGAAAACAAATTTCCTGGTTTTGGAAATGATCTTACTGCATTGTTTTGCAGTAATCAAAGAGATGGCGGCAGGTGGTGGTACCTCTGGTATCCTGAACAACTTATTTCCAATGTAATAATAACAGCACGGGGCCTTGATTCATACACAGCATGTCGCTTCCACAAGTATGGTTGTCCTAGTAATACATCACAAACTTCAAGGGGAGCAATGTCACACAATACCTCATCCGTGAAGGGCTTGATGTTGTATGGAAGGCGACACTGCTGGCTCACGCGAAGATCTCGCCCTTGGTAAAGCCACCCAATGGTGTATGGTTGTGGATGTGCTGTGGTCGGTAAGCCCAACCGCTTCACGACCTCTGCCGAAATGAGGTTCTTTTGACTCCCGCTATCAACAATGAACTGTATCGGGGAGCCCTTGACCCACATCTGGGAGTGGAAGAGACGCTCCTCCTCCTCTGGATCTTCGGGTTCATTTTTCTGGATCTTTGCGGTAGCAACAGTGGCGCTGGGATCCGCATCAATGATCTGCTTCCCTTTTTCATACCCCTTATCGGGTTCTGACTCAGAGTCGGAACATGCATCTGATTCTGAAACCTTTAGCTCAGCCACCAGTGACTGTTTGGCCCGACACTCACTTGTGTTGTGAGTGGAGCTTTATGGAACTCGCACCATTTTCCAGTGTCCTTTCTCGGCTTCGCGGCGTTGCTCTTTGCTTGCAGCTTCAGCTGGTTGTCTTGGGCTGTCCCGCCTTGGCTTTGTCCTTTGTTCTGTGGTTTAGGGGCACCTTTCCCCTGCTTTGGATTCGCAGATCCAAAGTCTCGCTTCTTTTGTTTAAACTTCTGCTCGACTTTGACGGCATATACGGTATGCTGCGCCGAGCGAGGGGATGTTTAGGAACTGTATTTCTTCCTGGATGTACTTGTGCAGGCAGCCACGGTATTTGAGTATCAAATGTTGCTCCGAATCCTTGATACCCAACTTTGTGCGAAGGGTATGGAAAAGATTGGTGAACTCCGGCACATCTTGGTCCCTTCCCTGCCGCAGCGTGGTCCACTTTATGTATTCATCCTCATAGCTTCCGACAGGGTAGTACTGCTCCTTGATGGCATCCGGAACGAATCCCAGGTGGGTGCGGCTGAAAATAGTGAGCCAGTACTTTCATCCTTCTGCTCGCAGTAGGTTTCCCACCAGTCCTTGACGTGGGGGCTGCTTTGAGAAGAGCAAAAACAATCTTTTTCGACTCGAAAATTCATGAACAGAAAAATAACCCTCTAGCAGATTTAACCATTTATCTACGGCATCGGCGTCTATCTGACCCTCGAATATGGGGATTTCAAAATTAACTTGTACCTTAAAGGGTGTGGCGTTTCCAGAGGAGCTGCTGGAAGCCGATGCGCCGCTTCTGGGTAGCCGCTGAAGGATCTGCGCAAAGCTGTCCATCATCGCGTTCCGTTGTCGCTCGAGCGCTTCTTCGAGCAAGATTTTGATGGGATCTCCTGCCCCCTCGTCTTTCTTCTCGTCCGCCATGGGAGGCCGTCGGGATTTGCGAGGCTGGTCTTGCAAAGGTTCAACCAGTTCAAGCCCTAACTCCTTATATCCCGACCTTGTTGGGGACATGCAAAGAAAAACAGAGAAAAAGCAGACCGCTCTGATACCACTGATCCAGATTTAAACAGGAACGCAACAAATTACAGAGATAACCATATACACAAAGATGCAGCGGAAATAATACTTCATTTCATTAATGGAAAATACTGACATATGCTTACAAACAGAAATGGCAATAAACTAGCTAGGGCGATGGTAGCTTATCTCTGAGAAGAGATGTGATGGCTACATGCCTCTGAACTGTTCTGAACTGTATTACAATGAGGCTCGAAGGCCTATTTATTGTTGAGAAACAATGGAAAACCCTTCACATACCGAAACCTAACCCTAGAAGATGAAACGCCAAATTGTGGGCCCCGTTTGGGTAAATTGGTACATCAATTTCCCGGGGTCGTAACTTTGGCATACGATCTCCGTTTGACGCGTACGATAGCTCGTTAGAAAGATCTATCCGAGTACTACCACTTTGGGAGGAACATAGGGCTCGGTCGCCCCAGAATTCCAAAAAACGTCGTTTAGGGCCTCAAAACGGCTCCGGAAGTTCAGGACCCGAAAAACTGCTAAAAATAGTAAACTGTGCTACAATTAAGGAAACTGAAAATGCTGAGAAAGACAATGGTGGGGGTCCAGGTGGACCTGGCAGGTGGCCACCAATATCCACCTGGATCATTCCTCCCCCTTAGGAAGCAATGGTCCCCATTGCGTTGAGCTCCTCCATGAGATGAGGAAACCTCTGCTGAACTTGTTCCCTGGTGAGCCACTTGCCCTGCTGAAGGAGTTGGCCTGCTTTGACAACTCGATACAGTTGGATATGCTGTTGGCGAGTGTTCTTGATCTGTGTGTCCATGATCCGATCAGTTGCAGCTTGTTCCATGCAATCGGGATTTAATTCTGTGGGTTTGAGCTGTTCTGCAATGTCGGATGTGTCTAGCAATGGTGGAAAGTATGGCCGAAGGCGGTCCACATTGAACACTGGGTGCAGGCCAAGGAATGGGGGAATGCTGAGCTCAAATGCATTGTCTCCCATAGCCTTAGTAATGGTGTAAGGACCATATCGAAGTGGTCTCAATTTCCGATAGGCTCCAGTAAGGCGTTCCTTTTGCAAATGCAACCAGACTTTGTCGCCCACCTGAAACTTGTGTGGCACCCGGTGTTGATCATGTCGCTGCTTGTACTTGGCATTTGATTTCTCAAGAATGTCATGGACCTGCTGGCGAATATGTTGGATGCGCTCAATGAAGCTGGTGGCCTTATCTGTTTCGGACTGGACATGAGCTGAATTCATGTGAGTAGCTGCAAGTGGCATGGCCACATCAATGGGGCATAGTGGCTGGAATCCTAACCCACCTGAAAAGGGCTATGGCCAGTGGAGCTGTGAAGAGCTCGGTTGTAGCTGTGCTGAACATAGGGGAGGCTCTCGTCCCATGTGCGTGGATGCTTTGAGTTATACATGCGCAGAATGTGCACAATCATCCTGTTGACAACCTCTGTCTGGCCATCAGTTTGAGGATGGAAGGCTGTGGACTTCGTGAGTTTGGTGTCCAGCATTGACCAGAGACTGGACCAAAATGTGCTGAGAAACCGACTGTCCCGATCTGAGATGATAGACTGTGGGATCCCAAAGTGCACCCACACTCGTTCAAAGAAGAGTTTAGCAGTGGCTTCTGCTGTGATATTCTTCTTGCAGGCCATCATAATGGCCATCTTTGAGAACCTGTCGACGACCACAAAAACACAGTCATTTCCATGCTTAGTGGAAGGAAGGCCTGACATGTAATCCATGGAGATGGATTCCCAAGGTCGACTAGGGGTAGGCAACGGGGTATAGAGGCCTTGCTTCTTAATGGTCGGTTTGGCAATGGCACAGGCAGTACATGATCGGATGTACTTCCCAACATCCTGTCGAAGATTCGGCCAATAGAAATAGTTTTGCAGTACTGCCACTGTTTTCTCGACCCCGAAATGCCCAGCAGCCCGACTGTAGTGTGCTTCCCAAATCATCTTGGCACGCTCGCTTGAAGGAACACAAAGGTGACCGAGGTGGCATAATAGGGCATCCTGGAGGTGAAAATCTGCAACCTGCCGACCCTCCAAGAGTGTCTGGTATGTGTGGCCGAATTCTGGGTCGCTTTTGTAGAGAAGTGGCCAATCAGAAGTCTCGTGCCCGCAAGAGTTGAGCACGGTGGTTAGCGCCATGATCGGTGGTCGACTGAGGCAATCTGCAACATTATTGGTGCTGCCCTTTTTATACTTGATATTCAAGTGAAACTGTTGCAGGTATGTAGACCACTTCTGATGGCGATCATTCTGCAATTTCCCTTGGGTCTGTATGAATTGCAGAGGTCGGTGGTCTGTGTGGATGACCGTTTCCTTCCCCAAAATGTAATGCTTCCATTGTCGGCAGGCCTGTACAATGGAATACATCTCTTTATCATAAGTGGGGTACTTCCGGACTGTGTCTGAAAGTGTTTCACTGTGATATGCCACTGGATGTCCATGTTGAGTAAGGACTGCCCCAATAGCATAGTCAGAGGCATCTGTCTCGACCTCAAATGGTTGTTGTAAATCTGGTAACGCGAGCACTGGTGCCGTGCAGAGGCGATCCTTCAACTCCCTGAATGCCTTCTGTTGAGATTCAGACCAAAAGAATTTTGCTTTCGCCCCGCCCTTGGTGACTTGACTCAAGGGCCAAGAAATATGAGAAAATCCCAACACAAACCTGCGGTAGAAGTTGGCAAGACCTAGAAAGCTGCGGAGCTCTGTTAGAGTGGTTGGAGAGGGCCAATCCCGAATGACTTGGACCTTGGCTGGATCGACATGCACCCCTGTTCATCAATGATGTATCCCAGATACTGGACCTCGGTCATGCCAAAAGTGCATTTCTCCAAATTGGCACATAGCTTGTGTTGCCGCAGTGTTTGGAGAACCTGTCGGATGTGGTGGAGGTGCTCTTCCCAACTCTGGCTGAAGATCAGAATGTCATCCAAGTATACTACTACAAAGGAGTTGGTGAATGGCCGCAAGATGTCATCCATTAGCCTCATAAAGGTTGCAGGAGCATTCGTCAATCCGAAAGGCATGACCAACCATTCGAAGAGGCCCTCCTTGGATTTGAAGGCAGTCTTCCACACATCTGAGGGTTCAATTGGTACCTGGTGATATCCTGACTTCAGATCGATCTTGCTGAAATATTTCGCCCCTTTAGTTGGTCTAGGAGGTCATCAATCCGCGGGATCGGGTACCTATTACGGACAGTGATCTTGTTCAGCGCCCGATAGTCAATACAGAGTCTCCACGTCCCATCCTTCTTCTGTACCAACACTATCGGGCTCCCACAGGGCGAAGAACTCGGACGGATGTGACCTTTCTGTAGGAGCTCCTGAATCTGCCTCTTGATTTCATTGTTCTCCAGAACGGAGCGCCGATAAATTGGTCCATTGGGTAGCGGCGCACCTGGGGTCAGATCAATGGAGTGCTTGACTTGACAGTGCAGAGGAACCCCTGCCGGGGAGGTGAAGATGTCTTTGTACTCCTCCACAATCTTGTCCATTTGTAGCTGCCGTGCAGAGGGACCTCGTTTGGAGGCCGCGGCCACTGTCTTCTTCTTCCCTTGAGGGCGTATCATCAGGAAACAAATTTCTGGTTTGGAATGAAATGATCTTGCATTGTTTTGCAGTAATCAAAGAGATGGCGGCAGGTGGTGGTACCTCTGGTATCCTGAACAACTTATTTCCCAATGTAATAATAACAGCACGGGGCCTTGATTCATACACAGCATGTCGCTTCCACAAGTATGGTTGTCCTAGTAATACATCACAAACTTCAAGGGGAGCAATGTCACACAATACCTCATCCGTGAAGGGCTTGATGTTGTATGGAAGGCGACACTGCTGGCTCACGCGAAGATCTCGCCCTTGGTAAAGCCACCCAATGGTGTATGGTTGTGGATGTGCTGTGGTCGGTAAGCCCAACCGCTTCACGACCTCTGCCGAAATGAGGTTCTTTTGACTCCCGCTATCAACAATGAACTGTATCGGGGAGCCCTTGACCCACATCTGGGAGTGGAAGAGACGCTCCTCCTCCTCTGGATCTTCGGGTTCATTTTTCTGGATCTTTGCGGTAGCAACAGTGGCGCTGGGATCCGCATCAATGATCTGCTTCCCTTTTTCATGCCCCTTATCGGGTTCTGACTCAGAGTCGGAACATGCATCTGATTCTGAAACCTTTAGCTCAGCCACCAGTGACTGTTTGGCCCGACACTCACTTGTGTTGTGAGTGGAGCTCTTATGGAACTCGCACCATTTTCCAGTGTCCTTTCTCGGCTTCGCGGCGTTGCTCTTTGCTTGCAGCTTCAGCTGGTTGTCTTGGGCTGTCCCGCCTTGGCTTTGTCCTTTGTTCTGTGGTTTAGGGGCACCTTTCCCCTGCTTTGGATTCGCAGATCCAAAGTCTCGCTTCTTTTGTTTAAACTTCTGCTCGACTTTGACGGCATACCGGTATGCTGCGCCGAGCGAGGGGATGTTTAGGAACTGTATTTCTTCCTGGATGTACTTGTGCAGGCAGCCACGGTATTTGAGTATCAAATGTTGCTCCGAATCCTTGATACCCAACTTTGTGCGAAGGGTATGGAAAAGATTGGTGAACTCCGGCACATCTTGGTCCCTTCCCTGCCGCAGCGTGGTCCACTTTATGTATTCATCCTCATAGCTTCCGACAGGGTAGTACTGCTCCTTGATGGCATCCCGGAACGAATCCCAGGTGGGTGCGGCTGAAAATAGTGAGCCAGTACTTTCATCCTTCTGCTCGCAGTAGGTTTCCCACCAGTCCTTGACGTGGGGGGCTGCTTTGAGAAGAGCAAAAACAATCTTTTTCCGACTCGAAAATTCATGAACAGAAAAATAACCCTCTAGCAGATTTAACCATTTATCTACGGCATCGGCGTCTATCTGACCCTCGAATATGGGGATTTCAAAATTAACTTGTACCTTAAAGGGTGTGGCGTTTCCAGAGGAGCTGCTGGAAGCCGATGCGCCGCTTCTGGGTAGCCGCTGAAGGATCTGCGCAAAGCTGTCCATCATCGCGTTCCGTTGTCGCTCGAGCGCTTCTTCGAGCAAGATTTTGATGGGATCTCCTGCCCCCTCGTCTTTCTTCTCGTCCGCCATGGGAGGCCGTCGGGATTTGCGAGGCTGGTCTTGCAAAGGTTCAACCAGTTCAAGCCCTAACTCCTTATATCCCGACCTTGTTGGGGACATGCAAAGAAAAACATAGAAAAAGCAGACCGCTCTGATACCACTGATCCAGATTTAAACAGGAACGCAACAAATTACAGAGATAACCATA
The DNA here is from genome assembly GCA_031772625.1 of Pinus tabuliformis. NCBI lineage: Eukaryota > Viridiplantae > Streptophyta > Pinopsida > Pinales > Pinaceae > Pinus > Pinus tabuliformis. Next base: position 1,253,485,634 of record CM062819.1, read on the forward strand.
TACACAAAGATGCAGCGGAAATAATACTTCATTTCATTAATGGAAAATACTGACATATGCTTACAAACAGAAATGGCAATAAACTAGCTAGGGCGATGGTAGCTTATCTCTGAGAAGAGATGTGATGGCTACATGCCTCTGAACTGTTCTGAACTGTATTACAATGAGGCTCGAAGGCCTATTTATTGTTGAGAAACAATGGAAAACCCTTCACATACCGAAACCTAACCCTAGAAGATGAAACGCCAAATTGTGGGCCCCGTTTGGGTAAATTGGTACATCAATTTCCCGGGGTCGTAACTTTGGCATACGATCTCCGTTTGACGCGTACGATAGCTCGTTAGAAAGATCTATCCGAGTACTACCACTTTGGGAGGCAAACATAGGGCTCGGTCGCCCAGAATTCCAAAAAAACGTCGTTTAGGGCCTCAAAACGGCTCCGGAAGTTCAGGACCCGAAAAACTGCTAAAAATAGTAAACTGTGCTACAATTAAGGAAACTGAAAATGCTGAGAAAGACAATGGTGGGGGTCCAGGTGGACCTGGCAGGTGGCCACCAATATCCACCTGGATCATTCCTCCCCCCTTAGGAAGCAATGGTCCCCATTGCGTTGAGCTCCTCCATGAGATGAGGAAACCTCTGCTGAACTTGTTCCCTGGTGAGCCACTTGCCCTGCTGAAGGAGTTGGCCTGCTTTGACAACTCGATACAGTTGGATATGCTGTTGGCGAGTGTTCTTGATCTGTGTGTCCATGATCCGATCAGTTGCAGCTTGTTCCATGCAATCGGGATTTAATTCTGTGGGTTTGAGCTGTTCTGCAATGTCGGATGTGTCTAGCAATGGTGGAAAGTATGGCCGAAGGCGGTCCACATTGAACACTGGGTGCAGGCCAAGGAATGGGGGAATGCTGAGCTCAAATGCATTGTCTCCCATAGCCTTAGTAATGGTGTAAGGACCATATCGAAGTGGTCTCAATTTCCGATAGGCTCCAGTAAGGCGTTCCTTTTGCAAATGCAACCAGACTTTGTCGCCCACCTGAAACTTGTGTGGCACCCGGTGTTGATCATGTCGCTGCTTGTACTTGGCATTTGATTTCTCAAGAATGTCATGGACCTGCTGGCGAATATGTTGGATGCGCTCAATGAAGCTGGTGGCCTTATCTGTTTCGGACTGGACATGAGCTGAATTCATGTGAGTAGCTGCAAGTGGCATGGCCACATCAATGGGGCATAGTGGCTGGAATCCTAAACCCACCTGAAAAGGGCTATGGCCAGTGGAGCTGTGAAGAGCTCGGTTGTAGCTGTGCTGAACATAGGGGAGGCTCTCGTCCCATGTGCGTGGATGCTTTGAGTTATACATGCGCAGAATGTGCACAATCATCCTGTTGACAACCTCTGTCTGGCCATCAGTTTGAGGATGGAAGGCTGTGGACTTCGTGAGTTTGGTGTCCAGCATTGACCAGAGACTGGACCAAAATGTGCTGAGAAACCGACTGTCCCGATCTGAGATGATAGACTGTGGGATCCCAAAGTGCACCCACACTCGTTCAAAGAAGAGTTTAGCAGTGGCTTCTGCTGTGATATTCTTCTTGCAGGCCATCATAATGGCCATCTTTGAGAACCTGTCGACGACCACAAAAACACAGTCATTTCCATGCTTAGTGGAAGGAAGGCCTGACATGTAATCCATGGAGATGGATTCCCAAGGTCGACTAGGGGTAGGCAACGGGGTATAGAGGCCTTGCTTCTTAATGGTCGGTTTGGCAATGGCACAGGCAGTACATGATCGGGATGTACTTCCCAACATCCTGTCGAAGATTCGGCCAATAGAAATAGTTTTGCAGTACTGCCACTGTTTTCTCGACCCCGAAATGCCCAGCAGCCCGACTGTAGTGTGCTTCCCAAATCATCTTGGCACGCTCGCTTGAAGGAACACAAAGGTGACCGAGGTGGCATAATAGGGCATCCTGGAGGTGAAAATCTGCAACCTGCCGACCCTCCAAGAGTGTCTGGTATGTGTGGCCGAATTCTGGGTCGCTTTTGTAGAGAAGTGGCCAATCAGAAGTCTCGTGCCCGCAAGAGTTGAGCACGGTGGTTAGCGCCATGATCGGTGGTCGACTGAGGCAATCTGCAACATTATTGGTGCTGCCCTTTTTATACTTGATATTCAAGTGAAACTGTTGCAGGTATGTAGACCACTTCTGATGGCGATCATTCTGCAATTTCCCTTGGGTCTGTATGAATTGCAGAGGTCGGTGGTCTGTGTGGATGACCGTTTCCTTCCCCAAAATGTAATGCTTCCATTGTCGGCAGGCCTGTACAATGGAATACATCTCTTTATCATAAGTGGGGTACTTCCGGACTGTGTCTGAAAGTGTTTCACTGTGATATGCCACTGGATGTCCATGTTGAGTAAGGACTGCCCCAATAGCATAGTCAGAGGCATCTGTCTCGACCTCAAATGGTTGTTGTAAATCTGGTAACGCGAGCACTGGTGCCGTGCAGAGGCGATCCTTCAACTCCCTGAATGCCTTCTGTTGAGATTCAGACCAAAAGAATTTTGCTTTCGCCCCGCCCTTGGTGACTTGACTCAAGGGCCAAGAAATATGAGAAAATCCCAACACAAACCTGCGGTAGAAGTTGGCAAGACCTAGAAAGCTGCGGAGCTCTGTTAGAGTGGTTGGAGAGGGCCAATCCCGAATGACTTGGACCTTGGCTGGATCGACATGCACCCCCTGTTCATCAATGATGTATCCCAGATACTGGACCTCGGTCATGCCAAAAGTGCATTTCTCCAAATTTGCACATAGCTTGTGTTGCCGCAGTGTTTGGAGAACCTGTCGGATGTGGTGGAGGTGCTCTTCCCAACTCCGGCTGAAGATCAGAATGTCATCCAAGTATACTACTACAAAGGAGTTGGTGAATGGCCGCAAGATGTCATCCATTAGCCTCATAAAGGTTGCAGGAGCATTCGTCAATCCGAAAGGCATGACCAACCATTCGAAGAGGCCCTCCTTGGATTTGAAGGCAGTCTTCCACACATCTGAGGGTTCAATTGGTACCTGGTGATATCCTGACTTCAGATCGATCTTGCTGAAATATTTCGCCCCCTTTAGTTGGTCTAGGAGGTCATCAATCCGCGGGATCGGGTACCTATTACGGACAGTGATCTTGTTCAGCGCCTGATAGTCAATACAGAGTCTCCACGTCCCATCCTTCTTCTGTACCAACACTATCGGGCTCCCACAGGGCGAAGAACTCGGACGGATGTGACCTTTCTGTAGGAGCTCCTGAATCTGCCTCTTGATTTCATTGTTCTCCAGAACGGAGCGCCGATAAATTGGTCCATTGGGTAGCGGCGCACCTGGGGTCAGATCAATGGAGTGCTTGACTTGACAGTGCAGAGGAACCCCTGCCGGGGAGGTGAAGATGTCTTTGTACTCCTCCACAATCTTGTCCATTTGTAGCTGCCGTGCAGAGGGACCTCGTTTGGAGGCCGCGGCCACTGTCTTCTTCTTCCCTTGAGGGCGTATCATCAGGAAAACAAATTTCCTGGTTTTGGAAATGATCTTACTGCATTGTTTTGCAGTAATCAAAGAGATGGCGGCAGGTGGTGGTACCTCTGGTATCCTGAACAACTTATTTCCCAATGTAATAATAACAGTACGGGGCCTTGATTCATACACAGCATGTCGCTTCCACAAGTATGGTTGTCCTAGTAATACATCACAAACTTCAAGGGGAGCAATGTCACACAATACCTCATCCGTGAAGGGCTTGATGTTGTATGGAAGGCGACACTGCTGGCTCACGCGAAGATCTCGCCCTTGGTAAAGCCACCCAATGGTGTATGGTTGTGGATGTGCTGTGGTCGGTAAGCCCAACCGCTTCACGACCTCTGCCGAAATGAGGTTCTTTTGACTCCCGCTATCAACAATGAACTGTATCGGGGAGCCCTTGACCCACATCTGGGAGTGGAAGAGACGCTCCTCCTCCTCTGGATCTTCGGGTTCATTTTTTCTGGATCTTTGCGGTAGCAACAGTGGCGCTGGGATCCGCATCAATGATCTGCTTCCCTTTTTCATGCCCCTTATCGGGTTCTGACTCAGAGTCGGAACATGCATCTGATTCTGAAACCTTTAGCTCAGCCACCAGTGACTGTTTGGCCCGACACTCACTTGTGTTGTGAGTGGAGCTCTTATGGAACTCGCACCATTTTCCAGTGTCCTTTCTCGGCTTCGCGGCGTTGCTCTTTGCTTGCAGCTTCAGCTGGTTGTCTTGGCTGTCCCGCCTTGGCTTTGTCCTTTGTTCTGTGGTTTAGGGGCACCTTTCCCCTGCTTTGGATTCGCAGATCCAAAGTCTCGCTTCTTTTGTTTAAACTTCTGCTCGACTTTGACGGCATACCGGTATGCTGCGCCGAGCGAGGGGATGTTTAGGAACTGTATTTCTTCCTGGATGTACTTGTGCAGGCAGCCACGGTATTTGAGTATCAAATGTTGCTCCGAATCCTTGATACCCAACTTTGTGCGAAGGGTATGGAAAAGATTGGTGAACTCCGGCACATCTTGGTCCCTTCCCCGCCGCAGCGTGGTCCACTTTATGTATTCATCCTCATAGCTTCCGACAGGGTAGTACTGCTCCTTGATGGCATCCCGGAACGAATCCCAGGTGGGTGCGGCTGAAAATAGTGAGCCAGTACTTTCATCCTTCTGCTCGCAGTAGGTTTCCCACCAGTCCTTGACGTGGGGGGCTGCTTTGAGAAGAGCAAAAACAATCTTTTCCCGACTCGAAAATTCATGAACAGAAAAATAACCCTCTAGCAGATTTAACCATTTATCTACGGCATCGGCGTCTATCTGACCCTCAAATATGGGGATTTCAAAATTAACTTGTACCTTAAAGGGTGTGGCGTTTCCAGAGGAGCTGCTGGAAGCCGATGCGCCGCTTCTGGGTAGCCGCTGAAGGATCTGCGCAAAGTTGTCCATCATCGCGTTCCGTTGTCGCTCGAGCGCTTCTTCGAGCAAGATTTTGATGGGATCTCCTGCCCCCTCGTCTTTCTTCTCGTCCGCCATGGGAGGCCGTCGGGATTTGCGAGGCTGGTCTTGCAAAGGTTCAACCAGTTCAAGCCCTAACTCCTTATATCCCGACATTGTTGGGGACATGCAAAGAAAAACAGAGAAAAAGCAGACCGCTCTGATACCACTGATCCAGATTTAAACAGGAACGCAACAAATTACAGAGATAACCATATACACAAAGATGCAGCGGAAATAATACTTCATTTCATTAATGGAAAATACTGACATATGCTTACAAACAGAAATGGCAATAAACTAGCTAGGGCGATGGTAGCTTATCTCTGAGAAGAGATGTGATGGCTACATGCCTCTGAACTGTTCTGAACTGTATTACAATGAGGCTCGAAGGCCTATTTATTGTTGAGAAACAATGGAAAACCCTTCACATACCGAAACCTAACCCTAGAAGATGAAACGCCAAATTGTGGGCCCCGTTTGGGTAAATTGGTACATCAATTTCCCGGGGTCGTAACTTTGGCATACGATCTCCGTTTGACGCGTACGATAGCTCGTTAGAAAGATCTATCCGAGTACTACCACTTTGGGAGGCAACATAGGGCTCGGTCGCCCCAGAATTCCAAAAAAAACGTCGTTTAGGGCCTCAAAACGGCTCCGGAAGTTCAGGACCCGAAAAACTGCTAAAAATAGTAAACTGTGCTACAATTAAGGAAACTGAAAATGCTGAGAAAGACAATGGTGGGGGTCCAGGTGGACCTGGCAGGTGGCCACCAATATCCACCTGGATCATTCCTCCCCCCTTAGGAAGCAATGGTCCCCATTGCGTTGAGCTCCTCCATGAGATGAGGAAACCTCTGCTGAACTTGTTCCCTGGTGAGCCACTTGCCCTGCTGAAGGAGTTGGCCTGCTTTGACAACTCGATACAGTTGGATATGCTGTTGGCGAGTGTTCTTGATCTGTGTGTCCATGATCCGATCAGTTGCAGCTTGTTCCATGCAATCGGGATTTAATTCTGTGGGTTTGAGCTGTTCTGCAATGTCGGATGTGTCTAGCAATGGTGGAAAGTATGGCCGAAGGCGGTCCACATTGAACACTGGGTGCAGGCCAAGGAATGGGGGAATGCTGAGCTCAAATGCATTGTCTCCCATAGCCTTAGTAATGGTGTAAGGACCATATCGAAGTGGTCTCAATTTCCGATAGGCTCCAGTAAGGCGTTCCTTTTGCAAATGCAACCAGACTTTGTCGCCCACCTGAAACTTGTGTGGCACCCGTGTTGATCATGTCGCTGCTTGTACTTGGCATTTGATTTCTCAAGAATGTCATGGACCTGCTGGCGAATATGTTGGATGCGCTCAATGAAGCTGGTGGCCTTATCTGTTTCGGACTGGACATGAGCTGAATTCATGTGAGTAGCTGCAAGTGGCATGGCCACATCAATGGGGCATAGTGGCTGGAATCCTAAACCCACCTGAAAAGGGCTATGGCCAGTGGAGCTGTGAAGAGCTCGGTTGTAGCTGTGCTGAACATAGGGGAGGCTCTCGTCCCATGTGCGTGGATGCTTTGAGTTATACATGCGCAGAATGTGCACAATCATCCTGTTGACAACCTCTGTCTGGCCATCAGTTTGAGGATGGAAGGCTGTGGACTTCGTGAGTTTGGTGTCCAGCATTGACCAGAGACTGGACCAAAATGTGCTGAGAAACCGACTGTCCCGATCTGAGATGATAGACTGTGGGATCCCAAAGTGCACCCACACTCGTTCAAAGAAGAGTTTAGCAGTGGCTTCTGCTGTGATATTCTTCTTGCAGGCCATCATAATGGCCATCTTTGAGAACCTGTCGACGACCACAAAAACACAGTCATTTCCATGCTTAGTGGAAGGAAGGCCTGACATGTAATCCATGGAGATGGATTCCCAAGGTCGACTAGGGGTAGGCAACGGGGTATAGAGGCCTTGCTTCTTAATGGTCGGTTTGGCAATGGCACAGGCAGTACATGATCGGATGTACTTCCCAACATCCTGTCGAAGATTCGGCCAATAGAAATAGTTTTGCAGTACTGCCACTGTTTTCTCGACCCCGAAATGCCCAGCAGCCCGACTGTAGTGTGCTTCCCAAATCATCTTGGCACGCTCGCTTGAAGGAACACAAAGGTGACCGAGGTGGCATAATAGGGCATCCTGGAGGTGAAAATCTGCAACCTGCCGACCCTCCAAGAGTGTCTGGTATGTGTGGCCGAATTCTGGGTCGCTTTTGTAGAGAAGTGGCCAATCAGAAGTCTCGTGCCCGCAAGAGTTGAGCACGGTGGTTAGCGCCATGATCGGTGGTCGACTGAGGCAATCTGCAACATTATTGGTGCTGCCCTTTTTATACTTGATATTCAAGTGAAACTGTTGCAGGTATGTAGACCACTTCTGATGGCGATCATTCTGCAATTTCCCTTGGGTCTGTATGAATTGCAGAGGTCGGTGGTCTGTGTGGATGACCGTTTCCTTCCCCAAAATGTAATGCTTCCATTGTCGGCAGGCCTGTACAATGGAATACATCTCTTTATCATAAGTGGGGTACTTCCGGACTGTGTCTGAAAGTGTTTCACTGTGATATGCCACTGGATGTCCATGTTGAGTAAGGACTGCCCCAATAGCATAGTCAGAGGCATCTGTCTCGACCTCAAATGGTTGTTGTAAATCTGGTAACGCGAGCACTGGTGCCGTGCAGAGGCGATCCTTCAACTCCCTGAATGCCTTCTGTTGAGATTCAGACCAAAAGAATTTTGCTTTCGCCCCGCCCTTGGTGACTTGACTCAAGGGCCAAGAAATATGAGAAAATCCCAACACAAACCTGCGGTAGAAGTTGGCAAGACCTAGAAAGCTGCGGAGCTCTGTTAGAGTGGTTGGAGAGGGCCAATCCCGAATGACTTGGACCTTGGCTGGATCGACATGCACCCCCTGTTCATCAATGATGTATCCCAGATACTGGACCTCGGTCATGCCAAAAGTGCATTTCTCCAAATTGGCACATAGCTTGTGTTGCCGCAGTGTTTGGAGAACCTGTCGGATGTGGTGGAGGTGCTCTTCCCAACTCTGGCTGAAGATCAGAATGTCATCCAAGTATACTACTACAAAGGAGTTGGTGAATGGCCGCAAGATGTCATCCATTAGCCTCATAAAGGTTGCAGGAGCATTCGTCAATCCGAAAGGCATGACCAACCATTCGAAGAGGCCCTCCTTGGATTTGAAGGCAGTCTTCCACACATCTGAGGGTTCAATTGGTACCTGGTGATATCCTGACTTCAGATCGATCTTGCTGAAATATTTCGCCCCCTTTAGTTGGTCTAGGAGGTCATCAATCCGCGGGATCGGGTACCTATTACGGACAGTGATCTTGTTCAGCGCCCGATAGTCAATACAGAGTCTCCACGTCCCATCCTTCTTCTGTACCAACACTATCGGGCTCCCACAGGGCGAAGAACTCGGACGGATGTGACCTTTCTGTAGGAGCTCCTGAATCTGCCTCTTGATTTCATTGTTCTCCAGAACGGAGCGCCGATAAATTGGTCCATTGGGTAGCGGCGCACCTGGGGTCAGATCAATGGAGTGCTTGACTTGACAGTGCAGAGGAACCCCTGCCGGGGAGGTGAAGATGTCTTTGTACTCCTCCACAATCTTGTCCATTTGTAGCTGCCGTGCAGAGGGACCTCGTTTGGAGGCCGCGGCCACTGTCTTCTTCTTCCCTTGAGGGCGTATCATCAGGAAAACAAATTTCCTGGTTTTGGAAATGATCTTACTGCATTGTTTTGCAGTAATCAAAGAGATGGCGGCAGGTGGTGGTACCTCTGGTATCCTGAACAACTTATTTCCCAATGTAATAATAACAGCACGGGGCCTTGATTCATACACAGCATGTCGCTTCCACAAGTATGGTTGTCCTAGTAATACATCACAAACTTCAAGGGGAGCAATGTCACACAATACCTCATCCGTGAAGGGCTTGATGTTGTATGGAAGGCGACACTGCTGGCTCACGCGAAGATCTCGCCCTTGGTAAAGCCACCCAATGGTGTATGGTTGTGGATGTGCTGTGGTCGGTAAGCCCAACCGCTTCACGACCTCTGCCGAAATGAGGTTCTTTTGACTCCCGCTATCAACAATGAACTGTATCGGGGAGCCCTTGACCCACATCTGGGAGTGGAAGAGACGCTCCTCCTCCTCTGGATCTTCGGGTTCATTTTTCTGGATCTTTGCGGTAGCAACAGTGGCGCTGGGATCCGCATCAATGATCTGCTTCCCTTTTTCATACCCCTTATCGGGTTCTGACTCAGAGTCGGAACATGCATCTGATTCTGAAACCTTTAGCTCAGCCACCAGTGACTGTTTGGCCCGACACTCACTTGTGTTGTGAGTGGAGCTCTTATGGAACTCGCACCATTTTCCAGTGTCCTTTCTCGGCTTCGCGGCGTTGCTCTTTGCTTGCAGCTTCAGCTGGTTGTCTTGGGCTGTCCCGCCTTGGCTTTGTCCTTTGTTCTGTGGTTTAGGGGCACCTTTCCCCTGCTTTGGATTCGCAGATCCAAAGTCTCGCTTCTTTTGTTTAAACTTCTGCTCGACTTTGACGGCATACCGGTATGCTGCGCCGAGCGAGGGGATGTTTAGGAACTGTATTTCTTCCTGGATGTACTTGTGCAGGCAGCCACGGTATTTGAGTATCAAATGTTGCTCCGAATCCTTGATACCCAACTTTGTGCGAAGGGTATGGAAAAGATTGGTGAACTCCGGCACATCTTGGTCCCTTCCCTGCCGCAGCGTGGTCCACTTTATGTATTCATCCTCATAGCTTCCGACAGGGTAGTACTGCTCCTTGATGGCATCCCGGAACGAATCCCAGGTGGGTGCGGCTGAAAATAGTGAGCCAGTACTTTCATCCTTCTGCTCGCAGTAGGTTTCCCACCAGTCCTTGACGTGGGGGGCTGCTTTGAGAAGAGCAAAAACAATCTTTTCCCGACTCGAAAATTCATGAACAGAAAAATAACCCTCTAGCAGATTTAACCATTTATCTACGGCATCGGCGTCTATCTGACCCTCGAATATGGGGATTTCAAAATTAACTTGTACCTTAAAGGGTGTGGCGTTTCCAGAGGAGCTGCTGGAAGCCGATGCGCCGCTTCTGGGTAGCCGCTGAAGGATCTGCGCAAAGCTGTCCATCATCGCGTTCCGTTGTCGCTCGAGCGCTTCTTCGAGCAAGATTTTGATGGGATCTCCTGCCCCCTCGTCTTTCTTCTCGTCCGCCATGGGAGGCCGTCGGGATTTGCGAGGCTGGTCTTGCAAAGGTTCAACCAGTTCAAGCCCTAACTCCTTATATCCCGACCTTGTTGGGGACATGCAAAGAAAAACAGAGAAAAAGCAGACCGCTCTGATACCACTGATCCAGATTTAAACAGGAACGCAACAAATTACAGAGATAACCATATACACAAAGATGCAGCGGAAATAATACTTCATTTCATTAATGGAAAATACTGACATATGCTTACAAACAGAAATGGCAATAAACTAGCTAGGGCGATGGTAGCTTATCTCTGAGAAGAGATGTGATGGCTACATGCCTCTGAACTGTTCTGAACTGTATTACAATGAGGCTCGAAGGCCTATTTATTGTTGAGAAACAATGGAAAACCCTTCACATACCGAAACCTAACCCTAGAAGATGAAACGCCAAATTGTGGGCCCCGTTTGGGTAAATTGGTACATCAATTTCCCGGGGTCGTAACTTTGGCATACGATCTCCGTTTGACGCGTACGATAGCTCGTTAGAAAGATCTATCCGAGTACTACCACTTTGGGAGGCAACATAGGGCTCGGTCGCCCCAGAATTCCAAAAAAACGTCGTTTAGGGCCTCAAAACGGCTCCGGAAGTTCAGGACCCGAAAAACTGCTAAAAATAGTAAACTGTGCTACAATTAAGGAAACTGAAAATGCTGAGAAAGACAATGGTGGGGGTCCAGGTGGACCTGGCAGGTGGCCACCAATATCCACCTGGATCATTCCTCCCCCCTTAGGAAGCAATGGTCCCCATTGCGTTGAGCTCCTCCATGAGATGAGGAAACTCTGCTGAACTTGTTCCCTGGTGAGCCACTTGCCCTGCTGAAGGAGTTGGCCTGCTTTGACAACTCGATACAGTTGGATATGCTGTTGGCGAGTGTTCTTGATCTGTGTGTCCATGATCCGATCAGTTGCAGCTTGTTCCATGCAATCTGGATTTAATTCTGTGGGTTTGAGCTGTTCTGCAATGTCGGATGTGTCTAGCAATGGTGGAAAGTATGGCCGAAGGCGGTCCACATTGAACACTGGGTGCAGGCCAAGGAATGGGGGAATGCTGAGCTCAAATGCATTGTCTCCCATAGCCTTAGTAATGGTGTAAGGACCATATCGAAGTGGTCTCAATTTCCGATAGGCTCCAGTAAGGCGTTCCTTTTGCAAATGCAACCAGACTTTGTCGCCCACCTGAAACTTGTGTGGCACCCGGTGTTGATCATGTCGCTGCTTGTACTTGGCATTTGATTTCTCAAGAATGTCATGGACCTGCTGGCGAATATGTTGGATGCGCTCAATGAAGCTGGTGGCCTTATCTGTTTCGGACTGGACATGAGCTGAATTCATGTGAGTAGCTGCAAGTGGCATGGCCACATCAATGGGGCATAGTGGCTGGAATCCTAAACCCACCTGAAAAGGGCTATGGCCAGTGGAGCTGTGAAGAGCTCGGTTGTAGCTGTGCTGAACATAGGGGAGGCTCTCGTCCCATGTGCGTGGATGCTTTGAGTTATACATGCGCAGAATGTGCACAATCATCCTGTTGACAACCTCTGTCTGGCCATCAGTTTGAGGATGGAAGGCTGTGGACTTCGTGAGTTTGGTGTCCAGCATTGACCAGAGACTGGACCAAAATGTGCTGAGAAACCGACTGTCCCGATCTGAGATGATAGACTGTGGGATCCCAAAGTGCACCCACACTCGTTCAAAGAAGAGTTTAGCAGTGGCTTCTGCTGTGATATTCTTCTTGCAGGCCATCATAATGGCCATCTTTGAGAACCTGTCGACGACCACAAAAACACAGTCATTTCCATGCTTAGTGGAAGGAAGGCCTGACATGTAATCCATGGAGATGGATTCCCAAGGTCGACTAGGGGTAGGCAACGGGGTATAGAGGCCTTGCTTCTTAATGGTCGGTTTGGCAATGGCACAGGCAGTACATGATCGGATGTACTTCCCAACATCCTGTCGAAGATTCGGCCAATAGAAATAGTTTTGCAGTACTGCCACTGTTTTCTCGACCCCGAAATGCCCAGCAGCCCGACTGTAGTGTGCTTCCCAAATCATCTTGGCACGCTCGCTTGAAGGAACACAAAGGTGACCGAGGTGGCATAATAGGGCATCCTGGAGGTGAAAATCTGCAACCTGCCGACCCTCCAAGAGTGTCTGGTATGTGTGGCCGAATTCTGGGTCGCTTTTGTAGAGAAGTGGCCAATCAGAAGTCTCGTGCCCGCAAGAGTTGAGCACGGTGGTTAGCGCCATGATCGGTGGTCGACTGAGGCAATCTGCAACATTATTGGTGCTGCCCTTTTTATACTTGATATTCAAGTGAAACTGTTGCAGGTATGTAGACCACTTCTGATGGCGATCATTCTGCAATTTCCCTTGGGTCTGTATGAATTGCAGAGGTCGGTGGTCTGTGTGGATGACCGTTTCCTTCCCCAAAATGTAATGCTTCCATTGTCGGCAGGCCTGTACAATGGAATACATCTCTTTATCATAAGTGGGGTACTTCCGGACTGTGTCTGAAAGTGTTTCACTGTGATATGCCACTGGATGTCCATGTTGAGTAAGGACTGCCCCAATAGCATAGTCAGAGGCATCTGTCTCGACCTCAAATGGTTGTTGTAAATCTGGTAACGCGAGCACTGGTGCCGTGCAGAGGCGATCCTTCAACTCCCTGAATGCCTTCTGTTGAGATTCAGACCAAAAGAATTTTGCTTTCGCCCCGCCCTTGGTGACTTGACTCAAGGGCCAAGAAATATGAGAAAATCCCAACACAAACCTGCGGTAGAAGTTGGCAAGACCTAGAAAGCTGCGGAGCTCTGTTAGAGTGGTTGGAGAGGGCCAATCCCGAATGACTTGGACCTTGGCTGGATCGACATGCACCCCCTGTTCATCAATGATGTATCCCAGATACTGGACCTCGGTCATGCCAAAAGTGCATTTCTCCAAATTGGCACATAGCTTGTGTTGCCGCAGTGTTTGGAGAACCTGTCGGATGTGGTGGAGGTGCTCTTCCCAACTCTGGCTGAAGATCAGAATGTCATCCAAGTATACTACTACAAAGGAGTTGGTGAATGGCCGCAAGATGTCATCCATTAGCCTCATAAAGGTTGCAGGAGCATTCGTCAATCCGAAAGGCATGACCAACCATTCGAAGAGGCCCTCCTTGGATTTGAAGGCAGTCTTCCACACATCTGAGGGTTCAATTGGTACCTGGTGATATCCTGACTTCAGATCGATCTTGCTGAAATATTTCGCCCCCTTTAGTTGGTCTAGGAGGTCATCAATCCGCGGGATCGGGTACCTATTACGGACAGTGATCTTGTTCAGCGCCCGATAGTCAATACAGAGTCTCCACGTCCCATCCTTCTTCTGTACCAACACTATCGGGCTCCCACAGGGCGAAGAACTCGGACGGATGTGACCTTTCTGTAGGAGCTCCTGAATCTGCCTCTTGATTTCATTGTTCTCCAGAACGGAGCGCCGATAAATTGGTCCATTGGGTAGCGGCGCACCTGGGGTCAGATCGATGGAGTGCTTGACTTGACAGTGCAGAGGAACCCCTGCCGGGGAGGTGAAGATGTCTTTGTACTCCTCCACAATCTTGTCCATTTGTAGCTGCCGTGCAGAGGGACCTCGTTTGGAGGCCGCGGCCACTGTCTTCTTCTTCCCTTGAGGGCGTATCATCAGGAAAACAAATTTCCTGGTTTTGGAAATGATCTTACTGCATTGTTTTGCAGTAATCAAAGAGATGGCGGCAGGTGGTGGTACCTCTGGTATCCTGAACAACTTATTTCCCAATGTAATAATAACAGCACGGGGCCTTGATTCATACACAGCATGTCGCTTCCACAAGTATGGTTGTCCTAGTAATACATCACAAACTTCAAGGGGAGCAATGTCACACAATACCTCATCCGTGAAGGGCTTGATGTTGTATGGAAGGCGACACTGCTGGCTCACGCGAAGATCTCGCCCTTGGTAAAGCCACCCAATGGTGTATGGTTGTGGATGTGCTGTGGTCGGTAAGCCCAACCGCTTCACGACCTCTGCCGAAATGAGGTTCTTTTGACTCCCGCTATCAACAATGAACTGTATCGGGGAGCCCTTGACCCACATCTGGGAGTGGAAGAGACGCTCCTCCTCCTCTGGATCTTCGGGTTCATTTTTCTGGATCTTTGCGGTAGCAACAGTGGCGCTGGGATCCGCATCAATGATCTGCTTCCCTTTTTCATACCCCTTATCGGGTTCTGACTCAGAGTCGGAACATGCATCTGATTCTGAAACCTTTAGCTCAGCCACCAGTGACTGTTTGGCCCGACACTCACTTGTGTTGTGAGTGGAGCTCTTATGGAACTCGCACCATTTTCCAGTGTCCTTTCTCGGCTTCGCGGCGTTGCTCTTTGCTTGCAGCTTCAGCTGGTTGTCTTGGGCTGTCCCGCCTTGGCTTTGTCCTTTGTTCTGTGGTTTAGGGGCACCTTTCCCCTGCTTTGGATTCGCAGATCCAAAGTCTCGCTTCTTTTGTTTAAACTTCTGCTCGACTTTGACGGCATACCGGTATGCTGCGCCGAGCGAGGGGATGTTTAGGAACTGTATTTCTTCCTGGATGTACTTGTGCAGGCAGCCACGGTATTTGAGTATCAAATGTTGCTCCGAATCCTTGATACCCAACTTTGTGCGAAGGGTATGGAAAAGATTGGTGAACTCCGGCACATCTTGGTCCCTTCCCTGCCGCAGCGTGGTCCACTTTATGTATTCATCCTCATAGCTTCCGACAGGGTAGTACTGCTCCTTGATGGCATCCCGGAACGAATCCCAGGTGGGTGCGGCTGAAAATAGTGAGCCAGTACTTTCATCCTTCTGCTCGCAGTAGGTTTCCCACCAGTCCTTGACGTGGGGGGCTGCTTTGAGAAGAGCAAAAACAATCTTTTCCCGACTCGAAAATTCATGAACAGAAAAATAACCCTCTAGCAGATTTAACCATTTATCTACGGCATCGGCGTCTATCTGACCCTCGAATATGGGGATTTCAAAATTAACTTGTACCTTAAAGGGTGTGGCGTTTCCAGAGGAGCTGCTGGAAGCCGATGCGCCGCTTCTGGGTAGCCGCTGAAGGATCTGCGCAAAGCTGTCCATCATCGCGTTCCGTTGTCGCTCGAGCGCTTCTTCGAGCAAGATTTTGATGGGATCTCCTGCCCCCTCGTCTTTCTTCTCGTCCGCCATGGGAGGCCGTCGGGATTTGCGAGGCTGGTCTTGCAAAGGTTCAACCAGTTCAAGCCCTAACTCCTTATATCCCGACCTTGTTGGGGACATGCAAAGAAAAACAGAGAAAAAGCAGACCGCTCTGATACCACTGATCCAGATTTAAACAGGAACGCAACAAATTACAGAGATAACCATATACACAAAGATGCAGCGGAAATAATACTTCATTTCATTAATGGAAAATACTGACATATGCTTACAAACAGAAATGGCAATAAACTAGCTAGGGCGATGGTAGCTTATCTCTGAGAAGAGATGTGATGGCTACATGCCTCTGAACTGTTCTGAACTGTATTACAATGAGGCTCGAAGGCCTATTTATTGTTGAGAAACAATGGAAAACCCTTCACATACCGAAACCTAACCCTAGAAGATGAAACGCCAAATTGTGGGCCCCGTTTGGGTAAATTGGTACATCAATTTCCCGGGGTCGTAACTTTGGCATACGATCTCCGTTTGACGCGTACGATAGCTCGTTAGAAAGATCTATCCGAGTACTACCACTTTGGGAGGCAACATAGGGCTCGGTCGCCCCAGAATTCCAAAAAAACGTCGTTTAGGGCCTCAAAACGGCTCCGGAAGTTCAGGACCCGAAAAACTGCTAAAAATAGTAAACTGTGCTACAATTAAGGAAACTGAAAATGCTGAGAAAGACAATGGTGGGGGTCCAGGTGGACCTGGCAGGTGGCCACCAATATCCACCTGGATCATTCCTCCCCCCTTAGGAAGCAATGGTCCCCATTGCGTTGAGCTCCTCCATGAGATGAGGAAACCTCTGCTGAACTTGTTCCCTGGTGAGCCACTTGCCCTGCTGAAGGAGTTGGCCTGCTTTGACAACTCGATACAGTTGGATATGCTGTTGGCGAGTGTTCTTGATCTGTGTGTCCATGATCCGATCAGTTGCAGCTTGTTCCATGCAATCTGGATTTAATTCTGTGGGTTTGAGCTGTTCTGCAATGTCGGATGTGTCTAGCAATGGTGGAAAGTATGGCCGAAGGCGGTCCACATTGAACACTGGGTGCAGGCCAAGGAATGGGGGAATGCTGAGCTCAAATGCATTGTCTCCCATAGCCTTAGTAATGGTGTAAGGACCATATCGAAGTGGTCTCAATTTCCGATAGGCTCCAGTAAGGCGTTCCTTTTGCAAATGCAACCAGACTTTGTCGCCCACCTGAAACTTGTGTGGCACCGGTGTTGATCATGTCGCTGCTTGTACTTGGCATTTGATTTCTCAAGAATGTCATGGACCTGCTGGCGAATATGTTGGATGCGCTCAATGAAGCTGGTGGCCTTATCTGTTTCGGACTGGACATGAGCTGAATTCATGTGAGTAGCTGCAAGTGGCATGGCCACATCAATGGGGCATAGTGGCTGGAATCCTAAACCCACCTGAAAAGGGCTATGGCCAGTGGAGCTGTGAAGAGCTCGGTTGTAGCTGTGCTGAACATAGGGGAGGCTCTCGTCCCATGTGCGTGGATGCTTTGAGTTATACATGCGCAGAATGTGCACAATCATCCTGTTGACAACCTCTGTCTGGCCATCAGTTTGAGGATGGAAGGCTGTGGACTTCGTGAGTTTGGTGTCCAGCATTGACCAGAGACTGGACCAAAATGTGCTGAGAAACCGACTGTCCCGATCTGAGATGATAGACTGTGGGATCCCAAAGTGCACCCACACTCGTTCAAAGAAGAGTTTAGCAGTGGCTTCTGCTGTGATATTCTTCTTGCAGGCCATCATAATGGCCATCTTTGAGAACCTGTCGACGACCACAAAAACACAGTCATTTCCATGCTTAGTGGAAGGAAGGCCTGACATGTAATCCATGGAGATGGATTCCCAAGGTCGACTAGGGGTAGGCAACGGGGTATAGAGGCCTTGCTTCTTAATGGTCGGTTTGGCAATGGCACAGGCAGTACATGATCGGATGTACTTCCCAACATCCTGTCGAAGATTCGGCCAATAGAAATAGTTTTGCAGTACTGCCACTGTTTTCTCGACCCCGAAATGCCCAGCAGCCCGACTGTAGTGTGCTTCCCAAATCATCTTGGCACGCTCGCTTGAAGGAACACAAAGGTGACCGAGGTGGCATAATAGGGCATCCTGGAGGTGAAAATCTGCAACCTGCCGACCCTCCAAGAGTGTCTGGTATGTGTGGCCGAATTCTGGGTCGCTTTTGTAGAGAAGTGGCCAATCAGAAGTCTCGTGCCCGCAAGAGTTGAGCACGGTGGTTAGCGCCATGATCGGTGGTCGACTGAGGCAATCTGCAACATTATTGGTGCTGCCCTTTTTATACTTGATATTCAAGTGAAACTGTTGCAGGTATGTAGACCACTTCTGATGGCGATCATTCTGCAATTTCCCTTGGGTCTGTATGAATTGCAGAGGTCGGTGGTCTGTGTGGATGACCGTTTCCTTCCCCAAAATGTAATGCTTCCATTGTCGGCAGGCCTGTACAATGGAATACATCTCTTTATCATAAGTGGGGTACTTCCGGACTGTGTCTGAAAGTGTTTCACTGTGATATGCCACTGGATGTCCATGTTGAGTAAGGACTGCCCCAATAGCATAGTCAGAGGCATCTGTCTCGACCTCAAATGGTTGTTGTAAATCTGGTAACGCGAGCACTGGTGCCGTGCAGAGGCGATCCTTCAACTCCCTGAATGCCTTCTGTTGAGATTCAGACCAAAAGAATTTTGCTTTCGCCCCGCCCTTGGTGACTTGACTCAAGGGCCAAGAAATATGAGAAAATCCCAACACAAACCTGCGGTAGAAGTTGGCAAGACCTAGAAAGCTGCGGAGCTCTGTTAGAGTGGTTGGAGAGGGCCAATCCCGAATGACTTGGACCTTGGCTGGATCGACATGCACCCCCTGTTCATCAATGATGTATCCCAGATACTGGACCTCGGTCATGCCAAAAGTGCATTTCTCCAAATTGGCACATAGCTTGTGTTGCCGCAGTGTTTGGAGAACCTGTCGGATGTGGTGGAGGTGCTCTTCCCAACTCTGGCTGAAGATCAGAATGTCATCCAAGTATACTACTACAAAGGAGTTGGTGAATGGCCGCAAGATGTCATCCATTAGCCTCATAAAGGTTGCAGGAGCATTCGTCAATCCGAAAGGCATGACCAACCATTCGAAGAGGCCCTCCTTGGATTTGAAGGCAGTCTTCCACACATCTGAGGGTTCAATTGGTACCTGGTGATATCCTGACTTCAGATCGATCTTGCTGAAATATTTCGCCCCCTTTAGTTGGTCTAGGAGGTCATCAATCCGCGGGATCGGGTACCTATTACGGACAGTGATCTTGTTCAGCGCCCGATAGTCAATACAGAGTCTCCACGTCCCATCCTTCTTCTGTACCAACACTATCGGGCTCCCACAGGGCGAAGAACTCGGACGGATGTGACCTTTCTGTAGGAGCTCCTGAATCTGCCTCTTGATTTCATTGTTCTCCAGAACGGAGCGCCGATAAATTGGTCCATTGGGTAGCGGCGCACCTGGGGTCAGATCAATGGAGTGCTTGACTTGACAGTGCAGAGGAACCCCTGCCGGGGAGGTGAAGATGTCTTTGTACTCCTCCACAATCTTGTCCATTTGTAGCTGCCGTGCAGAGGGACCTCGTTTGGAGGCCGCGGCCACTGTCTTCTTCTTCCCTTGAGGGCGTATCATCAGGAAAACAAATTTCCTGGTTTTGGAAATGATCTTACTGCATTGTTTTGCAGTAATCAAAGAGATGGCGGCAGGTGGTGGTACCTCTGGTATCCTGAACAACTTATTTCCCAATGTAATAATAACAGCACGGGGCCTTGATTCATACACAGCATGTCGCTTCCACAAGTATGGTTGTCCTAGTAATACATCACAAACTTCAAGGGGAGCAATGTCACACAATACCTCATCCGTGAAGGGCTTGATGTTGTATGGAAGGCGACACTGCTGGCTCACGCGAAGATCTCGCCCTTGGTAAAGCCACCCAATGGTGTATGGTTGTGGATGTGCTGTGGTCGGTAAGCCCAACCGCTTCACGACCTCTGCCGAAATGAGGTTCTTTTGACTCCCGCTATCAACAATGAACTGTATCGGGGAGCCCTTGACCCACATCTGGGAGTGGAAGAGACGCTCCTCCTCCTCTGGATCTTCGGGTTCATTTTTCTGGATCTTTGCGGTAGCAAAAGTGGCGCTGGGATCCGCATCAATGATCTGCTTCCCTTTTTCATACCCCTTATCGGGTTCTGACTCAGAGTCGGAACATGCATCTGATTCTGAAACCTTTAGCTCAGCCACCAGTGACTGTTTGGCCCGACACTCACTTGTGTTGTGAGTGGAGCTCTTATGGAACTCGCACCATTTTCCAGTGTCCTTTCTCGGCTTCGCGGCGTTGCTCTTTGCTTGCAGCTTCAGCTGGTTGTCTTGGGCTGTCCCGCCTTGGCTTTGTCCTTTGTTCTGTGGTTTAGGGGCACCTTTCCCCTGCTTTGGATTCGCAGATCCAAAGTCTCGCTTCTTTTGTTTAAACTTCTGCTCGACTTTGACGGCATACCGGTATGCTGCGCCGAGCGAGGGGATGTTTAGGAACTGTATTTCTTCCTGGATGTACTTGTGCAGGCAGCCACGGTATTTGAGTATCAAATGTTGCTCCGAATCCTTGATACCCAACTTTGTGCGAAGGGTATGGAAAAGATTGGTGAACTCCGGCACATCTTGGTCCCTTCCCTGCCGCAGCGTGGTCCACTTTATGTATTCATCCTCATAGCTTCCGACAGGGTAGTACTGCTCCTTGATGGCATCCCGGAACGAATCCCAGGTGGGTGCGGCTGAAAATAGTGAGCCAGTACTTTCATCCTTCTGCTCGCAGTAGGTTTCCCACCAGTCCTTGACGTGGGGGGCTGCTTTGAGAAGAGCAAAAACAATCTTTTCCCGACTCGAAAATTCATGAACAGAAAAATAACCCTCTAGCAGATTTAACCATTTATCTACGGCATCGGCGTCTATCTGACCCTCGAATATGGGGATTTCAAAATTAACTTGTACCTTAAAGGGTGTGGCGTTTCCAGAGGAGCTGCTGGAAGCCGATGCGCCGCTTCTGGGTAGCCGCTGAAGGATCTGCGCAAAGCTGTCCATCATCGCGTTCCGTTGTCGCTCGAGCGCTTCTTCGAGCAAGATTTTGATGGGATCTCCTGCCCCCTCGTCTTTCTTCTCGTCCGCCATGGGAGGCCGTCGGGATTTGCGAGGCTGGTCTTGCAAAGGTTCAACCAGTTCAAGCCCTAACTCCTTATATCCCGACCTTGTTGGGGACATGCAAAGAAAAACAGAGAAAAAGCAAACCGCTCTGATACCACTGATCCAGATTTAAACAGGAACGCAACAAATTACAGAGATAACCATATACACAAAGATGCAGCGGAAATAATACTTCATTTCATTAATGGAAAATATTGACATATGCTTACAAACAGAAATGGCAATAAACTAGCTAGGGCGATGGTAGCTTATCTCTGAGAAGAGATGTGATGGCTACATGCCTCTGAACTGTTCTGAACTGTATTACAATGAGGCTCGAAGGCCTATTTATTGTTGAGAAACAATGGAAAACCCTTCACATACCGAAACCTAACCCTAGAAGATGAAACGCCAAATTGTGGGCCCCGTTTGGGTAAATTGGTACATCAATTTCCCGGGGTCGTAACTTTGGCATACGATCTCCGTTTGACGCGTACGATAGCTCGTTAGAAAGATCTATCCGAGTACTACCACTTTGGGAGGCAACATAGGGCTTGGTTGCCCCATAATTCCAAAAAGACGTCGTTTAGGGCCTCAAAACGGCTCCGGAAGTTCAGGACCCGAAAAACTGCTAAAAATAGTAAACTGTGCTACAATTAAGGAAACTGAAAATGCTGAGAAAGACAATGGTGGGGGTCCAGGTGGACCTGACAGGTGGCCACCAATATCCACCTGGATCATTGACTGCCGTACGGAAAGTCCTTGGTTTTCATATGACTGCCAAGGTGCATATGCAATTTTACAGATTTGTTTGGTAAATCTTTTTGCCTAGCTCTCCAGAGTAGTCACTTTCGTTCCTTTTCGGACTCCCTAAAAGAAAAGGTC
This sequence comes from Pinus tabuliformis, assembly GCA_031772625.1. NCBI lineage: Eukaryota > Viridiplantae > Streptophyta > Pinopsida > Pinales > Pinaceae > Pinus > Pinus tabuliformis. The sequence continues at coordinate 1,253,507,344 of CM062819.1, forward strand.
CATCTGAGCACTTGTCACTTCAGGCTCATTAAACATTCGAAGGCGACTAGAGTCATCTTTTTGTCCTTTTCTCGACTCTTAAAAAATGAAAAGGTCAAGTTATGTCCTTGCGTCTTAAAATTTATTCGGCCACGATTTACATTTACCCGGTTAGATCTTGTTTGCATTAGTTTGAGTGGGGTTCTTTCTCGTTTGTGATGGCAACTTTTCTGGAGTTTACCAACCCAGGCATCCCCTCTGATGGGAATCCTGGTCATTTCCCTCCTTTTGAAAATGTTGGTGCTCCTTACATGGCAACGTTGTCCCTTCCTGGGTTAACTATTGGGTTGCCTATTTGGTTGTTCTCAACCTCTCTGGTCCCTACCGTCTCAACTGCTGGTCAATCAGTTCCTCCACCCGAACAACATCATGTTGATTCTAAGGTGGACCTGTCCCCTTTTTCGCCTGTTTCTGTGTCCTCATCTTCTACTTCGCCTGGTGAAAGTCTGGATTCAAGTAACCAGGTGACTAAGAAGAAGAAGAAGAAGACGAAGAACAAGAAGTCTCATAAGCGAGAGGCTAAAAGTGCAGCTACTGCTCCGAGCACATCTCAGGTTGAAACACCTTCCGCCCCCCCGCGGAAGGTTAAGTTTCCTTGTAAGTTGTGCAAGGGTGACCATCTTCTTCGTGATTGTCCTGGTATTCCCAGGATCCTAGAAGTATGGTCTCACGATCCAACTCATCCCTCATCGTCCTCTAAAGCTCATGGCGATGCCACCATATCAACTGACAATATTCAGAAGAAAGGGAAGATTCGAATCCCCTTTATACGTGGTTCACCCAATTTAGCTTACGTCCACGGAGAAAAAACTAGTTCTTCCTTTTACATTATCCAATAAAATGAAGAGAAACAACCTACAATAGATGTGTTGTTACTTCCTCTTCGCTCTCACACAACCTCCTCTCTCTCTCTCTCATATCATAATAATAATACACAGCTATAATACAATTTCCTGATATAAACATAGGGGTTCCTTCTATGGGAAAGACCCCTAAATTAACATAACTTGTACGTCAAATCATTCATCTAATGAACGACCTGGATTGACTACGAAATTACAATATTTTATAAGGAACATTTTCATCTATTTTTAGCTTTGTGGGGTGGGGGCTCCCGATTAAACAAGTAGTGCTATCACCCCATTAGGAATAAGGATCCAACACTAATGAAACAAAAACCTTTGAACAATTAGTAAGATAATCAGGCTCCACACCCAACAATCTCCTACTTGGAGATTGATTATAGAAACTCCACCGCTACTTCACTTGATGGAAAATGCTTCCATTTTGGACCTGATTGTTTCTCATCTTCTTCATCATATATGAAGACCATTTGAAACTTAGAAGAATCTCAATTTCTCCCTGGTTACAACACTTGTTAACATATCTGCAGAATTATGGGTAGTGTGTATCTTTTCCACCTTCAACTGTCTATCTTCTAATAGTGACCGTATGAAATGGTACTTGAGAATTATATGTTTAGTCTTGGAATGAAATGATGATTTCTTTGCAAGATGAATGAAACTTTTGTTGTCACCATATAATATTCCCATCTCCTACTTCTTTCCCAACTCATCCATAAACCTTTGTGACCAAATATTTTTCTTTACTAGCCTCTGTATGAGAAACATACACTTCTTCTATTGTTGAAAGTGCAACACTATTTTGCAACTTTGAAACCCAACTGACAATTGTTCTACCGATAGTAAACACATACCCTATGGTGCTCCTCCTATTATCTCTATCACCTGCCATATCTTCATCAACATATCCCTATAGAGCAATGTTTGAACCACCAAATCATAATGCTTCATTTGTGGTACCTCTTAAATACCTGAGAATCCACTTCATTGTAATCCAATGTTATTTTCTTGGATTGATCATCTACCTACTTACAACTCCCACTGCATGTGAAATATTAGGCCTTCTGCAGACCCTTGCATACATTAATATTCCAACTATTGATGCATATAGAACTTTACACATATAATCCATCTCTTCATAGGTCTTGAGAAACATCTCATTACTTATCTTGAAATGCCTAACCAAAGGTGTACTAAATAATTTTTCATTATGCATATTAAATATTTCCAACACCTTTTCTGTGTACTCACTTTGAGACAATGTTAATTTTTTATTTTTTCTGTCTCTAGTTATTTTCATACTAAGGATTTGTTTTGCAACACCCAAATCCTTCATTGCAAATGAATTTGCCAATTTTCTTTTGAACACATTTATTTCCTAGATGTTAGACCCTGCAACAAGCATTTCATCTACATACAATGTAAATATAATATAGTTGCCATCATTTTTGTTTTTAAGATAAACACAATGATCTAAGTGACATCTAGTATAACCTTCTTCATACATAAAGTTGTCAAATTTTAGATACCACTGCCTTGGATCCTATTTTAAGACCATAAAAGCTCTTGCTCAATTTGCACACTAATTTCTCATTTCCTATGACCTCATACCCTTGTGGTTGCTGCATATATATTTATTCCTCCAAATCCCCATGGAGAAAGATTGTCTTTACATTTAACTACTCAAGATGCAAATCTTCTGCTACCACTAGACTTAAAATATTTATGATTGAAGTCATTTTAACAATAGGAGAAAAAAATCATCAAAATCTATACCTTTCTTTTGTGCAAACCCCTTCACCACAAGTCTAGCCTTATACCCTTGTTTTACTCCATCTTCTTCCTTCAACCTATAAAATCATTTATTCTGCAATTTTATTTTAACTGTAGAAAACTTGACTAAGTCCCAGGTCTAGTTATGCATCAAGGAGTCCATATCTTCTTCCATGGATTTCTCCCACTTATTCCTGTTTTATATCTGCATTACTTCTTCATATCTTTCCAATTCACTAGAACTAGTAAACAATACATAATATAATGGAGGAGAGTATTGTTCAAGGGGGTCTACTTATCTTGGTAGATCTTCTAACACTAGTTTCAGGTGTTTGAGGTGCCTGTTGTTGTTGTTGTGGTTGCTGTTGTTTTTGTGGCTGCTGATCATTCTAATTTTTAGGCACCTTTACTTCTCTTTTTTCTCATCAAGCACTACATATTCTTTGTTTTCCTTTTCCTCTTTCTTTTCTTGCATCTGATCCTTATACAAGACCTTTTCATTGAATATGACATCTCTTCTCCTAATGATTTTGTAATTTTCATAATTATATAAGTGATAACCAAAATCATTTATACCATATCCAATAAAGGTAAATTTCTTTGATTTTTCCTCAAGCTTTGTTCTATTTTATCTATTGATGTGGATAAAGGCTTCACAACCAAAAGTTTTTAAAAATGAGTAGTTTACCGTTTTACCTGTCCATGCCTCCTCTGGAATACCACCATCTAAGGTACTTGAAATCCCTCTGTTTATTAGATAAACAAAATTATCTATAGCATTTGCCCAAAATTGTAAGGGAAATCCTACATGCAATCTTATGCACCTTGCACGCTCCATGATTGTGCTTTTCATCCTTTTTGACACACCATTTTCTTGTGTTGTTCTTGGAATTGTATTCTCTCTATGAATTCCATGCTCTAAACAATGGTTATCAAACTATTTGCTGCAATACTCACCTCCATTGTCTGATCTGAGACAATTCAACTTCTTTCCTGTCTCATTCTCAACTAAAGCTTCCCATTTCTTGAAAGTATCACATACATCAGATTTATTATGAATACAATAAATCAAGGTTTTTCTAGTTTCATCATAAAAAAAAGTAACATAATAGTGAGAGAAACCAAGAGATGCTACCTGAGGTGGTCCCCATACATCTTTATCCACAAGCTCTAATATTTCTCTCTTCTTTTCCTTTCCAACTCTGATAAATCTGACTCTCTTATGTTTTCCGTAAACACAATTCTAACATAAATCCAAATCAACATGCTTCAAACCTAGCAACAAATTTATTGAGTGAAGAATCTACATCCATTTCTCACTCATGTGCATGAGTGTATGATTCCGCAATCTTGTATCTTCTATTGTGGATGTTAAAGAATTAACAAAATTAGAAATACCATTGCATAAATACAACATACCAAACTTTTCTCCTTTTGATATTACCAAGGCTCCTTCAGTGACCTTACAGGTTTTGTCTATGAATGTAGTTACACAACATTCACCACCTAAATACCCTCTTGAAATTAGATTTTTCTTCATATCTGGAACATGCCTTACCTCCTCAAGTAACCATTAGTTTCCATATGTTGATTTACAAAAACCTTACCCATTCTAACGGTTTTACAGGGTTTATCATCACCCAAATGAATGTGTCCAAAATCTCCTTGAACGTAGTCATGAAAATGTTTCCTATTAGGTGTGGCATATAATGACGCCCTTGAATCTACCACCTAGACATCAATAATATTCTCTAATGAAAGAATCAAAGCATCTTGAAACACATCACCTGTCACTTTCGCTTCATGATTTTTATCTTGTTGTTCATCTCCTTCTTTTCCCTTCCAGGATTTGTAGTGTTTCCTTAGGTTTCCTTTCTTCCCACATTTCTAGCACACTAACCCTGACATGGATTTGGATCTACCTTTTCTTGACTTACTGTGATTTCCTAGACTCCTTCCTCTTTCCATTTTTCTTCCCCTAGTCTTTGCAGTCAAAGCATTACCTGATGTCTCATTGGAGATTTTTTGTTGCATTCCTCACTAAGGATGACACCAACAACATCATCAAACTTTAAAGTACTATATTGAGAGACAGAGTTACTAGTAGCCATAACTAGGCCATTCCAACTTTCGAGCAATGAGCACAGAAATAACAATACCTTAACTTCATCATCAAAATTTACCCCTTCAGAACTTAATTGACTAGTGACTATGTTAAATTCATTTAAATGATCAACAATAGATCCACCTTTTGACATCTTCATATTAAATAGATGCTTCAAAATGAATACCTTATTTGAGGTTGAGGTTTTTTCATATAGTTTGAAGAATGCCATCATGAAACCTTCTATTGTCGTTTCCTTTGAAATGTTGAATTCCACCGACACTGCCAGACACAGTCGTATTGTTCCTAGTGCCTTTTTGTCAAGAATCTACCATTTTTTGTCTATCATACTCCTTAGCTTCTTTGATTTTATGCTCAATGGTAGGTACATATATTTATGATACTAATAATCTTCCATCTACATTTTCCACCGTTGGTAGTTTTTGCTATTAAATTTCTCAACCCTACACCTACCATCCTCTGCCATTTCTCCCACTTGAACCAAAAACTCTTCTCTCCTACGAGTTTATTAGCCAAATAGACCTTCGGCTTTGATATCGGTTGTTAGAAATTAATTAACAGAGAAATGAATGCACAAAACATTGTAGAAACACAAATACATAAAAGAATAAAACAAGAGAGACAGAGATGTACGTGATTCACCCAATTTGGATTGTGTCCATAGAGAAACAACTAGTCCTTCCTTTCATATTATCCAGCAAAATGAAGAGATACAACTTTTAAAAAATCTGTTGTAGTTTCCTCTTCGCTCTCACACAACCCCCTCTCTCTCTATCACTCAGAATAATAATACACATCCGTAGTACAATTCCCTCATATAAACCAATGGTTTCCTTATAGGGAAAGAAACCCTAAATTAACATAAATTCTACCGTCAGATCATCTGCCTAATGAACATCCCGGATTGACTATGAAATTACAATATTTTACAAAGAAAAGTTTCATCTATTTTTATCTTAAGAGGCGTTGCCCTCTAACCCCTGCCCGGGAGTGGGGGGATCCCGATTAAATGGGCGATGTTGTTGCCTCGTTAGGAACAAGGATCTAATGTGACTAAAACAAAAACCTTTGAACAATCAGGAAGATGATCAAGCTCCACACCCAACAGTGGGAGTGTTAATGAGATAACATCATGGATTAATTAACATTATCCCTATGTCATGTATTTTGACCCAAATTAGGGAAATTATCCATGTGTCAAATAAATTGTCTCAAACTAGAGAGAATGGTCTAGCAGAGGACTATCATTCTTACGGTGTCATGTATGACCCGAATTACGAAGAATGGTCCTACAACATTGTTGTAACTTTTTTTGACACCTTTAAAAGTTACAAAAATTTTCAAAATGTGCTAAGTGATTTCTTGGCTAAATTTTGAGGTATATATATAAATTCCCATCAAGTTCATGTCACCTAAAGCCTTCACTTAATTAATCTTCCAAAATATTCATGTCCTCCATGAGTCAAAATTGGAAAATATCCCAAACCCATATATAGCCTTAATTTTTATCTAAATTCCTTGGTCCCTTTCTACCTATTCCCAAATCTTATATTTCTTCCAAAAATAATATTTTTATTCCCACCACTCCATTCACTTTTCACCCTTATTATCATATCCCCATATTTTTTTCATATATTTTACTATACCCTACCATTATTTTTATTATTCATCCATTTTCCATGTTTACCATAATCATGCGTAAAAAATATTATATTGTACTTTACTTTTTATCTTATTTATTTATGCCCATTATTCCCCCTTCCTAAACCATTTACCACCTAGTACCCCCCGCAATACCGTTGACATACCACTTACCATATGGATTTGAATTTTTAAATAGAGCATGGGAAATTTAAGTCTGCATTGAAGGCGATAATGGAGGGAAGATTTTTATAATCATATTTTTCTGGAATGAGCTTATGGGTGAAAGATTGAGGTAAGAGAAGGCTAGGTCAATAACTGAAATATATTTTCGTGCAAGTAAAATAAGGATACATGTTCCAAAAGTACATTTTAATACAAATCATGGAGTTTCCAATGTTATAAAGAAATATTTCCTCCCCACGGAATAATTTTACAGAGGTGAAAATGAAATTTTACAGAGCAGACAAATGAGTGTTTTTTGCTATAGATATAAGGAGGAAAGGAATTATAAAGAGGAAAATGCACGTGAAGGGGAAATTTGGATCATTTTTTATCCAAAGTTTATTGGATAATTTTTTTATTCAAAGCTTTTACAGAAGTAAAAGGTGGAGATGAAAAGATATTTTCATAATTTACCAAACGTGGTTCGAGACATGGTTTTCAAAACCATGGGAAGCTAACTAATGAATGGTTGAAGTTTCATTTACTCATAAGTATACCAAAAGTGGGAAAAAGTAAATATGAAAACAATGGATGGTTTGGGTAAATTGTTTTAAATTTCATTTATGAAATTCATAAACAAATAAATGCTACAATGGAGAAGTATTACAAGACATGGTTTTCAAAACCATGGATGGTTTTACAAAGCAAAGATTATTTAAGGAAATATGAAGTGATTTGATTTATTAAATTCATGAAGAAAAGAACAGATTTATTTTATGGAAATATGGAAATGTGATTTTATAGATTTTTGGGAAATGTTTTTATCAAAATATCTTATTCCCAAAATCTTAAAATTAATATTTTTGAAAACTAAAGAGTGACAAAAAATCAATGATTTCCAAATAATTTTCAAATATTACGACAATGATTAAGAATCTGAAAGATAATTACTTGAATTATCAAAGGAATTTACTAAAGGGCAGGGATTAATCAATTCTATAAAAAGGGGCTAGTCAACCAGATTATGGTCATATTAATTGAGTTTTAGGGAGGAGCTTCAACAACCTTCGGATTCTAAGGAACAAGATAAACATGCAAAATATTATGGTAGATTTGTGACAAAAAATATGCCAACCAATTTCAATAATAAAGGCAATCAATTAGCAATCAATGAGCCAATTCCTAGATTTGGAGGCACAAGACTTTCAATCAACTCCATATTTCTCACAGTTTTTCGAAGTCTTTTTATTTTAGTATGATTGTTCATATTTAAAAATCTAGAGATAGTCATCTAGGTGAAATGATCTATTTGTTTTTTCGATTTCAATGTAAAAGGGTTGGATTTTGATGCCAAAACCATGCCATTTTTGTAAATACTTTTATTACAATTTTTTTAATTAAAGGTTTCTAGCTCTACTTCATGACAAAATTTGTTTATTCTGTATGTTTTCTAGTGATTTCATAATCTATTTATGCATATGTTCAAGGTAACATAGGAGCTAGGGCAAGGCTAGGTTTGAGTATCAACTTCCCTAACAACCCACCGCAAAGTTATCATCATTATGGAGACTAGATAATTGAATAGTGTGTTTAAGACAACTCTTCTACATCATTTAAATATTGCCTTCTGTCATCTCTTGAATGTATATTTCTTTGGTTGTAGCATTCTTCTACACACATATAATATATTTGGTTGATTAAGTATTCAATGAATGTTTTATTATCATATACTCTCTTCTATTCCTCCGCCAAACTCTTTAATCTATGTTATTCTATCGAAACTGGACGTTGGCATTTTGTTCAAGTTTCAACAAGAGAGGACTTTATTTCTGAGCAGAGATTGGATGTTCATCAATAACCACCTACAACAAATCATAGATCTGGTCATTGTGATTCATAGGTTGTTGTCCAGTGATAGTGAACATTGTCAAAAAATTCCTCGTAACACTTGAGGGAACCTCCTCTGGTTTGAGGTCCAGCTTGAACCTAAAGTTTGGATGAGTTGGTTTCTTGATGAATTTTTGCAGCCAAAAACCACCTTCGCGAAATAGATACAACATTTGGCATAGCTGTCGAGGAGCGAAGTAATGAAAAAATCTTTCCCTGTAGCACGATCAAGAATAGATCTATTCATTGCTAGTGAACAAGGAGTAGGCATTTGATATTAGTTGCAATTCCTTCACCTAGTGTCTCCACTTTGTTTAGATGATGATTCCACTGGGTTCTAGATTCAGTTGGTTCAAAATGACAATTACATCTCTTTCTATGATAATGGAATGTAGTTGGATGTTTTTCTTCCTCACGATAATGACAACAAGTTTTAGATATTTAAAAAGGATTTAATCTTCAGAATTTAGTTGTAAGTATTAGTTTCCTATGGAATTTGAGTTTCACTTTGTAAATATTTTTCATGTTTTAAGTTGTATACAAGGTGGTTTGTTAGTCAATCCAATCCTCATGTGGTTGCACTGGAAGCATGACTACACCTAACAATGTAGATTTCTAGTTTATTTAGGTAGAGGTTGTGTGGGATTGAATTATTTATTTTTAGATTTGGTGTGTAGTAGATCATTCAGTTACGATGTGTAGTTTATAAATGGGTTTATTTTCAGTAGTTTATGGATTGATTCAATTTAGATCAGCAGTTGTTTCACTTTGGATTCCAGTTGCATTATGTAGTTTGGTTTTCATGAAGTGCAATAATTTGCAGGAGATGGGAACAAGAACATTTGTTGACTATTGACTCCACTAGAACAATGGATTAAGCATTGGTGTACTTATTTTTACTTGCAACAACTGATAGTTTGATTTTAGTTAGAAGCTTACAAGTTTCATGCCATAGATTTCAGGTTTGAGAGTACAGATGTTAATTTTCTTATGGCAGGACCTCATGCCCAACAAATTCAAGGCACAGGTCTACAAGTTCTCCACATCCCACTGGGAGAAGAAGTCCCTAGTTGGAGCCTATGTTATAACTTTTTCTCACACCTTTAAAAGTTACAAAAATTTTCAAAATGTGTTAAGTGATTTCTTAGCTAAATTTTGAGGTATATATATAAATTATCGTCAAGTTCCCATCACCTAAAGCCTTCACTTAATTAATCTTCCAAAATATTCATGTCCTCCATGAGTCAAAATTGGAAAATATCCCAAACCCATATCTAGTCTTAATTTTTATCTAAATTCCTTGGTCCCTTTCCACCTATTTCCAAATCTTATATTTCTTCCAGAAATAATGTTTTTATTCCCATCACTCCATTCGCTTTACACCCGTATTATCATATCCCTATATTTTTTCATATATTTTACTATACCTGTTACACAGTAATTTGTCACCATTGGTCACCGTCCCTATCGCCCTGTTTCCGTACATTGGAGGACGCATTCCGGGACCTGTGAGCAGTGACATAACCCAAAAACACTTCCATTATGTTCCCCTGAGTATGTACTTCATGTTCCCTGAAGACACCTTCTGCAAATTCTCCCTGAAAAGTACTCTTTTTCCATTGGCGCAGGTCCACAGTATCTTACCCGCGCCAATCACTGAGATCCTCAAAAGAGGGCGCGACCATTGGCACTCTGTCACAAAACAACACCTGCGCCAGCCCAGTTTGGTAATGATTTTTGCTAAACGCATGCCCATCTGTTTTTTCCCTTCAGATCACGAAGTCTTTTGAGGGAAAAATCCATCTGATAGAGGTCGAGAGTCATCATCTATCCTCGACATCTATCCACAGTGGCTTTTCAGAGATAATGCCAATCCACAATGGGTGTCCTGGTTCATCGAATCTTTCTCCCTTCTCCATCTATAAATATCTGTCCTCATGCATTAGACAAGCTAGTTCTAGAGTTGAAGTTTTTGGAGGAATGCTAGTTGTGATTATACTTGTCGTGAGTGATAGTGAAGCATAGAAAGGTTATGCTGCCGGAGAGGAGGTACATTGCAAGACACATATAATTGCTCGCCCAGCCAGAGGAGAGGTTCAACGTCAGAACCTTGGTTGTAACTTTTCCTATCTATTATTTATTAATGAACGACTGCTGTTATGGTTCCAATCTCATTGTCTATTATAGTGATGTTTGATTTATTTCCTTTCCGACTGAAATATAGTTGTGCCTTGGTGGATTTTATGCTTGTCTTTGTTTCTTCCTTTGCATGTGCAGGTGTCCGTTTGCAAGAATCGCAAGGATTGTGACCTGCCAGAGCAAGGGAGCGGGAATACCAACTATGCTTCGACTATAGCGTTGGATTCCAGGTTGGTCTTCTTAATTCACCTTTAATGTACAACTAGGAACTTGCGTGGCAGCGTGAATTGATTGTGGCTAGTTCTGTTTTAGGCTAGTGGGATCGCCTCTGTCCGCAGAGGGGATTTACCTATCCAACAATTTGGCGACTCCACTGGGGAGAAGCTATTTGGAATTTGTCTTGCATGTTAATTTTCTTGCTTGAGTGATTGAGCTTTCTGGGTCAGTTTTGAGATTGTTCTTTACTGTTTGATCCATCTGAACACTGTCAGCCCGACCTGGGGTCGTGTTATTTATTTTTTAAGCCGGCAAGCTTTGTTGGCGCGGTTTTTATTCTGACAGTCGCGCCAGTTGGCGAATGTTGCCCAACAGCAACTCGCGCCAATCTTTTGGTAGCGCAAGTTGTAGGCTGACAGTCGCTCCAGCCTTGTGAATTTTGCCTGTGCGTCGGTTGGAAGCTCTTTCAACTCAGATTTTTATCTTTTTATATCTTTTACAGCCTCTGGAAGTGTGTTGAACCTCTGTTTGACTGGTTTTGGCCTTTATCCTTCAGTTGTTTTCTTATTTCTAGTGATTTTCGTCTCAGCCCTAGAACATCTAGTGGCTTCGCATGTCTAGCCTTCTGTGGGAAGTTTCGGTCTTTTGATTTTCCAGTCAACTTGTTGGTTGTGTTCCGCACCTATCTAGTGGTTTGTTAAAGCTTGGTCTTCTATGCTTTGGGTGATTCACTTCTAGCTTCTCTGGATTTTGCTCGACTTCATTTGAACTTAGATTACATGGTTCATTGAAAGTCTTTGTGTTTCTCCTTGCTTGGATAGTTCATCTTGGTGTTTCAGAATTGGTTCCATTTTATCGAGTGAACTTGGTTTGTTTATACTTGTGAATATCTCTTAAGAGTTGTTTAAATGCATCATGCCATCTTAAAGGAAAGAAAAACAAAAGATCTTTTGCATCATATTAGTTAGCGTTTATTGTTATTTGTTGCTATTAAAAAGAAAAAGAAAAAATTTTCATTTCTTGTTATTAGCTGCATTAGGACCTTTGTTGTTTGCTGAGTGATCATTTCGTTTGTGTAAAGATCTCAACCCTCCTGTAGATAGAATTCATCGAATGAAATGGTATAGTTTGGCATGTAGTTTGCATCTAAGAAGCTTTTGAGATATCACATACGGTAGGACCAAAAAACTGAAACATAATTGAAGATAAACTTTAAAATAAACTCAATGAACATAACAACGCATTGGAACCTAACGCAAACATTCTAGAGGTCTAGGTTAGAGACATGTTCTGGCGTCTTTAAACCTGGTAGCTTACCATTGAGTGGTTGGGTGATTCCTCCACGGTGAAACGATAGGTGCCAATACGGACTGAGCTCCCACGTACCGTCGCGTATATATGGGAGACCCCACTAGGCTATCATCCTTTATCCATAGGAAGCCGAGTCTGCCGCCTTACAAGCCGTAATGCACTGAACACAGCATTCGGGAAGATTGACTGCAATACGGGAAGTCCTTGGTTTTCATCTGATTGTCGAGGTGTATAAGCAGTTTTACGGATTGTTTGGTAAACCTCTTGCCTAGTATTCCAGAGCAGTCACTTTTGATCCTTTTCGGACTCCCTAAAAGAAAAGGTGCCTGTGAGCGTCTTGTCACTTCGTGCTCATTAAATATTTGAAGGAGACTAGAGTCATCTTTTTTCCTTTTCTCACCTCTTAAAACATGAAAAGGTCAAGTCGTGTCTTTGCGTCTTAAAATTTATCTGGCTACGATAATATCTACCCAATTAAATTTTTGTGTGTGTTAGTTTGAGTAGGGGTTGTCTCGGTAGATTCCTTAGGTTTGCGAAGTTTCATCCTGGCGGAATTACCAATTTCGTCTTCTGCTGAGATACCGGTTGTGAGTCTTCCTGTGGTTCCAAGTATACAACCACTTAGTTCTCGTGCCCCGAGCGACGAGACTTACTAGTTTCATTGGAACCCTGCGTGGGAACCTTCTGAGGACAGTGTACCTTTTTGGGATTATACTTCTCCTCGTGTGTCAGTCCCACCTTTTTCCTCTGACATGGATGATTTGTCCCCTACAACGACTGATGAGTCCGTTGCGACGAGCAGTGAAATTCCCACCGCAACGGACCCTATACATGTTAGTAGTACACCTACTACTACAGATTTCCCACCAGGCTATAAAGATTTAAGAGATACTATGCCCTCTGGAACTCCTTTCACGGGTTCCATTTGGCCACCACACACTCTTCCTACTATGGAGCCTTTTACTCCGTAAAGTCGTAGTCCAGCTGTTACCTCATTCACAACCGCTCCAACGGTCTGTGCAGCCTCTTCGACTCCTATTTTTAGTCGTCCTTCGGTTTCCTTGTTTGGAGTTTTTGATTCCATGACAAATGTCCCCATACAGGGGCCATACGATCCATATTTGTCATCCCAACCGGTTGTTGAGGTATCAGTTCCATTGTCAATTGATTGGACCTCCACCTCTTTCCATGGTGGTCAAGTTTCATCTGCGCAGTCTCCAAGACAACCCCCTCAAGACCAACAAGGGCAATCCTTTCGTGGAAACCCTTTCGCTACTGGTGCTCCCTTTTCCTCTTCTTTTGTGCAACCTTCTGGCAACTCAGGTCAGTCGTCTGTTCAACCAGCCCAACCTGGTCTCCAGCAAGGTTATCCTACTGGACAAATTGGTCAACAAACTGTTAACCTAAACCAACCCAATGTTCAGTATGCTTCAATATCCGGACCAGCTATTCAACCACATGGTCAGCCTACCGTCCAGTATAATCAACTTTCTGGGCAAGCCGGTCAGCCTCAAATCTAGTTAGGCCAACCAACTGCCCAGCCCACTCGGCCATCTGGTTCCTTAGGACAACCTTCAGTTACGCAACAACAGCTCTAATCCCAGCAGTTAGGCCAACCTCAGTATCAGCAGGCACCACCTTCTGGACAAGGGGGTCAACCACAATATCAACAAGGTTATCCTTCCGGCCAGATAGCCCAACCTACAGGACATCCTTCTGGTCCTGCTCAACCTGGTTTTTCGCCCCAGGCTGGACCCCAACAACCATCGGGGTTTCAACCGCAAGCCGGGTTTCAAACCCAGCCACCGTATCAACCTCCGACTACTCCTCCGCCTCCATTTGGAGTCCAGCCGCCTTATCAACCTCCGCCCACTCCTCCGCCTCACATTGGAGCCCAGCTACCCTATGGTTATCGGCAACCTCAAGGGCAACCTATGTTTGCCCCGTATCAAAATTACCAACAACCGCAGACGAATCCTTATTATTTGCAACCATATGGTGCTTCTGCGGGACCATTTGGTAATCCGTGGAGTGCTGGGGGGCAAAACTTAAATCCTTACGGACAAAACCCTATGGGGCCAAATTCGTCTGGACCAAGCCCTTGGGGGCATCTGCCAGTTGGTTGGAACCCTGGTGCTCCATCCCAACAGCAGCCTCAGATGTCCTTTAATCCTCAATTACCTTTCTTAGCGACTTTAGAATTACCGGATGTCTCTAAATTGACCAATGATCCTATCCTACATAATCCATATTGGCCTCCGGTTCCAACAAAGATTCCCGATGACTGTCCAAAATTCGATGGTAAGCCTAATGAGGACCCACAAGCTCATGTCATGACTTATCACCTATGGTGCTCATCCAATTCATGGCTTGATGATTCCATTCGGCTGCGTCTTTTTCAAAGGACTCTCACCGGCTCTGCCGCTAAGTGGTATATCGAACTCAATCGTGGATCCTTTCAGGATTTTAACTCCTTGGCTATGGCATTTCTCACTCATTTTCAGTTGCCCGTTCGATGTGAAACGGGTACACACCTCCTCACATCCTTGAGACAAACGACGGCTACGCATATCTCTGATCATATCCATGAATGGAGATGGCGTAGACGTATGATCAAATTTTAGATTCCCGACCAGCTGCTTACTGATTGGTTTACGACTTCGTTCGTGCCTCCAATAGCTCGGGATATCGCCATGGGAGCGTGTGTCATTGAAGAGCAAGCTATCGCGCGAGCTCAGTACCTTGACTTGGTTTACTCTCAGTCAGGTACATTGTATGATTATTTACCTGATGCCCCTAGACCAGGAACATCCAAAGCCTCGCCAACACCAACTGTTGACGGTATTATTGGTACTGTTAGTTCATCCTCAAAGAAAAATTCCGCGAACCCTGGGAAGCAAAAACCACCTGTTTCGAATGAACCCACCTCCCAGGTAATACCCACTTGAAATGTTACTTCTGAGGTCAATGTCGTCCAATCCACCATGGCAGACAAACCCTCAAAAGCAAAGAAGAAAGGGAAACCGAAGAATAAGCCAGATCAACCCAAGCAGGAAGCCCCTAACCCTCCGCCCGAGGAGGGTGCCAAACGCAAACCCAAGTATCCGTGTCTTATCTGTGATGAGGATCACTATACAAAGGACTGCCCTAGGCGGTCCGAAGTTAGTCGTTTGTTGAAAGGCGCTCCCGGGACTCCTGCGGTGCTTAAAGAACCCTTTCCCTCACAGCAAACTCAAAAAACTCAAATGGTGGCTGACCCCTCTCAGCCTCCCTCTTCCTTTGGTTCTCAAGTATTTATGGCTGGAACGATACCCATCAATATCAGTACTCGAACAAAAGATTATCCGCCATCTACCGGGAAGGAGCCTGAGATACCCTCTAGTGCTCCTCCGTTCAGTTCGGGTCCCCTCCATATTGAGAGACCTACAACTGAGACGCCTCTTCGACCCCTTCCAAAAGGAGTGCTCCGGAAATCTTCTTACAACCCTAATGCTCGTGCCGCCCAGCACTACAATATCGTTGAGGACTTAGCGCAGACTCCGTCTGCTATGTCTGCTTTAGAAGTTCTCCAGAGCTGCCCTTCTCAGAGGAAGTCCTTGCTATCTGCTATTGGTAGCATAGACCCGGCAGATTCGGATCTAATTACTTTTGACTTGGAACGCCATACGCAGAAACTGCCTCCTCAAATCGCTTTCCTTATACAGGTTATCATTGATTCCAAAACAATTCACCGTACGGTCATCGATGAAGGTGCTTCAACTTGCATCATGTCTGTCGCCTGTTGGAAAGCTATTGGGTCTCCTACCCTGAGTCAGTCTCCCACAACCTTGGAAGCCTTTGATGGAAGAGCCTCTCGTCCTTATGGTATACTCCAACGTTTGCCCATTACTTTAGAAGGGAAGACGGTCGAGATGGAGGTTGAAGTCGTTGATGCCACTCTTACCTACAACCTCCTTCTCGGGCGTAGCTGGATCTACGCGATGAAAGCTGTTGCTTCATCACTGTTTCGTATCATCCGTTTCCCTCATCAAGGGAAGATTGTTACCGTAGACCAGCTATCTTTTTTCGCTTCTTCTTCTGACGGTAACATCCCTTTTGTGGAGCATACTCCGAAATTATCCGAGAGTTTGGGGGCCGGACTTTTTAAAGATCCTGCCCTTATGGGTGTTTTTCCACTCCCACCTCCTAATGTCGCCTCTGTTAATATGATCACTACTTGTTCTGATCCGTGGATCATCCCTCCCATTGACCAAGTAGATTCTTGGGGCGACAAAATGCCGTTGAGTCCTGCCGAACTCAACTACGTTGAGATTATTGCTGCAACGGCTCCCTTTTCCGATTCCTTCGATCTATCCTCAGGGTTTGTAGATGAGACTCCTTCGGATTCTTTGCAAGAAACATTCTCGTCCGATGAAGCCATCATTGAGACTATGTCTCTCGAGGAACTTCCTTGGCATGACTTTCATCATCGCTCCTCGTTCCTCCCTGCCCCTCAGGATATTCTCACTTGCCTTGTACGATTTGCTCCTTGTCTCCCACTGCAAACACCTATTCAGATTGATCAGGTGTCTTCTGAAGGGAATATGGCAAATATTACGCAAACCCAACCCATCGACATCTCTGTCAAACCAGGGATTGTTGAGCATATTCATATAGGAGTCACTTGTACTTCTGAGGAGATTCAACTTTACTCCAACCTCTTTCGCGAATTTCGTGATGTGTTCGCATGGTCCTACGAAGAAATACCCGGCATTGATCCTAGCATAGTGGTGCATGAGATAATCACGTACCCAGGCGCTAAGCCTGTACGTCAATGGTTACGCCCTGTACACCCCAGAAAAGCTGCCGCGATTAAAGCCGAGGTAGAGAAGCTTCTTAAAGCTGGTTTTATCTACCCTATTCCGCTCACAGATTGGGTTTCAAATATCGTACCTGTGACTAAAAAACAGGGCACAATCCGCGTTTGTGTTGATTATCGTGATATAAATCGTGCCTGTCCTAAGGATAATTTTCCCACACCATTCATTGATCAGATTATTGATGAGTGTGCTGGAAGTGAAATGTATTCTTTTATGGACGGCTTTTCTGGCTATAATCAGATCAATATTGCTCCCGCTGATCAACACAAAACTGCCTTTATCTGTCCTTGGGGCACTTTTGCCTATAAGAAGCTCCCTTCCGGTCTTAAAAATGCCGGTGCCACTTTCTAGCGTGCAATGTCCTATGCCTTTCATGACATTCGACACATTGTGCAGCCTTACCTGGATGACCTTCCTGCTCATTCAGCTAAACGTCAGGACCACCCTAAACACCTTCGCGAAATCTTTCTTCGCTGTCGATACTACTGAATCAGGCTAAATCCTCACAAATGTGTCTTCTGCGTTGAATCTGGCAGACTTCTTGGGTTTATCGTTTCCCGAGAGGGCATCCGTTTGGATCCCCTTAAAGTCGAGGCTATCGTGAATCTCCCTCCCCCCGCTTCTTTGCATCAGTTGCAGAGTTTGCAGGGAAAAGCCAATTTTTTACGACGTTTCATTCCCAACTATGCCAAGGTGGCCAAAGGTTTTACACGGTTATTAAAGCATGATGTCCCTTTTCATTGGGATGCCACATCTCAGGAATCTTTTGAGCGTCTCAAGGGCCTCCTTGTTTCTTCTCCATTGCTCCGTCCTCCAAATTATTATCGTGACTATACCTTGTATTTGGCCGCCGCCGATACCACTATTGGCATGGTTCTTGTTCAAGCCGACGATGATGGCACTGAGCATGTTATTTACTATCTCAGCCACAACCTTCTAGATACGGAAACTCGATATGCTTATGTCGAGAAGTTGGCTTTAGCCGTGGTTTGTGCTGTCCAACGTTTCCGTCATTATATCCTGCTGCGAACAACTACTGTGATTTTTGATTGCAACCCCATGACTTATATATTGTCACGCCAGTTGCTGGGGGGCAAATACTCGAAGTGGATTGTTATCCTCCAAGAGTTTGACTTGGAATTTACCACTGCCAAGTCTAAGAAATCCCTTGTGTTTGCTGAGTTAATTTGCTCTTTGCCATCTTCTTCCTCGACCTCGCCTATAGAGGATCAAATTCCGGATGAGACCCTTTTTCTCATTAGCACCCTCGATCCATGGTACGGAGATATAATCACATATCTGCAAACATCCTCCTTTCGCCCGGGTGTGTCTAAAGACGCTCGGCGAAGGATTCGTCATCAATCTCAACCATACCGTATCATTGGAGATACATTATATCGTCTCGGCGCAGACTCTGTTCTCCGCCGCTGTCTTACTCTCGAGGAAGCTGAGCGGGTTTTGAATGACTGCCACTCTGGTGCCTGTGGCGGACATATGTCCGGATATGCTACTGCCCAAAAAATCCTTCGTGCTGGCTACTTTTGGCCCTCTATCTTCAAGGATTGCATCCTTGCCGTCCGCTCTTGTCATGAGTGCCAGATATACCAGCGCAAGATGCGAGCGCCTCCTGCTCCATTGCACCCTGTTGTCACCGTAGGCCCTTTTGCAAAATGGGGCATTGATTATATGACCTGTAACCCTCGCTCGGCCGGGGGGCATGGGTTTATCATCGTTGCCGTCGATTACTTTACTAAATGGGCCGAGGCGATGCCTACATTAACTGAAGACGGTCACACAGCGGCGCAATTTTTATTCAATCATGTTATTTCGCGATTCGGCGTCCCTCAAGCCATTGTCACCGATCACGGAAAGCATTTCCATAATCATATGATGTCGGAATTAACAACCCAGCTAGGCTTGCAACACGATAGTTCAACTCCATACTACTCTCAGTCCAATGGTCAAGTTGAAGCTGTCAATAAGATCTTGGTTACAATGCTTCAACGTATCGTTGGCATGCATAAGTCTAACTGGCATTTGATGTTGTTCCCTGCCTTGTGGGCCTACCGAACCTCCGTGAAGGATGCCACTGGTTTTACTCCATTTCAACTAGTCTATGGACTAGAGGCTACCCTTCCAATTGAATGTGAGATCCCTTCATTGAAATTAGCTGTCGAGCTACTTCCCAACACCACTCCGTTAGAAGAATGCCTTCTTTATTTAGAACGGCTAGATGAGACTCGTCGCCTGGCCTCTTTGGCCATCGAAACGCAAAAGAAGCGAGTCAAGACTCACTTCGATCAGACTGTCCGTTCACGTTCTTTTGTTGAGGGAGACTTAGTCCTGCTCTATGATTAGGCAAAAGATAAGCTAGCAGCAGGAAAGCTCGAGTCTATGTGGCTAGGCCCTTACATTGTTAAGAAAGTTCTGCAGAAATGGGCCTACGAGCTGATTGATTATGAAGGAAACCCTCTTGGGAAGCCCCGAAATGGGCTTTATTTGAAAAAGTACTATGCGTGATGCTAGTACATTTTATTGTGTACATACATGTACTTTAGTGTGTTGTGTGTGTGTCGGTTTTCAAGACATAGCTGCCACTTATTGTGTTTTTCACTTCTTGTGCAGATGTCGGATGCACCTTATGTTGGTTTCGCTGATGGTGCCTGCCGCAGTACTCGCGATTTGTCCTCTGCGGCATGGGTGATCTACGATCCTCATGGCGAGCTAATAGATTGTCAGGGTGTGTGTTTAGGTTGTACTACTAACAATGTCGCCGAGTATTGTGCTGTAATCGAGCTACTTGCTAAAGCAATTAATTTCGGCGTTTGTGCATCGGTAGTGAACCTGGACTCTCAACTTGTTGTCCACCAGCTCAACGGGCAATATTCCGTCAGAAACCATCATATTTTAAGGTTGTATCTACGTGTAAGGTTGTTGGAAAGAAATTTTGATTTTATCACATATCAACATGTTCCAAGACAACTAAACACATTATCTGATGCATTGGCTAATCATGTGTTAGATAGACATTTGCATAATTTGTAATCAAAACAGTACATAAGCAAGCACATGAAAACACAATAGTAAACCATAGGCAAATGTATATATATACGTGTGTGTCATAATGTTTGTGCCACGCGCATTACATAACTCAAAAATAATACATGTCCAAGTCCCATATGGCCGCTGACAACATGTCTCTCAAAAATATGCAAAAATGGAACCTAGGCGTCTAAGCACGGTGATGCTCATGATAGCATGTCACTGCCCGCACCAAGCGTCTCAACAGACGATGGACGCGAGTAGATACTCCCACTGTGTGCCTCTGGTACGCTCTAGGCACGTCGGCCAATCTGCCATAATCTGGAATTCCTCGAGTAAGTGCCTCAAGGTTCTGAACTAGATCGTCATCACCCTCTACCTGAGGGTCTGCTGCAGGTTGTGCTCTCCGTACGTTATGAGGCAAGTCAGCTGGTCGCTCTGCACCAACATCTGCATACATATGTATAGAGGTTGTCAGAGACAGACATGTATTGCAAAAACTTGAATATGTAAAGACATTAAAAACATAAAGAGTTCTTACCTAGCTCCTCGTCCCAGTCCTCTCCCTCAGGCAATGGGAGGTCTGGATCTCCAGTAAAATCAGTGCCTGCATAGGGCCAGTCCTCCACGACGATCATCTGGTGTTGGAGCCAAATGAAGAACTCGGGCCTCTAGGCCATTTGCTGGCCCCCACCCCCTCTGGGCATAAGTGGTGCCCATCGAGCCAACCTCCGCTCCCGTGGCACTGGATCTGCCACAATACCTCCCGGGATCTGGAATATCGGTAGCCGCTCCAGGAAAAACGATACTATGATGGATCCATATCCAAACTGTTTATTGCCATCACGCTTACATTTGGTACGCTGCCTCTTGATGTTTGTTTTCACTGCCGTTGCCCAATCAAATAGTATAGGCTGCAGACACTCAGTTGCCAGCAGCAAGTGATTCTTGCTGGCCTCGTGGGGTGCCTGTACCCCAGCCGTCCGGGTGATAGTGAATAGTACCACTCGTAGCACCAGATCCGGAATAGTGACAATATCCACCTTGGCACTGTTGGATCCAGTCTGTGCCCCAGGACAAACCCTTTCCATTACCTCCCCCATCTTTTCCCCGGAAGGCCTGCTACCGGTCAAGATGGGCCGTGCACCCCGCCGAGATAGTCCAGTAATAAAATAGACATCAGAGACATCCAACTCCAATGTCTGGTCCTTCAGGCGGAATACCTGATCCTCAATATCCCAAGCATCCACAATGAACCTTAGTAACTTAGGCTGTGCATGTAAGTATGAGGTAAGAAAGAATTTTTTCAAGCCGCAATCTCGCAAAGCATCCATGCATGCGTCATCTTCCATTTCCATGGCATCTATGGCCTCATGTTCCCTTTCTCTCCATTCTATCGCCATTCTGACCGATACCTGCAACCAAAAAACCGAAAATGTCATCATTAGATCAATGGTGGAGCCAAAAATCAACAAAAATTGCAGGTTAAACGGTCAAAATCTTATGAAAATTTGGTTCGCGCAATTGGCACGACTGTTTTCAAAACAATCGCGAAAATGGCGCGACTCCTTTTAGGAAAATAGCCCAGTGGCGCGAACCCGCGCGGGGAACTCGCGCCAATGGGCGCAACCCTAATTTTTACAATCCCCCTTGCAGAGGATCATTCTGTGGGTGAAAAGCTAAAGAAATGTAATAAAAATGAAGCTTAAGATGAGGCCTCTTACCTGTTTCAGACGGCGGCTAGAATGGTCTCCTGGATTGATCGCAATCAACAGCCGAACTTTGCACCCAAAACCCTCCAATCATAAACTCACAAGGTAAAAAGTGAAAAGTAATTTTGTTTTTTTTACCATTTCACTATTTATAGCTTCTTTTGGCCTAAAAATACATTTAAATGATGTTTTTGTGGGTATTTTTATGTCAAAGTGGGTTTTATGCTGTTTTTTGAATGATGACAGGGTTTGGTGCAACTCAAGCAACGTAATGAGCTCATTTTCCCACTTTTTCAGGCTCAGTAAAACATAAGAAAAGGTTACTCTAAGGTCTGCTTTCAGCTCTTTTTCTGACCATTTAAAAAGGAAAATATTGCCGAGTTACTCCTCTTGACTCGTTAAACGTTAATAAGGGGTGGTCGTTTTAAGTTCTTTTTATCGACCGTTAAAACATAAAAAGATTACCGGGTTTTGTCGTTTCAAACTTGTTAATGGTCATGAAACGACGTGGTTTTGATCACTTTTTTACTTTTTCAGGTCAGAATCACTATTTATGAAAAGTACTCCTCGATCGTAACGGTCGGGCGGTTCTTTCAAGCATTATTTTATACTTTTTCGGGCCCGAGAGACACAACTTTACGAAAAAGGACACCCCTGGAGTTTCCTTTTCTGCTGTCTTTTCAAACTCTCTAAACATGAAAAGACGCCGAGTTCTTCCTTTGTCAGACTCGTTAAAACCTGATGACATCAGATTTTGTCGAAATGACGTACCACAAGCATATGCTATCCCCATCAAGCTTGTTAAAAATAATTGGGGTACTCGCCAGAAATGGCGGGGGGGAAAAGGAACCATAATTACCGTCGTGTCAGCAGTATGTCGCTCTTGAACATGGCACTTCTCTGCTTTCGTGTCCAGGGTGGGGATATCTCATCTCATATTTTTCACTTGCTTCCATGGACTTGGGTACCCTATTTGACCTCTCATCTACTCATTGCCTCGTCATCATGACCTTTGATCCATCGATGTCAAATACTGCCAATTCCATTATCGTGCCGCTGATATGTTCAAGAGAAGTTGACCTCTGAAAAGAAACAACCTCCATCTGATAGTTCACATGATCTTGATTCACAACATTATCCCTCTGTATCGTGTCGATGATGTGGGAAACATTATGGCCCACCTTCGATCAAAGTCACTTCCTGTCGACTTCAGCTCATTATCCAGGAAGCTGATCTAGAGACTCCCTTCCGGTGCCTTGGAGCCTGCATGCCTCAATGGCAGGTTCTTCGTGTTCAACGTGAGGTTTTCATCATTGGCCTCCGATCGAATGATTCTACGGGTGTTCGATTCCAGCTCATTAATTCACACGCCGTAGATTGTACCTATAGTACCTTGAGGGCCATTGTCATTATTGGTGGTACCTCTCGCGTCTGTTAACAGTTTCCACTATTGACTGGTAATCAGACGATGTTCATGCATGTTCGACTTCAGCTCATATATTCGCATGCTTGAACTTGTACTCTTTTTCGGGTCGAGATGGAGCGCAAGACCCTGGATTGTGTCTGTTGTAATCCAGGCGTGACTCTTGATACATGACTCATTCACTGGATGGCTGCGACCATGCCTGAGTCTATTCATTGATCCTAACCAGATGGCTGCGTCCATACTACGGATCTAGATTATTTATGTACTCTCTTATGGATGGCTGCGACCATACCACGTACATCATGTAATTGAACTATCAGTCGTGTCTCTCAATGCAGATCCTCGGCGGCAGCTATATGTGTTCTTGTGTGTTCTTATAAAGCATTTCACCCCTCTCTCTCCCTCTCTGACTTCATGCTTTAGGGGGCATCTGTTACACAGTAATTTGTCACCATTGGTCACCGTCCCTATCGCCCTGTTTCCGTACATTGGAGGACGCATTCCGGGACCTGTGAGTAGTGACATAACCCAAAAACACTTGCATTATGTTCCCCTGAGTATGTACTTCATGTTCCCTGAAGACACCTTCTGCAAATTCTCCCTGAAAAGTACTCTTTTTCCATTGGCGCAGGTCCACAGTATCTTACCCGCGCCAATCACTGAGATCCTCAAAAGAGGGCGCGACCATTGGCGCTCTGTCACAGAACAACACCTGCGCCAGCCCAGTTTGGTAATGATTTTTGCTAAACGCACGCCCATCTATTTTTTCCCTTCAGATCACGAAGTCTTTTGAGGGAAAAATCCATCTGATAGAGGTCGAGAGTCATCATCTATCCTCGACATCTGTCCACAGTGGTTTTTCAGAGATAATGCCAATCCACAATGGGTGTCCTGGTTCATCGAATCTTTCTCCCTTCTCCATCTATAAATATCTGTCCTCATGCATTAGACAAGCTAGTTCTAGAGTTGAAGTTTTTGGAGGAATGCTAGTTGTGATTATACTTGTCGTGAGTGATAGTGAAGCATAGAAAGGTTATGCTGCCGGAGAGGAGGTACATTGCAAGACACATATAGTTGCTCGCCCAGCCAGAGGAGAGGTTCAACGTCAGAACCTTGGTTGTAACTTTTCCTATCTATTATTTATTAATGAACGACTGCTGTTATGGTTCCAATCTCATTGTCTATTATAGTGATGTTTGATTTATTTCCTTTCTGACTGAAATATAGTTGTGCCTTGGTGGATTTTATGCTTGTCTTTGTTTCTTCCTTTGCATGTGCAGGTGTCCGTTTGCAAGAATCGCAAGGATTGTGACCTGCCGGAGCAAGGGAGCGGGAATACCAACTATGCTTCGACTATAGCGTTGGATTCCAGGTTGGTCTTCTTAATTCACCTTTAATGTACAACTAGGAACTTGCGTGGCAGCGTGAATTGATTGTGGCTAGTTCTGTTTTAGGCTAGTGGGATCGCCTCTGTCCGCAGAGGGGATTTACCTATCCAACAATACCCTACCATTATTTTTACTATTCATCCATTTTCCATGTTTAACATAATCACACGTAAAAATTATTATATTGTACTTTAATTTTTATCTTATTTATTTATCCCTATTATTCCATGCTCCACGTATTATTAAAACATTATTTTTGTTCATTCAAACCTATGTCCCCACCCCACATTTCACACATTAAAACACCACTATATACATTACATCGAGATGTGTGAAGCAATAAATCTATCGTTTGCGGGGGGTTGCATATCAAGTATTTCCTCCCTATTGAATAAGTTTACATAGGTGAAAATGAATTTGTATAGAGTAGGCAAATGAATGTTTTTTCTATAGATATAAGGAGGAAAAGAAATTATAAAGAGTAAAATGCACGTGAAGGGAAAATTTGGATAATTGTTTATCCAAAGTTTATTGGATAACTTTTTTATATAAAGTTTTTAAAAAAGTAAAATGGGGAGATGAAAAGATATTTTCATAATTTACCAAACATGTTTGGAGACATGATTTTCAAAACCATGGGAAGGTAACCAATAAATTGTTTTCACAGAAAAATGAGAATTATTTATGAAGTTTCATTTATTCATAAGTATACCAAAAGTGGGCAAAAGTAAATATGAAAACAATGGATGGTTTTACATAGCAAAGATTATTTAAGGAAATATGAAGTGATTTGATTTATGAAATTCATGAAAAAAAAAAGAACAATTTTACAGGTCAAAACAAGACATGATTTTCCATTGAAGACATGATTTTTCAAAATAACACGCAAGAATTATTTTTATGGAAATATGATTTTATATATTTTTGGGAAATGTTTTTATCAAAATATCTTATTCCCAAAATCTTAAAATTAATATTTTTGGAAACTAAAGAGTGAAAAAAAATCCATGATTTCCAAATCTTACGACAATGACTAAGCATCTAAAAGATAATTAATTGAATTATCAAAGTACTTTATCAAAGGATAGGGACGAGTCAACCATATTATGGGCATATTAACTGAGTTTTAGGGAGCAGCTTCAACAACCTCCAGATTCTAAGGCACAAGATAAACATGGAGAAGATTAAGGAAAATTTGTGTCAAAAAATGGGCAACCATTTTCAAGAATAAAGATAATCAATCAACAATCAGTGAGCCAATTCCTCATATTCGGAGGCACAAGACTTTCAATGAGCTCCATATTTCCTGTAGTTTTTTAGAGATTCTTTTTATTTTAGTATATTGTTCAGATTTTTATTCCGAAAAGCTAAACACAGTCAGTTGCGTGTAATGTTCTATATATTGTTTCAATTTTAATGTGAAAGGGTTGTCTTTTTATGCCAAAACCCTGGCATTTTCGTAAATACTTTTATTATAGAATTTTTAAGTGAAGGTTTATGGCTCTAGTTCATGACAAAATTTGTTTCTTCTGTATGTTTCTCCAGTGATTTCATAATCTATTTTAGCATATGTTCAAGGTAGCATAGGAGCTAGGGAAAGGCTAGGTTTGAGTATCAACTTCCCTAAAAACCCAACGCAAAGTTATCATCATTATGGAGACTAACTAGTTGAATAACCTATTTAAGACAACTCCTCTGCATCATTTAATTGTTTCCTCCTATTATCTATTGAATGCATATTTTTTTGGTTGTAGAATTCTTCTATGCGCATCTACTATCTCTGGTTGATTAAGTGTTGAATATGAATGTTTAGTTATCATATATTCTCTTATATTCCTCCACCAAACTCTTTAAGCTATGTTATTCTATCAGAACTAGATGTTGGCACTTTGATCAAGTTTCAGCAAGAGAGGGCTTTATTTCTGAGCAGAGATTGGATATTCATCAGCAACCTCTCACAACAAATCATAGATTTGGTTGTTGTTCTTCATAGGTTGTTGTCGAGTGACAGTGAAAAACGTTAAAAAAATCCTCGTAACACTTGAGGTAACCCCATCTGGTTCGAGTGCCAACTTGAACCTAAAGTTTGGTTGAGTTAGTTTCTCAGTGCAGTTTCACAGCCAAGAAATGCCTTTGAGAAATAAATACAACAAGCATCATGTTCATTTAGCATCAGACTATGGATTGTGCAACTAGATTTTGGCCTTCAACGATTCACCATGTGTTATTAACCTGAATGATGGTGAAACAAAACTAGTCGAGATGCCATGTGTCAGGTTCTCACCTGAATTATGGTGACCAGTTATATGCTAAATGATATCCCATGTGTTTGAAGTATTGAACCAAATTATGTTGAGCACACGCCAAAGGTTTGAAGTAATGACCCAAATGATGGGATTAGTTGATGTTGGTTATTTACCATGTGTCTAAAGCATTGACCCAAACTATAGTGATGATATACAATAGCTCTGAAGTGTTGACCTAATTTATGGTAAATGGTTAATGCTATCGATATACCATGTGTTACAATTGTTGACCAAATTATGGTAACTTATTTTACCATGTGTCACAATTATTGACCTGATTATGGTACTTGGATTTTTATAACCTTTTCTTAGAGAAATTTGTCAACATGAGAACATTTGAATATTCATTATGAATACCTCCTTAGCTAAGAGGGAGCATTGAACTTTGTAGATATGGCCAGTCTTCATAATTCATATGTTTGGTCTTGATGTATTTATAATTATAAATGTAAAACATTTTCTTTATGCTAGTGTCAAAATAAAAATATTAAGGCATGTTCTTCATGTCCTCATTAAAAGAGAAAATTTGAATTTGGAAATATGAATTTTTGGCTCCAAAAATTAGTCAAGTTGGCTCCCCTCTAGTCATGCCAGCCTCAACTTCTAAAGGCACCCATTCGACCTCCCAAGAGACTATATAAAGACACCATTTTTTCCTCCTCCAGGCCAACCAATTTGGTCTATCTAAGGTCAATGAAGAAGAGGTCGGAGGCTAGCAAACTATATATTTCTGAGGAAAATAATGTGAGTGATTTTGAGGGCATCAATGAAGAACATCTAAGGCTACCACATGATCATATATGAGGCCAACAAAAAATCAGACAAATGGAAAATCTATGATATATTTTCTAAGGTTATCTAAGGAGAAATTTTGAATTAGGAGGTAGAATTTCTGGCAGAGAAAAATTATGATTTAGGGGGATCAAGGACGAGTTTGTGGAGAAGATTATTGACCTAAATAGAGGGAATCATGACCATATGTGACCTAGCTATATTTCTTGGTTTGTTTGACCTTGTATTTGACTTATGTATCTCTCTTGAACTTGATGATTTCTCTAAGGTTGCTAGGTTTTTCCCCCGTGTGGGTTTTCCTAGGTTAAATGGTTATGTTTTTCATTTGGGTGTCTCTTTATGATCCTAATGTATACGGTTGAAGATCTTATGCATAATTTATTCATGATGAAACTAAATGAATGAAAGATTAAATTAACAAATCATACAAAGTAGTGATCAGATAAAAAGATCCTTAAAAATTCAACAACCTTAAATCGCCACAAATATTATTTTAATAATTTCACTAAAGACACACAAGTACAAGAATTTATAGAACTCAAGAGGCTATGGGCTCTCCACTAGCTTACTATTTTGGGTGGGACTCTTACATGCCAAATCTGCTCTTCCTTATTTGCATGGAAAATGTTATCATGTATTACCTATGACACATTCTCTTACATATTCCCTTCACCTTATGATGACTTCCATTCCTATCTGATATATAATGGATTCCTCTAGTATTAACCCACATCAAACATTTAGGTCTCACCCCATAATATTTAATATCAATAAGACTCCTAATGCATGAATCCACTTAGGATGCACAACTAATCCTAAATTGATCACTTAAATTTTTAGCATTTAAATATAGCTAAGCATGACCATATCAAAATAATCATCATTTCTAACAAACATGATGACCAGGAACCTAAATTTCCAAATAAGTAACAACAATGGGTCTAACCTAGTCTACCATGGTGTGCACCCATTATTTCTATTCAAACAACCAAAATGGTAATCGTGATGTGTGCCCCCTTATTATTGAATCAAAGAACCAAAATCGTAATAGCAATCTAATTTACTAGCTTGATATGCAATAATGCATGCCCAAATAAACTCTCTTTACGAACAAATCCCTACTAGCCAAATTACTAGAAAGTAACCATGAAAAATAACCAAAACACAGAACAATTAGATATACTTGTAGTGATATTTTTATTATAATAACAAGACTGAGTTTCATGGATTTGTATTATGTAGACATATATAAAAGTTTGGAAGATATTCTAACTATTAGATTTGATGAATTTTCCATGATATTAATAAGTTTTTTTTAGCTATACATTTATAAATATAAATATAAATAAAATACTTATATTTACATAATATTTCTTATGTATTAATTTATTTGAAAGTTTAGAAATCTTGGCGAATTTTAGTAATCTATAATAGAAAAATTGTGAAATGTTTGATGATATTTTTGTAAAAATATCTAAAATTATAGAAAATTAGCCCACCTCTCAATATTAGCCCATAAAAGTTTTCCAATTATAATTACCTCATACTAACCATAAAGCATATAAATTACAATAACTAATACATATGATTAAAAACTTTTTATTGGTGAGTAAAGAGATTTTGAATAAAAATAAAATAACTTATATGACCTATATATAATTGTTAGTAAAAATCTCTCTCTCTCTCTATATGCTTTCTATAAATTACCAAAATAAAGCAATATGGTTACCAAATATTTTAAGAAAAATAGCATAAATTTTTATTTATTCTAATTTAAAATTTTAATTAATTTTAAATTTTATTATAAAATTGTAAATTAATATATTTAATTTAAAATAATATTTCAAAACAAAATTTGTATTTTCATAGTTTTAAATTAAATTTCTTTATCTTATTTAAGTGTAAATAATTTTACATAAATAAAAACTTCTTATAAAGCATACTCATTTGTAATTCTTTTTCATATTTTTGAAGAATTATTATTATTATTATTATAAAAAAATTAATTATTTGGACATATCTTTATAAATATAATAGAACTTAAAGAATTAAATTACATTTTTTTTTAAAAGAGAAATTAAATTTTATGTATAAATAAACTAATAGTATAAAAAATAGAATAAAAGTAAATGAAAGGTAGAAAACAACTCCATGATTTAAAAACAAACAATATAAGTTTCAGGTTATAGTTACCATTCAGGTTATAGTTACCAAATTAAAATTCAGATCAAATTTGGATTAGATTCTATTAAAAACAAAACAAAACAAAACAAAAACTCTAAATTTAACTCTCTAAAATTCAATACTCAAATAATAAGCATTCATTCAAATTCAAAAAACTATCTTTACTCATATTTTGACCAAAAAAAAATGTTATCTATCATTCCACTAAAAAAGGGCATTTTTTTATGAAAGTAAAACAGAGCATTCCCTAAAAATCTCATAGACCCCCTTTGAAAGCACAACTACAACACACTTGTAATGGTTTACCAACCAAATTGAATTTGGGCGAAGAAAAGGGAAGGCGGCATTAGCTTAGTATTTCAAGTGGCTCTAACCAAATTCAATTTGGATGAAGAAAAGGGAAGGCATGGAAGCATTTTCTTAGTATTTCAAGTGGCTATAAAAGTTAAATGATTAAGGGAAGGCATGGAAGCATTTTCTTAGTATTTCAAGTGGTTATATGTTTAATATTTAAAAGTTAAATGATTTATTAATGGATAGAAACATGAATTCAAAGTTTAGATAATTATAGAAATGTTTGATATTAAAGATATTAGATTTTTTTTTATATCGTTAAAATTTCTCTTGGCCTATTTTTGTGATTCAAATTTATTTCACAATAACAAAAACTAATATCAACAAACTAACTTTTTTTTTTTAATGATAGATCATAGAAAATAATTCCATGGAACTCTATTTTTAGTGATCACTATAATCTAATGTGATAATAATTATCTTACAAAAGAATTATGAAAATACCTCCAAATGAGTTTTAAATTTTTTTACAACTTTTCCATATAAAATATATAAATTTTTATAATTTTTTAAAAATTGGTAGCTAAAAGTTATCAGAATTAAGAAATTGTCTTCATCCCAAAAATAAGCTAAAAAAGAGAATACAGATCACTCAAAATCTGCATCTATTTGCATTCTCAAATTGTTTGGGTTAGTTTGACTGAATTTAGTAATGATGTTTAACTGTAAACCAATATATTTAAGGAAATTTAATGTAAAATATTTTAATTAATATAAAAATGTTTCTTTTTTTTAAATAGGTTAATTTTGTTAAAATTTGTTATGAATTATAAATTTAAATTTTTTAATGTGTAAATTACACTTTTAAGATGTTAAATTTATTTGTATTTTCCAAAAACGCATTTTAAGTAACAAAAAATAGTGATATTCTTTGAAATTATATTACCAAATTTAAATGAGTCTTCGCTAACTTTTCATTTAAATAATAATAAATTTTCTTCATAATACGATTTCATTGCGCGAAACCAAACCAGGCCTAGCTTGTATCTATAAATGTCCCCCGAGTGTTCAACGTCCCACGCATACATTTCCTATAACTGTTGTGGGGTGTGAGGGATGTTATAAATGTGATAGATATTGGGATGACTATAAAGTGTCTTATGGCTCAAATAAATTGAAAAACAGTGATAGATTTCCAAAGGAGTTTAGGTGTTAGGAGTTAACTCTTATTTGTTTTATTCTTATTGAGGAATAAGATACTTCTGTTTATTTTCAGGAATTTTAATATGATTGAGATTATGTATTTATATATAAAATTATTAATTGAAAAAAATATATTTAATTAAGGTTTTTTAACAATAAGAATATTATTTTCTATTTTCTTCCACCAAAGGTTATAGAGTTATGATGTAATTATAATTTCAATTCAAAAGAGAATGATTAATACTTATAGTGGTGTTGTTTTTTAACAAATTATACCCTTATTTTAGTAGAAGTATTTGACAAAAGTCTTCTAGTAGCACTTTATCATCATATATAATTTTGTATAATTTGATTGTGGATTTTGGAAATCTAAAATAAAAAATTTATTTTAGAATTCTAAAATATTCACAAATAAATAAACTTATAAATAACTTTTTATATATAAATCATATAATTCTAAACCCATAATTATAATGCCTTCACACAAAGTCTTTAATAAATATCTTTTTATATATAAATCATATAATTCTTAACACATAATTATAATGCCATGAGACAAGTCCTTAATCAAATTGTAAATCATGTGCTCGGATGTTCTCTCATCCTTTCTTTTCAACTGTGATTTCTCTAAACCCTTGCCTAGTGTGTCTACTTTGGACTTGTTCCATGTCCCTCCTATTCCTTTGGGGACTAGAGCTTCTTTGGACTCCTCCTTTGGTTCTAGTCCTTGTAATTCTATTATTTTTGTTGGCCTTTCTCAATCTCCCTCCTTTAAGGACTCCTTAATCTTTACCCTTTTACCTATCTTTTCCAATCTAGAACCTAAACATTTGGAGGCCCTGAACATTACTTCTTCCTTTAGCAACATCACCATTAGAAAGAAAAAACATAACAAGAAAGCCCTTGGCCACAGAGGGTGCAATAAAACACTATAAGGAAAATACCTTCTAGCCGAGCTTATAACAATGGTTTTAAGTGTTATAAAATTGGTAAAAATTGTAAAAAAAACATTCACTAAAACATCTGTTTGCAATAGCTTATATTTTAATGGAACGTCATCACAACTAAAAAAATATGGGCGGTCGGAGGTTTTAGTGGATTTTTTTTTGTGATGCGCTTCATGGAACAAGTAGCACCGGTGTGCAACATATATAAATGCACCAAATGGCCTACACAACTAAAAGCACTAAGGCATTGAATGCAAATAACATCGATGCGTAATACATACTGCAGTAGTGCTAATAGATAAAAAAGCCTCGAGGCATTCTTGTAAGGAACAACATCACGACAAGCAAAACATAATTGTTGAGCTAGTGCTTTTGTTTAAACTTGTAGCACTGATTCATATCGTTTGTATAAATTCCCTAGCGCGCTAGTTGTATAAAAGGACCGATGCTATTAGTTTTCATAATGCACCATGCTCGAAATAATATTTTGTAGGACATAGTTATATGAGAGTACTCATGCATTAAGAATTACAATGCATTGGGGCGTTAATTTCAAACAATACTAGTACTTGAATAAATAAAAGCCCTGGTGCTGTCATTTTCCAAAAAGGTGTCGGTCATGCAAAAATATGTCGTGACGATGATTTTATATAAAATAATGCACCGGTGCGTTTTTATGTTATAGATGCACCGATTTTTTGCATAGGATTTTCTCTTTCTAGAAACATCGACGTGTGACAGTGAAATTATTGTAATTTTTTAAATTTGTTATTCATTGAAAAATCAACATATATCTTATAACAAGATTCATATAAATTAAAATTTGATTAGTACATTTGTATATGATCTTCAGCTTAATTTGTTATATTATCAAATTTCACATCTCTTCACTATAACATTTAATCATCCATATATTTAATCAATAGTGTAACATTTCACAGCGACATTAGATAAGACAATAGAATAAATTAAAATGTATTTTATTTTATATCAATAAGAGGCTCTTTGTCATACAAAATGGGATTGTTATTGGTAACCCCTTGTCTTTCAATTGGGACACTATGTCTATTACATTCCACAAAATGCCTGATTTTCACAGACAATTATTTCAAAAAATACAAAAAGTTGCATTGATATCCAAATAGATCATCATTCTTCTCTTGATTGTTATCATTGTTTGGGCTACCTCCATTATTTGGGTTATTTGGATAATGTTTTGTTGATTGCATCAATTGTTTTCATCTTCATGATCTTGTTCCATCTGCAAACATAAAAATAAAGTGTAACAAGTGTATTTACATTGGTAAGAATGATGAAAATTGAAATAAATAATATACGTAAATGTAAATCGAATAGCAATGTACCATAGCAATAAGTGACTCATAAAATGTGCACATGGTTTCAAAACCAAGTGGCATGCCTTGTTGCAACAAGTCTTCTACTGACAGAAGTAAAACAACCTAGATACTTATAAATTCCACAATTAATTTTTGATATGCGAACATATACTCACAACCCTTATTTAACCCAATGTTAATCAATTCTTCTAATGACTTTTCTTTGTATGTTATAACATTTTTTATGACATTCAATGATGGTTGTTGATCAGAATCGGATCATTATATTGTTTTTCATCCATCTCGATGCATTTAGAGTGGAAAAAGTGGAGGAACCAACACGGGACTGTTTTTACTCGTAGGACCCAGTTTGGCAAAACAGGGTCCAAAACCTTCTAGGAGCGTTTTGAGGCATCAAATGACGTTTTTGGGGGTAAAAAATTACCACTTAAGCATATCACATTTTCATGCTATTCTACACACATAAAGCTTTCTAACGGTGCAAGAATTGCGTTAATCGGAGTCTGTATGCAAAAGTTATGTCACTCAGAATTTGACCTTCCTATTTTCAAACCTATAGTTCAGGAGGATGTGGTGTCAGCCCCATTATTCATGGAAAAGCCTCTAGCCATGTGTTTTTGATGTAAAACACTCTAGAAGATTCTATTTTGTAACTCTAGTTAAGAGTTAATGTAGTCAAAATTAACCACTAGCAGGCTATCGAGATACGTTATAACCGGGCCACTAGGAGGTAGAGGCATTCCATTCTTTCGAGAACATTTTTTCCATATTTGAGCAAAGATAGCCAAGAGAGATCGGTGGTAGAGCACAAATAGAGGATATGTGCACTGTAGTAGCCCACATGTCACATACATTACTTCTTTGTATCTGCATCCATATTTCTAGACAGAGAAAGAGAGCGAAGCAACCTCACCTTCTAGCTAGGTTTTCTCCCAAAAGGGTTTCCCAAAGAGCATATCTTGTGTATTATGTGTGTGTGTGATTATTTTTTTGTTCTTAACTTTTCTTCTTGATTTAATTTCATATGCATGCACTAATTACATTTAAGTTTACAGATCTAGAAATTAAATAAAACTGTAATAGTGTAGAATCTCAGATTTTTAATATAATATTATCACATCCATTGTGACAAACTGTCTAGTGGAATATCCACAGTAGTTTACAGATCATTTGGTATCAGAGCAGGTTTCTTTGGGTATTTTGTGGAGATTGCAGGGATCTAGATCGGCGAGGCTGAAAATCGTAAAACCCTAATCATGGGCGACGAATTTGTAAACAAACCTCGTGATCCTGCAAAGGTGAGGTTTTTCGCGGCTCGAAGAACAAGTCGCAGATATAAACCGCAATGTAAACCTCCTCATGGTGGCCCTAAGAAATAAGATGGGGATATTTGGAGAAGAAGGGGGTTCAAATGCAGAGGACAAATCAGAAGGGGGATCAAGAGATTGGGAAGATGCAGATAACAAGCCGAAGAAAGAACCTAGAAAAGATCAACCCAGTTCGTGTACCATGAACCAATCCCTGTTTAAAGTGGATGAAAAAGTTGATATCAAGCCATACCATAGTGAGCTCAATGCTCTGAAGCGGAAACACTGGTTGCAAGAAATGGAAGTTTATTTGAGTGTCCATCAGATCGAGGAAGGGAAAAATATCTCTTTCGCGCAGCTGAAATTGGAGGGCCATGCACTAAATTGGTGGGAGAGCCACACAGAAACCTTGAGGTTGGAGGGAGAACCTCTAGTGACTAAGTGGGAGGATTTGAAAACTCTCATTAAGTCACATTTTTATCCCATTGGGTACGTGGAAGACCAATGGATCCGGTGGCATTACTTCAGGCAAAAGCTGGGCCAAAGCATGTAGGAGTACACCACAAAATTAAGAAAGATGGTTATAATGTTGGGTATCTCTCCAAAGAACCACAATGTACTCCTCAAGTATTTGGGGAGCCTGCACCGCCATCTGTGTGAGCAAGTGATGTACCTGGACGAGGCTTGTGTACAGACACAGTACCTGGAGAACATAGGCCTGAAAAGAGCGCAATCAAGTGGATCGAAGCAAAAGGAGCAACAAGACACTTCTTAGGAGAAGAATAAGAAAAAAGGGAGAAAAGATAAAAATATGACAGCCACAACACACCAGTGCAAAGATCCTAGCAACCACTACAACCACTGCAACATTGATGGCCATACAAAGGAGAAGTCTTGGAAATTTAATTTAGAGCTAAACTCGGAGAACAAGAAGAAAGATAATATGAAGAATAAGCTCATGGCCACTAATTCAAGAAACCAAGTTGAAGCAGCTCAAACATGGATGAGAAAATCGTTTGTGTGTCAGTGCAGAAGGAGGTGAATCTGAGTAGCCTTCAGCAATAGGAAGAGAAACAAATGACCAAACTCTTCCATGTAAAGATATAGGTCAAGAAGATGAAGATTGATGCTCTATTTGACTAAGGATCGCAGGAAAATCTCATTGTAGCAGATATGGTCAAGAAGTTGGGGCTGGAAGTTCGTGATCATCCAAACCCGTATCCACTCAGATGGGTACATAAGGATACAGAGCTTAAGGTAACAAAACAATGTAAAATTAGATTTGCTAACAATGTTGATTTTATTGATGAAGTAGATCTCGATGTGGTTCTCCTTGATGTATGTGGAGTCATGTTTAGGAGTCCATACATGTACATGTGTGATGCAATATTCATGAGAGCTAACTAGTACCGGCTCATCAAGGATGGAAAATCATTCATCATCAACGCACACAAAGGCAAGTCCAAAATTTCATTGGTAAGTACCAACCAAGCCAAGAAATTGATCAGTTCCAGCAAGAGGTATGTTTTATTGTTTTTAAGGGAAAATAAGTTTTTAGAAGAGTCAATAAGAGGCAAGGCATCCCTAGAGGGGTGTACTAAGAAAAAAAAACAACGATTGGAGGATTTGTTACAAGCTCACAAGGACGTCTTCCTAGAGACTAAAGGGCTACCCCCTATAAAAGAAGTGGAGCATGAGATCCATCTATTTTTAGACTCCCCATTTCCAAATATTGGGTTGTATAGGCAGTCTGTTATAGAAGCAGGTGAGGTGAAGAAACAATTGCAGTAGCTGCTAGAACAAGATATCATTCGACCGAGTACATCACCATGTGAGTCACCCATCATCATTGTGCCAAAGAAGGATGGGACTTTGCGGATGTGTATAGATTACAAGGCACTAAATAAAATCACGCTCAAGAACAGATACCCCCTACCCGGGATAGACAATCTACTAGCTTAGTGGCACAAGAAAACTATTTCACAAAACTAGACTTGAAGTCTGGATATCACCAGGTTCGAGTCAAAGAAGAAGATACATGGAAGACTGCCTTCAAAACCAGGCAAGGTTTGTATGAGTGGTTAGTTATGCCATTTGGCCTATGTAATGCACTAGCTACATTTATGAGATTAATGAATGATGTATTGTGCCATTTTATAGATTCATTTGTTATTGTCTATTTGGATGATATACTGGTATATAGTGCTACCTGGGAGGAGCATATTTCACATTTGATGCAGGTGCTGGAAACATTAAAGAAGCACCAACTGCTAGAAAATCTCAAGAAGTGTGAGTTTGCGCAGTAGTCTTTGGTGTATTTGGTATATGTGATTGGTGGAGGAGAATTGAAGATAGATCCTTTGAAGATGGAGGCCATAATGAAATGGTTAGTTCCTACTAATGTTACTGAGGTTAGGAGTTTCATTTTAGCAAAATAGTACTTGAGGAAATTCATGGCCTCGTTTTCAGCGGTAGCAACACCGCTCCATGCCATAACAGTAGGTGGCAAGAGTTTCCAATGGGGAAAAGGGTAGCAGAAGTATTTTGATGAGTTAAAGAAGAATATTAGTGAAGCACCAGTTCTGGCATTACCAAACTTGCAATGACCCTTTGAAGTGGAGATAGATGCGAGTGCGTATGCTATGGGAGTTGTCTTAATGAAAGGAGGAAGGCCCGTTTGCTACCATTCTGAAGTATTTCATGGGGATGTTCTTAACTACCCTACCTATGACAAGGAGCTCTATGCCATGGTGCAAGTTGTGAAGAAGTGGAAGCACTATCTAATGGGAAAGGAGACAATAATCCACACATATCACCACTCGTTATAGTACTTGCAGGTCCCTAATAAGATACAACATACATGACACTACAAATGGATGGGATTTTTATAGAAAATTCATTTGGTGATCAAGTATAAGAAGGGAAGCACAAACAAGTTCGACAATATGCTTTCAAGGCCACCCACATCAAAGATTACAACTTTGCAGACTCTTGTGCACATGGAGCCATTCACCCATGATGCATATAGAGAGGAATATTCATAAGACGAGGAATTCAAGGAGGTGTATCAGTAGTTGCAGAGTTAGAGTCATGTGCATGATGGAGACAACACCATTGACTACCATCTCCAGAATGGGTTACTCTACAGGTTGGATAAGATATGTGTTCCTAAAGGTGAGTGTTTGCAGTTGATTAGAGAGGCTCACACCTCCAAGGTTGCAAGGCACTTTGGTGTAGGGAAGACCATGGCTAACTTGCAGAGGTATGTGTATTAGCCCAAGATGCAAGAACAAGTAGCTAGGTTCATAAGAGGATGCATTCTTTGTTGTACTAGCAAGCCTAGAAATAGGAACAGGGTATGTATCATCACTTACCTATACCTACTCGTCCCTGGGAAAGAATTTCCATGGTCTTTATGGGAGGTTTACCGACAAATAGGAAGGGACATGACTACCTGTTCGTGGTACTTGACAGGTTCAGCAAGATGTGTGTTCTGATGCCCTGTAAAAATACCATAAGTGGACAAGAAGAAACAAACTTGTTCTTTGGACAGGTCTGGGTACACTTAACAAAGTGAAAGGGTCGAAGCGATCCATACATAGCGGGCTAGGGTTTCGCCGTTTCGGCTCTGGTTGCTGTTAGCGCCTGCGGCGGCAGGGCTACCTTGGGTTTCAGGCCGCCCCCCTACCGTATTCGCTTGGTGCTCCGACGGGCTCGCTGCACCTGGTGGGGTATCGAAGTTTCTGCGGCTCCAGTATATTGTGACGAGGCTTCAACTTCGAACACTACCCTTTCTCCTGCGGATCTTCCTCAGCGCATCTCTGGTTACGGTTTTGCCTTGAGCACTGCATTTGGGCGGCGGCGGTGTGAGACCAATCTCGGCGGCTTTCGGCTCATCTTCTGCGATTCTGTTTTAAAGCAGAGTTCCGGTTCTCGTGCTCTGTTTTTGGGCGGCGGCGGAGCTGCTTTCATTCTCTACTGATCTTCGGGGTTTTCGGCTCTCTTCGGACCCTCTATTTTGCGGGCTCCTCCTAACCAGTGCTGATCCTTGGAGCGGGAGCGGGGGCTTGTTTGGCCTTATGGGGGCGAGGTGGCTGCCCCAGCCGCCTCTGCCCCCGGACCCGAATCACCATAGCTCCTGATGGGCCCTGATGGGTTCACTTGCTGAGCTATGGGTTACTATTTTTGGTTTTTCGCTGGCTTACCTGGACAGTTATTGGAAGCGTTGAGGGATTGTGGTGTGGATCTGTCTCTACACCGATTCGTGCCGTCTCTTCAATGGCTTGTACTGGTTGGCCATGTCTTATGGCTTCTTTGGACATGGGCGGTATCTTCCTCTGGCTTCCTCTCAGCAGGAGAGTTGAGGGGGTGGGGGGTGTGGCTATCCTGGCTGCCCTTTTTCCATTTCGTGCCTCTCCTCTTTGTCTTGGCGGTCATTCGAATTTTCTGCTCTATCTACAGGAGCCTTTGTTATTTTTCTGTTTTTAGAATGTGATGGGTTGTGGTATCCTCCTGTTGAGGTTTACAGATCCATTCTTCTTGCTGCCCTGTTTTGAGGGTTTTTGAGTTATCGTTTATTTACTGTTATTATTAGTTATTAGCTTGTTGGGTAGGCGTATACTCCTGTTGGGGTTTACATACCCTGTTTCTGGATGCCCTGTCCGAGGGCTTTATCTGCATACTTCTCTGAAGTATTGGTTATTGTAAGTGGTTTTCCCACACTACAGCATATGCGTTTCTGCATCTACAACATGTAATTTTCTGAAATTAATGGAAATTACGCGCTCTTTTCTTCGAAAAAAAAAAAAAAAAAGTCTGGGTACACTTTGGGATACCAAGGAGCATCATTTCAGACAGGGATATAAGATTTCTTAGTGTATTCTGGACTACATTGTGGGAGAAGATGGACACAAAGTTGAAGAGATCTACAACATTCCATCCACAGACAGATGGGCAGACAAAAGTAGTCAATAGGACTTTGGTGAAACTTCTGAGGGGTTAAAACTAGAAGCATCTGAAGACCTGAGATGAAAATCTAGTATATATACAACATTCTTATAATAGAGCAGTCCACACTTCTACTGGAAAGTCCTCATTTGAAACTTGTTTTGGATATTTACCACCTTCACCTTTGGATATTGCATATGGGTAGCAAGGAGGAGTGAAGGAAGACATTATAGGATATGCTTTGAGGGCTGAAAAATTTATAGAGAAGATCAGGCAGATCCATTTACAAGTACAAGAAACACTGCAGAAGTCACAGGTGAAGTATAAGGCTAGGCATGATCAACACATAACAGAGAAAACATTCAAGGTGGGAGACAGAGTATGGCTACAGTTGAACAAGAAGAGGCTTCATGGGGCTAGTAAGAAAATCAAGGCTCTAAGGTATGGTCCCTTTGAGATACTAGAAAAGGTGGGTGATAATGCCTATCGACTCAATTCACCACCAGATATGCCCATTTACTCAGTTGTAAATATGGATAATTGGAAACTCTATGAGCCTTCCATGTTAGATTAGGAAGAGGAATAGGTCCTATGTTATGTGGAGGATTTGGCACCAAACGTTTAGGTAGAGTTGATAGAAGATACATTTTTGCAGAAGAGGTTCAGAACTACAAGACAAGGGAAACAAGACCTTCGGTAGATTGGATTGAATGGACAACTTCCAAGCAAAGCTAAATGGTACACCAGAGAGAAGGTGGAGGAAGAATTTCCTCACCTGATTTAGTAAAATATTTTGGGGACCAAAAGCCTCCCAAAATGGGGAGGTGTGATCCAAATTGGATCATTATATTGATTTTCATCCATCTCAATGCATTTAGAGTGGAAAAAGTGGAGGAATCAACTCACGGGACCATTTTTACTGGCAGGACCAAGTTTTGCAAAACAGGGTACGAAACATTCTGGGAGCATTCTAAGGCATCAAATGACATTTTTAGGGGGTAAAAATTTGCCTCTTGAGCACTACCCCTTTTCATGCTATTCTACACACAAATATCTTTCCAATGGCACAATAATTGCGTCAATCAGAGTCCGTATGCAAAAGTTATGCCACTCAGAAGTTGACCTTCCTATTTTCACACCTATAGTTCGGGAGGATGCCGCGTCAACCCCATTATTCATGGAAAAGGGGCTAGCCACGTGTTTGTGATGTAAAATAATCTAGAAGAGTCTATTTTGTAACTCTAGTTAAGATTTTATGTAGTCAAAATTAACCACTAGTAGGCTATCGGGTTGTATTATAACCGAGCCACTAGGAGGTAGAGGCATTCCATTCTTTCGAGAGCATTTTGTTCCATAGTTGAGAAAAGGTAACGAGGAGAGACAGGAGGTAGAGCACACAAAGAGTATCTATGCACTGTAGCATCCCATAGGCCATAGACATTACTTCTTTATATTTGCGGCCATATTTCCAGACAGAGAAAGAGAGCGAAGCGACCTCACCTTCCAACAAGGTTTTCTCCCTAAAGAGTTTCCCAGAGAGCATGTCTTGTGTATTATATGTGTGTGAGCTTGTTTTTTCATTCTCTACTTTTCCCCTTTATTTAATTTCACATGCATGCACTAATTACAGTTAATTTTACAGATCTAGAATTAAATAAAACTGTAATAGTGTAGAATCTTAGATTTTTAATATAATATTATCAGATCTGTTGTGACAAACTATCCAGTGGAATACCCGCAGCAGTTTACAGATCAGTTGTTGTAAAAAAACTTAAAATATACAAAAATGAAACCTTGAGTTGTTATAAGGAAATATTAACA
This sequence comes from Pinus tabuliformis, assembly GCA_031772625.1. NCBI lineage: Eukaryota > Viridiplantae > Streptophyta > Pinopsida > Pinales > Pinaceae > Pinus > Pinus tabuliformis. The sequence goes on from CM062819.1 coordinate 1,253,549,089, forward strand.
ATTACTCACCAACTTTGAAATCAACCATTTTCTTCCTTGTAGTCATGCTTTATGTGTTGAATGAGTTCCATCTTGTTTTCTTTTCTGCAAGAAAATACTTGAAAATTAATATTTAATGCTAAATTATTTACTTATATATACAAATTCAATGATGATTACATACATTTGAAGCAAGTTGTTATAGAGATGCCTCCTTCTGTGATGCAATTATGCCCATTTATTTGACCATCTCATTATACATTTTTTTGGACATTCATACTGACATGTTTTGCATATCAACGTGTTGATCATTTTGGATTTTTGTCATGTTTCTCAAAAAAGTAATAAACTATTTTTATAATGATATATGAAAACTAAATATAACAAAATGGATATTAATAAATGAATGGTTTGTAGTAATATATACATATAATTCTAGAAAACCATTTTAATTGGGAATACAAATTTTTGAATAGTTCTTTTTTGTTGTTGTATGTTTTTGTTATTGCAAGTCTCGCACACCTCATTGACCATTTCTCTGGAAACGCTTTCTGTAGTTTAGATATAATTTGGTTCTTAGAATCATTGGATTTATTTTTGTATTGTAAGTGAAAAGTATGTCTATACGTTTTTTTCCACTATATCCTTCATAGTTTTGTAAAAAAAAATCCCCCTTTCATTAACCTCCAACACCACTCCAGATGAGATAAGGAAAAATCCATCGTCATTTACATGTTCTATAATTTTTCTTTTCTTAGAATGACATTGATCATTTCCTTCATTGTTTCTCCCTATTGGTTTAAGACAGCTTGACCCAGGTTCAGAGTGTGTTACACACCAACAAAACCCTCAACCACTGGCCCTTTCATCAACGACTTGCAAGAAAATCGCAGTCTCACCCGAAGCGGTTATGGGATGCTGTAGAACCAGGTTTCTGAAACCAAAGGGATATGCACGTTGTTGCATCTGTGTATTTACTTATGTCTTCTACCTTCCTAGAACTTCACATACATGAATAACCTCGCAGTGATGATTAATCTTACAGAATTACTCTCATTGCATCAAATAACAGAAAATAGTATAACATGTATTCTTTCACGCAATACAGTATAAAGCGTGCATAACGATAGTGACAACAAAAAATGAACACAGAAAGATACACAATATTTTTCCAAACTTCTTCTTTATTAATACAGATCTTCACATTTACTTCTTCGATCTGCACACCTAGTTGTAGGTGGTTAGCGCACTCAATTGTAGACTCTTCTAGGCCTCCATGCACTCAACTATAGAGCCATCCCCAAAAATACAGACTTAAAAACAAAGAATAAGAGTAGTCTATGCCTCTATCATGATATGAATCAATTACAAAGTATTACATCTCCTTTAAAATATACCTCCTTACTACAAGACCATGGTCCACATACCATGGATCTGATAAAAAAATGACTAAAACCTAATACCCGTTACAAAATAAGGAGCTTTGACCCACCCTAAATCCTCTAAAACACCGCTCGATGAATAAAACTTTGCCAGCTCCACACGCTCCGCTCCTAAAAATGTGGATTCTTTGACCCAAAACTTGGACCAAGTTGGGTTGCACCCAACAAGCCCCCAACACTCACTCGTGACTTGTCCCGACTCACTCAACTTCGGTTCCCTTTATCTTCATTGCAATTCCATTGTATACTACATTATATTGTTTGACTATTTCTACCATTTGCTTCTCATGTTTTCACGTCTCTTCCAACAATGCCTTTGTGGTTGGGCCAGCAGCCTTTTGCAGTGTCTCATCTTCCCTTTTATTTAATTCTTTGATCCTATCATCCATTTCCTAAGAAATTTTGGGTGCCTCATCTTGCCATGGATGAGTCCTTGCTTGTAATACCTGCTCCTTCCTATGAAGCTCATCTATCCTCTTTTGGAGGTTCTTCCCTTCAGTAATGTTGGTGAGTCTCTGCAAGACTGATAAGATCTTTACAGCTGCTAGGATATCGTCGCGCTGCTTTTTGATTCACATGTAATTCTTCCTCGATTTTTTGGATGTTTGGATCCTCTTGCAATGAGGTCCAAATCTGCATTGTGTCATCCAATATCTTCCTGCAGTCTGCCATTGTGTCAGAGATGCCTTTCAGTGTTGCCTTAAAATAATTTTTTCTCTATTTCCGTACTTCTAGTGGCATGGTTGAGTGCAGCCTTATTTGCAGCTCTGATATCTACACTTCATAGTCAAATTTTAGCTTTTCCAATGTATTCTTTGATTCCTTGATCGTGAGGGCAAACTTCACAACCTTTTCTACTAGTGGATCCTCGTCACTGATCTTCACATCCAGGATTGTACTACAACTCTCTTGGATGGATTTTTCCAACTTCTTTTTTTGTTGAAGTGCATCATCTATGTGCTTAGCCACCTCCTCCAGTTGCTTCTTTAGTGCAACTTTCTCCTTTTCCGTTTGTGTTGTCATCGTTGAGGTTCGTTTCTCCTGCTCCTTCAGCTTAGTTGTTAAACTTTGATGGATTTCGTGCAGCATCTGAATGGGCATCACTGAAATATTTATGATGACATTCTTCCATAATTTAGCTCACTCTTTGTCCTCTAATGAGTACTAGTGAAGTTCCCCAGCTAGCACCTACACAATTCTAATGCCAAATTGCATTTCTATCCTTTGCTCTCCCTGTAGTGACTGAGCTCTTTGTTCTGGTTATTTTGTCACTTGTGGCAATGCCTTCAGCTTTGAAATTCCTTTTTGTACTTCAGTAAATATCGTTCTATATGGATCATCAATTCTATCCCAGGTCTCTATCGTGATCTCCTTGACCTTTTCTCCAATCTCGTCGATGTCCCCATCAATGAGGACAAGCATTCTATGCCCTTGGACTTAACTACCTTCTTCTTTTTCCTCTTGCCTATCACAGTTGTGTCTCTCCTTCTAACAATGAAAGGTGACTCCTCTAATAATCCTACATCACTAAGGGGTTCCTCATGCTCCTGCTTCGTTTCTTATGTTTCCACCTTTACATTCTTTCTGCTTGTACCTACATCCTGCGGGGTACCCTTCTCTATTCCAATTGATCCACCCAGTGGAGTCATCCATTCTTCCGGCCGCTGCTATACTACAGTGAGAAAATCATCTTCAGCCACTAAGTATGGAAATGGGTGCCATATCTTAGTCGGGTCCTTCGTCGTCTTCACATAAGCTCTGTGGAATTCTGTTTTGAAATATGCAATGTAACAATACTGCTTATGCAAACTAGGTGACAACTGTGGATGTTGATTCACCACCATGTGTAGATCCATTTCCATCACCACAAAGAAAATCTTATTTTTTGTTGCGCACGTCGACTCCTTAGTAAACCAGAGGGAGGCATACCTCGCTACCTCAAAAACATCCATCTCGATATATGGAAACTGAGAGTCTTATGATTCTTTGCATGTGATCAACGTGATGAGTATTAACAACCAAGCATAGTGGAATGGCTTTCCTTCTTCCTGTGCTTCCCTGCAGTCTATCAAAAATTCCTCACATAGATAGGCAACACAATTAAACTGGACTCATGCATTGCATTGTGTAGCCAAATATACTACTGCTACAGGCACCTCATTGGCCCTACACTTTCTCATTATCTTTCCTGCCAAGATGTGCATGGAAAAACACACTCCTTGGTCATCAATGGAGTTGATGTCATATCCCCGCGACTTCTTCACTAAGTTGAACTTTTCCTTCATCATTTGTGCCATCTCCTTATCCTTATTCTTTCCCACAAATTCTTTTGTGGGGTCTTTTCCCTGATGAGGCAATGCAGTGATTTTTATGATTAACATTTCATTAATCGGGATCCTTGTGCCTAGCCAAATGCATTCGTTGTGTACTAGTGCAAGGAGATATCATGAAAATATTGTATTGGTTGTGCTTTGACCGAAGTGTGGCACATTCAACATGTTCAAGAAGCCCACTCTCTACAATTTTATAGCCCACTAGAACGGTTCCAACCTCGTGACTCCACTGTCTGGGTACCGAACTTGCTTCAGATATCTACTTGGTTCAAATTGAGGGTATTTTCTTCGATCATTAAAGTCCCAATCTTCCATATTTAGTTGGGGAATCCTTCCCAACACTTCACCCTCAAATGACACTTCCTCTAGCAGCAACAGAGTGAACATGTCCAACTTTCCATCCTTGGGCTCCTTAATCGACTTGGCATTTGGTTTTCTTGGTGGCATGTAAGGTGGGAGCATAACGAGAATCTCTTCGTCCTCTATCTGCATGCGTTGAAACTCGGCCTCCTCTTCACTATCATTGATTTATTGAGGAACCTTCTGCTATATCAGTTTCTTTCCTTTCTGCATCAGCTTCTTCCCCTTATCTTCTTTGTTCTTCCTACATACTTCTACATGTGTTTTCTTCCTTGGGGATGTTTTGAGTTCCGCTGTAGAGACCTCAACTGGTCTCTTCTCCTGGTTCTTCTATGGTTTTGGTTCTATGGACACCTTCTTTCTCAGCAACCTCTAGCGTCTTGGGGACATGGGTACCTTTTTCTCCTTATCCCTCCATAATACATGCAAATCCTTTTTTTGCAAATATTCCAAAAAGTTCTTCAAAACTCCTCTCAGACATACAGTAGCTCTCTTATATGAAATTTCTCAATTTACCTACACAAAAAAGTGTCAAATGTGGCACGGGATGTGGTTTTTATAACAGATTTGAATTCCAACCTCATGATTGCTTCAAGATTTTCTCATTTAACGTATGAATGGGGCTAGATACAGTCAATTGTGCTTCATAAATGCTCTTTTTTCGCATCCCTTAATGACAATTCTCTTTTAACGATAGATTTTTCCTTCCAATGGTCATATATCTGGCAAACTTTGACAAGCCCTTCCTCATGGCACAGTCACATTTTCTTTGTTTCAGTTCCTTCACACTTCGTCATATTCCTGAATATCGTGTAGTAATCGTCCTTCGGTGAAGTCCCTTTCTGCAAAGTAGTTTATAGTCTCGTGTCCACTTTCAATTGCAGGCGGCACCAAGACTTGCTTCCCTTCAAATTTTTTGTGTGACGTTCCAGCGATAATGTCGCCCTTGTATATCTTCAATCTAATACCATTCACTCATCTGGGAATTGGCTAACCATTCAACTTCACGAGCTAAACTACATCACCATCAGAGATGTGCTTGATGATATATGGTCCTAACGAATGTGTTTCAAATTTTCCTGGGAACTTTGTGAATTTGTTGTCATATAATAATATCATATCTCCTTCTTTGAATGTCTTCTTCTTGATGTGCCTATCATGCCAGGCTTTCTCCTTTTCTTTCTATACTTGCTGATGGAATCACGCTACAAACCTGTCTTCTTCTAGAGCTAGTATCTGTGACATTCTTTCCTTCATAATGTCAGGGCCTGCCATATTTGTGACAACTGCAATTATCAAATTTGGAATAATGCATTCCATAGGCATAACTACCTCTTGTCCATATACCAACCTAAATGTTCGCCCAGTCAATTTCTTGCATGTTTCTTTATATGCCCACAATACCGTTGGAATTCTCAAATCCCAGTCATCTATGTTCACATTACATACCTTGGTCAATGCATTCTTCATAATCTTATTGAAATCTTCTATTGTTCCATTTGCCTAAGGATGATAAGGATTTCTCTTCTGGTGATAAACCTAGAATTCCTCAGTTAGCGCCTCAATAGTCTTGTTCAAGAAATGTGTTCCTTGGTCACTCATCAAGATCTTCGGACAACCAAACTTGGACAATATATATTTAACTATGAACTTTGCAACTGTTTTCACATTGCAATCCTTCATCGGTTGTGACCCAGCCCATCTTATCAAATAATCAGTTGCGGTGATTATATACCTCACACTAGTCTTATTTCCTAGTGGACTCATAGGTCCAGCAAAGTCAATCGCCCATTTTCCAAAAACTTGCAAAGTTACCTGTGGTAATAGTGGCATCTCGTCTCTTCTAGATGGCTTTCCTATTCTTTGACATACATCGCATCCTTGAAATAATTGTTTGCATCCTTATGTACTATGGGCCACCATAACCTAGGTCTCAAGATCTTTTGTGTAGTGGCTTTTCCTACATAGTGCCCTCCTACGACTCCTCCATGATCTTCTCTCAGAATACTCTGTCGTTCATGTTCAGGGATGTATCTGTGTAGTACTTCATCCAGTCCCATTTTATACAAGTGTCCAGCAATCAATGAGAAATTAGTTACTCGAACGACCAACTCCTTCTTTTGCTTCATACTGTCCTCCGCAGGTGCCATTCCTGTGGTCATAAACTGAATAATATACATGAAGCGATCATTTGCAACTTTAATTGCGAATAGTTGTGCATCAGGCAGTTATCTTTGATATTTGTGGGTTCATCTCCTGTCTCTATTCTTGATAGATGATCGGGTCCAGCATTCAATTTCCTTGCCTTTACTATAACTTTGAAATCATATTCCTGGAATAATAATAACCATTGACAGATCTTCCCTCCTAGAACAGGCTTATTCACCAAATATTTCGGCGTAGAGTGATCAATGAACATTTTGAAATGCGCCCCCAACCAGTAGTGCCTAAATGTTTGTAATGCATACACCATAGCTATTCCCTCTCTTTCTATCATGCTATAGTTATTTTCCATGTTAGACAGTTTCCTACTTGAAAATGTTATGGGGTGATCAATTTCCCCTCCTCTTGGCTGTGATAGCACTACACCCAATGCTATGCAAGATGCATCAACATGTACATGGAATTCCTTCTTCTAGTTTGGGAAAACTAGAATAGGCGCAGTTACCATCTTCTCTTTCAGTACATCCAATCTTTTTTGGCACTCTTTGCTCCATTAAAAAGTCTCATCTTTCTTCATCAATTTATCCATTGGTGTAGTTATCTGTGTGTGCCCCTTTATAAACTTCCTATAGTAGCCAATGTGTCCCAATGTGGTGTGCAGTTGTCTCACTGTTTTTGGCACTGGCAGGTTCACAATAACTGAGATCTTCACAAGATCTACCATTAATCCTTGTTGGTAGACTATATGTCCCAGTAGTATTCCAAATGGTGCACAAAAGATGCACTTCTTCAAGTTCAATGAGATCGGGTGCTCCCTACACATATCCAACATCAACCTTAAGCTTGACACGTGCTTCTTTAAGAGACCAAAGACTCTCCAATTGTTGAAGTATACTTCCAAAAACTTATGTATATATTCTTTGAAATCCACAATTACAACTCTCGGAAATATAGTAGGTTCATTTTTTAATCCAAAAGTCATCATTGTGTACTGATAAGAGCCCCACCCTATCGCAAAAGTCATTTTATATCTATCCTCTGGTGCAATTCTAATATGATGGTACCTTGAAAAGCCATTGGTGAAACAATAGGCCTCCTGTCCTCCTACATTGTCCAATACATCATTTGTAAATGGTGTAGGGAAGGGGTCATGTAGGCATGCAACATTCAATTTTCTTAAGTCAACACAAATTCTGATTTCCCCTTTTGCCTTCTTTTCTTGCACCACCATGGGACTTACCCATTCAGACTATTCGACAAGTTCAATTATCCTAGCTATTAACATTTTGTTTAATTCTTCTTTCACCTTCTCCTTATATTTTAGATTCAGTCTATAAGGTCTTTGCTTGACAGGCTTCACATCCATCTTCAGAGGAATCCTCATGACTCCCAAATTTCCTAATATGGCCTTCATATATGAAAACTGAGTAGGGAACAACTCTTGATATTCATTGAAGAGATATGTTATCTTGCTTATTGTGTCTTCATCCCATTAATCTCCTATTGTTGTGTACTTTGGTTCAGCCTTTGACCCTATATTTACCTTCCTCGTCTTCAGTGGCTTCGCTATATCAATCATCTCTATCTCAGGTCCATTTACTTCACGATGACCTTTTGACTCTTTGATGTCAATTTTGCGAGGATCTTCATCCTCTTCCGCAATGATATTATATAATTCCATTACAATACAGATCTACGAAGCCCAATCAAGTTTCTATATAACTAGAACTTCATTTTCAAAAATCTTCTTCTTAACTATATTCAGAGATGCATCTATATGTGAAAAATCATCTTCAAATCTAAATGTCATTATGAATCCATCAACCATGTCTGCCCAGCTAGCAATACCATGTCGAAGCTCAGTTTCTAGATACCAATTCTAAGGAATTGTCTCCAAGGTATGGATGAAGCCATGCACCCATTCTTCTCGCAGAATTTCTCCCCAAGCTACCATACAGAGATGTATGTGGTCTCTAGGATCATTCTAGCCATCATACTTTTCCACGAGCTTTGTTTCTACTTGTCCAAATCTTACCCACATCAACCTTCTACATTTTTTCCAATATCCTATATTCTTCTTATGAGTATCCCACCATTTAGCAGGAATAGCCCTTAGTGCTTGATCCAGAGCTAACAGTCTCTAACATTCAGGTACCCATCTTTCATAATATCTAAATAAAGTATTTACATCACCCAAACCATCATATAAAGGTAAATCACATACCTCAGCTGTCATACAATGCACTACTTTAGTGATCCTTGCACATCACCTTGTAGACACTTCATGCAACTTGTTCTGCCAGTTTTCCAATTCCTCTTCTGAATCTGAAGTGCAAGAACTATCTTTCTCCCAAGTCATTTTTCCATCTGTAGTAGGGTTGATCCATTCTTCTTCTTTTGTTGTTATCTGATAAATGTTGTTGATGTCATCTGTGTTGTATTCTTCTCTGACATGTTCAGTATATCTCGCTCCCTTCGATGGATCTAATGGCACAATAACTCTCATATTATTTCTTTCAAATATCATTTTCCTTTTCTTCAAGTTAATTATAGCCATGTTATCAAATTCCCAATCCAATCCAAGAAACACGGGGTAGGGATTACTGTCATCCACAATCTCAATCACTTCGAAGTCAGTGGTAGTGCGCACTCCATCAATGTCTACTGTGATTCCTGACAATCTTCCTAGAGGGATGATATTCTGTTGATTCGCCATCTTCAGCTGGATAGTTGACCATTGCAACTTCGGCTTACCCATCAATTCCCAAGTTTTCTTCGATAAGACATTGGCATCAGATCCTAGATCCAAGATAACCTGATCCATGTCATATTCCCTAATTTGCATTGTAAGCCTCATTTCCTTCCTAGTTCGCTTCTTTTGTCTATGCAAATTATTCACTGCACACATCTCACTCTGCAATACTTCTTTAGGAGCACAAGAATATATAAATTCCTGCAATCCGTATATGACCTTATGATTCATTAATAACTTCATTCATGTATGTAGAAAAGACTTCAAAATATTTGGATCCACATCTTGTGTCACAACCAGTACTATCTCGCAGTTATCCTTTTGAGTTAGTTGCGCGGTAGAGGTCGAGGCTCCATCATCCATAAAGCTTCACCTCACCTCCATGAATACTTTCTTTTCCTTCAAGATATAAAATGCAAGATCTTTTTTAGTAGTTTTTCTTACCCATGTAGGTTCAACTTCCTTTTTCCCATTGGCTTTATCATTTCCAATCGTAGCTCCACTTCTCGTTACAATAGCAATGTGCGGTTAATCTTCCCTTGGCTCAGTTGTAATCATTTGGATATTTGTTTTTGGCTGTCGGTTTCTTTTCTCTTGCATCTTCACAATAAGGACGGGGCATTCTTCTATCACATGATCAAAATACTTATAGTAACTGCAGGTTTTCATAGGGTTTTGACAGTCTCTTGTGAAGTGCCCAACTTGTCCACAGTTGTAATAGATAATCTGGCCACGTCCTCAACCAGCTCCTCCTCCTCCTCCTCCTCCTCATCCTTGAAATCCTCCTCGACCAACATGCTGTAATTTCTCCTCATGTGTATGTCTTTCAACTTGTAGTCTATAACTATTAGCAGTGCGTTCCATCATTAAGTCATAACTTCGGCAATTTTTCTCATCATTTCCTACCGATCTACAAAAGTTACAAAAAACTTCTTCGGGGTCTGTACATACTTCTGTAATAGGTAGCAATCTTTAGAGTGATGTTGGCCTCTCATTCTACAAATCTCGCACCAAAGACCTGGGTTTACTGGGTTAGGCGCTCCACTTACAATAGAATTTTTGAACACAGGCCATTGATCCTTATAATGACCCTTTGCTTTGAATTTTGTACACCATACTTATGATCTGGTCTCTTTACCCTTCTTAAGGTCCTGAAATTCCAAGGTCAGACTGGCTAACTAACACTATATCTACTATACTCCTCTGTGAGTATCCCTAATTGGTGAAGTTTCCACTTCATCGCAATCTGCAATGCTTTAGCTTGATTCATGATCTTCTGTTGTGTCAATGGTAACCTAATATGTGGTAGTAGTGTGACTATGAACCATTATTTATGCTATTGTGGGGGTATATTAAAGCTCAATTGACCCATCAACACTTGGAATCGGTGATCCAACTCCCACACAGATTTAGTTGTTGTCTGTTTGATTTCTTTCAGCTCTGTGATGCACTGTGATTCTGATTTCGGCTTGTTGAATTCTGACACCAATGGTTTCTTATTTTCATCCAACGAAGTAGTTGAGTTAGACATAGAATACTTCATATACCAGGTTAGTTCTCTTTATCGCAGCGACGTGACAAGCTATGCCTTATTCACTCCATCATTAGTGATATTTCTTGTTGTCCATACTGCATCACTACAAACCAAAACTGATCAGGATCCTTTGATTTGAGTCCTTTGAAAATGGGTAGCTTAATGTCGTCAACCATGTTTCTTCTCGGGGGGCTAGGTGGAGGGGGAGGAGGTGGGGGTGGGGATGGGGGTGGCGGTGGGGGTGGAGGGGAATTATCAGGAGGGGGATGGGGTGTACTGGGTGTGGATGGATGAGGAATCCCAAAGAAACCTTGATTCTTCTTAGCTCCTGACTTCGGCATGCCTTCACGATGGGCAGGGGAGTGTCATGGGGTTGTAGGGTTACTTCTTTCTTCTTCACTCTCAGATCCTCCTAACAGGGGGCTATAGCTAGTTTCAATAAAATTCTTTAGATTTGTTCTGTATCGTTTTCCACTTCGAGTAGACTCTAGTTTAGGATTATTTCCTTTTTTCCCAAACATTAATTAGACTTCATTCACAAAATCCCTTTTTCTCACAATAACATCTTAATCTAGAGATTAAAATTCTTAATAACTTACCTTGTGGTCCTTTGAAAAATATTTGTTCAGCTTCACTATAGGACATGATTGCATCTATTGCGACCTTAGTGATAAATCCTCCCAAAATGCTATCAATCTAGAAATCAACATCCCTAGAGATATTGTTACTAATGTTCTTGAGTTGTCGTATAAATTTAGGATTTAACTCCTTAGGTTCATCATTCTTGAAAGAGTCTTATGATTGGTCAATTTCGATACCCACTTGTGCAATTCAAGTGGAAAGAACCAAAGAAGATTTTGTATTGCTCTTCGAAGATATACTTCTACAACCAGTCTTATGTTGATAATCGAGGGAATCTGTTTTCTTTTTCCACAAATTTTCTTTCTTTTTGTTCAACCCACTCTTGGATTTCGTTCTTTGATGGGCGCATAAACATATCCCTTAAGCAGATCCCATTCCCAACAATGGAACCATTTGTTGGTTTAAGGGGGCTTGACCGAGGTCCAGAATGTGATGCACACCAAGAAAACCCTCAACCACTAGCCCTTTTGGTAATGACCTACAAGCATATCGCAATCTCACCAGAAGCAGTTATGGGAGGCTACAGAACCAGGTTTCCGCAACCAGAGGGATATGCGCGCTCTTGCGTCCGTGTATTTACTTATTTTTTCTACCTTCCTAAAACTTCACATACATGAATAACCTCGTGCTAGTGATTAATATTACAAAATTACTCTCATCGCATCAAATAACAAAAAACAATATAACATGTATTCTTTCGCGCAATTCAGTGCAAAGCATGCATAATGATAATGGCAACAATAGAAAATGAACACATAAAGATACATAGTATTTTGCCAAACTTCTTCTTTATTAATATAGATCTTCAATACATATACTTCTTCGACCTGCACACCTAGCTACAGGTGGTCTGCGCACTCAGCTGCAGACTCTTCCAGGTCTCTGCGCACTCAGTTGCAGAGCCTTCCCAAAAAACGCAGACTCAAAAACAGATAATATGAACAGTCTATGCCTCTATCATGATATGACTCGATTACAAAGTATTACATCTCCTTTAATTTTACCTCCTTACAATAATACCACGATCCACATACCATGGATCTAACAAAACAATGACTAAAACCCAATACCCGTTACAAAATAAGGAGCTTTAACCAACCCTAAAGCCCCTAAAACACAACACAATGAATAAAACTTTGTTAGCTCTGCTCCTCAAAATGCAGAGTCTTTGACCCAAATCTTAGACCAAGTTGGGTTGCACCCAACACTCCCTGCAGAACATTAAACATATATGATTTAATAGTTTGTTTGAAACATGTTATCTAATATTCTTAAGTATATTATTAATGAAAATTCAAAAAAAAAACTTATATTGAATAGTATTTTTTGATTCACTCGATTCATCATTCTACAATTTTTCTATCATCCTTTACTCTCTTTTGCACTTAGATTAGAAATAATCTTATCGACCTTCTTCATTTTATGGCTCTACATGACACACATCAACCAAAGCATAATAGTTAAACTTACATGTAATTCAGACATATTAATTTTGTAAAGAGTTTACAAAGAACTTGTCTTCTCTGCTTTTTTTGATGTGTTATCATTATGTCGATCAGTATTTTTTTAATTGACACCTTCTGAGATGTGTTTTTATCAATATATAACATGTACCATTCAATACAGAAACCATTAAATATATTTTACAAATAAATAAAAAAAAAATTAAGACAAAAAAAAATATGGTAACTCGTGCATTTATCTGAATCAACGCACCAGTGTGTTTATCCCATTAAACGTAGTGGATGTTTAATTGTTTAGCACCATGATGGAAATTTATTTATTTTAAATAATTTTAAATTATGACAGTGCAGTTTGTAAGGCTAAAGACACCACAATGATTTAACGGTGCTATTTGGAAGAGGTGTGTCGGTGCATTATATTACACTAGGAGCAACAATGAATAGATTAGATTGAATAGACAATATTATAATATATTGATGTCTTTTATTACATAGGAAGCACCAGTGCGTTATATTATAGAGGGTGCACTGTGGAACATATAGTCGTTTAAAAAAAACAGAGAGGGTCGACAGGGTTTGGATCTAATTCAATATGTGATTCCCCTACTTTACATGTAAAATACCCTATATATAGTAAGTATACAAACCCATTAAATCTAAAATGTCTAAATTGAAAATCCATAATTATGAAGTGGTAGAGGAAGTTAAACCCCAAGGTAAAATTTTACAGGAAGAAGCAAAGGTTTAAGGTAAGTATTGAATTTTTTGTTTATTTATTTATTTTCTTTCTAAATTTAAATAGGATCAGGGATTGTAAAAAAATTTACTAGTAAAATCTATAATAATTTTTTTATTATACAGAGTTTTTAAATTGCTTTTTTGAATTGTGAATAAACCTAACAGAAATTGTAAAAAGATTAATAGTAAAATTTAAGGTTTTCGCTATCCAGAGTTTTGAGTGAATCACCATACATTTCAAATTTCGACCTTTCAATGGATCCAAAATATTTTGTAGCCCCACAATGCTCCTAGTATGTCTTTCTTGCAAATGATTTATTTTTTAATTAAACCCCAATATAAATTGTAAAAAAAATTATTAGTAAAATAAACAATAAAATTTAAAATTTTTACTATGCAAGGTTTTGATTGAATCACCATACATTTCATCTTCTAATCTTCTGAATAGTTCTATTGCTCCAAAGTATTATGTTGCTATATAGTGTTCCTTGTATGTCTCTCTTACAAATCAATCCCTTGAATTTTTGGGTAAAATAATGAAATGGTGAATAAATTTTTACTATTTAAAAGACTTTATGAAATTAGATTTCGAAAAATCAATTGGCGTTAGTTTTTTAATTATAAAAAAAAAATTGCATCCTTTTTTTCAATTTCTCTGCACATAGGTGTGTTCAATAGTCAAGTGCACAAGTGTGTTTATAAACAAAGCAACACACCGTCATTGTGAGGGTGCCAAATTTTTTCAATGCACCTACATGATACATTTTTTTCAAATTCCGAAATGGTGTGATTATTTTTTTGAACGCAATGATGCAATTTCTATTTAAAAACATTTGTGCTCTAATTGTTATAAATGCGCCAAGTTGGTTGGATTTTTTTTATTTCTTAAAATCCGGAAACATGTGCGTAGAAATGTTTTTTTTTTTTTTTAAATGCATCGATGCATTTTTGTAGAAGAGCATTGATACGATAACATAGTTTTTCATAATGTTAGAAACCGGTGGGGGTATTATTTGAAGTCCCTAGTGCTAGTATTTTTTTATACTCGTCGGTGCATTTTGTTCTAATAAGCACACCGGTTGGGTTTAAAAGCTATTTGAAATTTTAATTTCACATAAAATGACATTATTCTCAAATTATCCTTTACGTTACATCCACATGAATTACAGTATTTTATAGTATACATTTTCCACTTAAAGTTGTCTTATTCTTGAAAAATGGTTTGAAAAATATACTAAAATTCAGATTGTGGTTATATGGTTCTCGAGAATAATTTTAGATATGCACACAAAATTTTATTTCTCATTTTTCTCAAATGCATGGAAAAAATCTCAATAATATCAAATGGCCCATTCTTCAAGTTCCAACTCATTCCGTATTGTTGATCAAAGTCCTTCATAGAGTTCTCCCTTTCCATCTCCAGTAAGTTTAGATTTATTTATATTCTGATTATTTAATTGATTTTTTTTTAATCCATGTCAATTCGAATAAAAATGTATCCAAATTTGCAGGATCCTAATTGAGAATCGAGTTCAGATGAAAAAAATATTCCTCCATTTCAAAAATGTTAGAAGCTCTTATGAAGAGCCACATATCACAAGCAGTTAGTGGATGAAAATGGACAACCTATTCACCCTATCAATTGGAACATGGCATCTTCTAATCACAATCCTGGATCAACGATGGTAATAATTGTTTGGTATAATGTAATTTCAACAAACCAATTTCATTGACGTGCTTACTAATATCATTGATATAGTACTAATGATGTTCAATATTTTTTGAAAATAGGAATCTAATGATGATGAGTGACCTACCTACCTTCTTCTTGTGCACCCCACTACAATGTCAACTCAAGAGAAGGTTGCATTAAGAGCAAGACTCAAAGATGAAGCATACAAAGAATGGTTGAATCAACCACCTATTTATTTCCCACTACATCTAGATTCACCAATTAGGAATGACTACAACAATAGTAGTTCTTCATCACAAGTTTGCAATGGAGGAAATCAAATAGAGGTTGGTATGGATGATTACTTATGGGATATGACTGCCATGGAGGCAATGTTGTTAGATGCATTTCAGAATGATGAGCTAGGGGATGATGCTCATATCAATGATACCTTATTCAAAAGCCTGAAATCTACTTCCACCACCCCTCTCTTTGGACCTGGAGACAAGTCAAAGTATACTTAGCTGGGGACAACGATGTTGTTGTACAACTTGAAAGTAAAGTTTGGCATGTCGAATGCATGTTTCTCGCCAATATTGCGGTAATTAACCTACATGGTCGATCAAGTTCCTTATATTTTGTCACACAATCAAAATTGAAAATGGTCAATTTTATGAATGTTAAATATTAACATTGTACAATTATATTCCCCACCAACTACAAATTGTTCAAGTTATTTTATATTTTCACTTTAGTGAGAAATATTGAGAGAATTCTTATTCCAATAGTTGCTTGCTAATTCAATGTATGAGGGATATTTGTAATTTTCTCAATATTTAATATGGATTTGATATGTAATATTTTAGAAAATATTAATAATAGAAATAATTAAATGTATACATACATAAAAAATATGAAGGGACATATTTTAAAATTTTAATGTGGAGAATGTGAATTATAAATAAAATATTTTAATGTCAACTACATATATATTATATGAGCCTAGATCCATCTTAACTCCGGATCTACTAAGCATCCAGAGGGATAAAATCTCTTTTCACTCTAAAAGATGTTTGCATCTCAAGAGATGTGATCCCTCTCAGCGTTTGGTAGATCCAGAGTTAAGATGGATCTTGGCTAGTTAAAAGATTATGACTTAAGATTTTTAAATTTAATAATAGATTGAATTTTATAAAACAATATTGAATTAGTTGAATTTTTTTTTTGAATAATTTATTATTAATAATATTTATATGAAAAATTGAATGAGTTACACATTTTCATCTTATTAAGAACTAACTAAATTATTAAAATTCCTTTAATTATTTTTTCCTTGTGAGTATTGAAATATTTTACTAATTAAGTTAGATTGAATATCAATGAATTATCTAAGCAATAGAAAGATATTTATCGTAATTTTACAGTCATAGTTTCAACCATACTAAACTTTGTAAATCATTAAAGTATTTTTACATTTTTTTAAAGTAAGTTGTTTTGCATGCAATTTCATATATAAAAGTTTGATATAAGTTCACCAATACATAATCCATAATAAATATTATTTCATCAAAATAAACATCATGATGATAACCATCTAACAAACATAAACATAATCTAAGATACACATCTGAATTCACTACCACCATCTAATTATATACACCTCTAACACATAAAAACGTCTTTAACTAGCACACAAATCTAATATCCTAACACGACATCATTATCGTGATCAAATATAACAAAACACAAACATTGTAATCTAACCTCATTACCACACAGATCCTCAAATTAATATAAATCTCATTTCAAATAACTACTATCACATACACATCTAACTACAAGCATGCTAAATGAACATATCTAACATGACTTAACAAGATACACATCAACACCAACATATAAATTAAGTACATAAACATGAACAAAAAAATGCACCTTATATATATATATATATATATATAAACAAGTCAAATAATTAAATCAAGCCAAATAAGGGCAATCAAATATCTGATACAACACACATAACAGTGCCAGCCTGGTCTATAGTAGAAGACGATGGATGGTCAACAACTACCACGACATGGTTTGTCAAACTCTGAGGTGGAGGAGGAGATAGTTGGTCCAATCTGTCAGGAGAAACATAAGGCACATCCTCTAGTTTTGGCATCTAATCATTAGGTGACTAATGAGGAGGTGTAATACCAGAAGGATCACCGACACCTTGATGACCATGATCCGATGGGGTGTTACTACTAGAAGCATCATGATCACCACCCTCATCATCATGATCATGATCACCACCCTTGTCATCATCATCACCTCCCTCATATGATGTATCTACCACTACCTTCCATGCATCCCTCATCGTTTCTAGTACCATACTAGCTTTGATGATATGCCACATAAGAGACATCATCTCGCATGGAAAATCTCTGTAAAGATCCATGAACCTAGGATCTATGTTGATATCTCAAGCCCTCATAGGCTAGACTCCCTCATGAACCAAAACACTGGCCAATCGGTCGAGGTAGTCCATCCAAAATCGTAGACCAACCCTATGGCCCCGGACGCCCATGCCCCCCTGAGGATGTGCCTTACCCTCTTGGCCCTCACTCATGTCTTCGTCTTCTCCATCCGGTGGGGGAGGAGACATGTCCCCATCGAATGTGTCAATGTCTACAAAATATATAGTACACAAAAATAATTAGAAAATTTCATCAAACAAGTTAATAAAACAAGTTAAATAATGTGCTAGAATAAATCTTATTCTAATTCATTAAAGCAATAAAATGAAACTAGATTAATTTAAATAAAACACCAATATTACCTCTATCATATGGAGGCTCAGCCGTTGTGAAGAGGATGTCGGGACACTGTCTCCAATCAATCCCTACGTATGGAAACACCAACACGACAAAGGCATGGTCATCCTCACTAGCCAGTAGTGTTAGTGCTTCAATGGAAATCATAGATGGATACTCTGGTAGGTCCATCTTGGGCATCATCTACCCCCACATGTGCATTCGTACCTCATTGATCGTCCTAGGAGGACTAGTCTCTGTAAATCTCTCAAAAATTAAACAAAAAATCTCTAAGTGAAAGGGAAGGTTTCTCTCCCATGTCTCAAAGCATGACATATATCTAAATCCATGCAAAACTGCCTCAAAAACATGGCAAACCATTTCATACAACATGGCACCTTAATCAAAGAATCAACATAATATAAAAGAGTTAAACTAATGTGTTTCCCATCACTACTAGAGTGTGCAATGGTGGTGACTAATAATGAGAGGCACCTATCTTCCTCTGCAACAAAAGAAGAAATCCATGGTTGTCCACCACAGACCTGAAAATTTGCTAGACGAACCACATGAGGCCCAACATATCTCTTAATTAGGCAATCTCACTCTGAGCTGCAACACCATGGGGGACATCAGGGAACTCGCGAAAATCCTCCCCTCTCTTGGATAGGTTAGTGATAAAGTATATGTCCTCCTCAGTGAACCTATACCACACCTTAGGACCAAAATAGAAAGCCTTCTCCTAGGTACTTGATTGACGGATCAAATGCATCAATAAGGCAGAGCATGCCTTCAAGGATGTAGCCTCCTCATAGTACTTGAGGAGTCCTACATTTCTTAAGAGCGCTTGGGTTGCTGTAGTAATAGGGTGAGGGTATAAATCCCTCTCCGTCTCTCTGGTCTCTCATGTTTAGACCATATTGTATGGGTCCGCCTGTTACTCCTGCTCCTGTTGTTGCTCCCTTTGTTGACTTCTCTACTACATAATTGGCATATAAAATACATAAACCACCTACATAAAAAACAAATTTTCTTATTAAATGAAACATGTATTTATAAATATGGAAACATAACTTTCAATTAAAAATAAATTAAAAAATCATCGGTGTGCTCAAAACACAGTCATGCACTGGCTCTAGTGCACTACCAAACATAATCGCATCGATCTCGATGTGCACATGAGTATAACGCAACATTGTTGGTTCACAAATTTAAATTTTCATAGCAGTGTGTCACACTTGTGCATCGATGTGCGCACACTGGTATAGAACATTTAGGTTATTGAATGCACCGAGCTATAGCTATATTTTTAAATATTTTTGTAGTGCGTTTGATAAATATAAACGCACTAGGAGTAACGCATTGATGTACAATTTATCGCCTTTTGAGTGCGTTCTCATTTACGAAATGCACCACAACAGTCACAATACATTATGTTCACACACTGAAATGTTGTGAACCCTGTAAATGTATAGGGTGCACAACTATCGTTGCAAGCCGAATTTATCGAGCGCACTGTGCAAGGAGAATTTTTTTTTTCAAAAACAATGGGAAATTTAACATAATTTGTAATTGTAATCCGCTAAAAAATTAAATTAGAGAAAAACATAGACATTACCTTGACATTTGATCATCAGGGAGGCATTGTGGACACGTAATGGAGAATTTTTTTTTTAGCATAGTTTAAAAAAATTGGAAAGTGAGGGAGTGAGCACGGTATGGAAGGATGTTGAGTAAGAGAAGCATCGACCTTAGGGCGCTTGCATGAGGAAAGAGTGCCACTAGTTCTTCAGAGCGCTCCAACATTGTAGATGGTAAAAATGAAATTTATAGTGGGGAGGGTTTTTTTTTAATCCTCCTTGAGTGCCTTACTATAACTGCACCGGTGTGGAATAGATCTAAGAAAACCATTTTTTTTAATTAAAAAATATATCGTGGTTCTTTTCTTAAGAATCTCTAGGGCGTTCTAATATAGGTACTACACCGGTGCTTTGTTTGACTATAGCACCACTTTACTTCTAAAAATTAAAAACCGCCTAGTGGTGCTCTTTCAAAGATGCCCTAGGGCATTTTAGTAACCTTTATCGCACCGATGCATCATTGGAAAATAACACTGCATTTTTTTGAAATTTAAAAACTATAGCGATGTTTCTTAATAGTATGCAACAAGATGGTTTACTACATGAAGGACATTGGTGCTATTGATTATTCAAGCACCAATGACTTGTCTTAATTAGTACACTGTGTTTTTCTATTTTATGAAAATAAACTTTCCATGCTGCACCATGTCATATGAAGCATAGGTTTTTGTATCGATATTAAAGCACTGTTGGGTTTGTTTATTGTAGATGCACCATCCATGCTAAAATATTCGCCTTCCCACCTCTGCTACAAACATTTTTTTGGCTATTTTTATAGGGCTTCCACAAAAACCTCAACTAGGTGGTCTTTTCCTTGTAGTGAAAGGAAGCATGTTTTGGGGTAATGTGCGTTTGAGTGATGATCAAAAGGTGCTTAGAGCTAAGAAGCCATGTCACTAAGATCACCTATGATTTTTTTGTCACAAAATATTAGGGAAGTGGGAAGCTCCCATAAGAAAAATTCTATCAAAAGAATCCTAGAGGCCCATAGGTCATCTATCCTCCTTATTCAAGAAATAATGGTGGAAGGGGTTAAGGCTTGTATTTTTTTCTTAAACTATGTCCATGCTAGAAGGCATGTGTCCTTGATGTTGTGGGATTATCATGGGGGTTGTTGACTATGTGGAATCCTATTGATGTTGATCTAAATCCTTACCTTTCTTGGGTTGCTATCATTCTAGAAGGTCCCCTCAAAGGTTTTAAATTTCCCAATAAGATGCTTAACTATTATGGTCCTCACAAACGATAGGCAAAATTTTTGGATCATATTACAAGAAATTGGAATCTTACTTGATCACTCCCTCTTTCTTGTTGGGGACCTCAATGTCATCACCTCGACTTCAGAAATTTGCAATGTTAGGGATCAAGTTGACCCCTTAGCCCCTTTTTTTTCCAATTTGATACAAGACTCAAACCTCATTGATGTCAATCCTTCCCTTATGATACTTACCTCGATAAATGGAACGTTGGGTACATGTGGGTTTAAAAAAAACTTAGATAGATTCCTTGTAGCCTCTATTTAGAAGATGGGGAAGGATTCGATCTTGGATATGTCCAATTAACATTTTTCATCACTCTCATGTCGTTCTTCAACTGACCTTTGATTCTCCTAAGAATCATTATTCTTTAAAATTCAACCCTTCATGGCTCGAAGACGAGTCATTTTTTTTCTATGATTAAAAAGTGTTGGCAAGAGCTATCAACTAAATCTTTCGACTCAGCGATGGATAGTTAGGTGTATAAGATGAATTATTTAAAAATTAAGGTGAAGGAATGGGATAAGATTAAAAAATATGATAAAAAAGAAGATTTGGTTCGTATTGAATCTCATTATGATAGAATTTCTTAGGCTTTTGTGAATTCAAATTTTATGGAAGAGGTAAAATGGTCCCGCTAGGATTTAGAAGAGAAAAAAACCCATATTTTAAATTGGGGAAAAAAAGGAATAGAGGATGAAAAGCAAAGCTATTTGGATAAAGACGGATGATGGGAATACCAAGTTTTTCCACATGTTTGTAAATTTTAGAAGAAAACATAACTCAATCTGGGAAATTAAAGACAATGAGGGGCACTCCAAAAGTTACCATAAATACCTCGATAAAGTAGCTGAGGAACATTTCTGGGGTGTTTTAAGGATCGTGGTAAAAATTCTATTTCTGAATAGTTACACTTTCTTCAAAATTTCCCAAGGTTCTTCTTGAAGGAGGAGTCCATTAGAGTTGGAAAACAAGTTACCTTGAATGAAGTCAAGAGGGAATTAAAACAATTAGCCAAGGATAAAATACCCATACCATATGGGTAGACTGTAAAGTTATTCCTCGCCTTCTTCAATCTATTAGGGAATGAGATTTTGTAGGTGGTGTAGGAGGCTAGACCAAATGATTGATTAAGGGAGTTATTAATGAAACCTTTATGAACCATATACCTAAGCATTATAAACGTGATAAATTTAAAGACTTCAAACCAATTTATTTATGAAATTTGATATATAAGGTCATTTCCAAGATTTTAGCCATTCCACTAAGAGAAAAGCATACCAAGAAGATATCATTGGAAAAATTTGGTTTCCTTACAAATAGACAAATTCAAGATGCTATTGAAGTCGCTCAAGAAACCCTTTACTTAATTACACAAAGAAAACTTAATGCACTCATTTTGAAAATGGATCTAGTCAAAGTGTATGATAAGCTAATTCCATTTTTTTACTATTGATTATGCTCGAAATCAACCTTAACTTCGAAGTGACTAATTGGATCATGGGGTGTGTCATCTCAACAAATTTCGTAGTTATGGTTAATGGTTCCCTTCCAATTTTTTTTGTAGCTCTAGGGGACTCACAGAAGGATGCCCTTTTTTGCTACACTTCTTTTTTGCTAATAATTCAATGGCTTAGCATGATGACCAATCAAGCAAAAGGTGAATGGAATTTAAAAGGCGTCGAAGTGACTATAACTGTGTTTAAAATACCTCTTCTTTGTGGATGATATTTTCATTTTCAGTAATGGTCACGGAAAATTTCAGGGGCTATTAAGTGGGCTAATGTTTCATAGTTTTTCCAAAAAAAAATGGCCATTTTCAATTTTTTCTAAAAATAATTCTCCGAAGTTTAATAATATAAAATGATTTTAACTTAAATACCCCTAGAATTATATGGAGATTATATATTAAAAAATGATAAATTTGAATGTTTTTACAAATATATCACCAAATATTTAATAGTTTTCATATTAGAGCCTAGCAAGATTCGCTAAGGTTTCTAAACTTTAAGATAAATTTCTATCCTTAAAATTTTCCCTTATAATGGTAATTCAACTCAATGAGAGTGTTATACCAGAATATTTCTCTTTTGTCTAGGGTGCGATATGGAGATTAACCTACAAAAATTCACGTTTTTTAGAACATAATCCAAGATGTCATTATGGATTATATTAATTCCACTTTACCTTCTAAACTGGAATTTCTTTCAAAAGGCCTAAAATATCTAGGTTTTCTCTTGAAACTCAACAACTATTATGTAGGTTTTAACCCCGTACAAAAATTAACTACATATGAATTCTAAAACATAGAAAAATAAACAATGTGAGAGCATAACACATAAAACACATATACACAGAGATTTTCCCACTGGATCCCAAAACCGGGACTACCAGCTTGATTTTTCATTATGTTCCTTTCAATGTTATAATACATATTTATACATGCCGAAGCATTCAATACCATGGAACGGAAACCATCGCATCCAATACCATGGACTGAAAACCATCGTGTCCAATACCATGGACTGAAAAACCATCGTGTCCAAAAAACATGTGTGAAAATCATGCACAAAACCGTAGGTGGGTCCACTAACCTAACATAAGGTCCGAAATCAAAATTTTCCAGGGCGCTGCCCTGGACCCCATAAAGTGGGGTTATGGGTACCTCTCAAACCCCCTGTTAACTATGTGGAAAGAATATAACACAACCCAACATTCTCCCACTCGTTGTTTTCTTTCCACAGGGGGCCACAGGATAGCTTAGTCATTTTTCCAGCCTTGAAATGCCCATTGTTTCTCTACACCAGGAGAACTTCTAAGAGCTCACAGATTTTGTCAATGCATCTGCAGTATTCTTCAAAGTGTCCACCTTTACCAGTAACACCTTTTTGTCTTCTATCATATCCCTCACAAAGTGATATTGAACATCAATGTGCTTTTTCTTTGAATGATAAGCAGGGTTCTTTGCCAAGAAACTTGCACTTTGGCTGTCACAGTCTATCCTTATAGCTCCCTGTACTAACCCCATACCTGAACACAATCTTTGCAACCAAACTACTTCCTTGCTTGCATGAGTGGTTGCCATGTATTCTGCCTTTGTAGTTGATAGTGCCACTACAGATTGTTTCTTACTCATCCAACTGATTGCACCTCCAAATAGGTTAAACACATACCCACTTGTAGATCTTCTCTGCTCTAAATCTCCAACCTAGTCTGCATCAACAAAGCCATGGATATCCAAAACTCTGTCCAATCCTGGTCTTCCTTGGTAGCACAAACCATAATTACTAGTGCCATGCAAATACTTGAAAACGTGCTTCACCGTTGTCCAATGCTCCTTCCCTAGTTTTGACATAAACCTGCTCAATACTCCCACTGCATGTGCAATGTCTGGTCTAGTACAGACCATTGCATACATCAGGCTACTGACTGCACTTGCATATGGAACACGGGACATATCCTCTTCCTCTTCTTGTGTCTTGGGACACTATTCAGCAGATAACTTTACACCTACAGGAATATGAACCTTCACCGGTTTACTATCCTGCATATTAAACCTCTGCAGTATTGTCTCGACATACTTCCTTTGGTTTAACCAGAGCTTCCTCTTTTCCTGATCTCTTTTAATTTCCATGCCCAAAATATAGTTTGCAGCACCAAGATCTTTCATGTCGAATTTGGAGGACAATTGGGTCTTCAATTCTTAGATAATTTCTTTGTCATTTCCAACCAGCAACATATCATCCACATACAAGACCAAATAAATAACATGGTCACCAATTAATTTAAAATACACACAATGATTAGCTTTGCTTCTGGTGAAGCCAAGTCCCCATATAAATGTATCAAATTTCTGATACCACATCCTTGGTGATTGTTTTAACCCATACAGAGACTTCTTTAACTTGCATACTAGTTCTTTCTTACCCTTCACCGCAAAGCCTTCAGGTTGCTTCATGTAGATCTCCTCTTCCAGATCCCCGTGAAGAAATGTTGTCTTCACATCCATTTGTTCTACCTCAAAATCAAAAGCAACAGCAACAGATAAACATAATCTAATAGAAGTTACCTTGGCAACAGGAGAAAAAATATCAGCAAAATCAATTCTCGGCACCTGGGAATAACCTTTTGCTACCAACTGAGCTTTGTATTTCTCCACCTTTCCTTCTGCATTTATCTTCTTCTTGAACACCCATTTGTTGCCAATGGGTTTCCTTCCAGCCGGCAACTCCACGAGATCCCAAGCCTCATTTTTGTGCAAAGATACCATTTCATCAACCATGGCCTCTTTCCAGAGTTTTCCATCCTCTGAATCCACTGCTTCCTTCAAAGTTTTGGGATCATCATCAGTAATAGTTAAAGAAAAATTTGAACAGAAAGCAGATGGACTATACCTTTCTGGTTGCCTTCTTTCTCGAACTGATCTTCTTAAACCCAAAGTTTGTGGCTCTTCATCTTCTAATTCCTTCTCTGTTGTAGAGTCTGATTCTTCCTCCTTTATCTCAAACTCTATCTTCTCAGGTTCCTTTGGTTGGACTTCATGTTTAATAACATCTTTCACCTCTCTGAACACCACATCTCGATTGTACACAACCTTCCTTGTTACTGGGTTCCAAAGCTTATAACCCTTCAAACCATCCTTATACCTAATAAAGATGCATTTTTCAGATTTACTATCCAACTTGGTTTGTTTCTCCTTTGGAACATGTACATATGCATCACATCCAAATACCCTCAGATGTGAAAAAGAGGGTTTCTTACCAGTCCATACTTCTTGTGGAGTTTTATCCTCCAACGCTGATGAAGGTGATTTGTTGACTAGGTAACATGCTGTCTCCACCGCCTCTACCCAGAATTCCTGTCCTAACCCGGCACCACTGAGCATGCTTCTTGCCCTTTCCATCAACGTCTTGTTCATTCTTTCTGCAACTCCATTTTGTTGAGGTGTATATGGAGTAGTCTTTTGCCGTGATATACCACACTTCTTACAAAATTCTTCAAATTCCTTACTACAAAACTCTCCACCATTATTTGTCCTCAGCACCTTTATCTTCTTCTCTGTCTGGTTTTCCACCAGAGCCTTGAATTCTTTAAACCTGTTAAAGACTTCAGATTTCTTCTTGAGGAAATATATCCATGTATTCCCCGAGAAGTCATCTATAACTGTTACATAGTACACAAACTTACCCAGTGATGGAACCTTCACAGGTTGAAACACATCACTGTGCACAAGCTCTAATATTTGTTTCGCCCTCTTACTTCCAAGGGGAAACTCACTCAATTCTGCTTCCCATATACACAATTTTCATAGAAATCAAAATCCAGAGAGCTATTACTCATACCTTCTACCATACCTTTACCATGAAGTATTCGAAGGCCCTTCTCTCCAATATGTCCAAGCCTTTGATGCCACAACATGGTCCTCTCTCCAGAAACCACTAGATTTTCTACTCCACTTTCAGGAACCATTGAACTGTTGCACCCATCAACGACAGTGCTACCTTGCAGCTTGTACAGAGTTCCTGTTTGAACTCCCCGCATCAATACCAATGCTCCCCGAACCATCTTGCAGGTATCCTTCTCAAACACTATTTTTACACCTGCATCATCCAGCTTGATTACAGAAATCAGATTTCTGGCCAATGTAGGAATATGTAGAACACCCGGAAGTGTTCTAACCCTTCCACCTTACAACTTCAACTTTACTTTTCCACGACCAATGATTCTATCCTTCCTGTCATCCCCCAAGAAGACATCACCACCATAATATTTCTCATACTCGCGGAACCACTCTCTATGGGGAGTGAAGTGAAAGGATGCACCTGAGTCAATCAACCATGCCTCATGATCTACATGTGTACTTGAAAAAGCCAAGTACACATCCCCACCTTCATCTGAGGTGGTTTTCGCCTCTGTAGAAGGAGCATCATCAGATCCCTTTCCTTTATTAGGAGCTTTAGATTTATAGTCCCTTTTGAAGTGCCCATCCTTTCCACATTTCCAGCACACGACCTTTACAGGTTTTCCTAGAGATTTATATCTCCCTCTAGATTTAGATCTCCCACTCGATGACTTATTTTTGTTTCTGCTCTGGGACCGTCCTCGTACAGACAAGGCATCACCATTCTGGCTCTCCATATTTTTCCATCTCATCTCCTCCGTCAGCAAGGATGAGACTATTTCATCAAAATGCAAGGTAGTTGCATTGCTACCTATTGCAATAACCAGACTATCCCACGAATCTAGTAGAGAACACAACAAATTGATGCACTTATCTTCATCTGAAATTTTAATATCAACATATGCTAAATGAATTACCACAGTATTAAACGCATTTAGATGCTCTATCACCAAGTCTCCATCTTTCATCCTCAGGTTATACAGCTTTTTCCGCAGGAACAGTTTATTTACCGGAGACTTAGATTGGTACAAAGTCCCTAACATGTCCCACAAAGCCTTTGCCGTAGCTTCCCCTGATACATTCAGCAATACTGAATCTAAGACACACAATCGTATTGTGCTCTTTGCCTTCCGATCCAACTTCTTCCATTCTTCATCGGTCACTCCCATTGGTTTAGTACCTGGATCTACCGCGATCCACTGATCTTTATCCACCAACAGATCCTCCATCTTGAGTTTCCACAACTCAAAACTCTGACCATTAAATTTCTCAATCTCTATCTTTCCACCGCTCACCATCTTCTTTCACTACCAGAATCGATCTCGCAGATCTCCCACTGAACAGTGTCTACCACAGGTTCGAGAAAAACCCCTCAGCAACAAAGGTGTCCCCTTGAAGCCAAAAACATCTCTTTTACCAAATGTAGGTTTTAACCCCGTACAAAAATTACCTGCATACTAATTCTAAAACACAGAAAAATAAACAATGTGAGAGCATAACACATAAAACACATATACACAGAGATTTTCCCACTGGATCCCAAAACCGGGACTACCAGCTTGATTTTTCATTATGTTCCTTTCAATGTTATAATACATATTTATACATGCAGAAGCATTCAATACCATGGACCGAAAACCATCGCGTCCAATACCATGGACTGAAAACCACCGCGTCCAATACCATGGACCGAAAAACCATCGCATCCAAAAAACATGTGTGAAAATCATGCACAAAACCATAGGTGGGTCCACCAACCTAACATGGGGTCCAAAATCAAAATTTTCTGGGGCGCTGCCCCGGACCCCATAAAGTGGAGGTATGAGTACCTCTCAAACCCCCTGTTAATTACGTGGAAAGAATATAACACAACCCAACATATTAAATGAGGATTGGACTTAGGCTCCTCAAAAAAGTTGATCATATAATTTCTAATTGTTGCTTCAGATGGCTCTCCATGGTGTATGACTATCCTTGTAAAGTTTGCCTTACAAAGTATTCCACTCTATTGGATGTGAATGTCAACAATTCCAAAATATATCATTAATAAAGTAAGACATAAAATGTTTAGCTTTCCGTGGAATGAAAAAAGGAAAAATAAGGAATCCATATTGTTAGGTGGGAGTCCCTATCTTTGCAAAAATCCTTAGGGGGTTGGGGATTCAAGAATTTGTCTCTGTTTGTCTCTATTTAGAGCTACCTTCTCAATGAAAAATTTGTGGAGAGCTATTGCAAGTTCCACACTCTCTTAAAAAATTATTAAGGAAAAATAGCCAATTATTAAGGAAATTATTTAAATAATAAATCTATCACAACCTAGCTTAGACATACCTATTCTACACAATCCAAGAATGGCTCAATCATTCATTTGGAAAGGCCCCATGGATTCTTTCCTAGGATTATCCTCTTGGGTTGCGTGGAAGATCGGTAATGGGTATCATATTTTAATTGGAGAGGATCCATTTGTTGGTGGTGCAAATTATTATCTCCTATCCAATGAGCTAATTAATTGACTTAATCTTAAAGGAATATATAGGTTGAGTCACATCAAAAATCTTGATCATTATGATCATTCTCTAGGATATTGGGTGAATGTTGATGACATTGGAGTCTCTAGAAATCTTATAAAAAAAAATTATAATTAGAGGTCTTTATAAAAATGGTATTTTCCTAAGCAAGGATGAGGACTCCCTTGTTTCGAGTGGGAATACTACCAATCGACATATGACTTTTAGAGAAGCATATGACTCTTTAGTTACTTCTCCATCCAAGCATAACAATTGGTTGCATAAAAAATTATGGAACTCGAATATGGCACAAAATCTAAAATGTTTTGGTTGGATCTTGTTGGAGAATAGAATACTTGGGATAATGAGGTGAAAAGAGGTTTCAATGGTCCTAATAAATGTTGTCTATGTAAATCTGATGTTGAAACCATTGACCACCTTTTTGTACATTGCTTAGCCTCAAAGGATGTCCATAAAAACTCTCTTCAGATTCTTGGATTACAAGTTTCTCCACTTTTCAATTCCTTTGAAAATTATTTGCATTATTGGGTCTCTTATATGGGGAGTCATAACACACTTCCCATTTTCATAGCTTGGAGATTATGGGGAATGAGGAACAAATGCATTTTCTGAAATCTTAATACAAACTTGGAGATGAAAGTGCCCAAAGTTATAAGTTTCTTCAAGGAATTTCATATACTGAGTCCTCCCTCACATGTCAATCAATTTTGTTTTCCCTTAACAGAGTTGAGAGTTGTCTAGTAGGCGTTTTTGATGGTGCCTCTCAAGGAGGGATGTGTGGTGGAGGTGCCCACATCAGACTTCTCAGTAGTGAATTTTATAATATTTGGATTAACCTTGAACATGCCGCAAATACCAGACTGAGTTAATTGCATGTTGGCATGTTGGACCCTGCTAGCTTTAGCTATAAACAAAAACATACCCATTTACAAGTATATGGAGACTCAATGTGTATTATTCAGTGGTTTTTTGAGATGCTCTTTATAGGTACTCAATTTGTGTGACAAGATATTGGCCATGAAGGAAAGGTTCCATTCAATTTTCTTCTAGGGAGGAACTGGCATACAATAATAGACTCTTTATCCAAAAGAGTCCTCACCTCAGCTTATGGTGTTATCTTCTTTGAAGAATGACAACCCTCAAACCTGATTGAAAGAGGCAATCTACCTCTTCATAAGTTATTTTAATCAGGCATAGTCTTTTTGCAGACTCGACTCTATCAGTTTTTGAATATCTTGGATAGTGTTTAGGCAGGTTTTTGTGTACTCTCTCTCAGAGACAGGTTATCTTCATATCAGAAAACAATTTTTGTATGCCCACAACTTTTGCTAGATACGTTTGTTTATTCCTAATACTGCTATATTTTTGTTTAGCTTGGACAATTCCTTTTTTTATTGTTATACTACTACCTTTTTAGAGGTACTAGACTGTTTTTTTCTGTGAGCCAGTGATACTCAGGAATATTTGTCTATAATGTAGCAATTATGTACCATTTGATTTCTCTTTGGAATAACAAGGTACAATTTTTTTCTTGGGGAAAGAAAAAACCAAATATAAATACTCTCCATAATTCATGGCATTTATTACAGATTCTTTCTTCAAAATTATTATAATATGGTCATACTCTTTTCTTTCACCAACTGAATTCCTATGAGAGCTAGTGAGATATTAATTATTATAAGTTTAAAAAAAATGAAACTCCACTCTGAGTTGCTGAGATCTTGCAATGAAATCTAGATTTCCTATTTTTATAAAAACGGTATTTAAATTGTCAATCACTCTGCAAGGCAGTACCAGATTATGGAGGTGTCACAAGATAACCAAATTCACAAAATTCCACATATAGGAACTTGGAAATAAGTGTGAAAGAATTATTATAATATGATTACAACATAAAGGATCGAATGCAATGTGATAAAAAAATTTAAATGATGTACACTTACGGATATAAGGCAACGTTTATAGTAGCAAAATTTAATTATAAGCCCGGAATAAAATTCACGGGTCAAAAGGACTGTCCAAAATCTTGTTGCAAGATAACAGTGACAACACTAACATTCAAAATGTGGTTGTTTGTACCAGAAAACTAACATTCAAAATGTGGTTGTTTGTACAAGAAAACTTGTTTTAGGTAATTAGTGGCATAATTTTTTAATAAAATAGATAAAATTTAATTAATAGATATATATCACAATTTTTAACTAGATTGAGATTTCTTATAGTTTAAAATATATTTTTAAATGCACAAATATATTCATCACTTAACTAAATTTTAAAACATTTAAATTAAATAACTTAAACTAATTAAATAATCTAAATATAATCAATAATATTATAAGAAATTAATATTATCAAGAGATTTGGCTATTTCACACTCATTATCTTAATTTAAAATATATTTTTAAATACACAAATATATTTAACACTCAAAAGATATTAAAACATTTAAACTCTACCAATTAAATTGATCAAGGAGCTTTGTCATCAAGAGATTTGTTGGCACTCGTCCAATGGGACTACTTATCATCTTAATTCACAGCGTTCTACTGTGAAGTTTAATCAATCCTTCGGTTCTCGATGGGGTTGATAAGAGTGAAAAAGTGATTAGTGGTTCAAGGATTACCTCACAGAATTAGTGGTTCAAGGATTACCATGTCTTGACAGAACCTCACAGAACTCCTGTAATTACTGGGTTTTTTATATCATTTTTTAAGTTTATTAGTTATAATGGATGGTTAATTTTGAATTTTTTAATTTGAGATAATTTTGATATAATTAATAATGGATTTATATACTTACGTTTTTTCCAAGAGGAAAAAAATGTAAATTTTATTAAAAGAAAAAAAAATTAATACATATAACATTCAAAAATGTCTAAACATATAAAAAAAACTAAAAATAACAGTTTACAAAAAAAAATTCAGAAATCAAAAATCATATCTGTACACCATCAGGTCTGCATGTTCTCCCAAACTCTAAAGAGGTCTGTCCATATTACAGAGAGATCCTGAGATCCTTATTAGAAAACAAAAACAAAATCTTTAAAATGATTTTTTTTACTAGATTGGTGAAGGTTAATGAAGATATATCTTTAGAAGTTGCTTGAAAAAATATATTGTAAAATACCTTGAGTGGCTTGTTCTTTGACGGTTTGTAAAATACCTTGAATGTTATATTTGCAAAGGTGAATAAAGATATATCTTTAAAGCAAGCTTAAATGCCTCGGCTAACTTGGTCTTTGGCTAACTTGGTTTTCTGCTAGCTTGATTATATTAATTAAGGTGAATTTTTGTTAAAAGAAAAAAAAGTTAATTAATAAGATTTATTAGTTTTAAAATAAAAAATTTAATAAGTTTTGAAACGAAATTAATTGTATATAATTATCAAAGATATTTAGGAAAATAAAATAATTGTAATTATTAAATAAATAAGTGGAAAATATGTTTACATATAAGGTGGTAAATACATTTAACTAATGAATAAGAAGATGATGAGAATAAATATAAATTAGATTAACAAATAAGAAGACATTGAGGATAATGAAACTCAACAACCAACAACTCACTTGCCTTAGTCCATCTAAAATCGGAGAGGAGACCTCTGGTACCCACCCCCATGTGCCTTACCCTCTTGGACCTCACCCATGTACTCATCTCCTCCATCCAATGGGGGAGGAGACATGTCTCAATCGAATGTGTCGATGTCTACAAAATATATAGTACACAAAAATAATTAGACAATTTCATCAAACAATTTATTAAAACAAGTTAAATAACCTGCTAGAATAAATTTTATTCTAATTCATTAAAGCAATAAAATGAAACTAGATTAATTTAAAGAAAGCACTAATATTACCTCTATCATATGGGGGCTCAACTGTTGTGAAGAGGATGTGTCATGATGTTGGGACATTCTCTCCAATCAACCCCACTTACGGAAACACCAACACGACAAACACATGGTCATCCTCACTAGCCAGTAGTGCGAGTGCCTTGGTGGAAATCCTAGCCGAATACTCCGGTAGGTCCCTCTTGGGCATCATCTACCCCCACATGAGCATCCCAACCTCATTGATAGTCCTAAGAGGACTTGTCTCTATAAATCTCTCAAAAAATAAACAAAAAATCTCTGAAGTGAAAGGGAAGGTTTCTTTCCCATGCCTTAAAGCACGACATCTATCTAAAGGCATGCAAAACTGCCTCAAAAAAATGGCACACCATTTGATACAACATGGCACTTCAATCAAAGAATCAACATAATACAAAACAGTTAAACTAATGTGTTTCCCATCACTACTAAAGTGTGCAATGGTTGTGACTAATAACTAGAGGCACCTAGCCTCCTCTGCAACAGAAGAAGAAATCCATAGTTGTCCACCATGGATCTGAAAATATACTAGACAGACCGCATGAGGCCCAACATATCTCTTAATGTAGGCAAGTTGACTTTGAGTTGCAACACCATGGGGGACATCACGGAACTCGCAAAAATCCTCCCCTCTCCTCGATAGGCTGGTGATAAAGTATATGTCCTCCTCAGTGGACCTATACCACACCCTAGGACTTACATAGAAAGCCTACTCCTAGGCACTCCATCGGCAGATCAAATGCATCAATAAGACACACCACACCTTCAGCGATGTAGCCTCCTCATAGTACTTGAGGATTCCTACATTTCTTAAGAGCGCTTGGGTCACTGCAGTAATAGGGCGAGGGTATAAGTCCCTCTCCCTCTCTCTCGTCTCTCATGTTCAAACCATATTGTATGGGTCCGCCTATTACTCCTACTCCTGTTATTGCTCCCTCTGGTGACATCTCTGCTATATGGTTGACATATAAAATACATCAACCTCTTACATAAAATACATTTTTTCTTTATTAAATGAAATATGTATTTATAAATATGGAAACATAACTTTCAATTAAAAGCAAAAAAAAATCATCGGTGCGCTCAAAATGGAGTCATGCACCGACTCTGGTGCGCTGCCAAACATAATCGTGTCGATCTTGATGTGCACACGAGTATAATGCAACACTGTTGGTTCACAATTTAAATTTTCATAGCAGTGTGTCACACTTGTGCACCCTTGCGCACACACTAGTATAGAACGTTTAGGTTATTGAATGCACCGAGCTATAGCTACATTTAAATATTATTTTTGCAGTGTGTTTGGTAAATATAAATGCAATGGGAGTAACACACTAATGTACAATTTATCACTTTCCTAGTGAGTTTTTATTTACAAAATGCACCGCAACAATCACAATGCATTATGTTCATGCACTGAAATGTTGTGAACCCTGTAAATTTATAGGCTGCACAACTATCGGTGCAAGCCGAATTTATCGAGTGCACTTCACAAGGAGAACTTTTTATTTTCAAAAACAATGGAAAATTTAACCTAATTTGTAATTCTAATTTGATAAAAAATTAAATTAGAGAGAAACATACACATTACCTTGACATTTGGTCATCGCGGAGACATTGTGGACACGTAATGGAGGAAAAAAAAATTAGCATAGTTTGAAAAAATTGGAAAGTTAGGCAGTGCACAGTAGAAAGGATGGTGAGTAAGAGAAGCACCGACGTGAGGGAATTTGCGTGAGGAAAGAGCGGCACTCGTGCTTCATAGCTCTCAAATATTGTAGATGGTAAAAATGAAATTTAGAGTCGGGGGGATTTTTTTTATTTAACCCTCCTACGGTGTGTTACTCTAATTGCACCGGTGTGGAAAGATCCAAGAGCATAGTTTCTTTTTTTATTAAAAAATATATTGGGATGCTTTTCTTAAGATGCCCTAGGGCATTCTGATATAGGTACAACACTAGTGCTTTGTTTGACTATAGCACCACTCTATTTTTAAAAATTAAAAACGGCCTAGTGGTGCTCTTTCAAAGACTCCCGAAGGCATTTTAGTACATTTATCGCACCAATGCATTTTTCTGAAATTTAAAAACTATAGTGGTGTTGCTTAATGGTATGCAATGGGACGTTTTACTACATGAAGGACATTGGTGCTATCGATTATTCAAGCACCAATGCATTGTCTTAATTAGCACACTGTGTTTTTTTATTTTATAAAAATAAATTTTCCATGGTGCACCATGTCATATGCAGCGTCGGTGCTTGTATGGATATTAAACCACCGATGCGTTTGTTTATTGTAGATGAACCATCCAAAAAATATCTACTAAAGCATTCGCGTGCCCACCTCCGTTACAAACAATTTTTTTGGCTATTTTTATAGAGCTTCTCTAAACACCTCCGCTATAAGGTATTTTCCTTGTAGTAAAAGGAAGCATGTTTTCAAGTAATGTGTCTTTCACTCATGACCACAGGGTGCTTAGATTTGAGAAACATTATCACTAAGATTACCTATAATTGTGTTGTCACACAATATTAGGGGAGTGGGAAGCTCCCATAAGAAAAATTTCGTCAAAAGAATCCTAGAGACCCATGGGTCATCTATCCTCCTTATTTAGGAAATAATGGCGGAAGGGGTTAAGGCTTGTATTTTTTTCTTAAACTATCTCCATGTTGAAAGGCATGTGTGGTTGATGTTGTGGGCTTATCAAGGGGTTGTTGAATATGTGGAATCCTATTGATGTTGATCTAAATCCTTCCCTTTCTTGGGTTGGTATGGTATCATTGTGGAAAGTTCCCTCATAAGGTTTTAACTTTTCCATTAAAATGCTTAACTGTTATGGTCCTTACAAACTATAGGCAAATTTTTCTAATCATATTACAAGAAAGTGGAATCTTACTTGATGACTCTCTCTTTCTTGTTGGGGACCTCAATTTCATCACCTCGGGTTAAGAAATTTGCACTGTTAGGTCTGGAGTTGATCCCTTATCTCCCTTTTTTTCAAATTTGATAGAGGACTCAAGCCTCATTGATGCCAATCCTGCCCTTATGATACTACCTCGATAAATCGCAGAATGGGTACGTGTGGGTTTACAAAAAGGCTAGATAGATTCCTTGTAGCTGAGCCTCTATTGGGAAGATTGAGAAAGATTCAATCTTGGATATGTCCAACTAACATTTTTGATCACTCTCGTGTATTAATTCAACTAACCTTTGATTCTCCTATGATTCATTATCCTTTCAAATTCAACCCCTCATGGCTAGAAGATGAGTTGTTTGTTGGCCTCATTAAAAGGTGTTGGCAAGAGCTATCAACTAAATCTTTCGTCTTAGCCATGGATAGTTGAGTGTATAAGATGAAGTATTTAAAATTTAAGGTGAAGGAATGGGATAAGATTAAAAAATAGGATAAAAAGCAGATTTGGTTATCATTTTTCAGGATTTTGTGAATTCAAATTTTATGGAAGAAGTAAAATGGCCCCTCTACTATTTAGAAGAGAAAAAAACCAATATTTTAAATGGGGAAGAAAAGGAATGGAGAATGAAAAACAAAGCTATTTAGATAAAGATGGGTGATGGGAATACCAAATTTTTCCACAATTTTAGAAGAAATCATAACTCAATCTCAGAAATTAAAGACAATGAGGGCCACTTTAAAAGTTCCCATAAAGCCCTAGAAAAACTAGCTAAGGAATAGGTGTTTTAAGGATTGTGGTAAAAATACTATTTCAGACTAGTTTGACCGCTTCTTCAAAATTTCCCAAGGTTCTTTTCGAAGGAGGAGTCCATTAGAGTTGGCAGGCTAGTTACCTTGACTCAAGAGGGTATTAAAACAGTTAGCCAAGGATAAAATTCCCATACCAGATGGGTAGACTGTAAAATTATTCCTCCCCTTCTTCAATCTATTGGGGAATTTGATTTTATAGGTGGTGGAGGAGGCCTGACGAAAATGGTTGATTAAGGGAGCTATTAATGCCACCTTTATTACCCTTATACCTAAGCATTCTAAACCTGATAAAATTAAAGACCTCAAACCAATTTCTTTATGCAATCTAATATATAAGGTCATTGCCAAGATTTTAACCATTGGGTTAAGAGAAAAGCATACAAAAAAGATATCATTAGGACAATTTGGCTTCCTTCTGAATAGACAAATTCACCAGGCTATTGATGTTGTTGTCACTCAATTAAACAAAGAAAACTCGATGCACTGATTTTGAAAATGGATCTGGTCAAAGTGTATGATAAGTCAATTCGACTTTTTTACTATTATTCTGCTCGAAATCAACCTTAACTTAGCAGTGACTAATTAGATCATGGGTGTATCACCCCAACAAATTTAGTAGTCATGGTTAATGGTTCTCTTCCAAATGTTTTTTAAGCTCTAGGCGTTGAGATAAGGATGCCCCTTTTCTCTTTTACTTTTTTTTGGGGCTAATAATTGTAGGGCTGAGCAACATGACTAATCAAGTAAAAGGTGAATGGAATTTTAAAAAAAGTCAAAGTAATTATCACTGTGTTTAAAATATCTTTTTTTTTTGGATAATATTTTAATTTTCAGTAATGGTTATGGAAAATTTTAGATTGCCATAATTATATAGAGAGTATATATTAAAAAATTATAAATTTGAATGCTTTTACAAATATATCACCAAATATTTAATAGTTTTTATATTAGACCTGAGGTTTCTTTAAGATAAATTTCTATCCTTAAAATTTTCTCTTATAATAGTACTTCAATTGAATGAGAGTGTTATGCCAGAATATCTCTCTTTTGTCTAGCCTTGGGTATGGAGGTTAACGTACAAAAATCCATTTTTTTAGAACATAATCCAAGATGTCATTATGGATTATATTAATTCCACTTTACCTTTTAAAGTGGAAGTTCTTTCAAAGCCCCTGACATATCTGGGTTTTCTCTCGGAAGTGAACAACTATTAAATGAGGATTGAACTTAAGCTCCTAAATAAAGCTGATCATATAATTTCTAACTGCTGCTTCATGTGGCTCTCCATCTCAGTAGGATTATCCTTGTAAAGTTTGTCCTACAACGTATTCCACTCTATTGGATGTCACTCTCAAAAATTCCTAAATATATCATTAATAAAGTAAGACATAAAATGTTTAGTTTTCTGTGGATTAAAAAAAGGAAAAAAAGGAATCCATATTGTTAGGTGGGAGTCCTTATCTTTGCCAAAATCCTTAGGGGTTGGGATTCAAGAATTTGTCTCTCTTTGCATTTGTTTGGAACCACCCTCTCAATGAAGAGTTTGTGGAGAGCTATTACGAGTTCCACATTGTGGTGGAAAATTATTAAGGAAAAGTAGCAACTATTAAGGCAAAGTATTTAAATAATAAATCTATCACAATCTAGCTTAGACATACCTATTCTACACAATCCAAGAATGGCTCAATCATTTGGAAAGGCCTCATGGATTCTTTCCTAGGACTATCCTCTTGGGTTGCCTGGAAGATTGGTAATGGGTATCATATTTTAATTTGACATGATCCATTTGTTGGTGGTGCAGATTATTATCTCCTATCTAGTGAGCTAATTAATTTATCTCCTATCTAGTGAGCTAATTAATTTACTTAATTTTAAAGGAACAGATAGGTTGAATCACATCAAAAATCTTGATCATTATGATCATTATCTAGGATATTGGGTGAATGTTGATGACCTTGGAGTCTATGGAAATCTTATGATGGAATGGAAAAATTATATCAGAGGTCTTTATCAAAACGGTATTTTCCTAAGCAAGGGTGAGGAATCCCTTGTTTGGAGTTGGAATACTACTAATGGGCAAGATACTTCTAGAGAAGCATATGACTCTTTAGTTACTTCTCTATGGAAGCATAACAATTGGTTGCATAAAAAATTATGGAACTGGAATCTGCCACAAAAGTTAAAATGTTTTGGTTGGATCTTGTTGAAGAATAGAATGCTTGGGATAATCAGCTGAAAAGAGGTTTCAATGGTCCTAATATATGTTGTCTATGTAAATCTGATGTTGAAACCATTGACCACCTCTTTGTACCTTGCTTAGCCTCAAAGGAGGTTGAGAAAAACTCTCTTCAGATTCTTGGAATACAGGTTTCTGTACTTTTCAGTTCCTTTGAAAATTATTTGCATTACTGGGTCTCTTGTATGGGGAGTCATAAGACACTTCCCATCTTGGAGATTATGGGGAATGAGGAACAAATGCATTTTCGGAAATCTTAATACAAATTTGGAAATGAAAGCACCCAAAATTTTAAGTTTCTTTGAAGAATTTCATAGATTGAGTCCACCCTCACATGTCAATCAATTTTGTTTTCCCTTACCAGAGTTGAGAACTATCTAGTAAGCTTTTTTGATGGTTCCTCTCAAGGAGGCATGTGTGGTGGAGGTGCCCACATCAGACTCCCAGTAGTGAATTTTATAATATTTGGATTAACCTTGAACATGACACAAATACCAGAGCTGAGAATTGCCTGTTGGACCCTGCTAGCTTTAGCTATAAACAAAAACATATTCCATTTACAAGTATATGGGGACTCAATGTGTATTATTCAGTGGTTGTTTGAGATGTTCTTTACATGTACTCAATTTGTGTCACTGATAGGACAAGATATTGACCATGAAGGAAAGGTTCCATTCACTTTCCATCTAGCCAGGAACTGGAATATAATGATAAACTCTTTATCCAAAAGAGTCCTCACCTCAGCTTCCTCAAACCTGATTGAAAGATGCACTCTACCTTTTCACTAGTTATTTCAATCAGGCATAGTCTTTTTGAAGACTGGACTCTATCAGTTTTTGAATATCTTGGACAGTGTTTAGGCAGGTTTTTGTTTACTTTCTCGAAGACAAGTTAACTTCATATCAGAAAACAATTTTTGTATAACCACAACCTTTGCTGGATATGCTTATGTATTCCTAATATTGCTATATTGTTATTTAGGTTGGACAGTTCCTTTTTTTAATATTTTAATATTATACTACTGCCTTTTCAAAGGTACTAGACTGTATTTTTCTGTTTCTTCTGTGAGCCAGTGATACTCAAGAATATTTGTCTATGATGTAGCAATTATATACCATTTGATTTCTCTTTAAAATAGCAAAGTACCAATTTTTCCTTATGGAAAGAAAAAACTAACTATAAGTACTCTCCATAATTAATGGCATTTATTACAGATTCTTTCTTCTAATTATTATAATATGGTCCTACTCTTTTCTTTCACCATCTGAATTCCTGTGAGAGCTGGTGAGATATTAATTATTTCACCATCTGAATTCCTGTGAGAGCTGGTGAGATATTAATTATTGTAAGTTTAAAAAAAATGAAACTCCATTCTGAGTTGCTAAGATCTCGCAATGAAATCTAGATTTCTTAAGGCTTATAGAAAATGTACTTAAATTGTCAATCACTCTGCAAGGCAATACCAGATTATGGAGGTGTCAGAAGATTAACCAAATTCATAAAAATCCACATATAGGAACTTGGAAATAAGTGTGAAAGGATTATCATAATATGCTTACAACATAAAGGATCGAATGCAATCTGATAAAAATATTTAAATGATGTACACTAACGGATATAAGGGAACATTTGCAGCAGCAAACTTTAATTATAAGCCCGGAATAAAATTCACGGTTCAAAAGGACTGTCCAAATCTTGTTGCAAAATAAGAGTGACAACACTAAAATTAAAAATTCCAACATGTGCTTGTTTGTACCACAAAAATTGATGTACACTCACGGATATAAGGCAACATTTACAGTAGCAAAATTTAATTATAAGCCAGGAATAAAATTCACGGTTCAAAAGGACTGTCCTAATCTGGTTGCAAAATAACAGTGACAACACTAAAATTCGAAATTCAAAATGTGGTTGTTTGTACCTGAAAACTTGTTCCAGGTAACTATTGGCATGTTTTTTAATAAAGTAAAATATTAATGATACAATTTAATTAATAAATAAAATGATTTTTTTTTAGAATTCAGTGAAGCCTTTGGGATCAGGTCTGTAATGGCGGGGCAAGATCCTAGAGATCAGTACAATACCTTAAATATCATATTTACAAAGATGAATGAAAATATATTTATGAAAACTCTTTGAAAAACACAAGTGTAAAATGCCTAGAACAGCTTGGTCTTTGGCCAGCTTGACCATATCAATTAAGGTGAATAAAAATATGTCTTTCAAAGCTGGTTTTCCCACTAGGGATTTGGAATGTTAAAATGTTTTGTGCACTCTGTAATTGCTTTGTGATTGTTGATGTTATGATTTTTATATTATTTGTTTTTTGCATTTTGTGATTACTTTATAATTGTTGATATTATTCTCTTACTGTACTAGATTTTACAGTGCTGTCATACATTTTACATAGTCACTGGTTTTACACTGCTGTCACACATTTTACATAGTCACTGGTTTTACACTGCTGTCACACATTAGTCACTGGCTGTTTTGCAGGAGGTAACGCTGGTTACGATTAATTAGGGTACCGTGGGTGAAAGTGGCCTAGGTACTTGAGAATAGAATATATTCTACCTGACTAATGAGGAGAAAAAGACAAGAACTTTTCACTCGCGGTCGACTATTGTGAGCTCTTACGTACATCTTCAGGGTTTCATGTCTGTCCAGAGTTTAATTATACTCCAACGAAAGTACAGAGATCCTTCCCTAGCCAGTACTATCATTATCAGCTAATAATTAAATATTTTATGTTGTATTCTGGTCATCATTATCAGATAAGAGTTTTCTGGTCATCATTTTATGCTTTTCTTCAAGAACATCCTACACCGGTGGGATGGAAGCAGATATAGAATTTTATTTGTGGTGGGGTGATTTGTTAGTCAAATACAGTTCGAAAAATATTTTTATTTGATATTAAGAAATAAACAGGAAAAATGTAAAAACTTTCTAATTTGACAAATGACTCTATTTTAAAATTCCAACCCTGACTGGAAGGTTGCCTTAGAAGACCAGTCAATACAACGGAATCTGGGTTTTAGAAGACCAATGCATTCATGGGTTAGTTTTTAAAACTGTAAATATTTTTATTTGATATTAAGAAATAAACGGAAAAAGTGTAAAAACTTTCCAATTTGACAAATGACTCTGTTTTTAAATTCCAACCCTGTATGGAAGGTTGCCTTCTCAAAGTTTTGGAAGACCAATCAATCCAATGGAATCTGGGTTTTGGAAGACCAATGCATTCATGGGTTAGTTTTTGGTTTCCAGAAAGCCCTGGGTGCTCCTTATCATACATGTTGGGACTGGATCCTTCATCCAATAATTACAGTGATAAACAGTAAAAGCAATGATGACCCTGTGCATGATTTTACATGCCATTTTCATGATGAAAAGCTCGATGCCACGTGCCTACTTCTTAAATTTCTAAATCACAAACAATGGGTATGTGGCAACTCGAGTGACAAGTTCACCCCCTTACTAAAATGGATACAACATCCTACACAGACGGATGTCAATGTGTTTATTTGCCATATCATGTTTCCATTTGCCACTAGTTCAAAAGTTTGATTTCAAAGTTTAAACCTAGGTTTTCAAGGATTATTTCTTGCCATTTTCAAGAAGCAAAGGAGACAACAAATATAGCGCTAGGAGTGAGCGAGTAAAATAGCACAATATTTCCCGGTAATTTTTACCATCATTTTCATCTCATTCCCTTGTTTAAAGATGAGTAACCAAAAGAGTAAGACAATTAGAATTTAGTCCAAAATCCCTCAAATCCCTCAATTTGATACCTTTGTGAAAATAGATGAAATGCCATTAGTAAACAAGGATGCTAGAATTATTGAAATGCAACATGAATTTGATTTATATGAAATTAAGAGTTGTGCTTTTAAGAGATTTCAAGATCAAAGTGATGAATTTTCAGTTTGAGACTCTCTCCTTCCTTAGTGTATTTTCCCAAGACCTTCTATTTCCTTAAATTTGTGGTTTGGTGTTGAGACCTATATTTTCCAAGTAAGAGACTCCTCATTTCAAAAGGGGAAACTTTGTTGAATTCTAGAAATTCTACATATTTCTATGTCTGATCAAGTTCAACCTCTTTTCAATGAACTCTTGTACTAGAGATTTCAGAAATTAACCCCCAAGAAAGGAGCACTCTTCTTGAGTCGTTTTTGCCAAAGAATGCCAAAATTCTTGAGAGTAATCCTCCTTATTCCTTAAGAATTTTCGTGAGATCTCTAGACATATTATATCTATAATTTATTGTTTGGTAGGGTATGATAACAATGAAATTGTTGATGAAGTAATATTAGGGTTTTTATCTACCCTTTTTAGAGGCAAAAAACCTTCTGTTTGTTTTAATTTCAGCTCCATGAGTAGTTCATGAGTTTCAGTACCATGAGGTCATTTAAATATCAATTAGTATTAGTATATATGTTCATGTTTTATCAATGAGACAAGTTTCTTGAGATATAGTTCCATAAACAAAATCGAGAAAGAAACTTATGGTGAGTAATTCATTGGACATCATTGGTGAGAAAACATTATAAAGGGTTCTCTTTTTAAACCTTTGTGGATAAATTATTATGAGCTTGCTATAATCTTTTGAATGATACTAAATCCCAAAGAATTTTTCAAGAGGTAAAACACATCGTGCAATTGAGTGAACAAACAATTAAAGTAGGACATTGGTTTTTATATCAAATTTCACACAGATAAGATTATATGGGTGTGGGCTTCCTTCTTATAGGTTTCTTGTCTTTCTTTCTATAAGGACTTTTTCCCATGATTTTATGAGGCAAAGCTTCAATGTTGATCATATTCATTTCCTACCAAGAAAGCATCCAACTCTTTTCAAGCTTAAGGTACAAATTGGACCTTTTATTATACTGGAGAAACTAATAGTGAGATATAAGCATTTTTGTAGGAGATGGAACTAACAAAGGGATATAGTTGGAACTATCATCCTACTTATAAAATCTCTTCTTTAAGAGTTCAACAAAGTTATTCTCCTTGTGGACTTTTATCAAAAAAAGAAATTGAATAGTTTGTGAGCACAAAAATGTGGGAAGAAGGTACTGTAATAGATGTACTAGAGGAACAATGAATAGAGCATCACATTAGGCCTAATG
Organism: Pinus tabuliformis; assembly: GCA_031772625.1. NCBI lineage: Eukaryota > Viridiplantae > Streptophyta > Pinopsida > Pinales > Pinaceae > Pinus > Pinus tabuliformis. The sequence continues at coordinate 1,253,592,753 of CM062819.1, forward strand.
TTTTATCTACTCCCCAATAGAAAGAAAAGGAAATTAAAAACCCTTTAGAAGATGTTCAACTATCAGTGTCAGATTGAGAGGGAGGAGGATTTAGAGTTTATAAGAGATGAAATATGAGAGAAACAAAGGAATCAATTTCAGATGCAGTGTCATCTTCTACACCTTGCAAAGTCATTATGTCAATCGATCATGTATATACTCCTAAGAAGTTAGAACCAATAGTCACAAAACCATATTCTTCATCTCCTTCTAATAATCACAACACCTTTTCTAGGTTTTTGGAAATAAAAAGAAAAATTAATTTTTGAAAATTGTGATTTATAGTGAATTTTGGAAACATAAGTCTTTGACAAAGAATATATTGCTTTGTGACTTGGATGTTGAAAAAGATCTATTCCAACTAGCATTCTTAGAACCTAAAGCTCAAGGTGCAAAATCAACTAATATTACAAGACTTATGTGTTTTCATTCAACATAAAACAAATCTATCCTATAGATCAAATAGATATTCACATGAAGATAAGAGAGATGATATATTCTACTTTAACCAGTTCAGTCATCAGTGTTTCTAATCTCTAGAGTCATTGAGCAAAACAATTAGAAATAATGTCTTCTCTAGCCAAGGATACCATAATAAAATCCTTAGAAGACAGTTATTAGATTGGGAAATGATCCCAATGATCCTAATGTTGTTCATGAACTAATTAAAAGCAAGAATGCAAATATAGAGTCACTTTGAAAAAAGATTAAAATGGCAGTAACTATGCATCCACAAACACATTAAATTAAAGACATACAAAAAGAGAAGGAATTGTTACTTTGAGTAATGATTGAGAAAAAAAAATTAATGGACAAGTTGGAATCCCAAGTATAACAATTGCTTAAAGAAAGAAATCAACAAAAAGGCCTAATTGCTTCTTTATCTCAATCAAGTATAATAAAGGAAGATTCTTCACAGAAATTAGTAGAAGCACTTTCATTTCTCTCTTTGAAAAATCAAGAAATTGATGAATTAAAAAAAGAACTCGGCAAGGCTCAACAAGATACATTGAAAAAAGATAATTTCTTCATTACCCAAGTGTAGGAAAATGCTACTTTGAAAAAACAAATTGAATGGCATAATAGTCAAGCTAATAGCACTTAATGTTTAATTGAAGCTAAAGCTAGAATATGGATGTATATTATGTCTTCACTGTCTGAAGTTTGGACATCAATTGAGATTATTGTTGAGCATGAAGAATTGTTAGAGCTTGCTAAAGGGTCGATTGATGAGATTGAAAATGAACTGGGTAATAAACTAGTACTAGTTGGTAATATTATCAGATTTTTGAATTAAAAAACAAAGGTGGAGCTAGAAGAAATTGATATTTTAGATAGAACTCATTTCATGATGCAAACCAAAACATTTTGACCAAAAATAATTTTACAAGGAAGATGAAAGAAACAAATAAACTCATGCAGGGTCAGATTGATAAATTCAACAGGAAATTCAATCTTTTGTAACAAAGGGGATTTCCATTATTGAGAAATTCATAGGGTAAAATAGTATTTAGGAAGGAGTAACATAATTAATCAATGAATGTGCAAATGATAACTCAAAATTTACTAGTTTGAAAGGGGCTTTAAGTGGTGAAACTCTTCTTGATAATTTATTTTTATGTTACAAAATCAAATATATTTTCATAGCCAAAGTGAACTTTCAGAATTATACCGAGTTGGATGAAACATATTGAAAGATTAGTTATTTTACTTATCCTATGGGTCAAGATTGGGATAAGATCATTGGTCTTCTATCATAAATTCTCAACTATAGAAATAATATCCTCGTGGGAAACATAGATTCAAGCACATAATCAAGGAAAATCCAAGTTTTTGGGTGAATTCAACAGTTAACATTGTTCCAGATTACCACTTCGAAGATTTTGAAGTAGATCCAAGTTTTAAGTCATTAGTGAGCAGCGCCTATTTTTTATAAGATTTATTTCCTTAACCTACGTATATTGACATTGTAAAGATTATAAATTTTGTAAATTTTGATATGGAAAGGGCTCATTCTTGGATCAAAGATAGTGATACTTTTCGTATACCTCAATATTTCAAAGGTTAAGTAACGATTATTAGTTTCAACTTATAACAATATTGTTTCATATGTGAGTTAGTTCTTGTGTTGTGTAGTCTTTTTTTCATATATCTAAGATTGCATGGATAATGGATAGAGTTTTGGTTATGGATTAACCACCCTTAAATCCCTCAGTAAAGTTCTTTTCAATACTCAATAAACTAAATGAATAATTTGTTTGTATTAGTTTCTCTGCATTTATAGATTGTTGCCTTCTAGATAATTCCTATCTGTACTAAAGTTTGAGTTGTTGAAGATTCTTCTACACACTTTTTGTTCTTGTTAGATAACATCATTATTCAGAATAAGTATGTGTTGTGTTTAAACATTATCTTAAGTCTTCTATCAACATATTCAAGATTTTTATACTGTTATTGTTGAATCTCAAAACTTTGGTTATACTTTAGAAAGGAAGAGTTTATTTACATTAAATCAAAGGTTCTTTTTATTCATCAAGCAACCATCTTTAAAACATGTCATTTACTTAGATACTTTGATATAATTCTTTAATAGGAATTGTCTACAAAGGAAAATAGGATGCACAATTTGTTCTCTTGTTTAGCTAAGTATAATTTCAAAGGACATGCTTGAAACATTGTTATACGATTCGAAGAGTAGGCGACCTCTATGATAGAATCCGTTCGAGCGAGGTTTTTGGTGTTAGTGTTATAGTAAAAGTTGTAAGATTTTATCCTAAGCCTTAACCACATTACTCTACAAATTTACTGAGTAATGATGATTTTAAATTGTGAGTCATGAATTTTGGTGGATTCAACCTACAACCTCGACCTTAAAAGGAAAATATTGATTTTGTTCTAAATTAGTTAAGATGGTTATTGTTGTTATTTTAATCTTGTGTTGGAAACAAAGTTAATACTAGGGGGGGTGAATTAGTATTATGGCTAATTTTTACTTTTAAGCCAATTTATTTTTCCTCATTGAAACTTGGCATCCATTATATGAGAGAAACCATTAACAACCACAACAACAACCATAATATCACACAAGCATATCATGAGCAACAAACACATGGACACAAAGTTTTTATGTGGAAACCCTTTTGGGAAAAACCCACCAAAGCTTGTTGGTGTTATTGATGTAAAATAAGAGCACCTACTATATCACATCAATCTGTTTTGTGAGACACCACTCACAGGAAGCACCAACTCCCTTTGATTGTTTGCTAGCACCCACTAGCAGGAAACATCAACTCCCTCCTTTTGTAGTCACTTGTACAACTTACTAGAAGCACCATGTGAAGCACCAACTTCACAGATTTTTTGCAAGCACCAACTTGCAACGCCTTGGATTTATGCAAGCACCAACTTGCAGGAGTCACCAATCCCCAAGCCTTCTAAATCACCCACTTGAGATGGAATCATGAACTTCTTGTATAAAGGGTCCAACCCACACTCAAATAAGAACTCAATGTTCACTGTCATTGGCAACCAATCTGCTTTATATTAGTTTTGTTCTCTTCAGCCCTTGTCCCATGTAACACTCTGTCTCTGCTCACTCTGCTCACTCTACAACAACCTACTGTCACCACCACAACATCATATTGCAATTAGCCCTTTGTCCACTACACACATCATCACACTCTTCTCGATCTTCTTCCTCTACACAAGCACCTTCGACCTTTTGCAAAACAACACTGGCTCTCTCTCGGGGTATCTATCTTCTACTTAGGCATTCTCAGCCTTTCACAATAGAACATGCTCACTTAGCCTTACACACAACTACACATTCTCAACATAGAGCTCTCCACATAGCTCAAATCTACACAATGCTACTTCCCCCTTAGTTTCTCAATGGAAATCCTTAATTTTTTTCCTCTCTTGTAGTAAACTCGATGTTGCCTCTGTTGCTTGTTTCCACACTTCCCGACTGTAGTTTTGCATGGCTCTCTATCCTATTGTTGTATATGACTAGGCCACTACATTAAATCATGAGAATGGGCTCCTGAGCATTCTCCATACATGAGAATTAAATATTTAGTCCATCTGCACACTCCAATGAGACCAATCATGATTTCTGTCTGCACGCATAACATGGCTCTCCATCCTTCTTAACTTCTCACAGAGATAAGGGTGTACTTATAACATGGTTCTCTTGTACTGTGATCAACACTTCTGCACTTAGCCATATTTTACATTTAATTCTTAATTAACGTGTAAGGAAGCTCAACCATGGCCATTCTGGAGTCAATTGCTACCTCTACAAATCATGGTCCTCTTTGTCTTGACCCAACAATTTCTACAACCACCATTACTCATGAGACACAAACCTTCTATAGACATTTACTTAGCTGTCGACCCATTCATCCTCAGATGCCTTCATATACCTCTGCACAACAATCACAAAGCTCTCATATCTCGTAACTTTTATTCAAGTGTTGTTACGAGGTTGCAAAGTTCTGATCTCCTTTCACTTGGCCCTTTCTTATCTTTCTTGCATGGGAATGGGCACTGTGACCAATGGCTTGGAACTAAGGTGATAAGGCCTTCGGATCTTGCTGGGGGGCTATCTTCCTTTGTTGACTACTCTCTCTCTTGGTTCTTTTGGGTTTCTACGTCTAGATGCCAATATAAATCAAAGCCCCTTTCATTGAAACATTTTCATAAAGAATTTTCACAAGAGTTACGGAACTCCGAGCTTCGAAATTCTTCATAACACTTAGATGCTAGTCCCGCTCTATTCCCTTGGTCCTTTGGGTCTCCCACGCCCAAGAGCCACCACATCGGAGCTCCCTGTATCAAGAATTCCTTCATATTTCAATTTCAGAGGAGTTCTGAAATTATGACCTCCGAAGTACTTCATAGCACTTGGGTGTTGGACTTGCTCCGCTCCCTTGATTCATTGAACTCCACGACCAAGTGCCAACATGACATCAGAGCCCCTTGTATTAGAAATTTTCTTCAAATGCAATTATGAATGAGTTACAAAACCTCCAACCTTCGAAGTTCCAACCTCTTAGATGACGTCATGTGGATGTCATCAACTCCACGTGGAGCCTCCTTAGTGGTGACACGTGTCACCTAGATTTTCCCTATTAGGCCACCCAATTTTTTTGAATCTGACTACCATGTGTCTATAGTATAGCCACATCATGCTGATCTACCTCGTCAACTTATGAGGATCAATCAACTTCTTCCATGTGTCCCGTCTTGAGTAGATAGAAAGGGTCCCTCAAACCTTTGGTTTTGTAACAATTTCCTTTGTAATTCTTATTATCCGCATCCTCAACACTTTTTAATGAATTTCATTCATAAGAATCTTACGAGGTTCCAAGAACTGAAGTTCTAAATCTTTGAGGTTCTACTTCCCTCATGCCATTTCACGTCCCTTATTTTAAAATAAATCGTCAAGTTCTTAAGGCTTCGAGGTTCCGTAATGTTGCCATGTGCCCTGTCTTGCCATTCCGGCGTGCCCAACCTATCAAAAATTGGCTTTGATGTTCAACTCGATGTTCTATCCTTACGAGGTTCCAGTCTTCTTTGACCTATCGAAATTATGACCACTGATATTTTGACCTCCCAAAGCTCCAAGGTTTCGATATGACCATCCTTCTGAAATTCAGCCTATTGAGGAGTTCAGGGCCCTAAGTTCAGTAGTCAATAACTTTTGATCTCGATGACCATTCCTGGACTTCCACATACAGTTGGAAAGATTTTTTAGAGAAATTTCAAGGGGAGAAGGCCCAACGTAGTCTTTTACCCATATGATACCTAAATGATGGTTGTAAATGCTCTGCCATTATTTTCACCTTGGCTCTTCTTCTTCTGCCTAGAACCTGCTCTTCAGAGGAATTTTTCAAGGTTCCACATACTATTGGAGAGATCTTTCATAGAACTAACCAACTGTGCCAAATCCAAGAATATCTAAGCCAATCACTTAAGGCATAAACCCCTCCAGATTCTTGGACTCCCAACCATCATAGTCATATTTTTATGGCTTCTCAAATAAGCCTGCTACTATGGTGATTTTCTACATAGTACTACAACAACCATGGGAATCCTAACCACCATAGTCAAATTTTTATGGATTCTCTAATAAGCCTGCTACTATGGTGATTCTCTACAGAGTACTGCAGCAACTATAGGACCGCCCCTAAGCTTGAAAACTCAAGCACATCAAACTAGCCTAATTACCATCACAATTAGACTAGGGAACATCAAAGCCAACCTCTGCCGCCACAAACATCCATGTTGTTTGGTTGACATCGATGCCAACATTCTTGCCAATAGTTGGACAATTCTAACTTCCCAACAAATCTCCCAGCATGATCGTTGACATCAATTCCAATGCACTTGTAGCCACTAGCCATCCAGACAATGCCAACTTTCCAACAATACTCCCCTTTGGCATTGATGGCAACACCTGCTACCTCATTACTTCTTTACTTTCATGGCCAATCCTCATGCTGCTTCCACACTTCTATTGCATGAGCCACCAATGGCTTTCTCTCCTCTGCATGGGCCATCACAACTTCTCCAATAATTCTATCCCCCTTTGACATTAATGGAAAATGGATACAAATTGCTTCTTCTCCCCCATGCAATCATCAACAATTAATGACGGGGGTCTAGTTGCTGATGTGAATTATGCTTTGTAGACTTCTCTTCAAGGACTGATCATTGCTGCTCCATAAACTGGACATATGTGATATGCTCCCCCTGAAAATATACTGCCTTTGATTTGAATGCCTCAAGTTCTAAATCCCTCAGGTTGTTGGCTAAATACTTCTATTGCCAATGCATCTTTTGTATAAGTTGAAAGGAAAACTGATACCAATTAAAATACTCATGGTATTTTTGCTGATGAAAATCCAAAATAATGATAATGCATTTTGTCTTGCTGATACCACTACTCCATGCTTTATGATCACTTCTCCTGAGCATTTTAAACACTTCTTCTCCTCGTGAGATCATACTAGTCCAAATATGGTTTGCTTCCATTTCTTGAGTAATATTTCTTCTTGAAGCTGATGATCATTGTATACTATTGCTTACTAAAGCATCTCCCCCTAAGCCAATGCTATTTGATCTCCTACATCCGCTTCCTTTCTTCTATGTGGGGACTGATCCTATGGACTTGATTTGACCGTGGGCTTCCCATCATTCCACACTTCTGCTGCAACTTACCTTCTTCTTTCCATAACATAAGATATTGTTGTGTACTCCCTATAAACCAAACTGGATACACTCTCTTCTTCTCTTTCAATGGTGATATATTCAAAATAAATTTTTTTATCATTATAATAAACAAGGGGACTCAACCATACCTATAATAATCAGATGCACCTCTTTATATTTGCATTCAGCTTCTAGCATCTGACTCATTTGGCCTCCCTTAAGGCCATTCTCTTCTTTTATTGAAGAGAAATAGAGGATCTACTCCCCCTGAGTAGATCATCCTCCTTCTTCTTCGAAAATTTAAAAATCCAAGTCCTCATAGATGATTTTCCTAATAGCTTCGTCTTTTCCCAAATTTGGGTCTTTTCCTGGTTGTGCATGGCTACAGGAATCTTCTCCTTTCATTCCTCTTTCTTCACCCAAATTTTCCTTCTGCCTTTCTGCCTCACAAAGGGGTCCACCACAAGGGTAAGAGGATCATTCTTCTAATTTTTTCCTCCTCTTTTCATCTTTCTCTTTTGACACAGAGAACTGAAGACAAACTTGTATTCCTTATCTCCATTATTTATTCTTGTCTTCAAATCCTAAGTTGTTACATTTGTATGCGTTGTTAGAGTTGGTCTAGTCAGCCCTCCGTCAGAGATCAAAGCTCTTTGTGCATTTCAATTTTAGGTGTCCCGCTTCATCCACTCAGCTGCATTTCGCTAGGGACATGTCATGATCTGACGGAGAAAGTCATGCTACTCATTTTCCCTCATGTTTGGCCTCTGTTGGTTCAGGTCTTGGCCCAAAATCAATCAAATTCATGATAGTCAAGGTCTGGTCCTATTACAGGACAGAGTAATTTTTTATGGTTTGGATCTAGAAATTCATCAGTTTGGTCTCTGAAAACATGTCCAGAACAAGCCATGCAGGCCAGAGGGAGACCTTATACAGCTACGGTTCAGAAAGCTTCATCGTCAACTGAAGAGACATTGACTCTTCTTCAGAACTCTGTTTTGAATAAAAGTCAAACAGGGTCAACTATGACAAAATTTTCCAAAAATTGATAGTTGACATTTTTAGATGCAGTCGTGGATTTCAAAGCCAGAGGCCCGTCATATAGTCCTTGCAAAGAAGTGCCGAAAATTTCATTATTTGAGCCCAAATTTCGAAGAAAAATGAAAAGCCAGAGTTTTTAAAAGGTAAAAAAGAAAAGAAAAAAAAGTGCAAAAACAAAAACATTAGAAAGGGGGTTTTCAAGGAAGAAAAAATCAAACCAGTTTCTCTCAAGCCTATATATACATGTTTTGACCCAAAGCAGAGGTATTGTGCTGCTAAATGACTTGGAGAAGACATTTGCAAAGGTGTGAAGTTGATATGGTGAGCGTTTGAGTGAGTTGGGAGGCGATTTGGGAAGCGCGGCGCACACAGGCAGGAGCGCGACACACACGTAGCCAGCCCGCCGTTGAAAGATTACATTGGCGCGACGCATAAAAGGCACACGGCACACTGGAAATTGCGCGCGACGCACACAGTCCAACAGCCCAAAACAGTGCCAAACCACTTCAAAACTTGGAAAAAGCGATCAAATTGAAAGGTAAGCCTTGTAACATCACCTGCTCATCAAGTTTTGTCAAGAATATGGTATTTGTGAAGAGGTTGAATGATATCCAAAGCACAATGGCCAACCATGAAAAATTCACCATGAAAAACAATGGATGGGGTTGCAAGTTTGCGATGATGCCACCAAGGTTTTGCTCCCTTCCCCTTGTCCCCTCACTCCTCATCATTTCCACCCCCATTCCACCTTGTCTCCTAAAGAAACTGCCCTCAAACCCTCTCCCCTGTTTTTCAAGTGAATTTGGGTGACCTTTACAGTGCGTGGCGCACACACATGGTGGCGCGGCACACTAAGGGCGCGTGGTGCATTGGGAGCCTGGCCACAGTGTTAACATTGCACTGGCGTGGCGCATACCCGACACGTGGCGCACTGGGCAAAGCGCATTGCGCACAGGCCTGTGAGCCTAAGAAAGCACCGAATCGCCCAAAAAATTTTGGAATTGGCTCTTAAAATTGCAAAGGTGGCCCTAGATACCTTCACCACTGATCCTAAGCTCAAAGAAAAATATGATGTTGGTGACCATGAAATCAAAAGAAAACTTTTATTAAGCAAACACAAAAATGACACAAAAAGGGTAAAAAAGCTAGGGTTTTGCTACAGTAACTTGATGGTTAAATATGCTCCTACCCTACCTCTATCTGCTAAATTCCCCTTGAGCATTTTCCCCTAATAGTTACCCTAGCTACATTGCAATCATATCCCTTTTTCCCCTTTACTCATATAGCGCAAGAGTTCCTTAACCCTACCCCATCAAAAACACAACCCAAACACTCCCAAATCCCTGATAAATTTCCCCTTTAAACCCCTATTCCCCTTTTCATCATTCCCTCCTAACACTCCCCTATTTTATTGTCCCCTTGGTAACAGATTTTCAGAGCATTCATCAGTGTCATTGAATTCAAAGGGCAGCACTAAACTCAGGGTACAAGCAACAGTGATGGCATCATAAAATTCATCATATTATGAGGGGGATACACATAGTGACACAGCTTCAGGAGAACAGGCTCCCCGGAGACCTAGGAGTGGCAGACATGTCAGGGATGAACCAAACACCTTCACTGAGTTGCAGGCATGCCCTCTCACTATGTCTTGTTTCCAGCACTTAGCATGTTTCGAATTTTGTCAGAGGGTGGCAAATGTCAGAATTCATCATGAGTTGGCCCATCTTTTTGCACTTCACCTACATGGAGGTCAGTCTATCTTGGCAAGGGTCACTTTCACATTGACACCCGAAACCATATCAGTGGCAACAGGCATACCAAATGTTGGAGAATAGTGGCACAAGAAGATGAAGGTGGAGAGGGAACTTTATAAGCCTTACATTAAGGCCAGTTGTTTGAGTCAGCTCACTAGAGTTTTCCCATTCAGATTTCTGAGAGATGAGTATGCTCCACTCATGAAATTGATCATGAAATACTTCAGTTGTGAGGGGAGGTTTTCTCACCTTTATGCCTATCACATCAGGTTGCTCATGCACTTTACCAGGGTGCGTATGATGAACCTCCCATTTTTCATCTGCGGGAACATAGAGAAAATGAAAAAGTTCATGCAGCACAAGACCCCTCGGCAGCAGCTCAACAGTGTATATCACTTCGCTCTTATCCAGATTTTGGTGGATCATCAGTTGGGATTGCAGGGCATTGCTTGGGAGGACTTCATCTCCTATGACTTCTTCAGCGCTCCACAGGTAGTATCAGAGGCAAAGCATGAGATAGGTGGTCCTTCTCATGAGCATGAGCGCCATGAGACCACTGTGGTGCCATTTTCCATCACATATCAAAGAGGCAATCCGAAAGGCACCGGGCCTTTTTTTGCAGCAGCAAAGCGAGTGTATCTCCACCCAGGGTGGAAGGGGCCTCGCTTCCTACATCGGCAATACAGGTACAGGACAAGGGCAAGAAGCCCAATCATGAGGAGGGGCCTTCAGGTGTGCCACCAGGTGAACGAGAGACCGAATTCATTCTCCTTCATGATGATGATGATACAAATACACGTCCGCAAAGTGCACAACTGAAAGAGATCTTCCAGGAGCAAGAGACAGAGATTCACTCCTTGTCAGTCAAGTTGGAGATGGCCAAATGGAACATCAGGTATTTGGAGCAGAGGAACAAATAGCTGGAAGACCAGCATGTGATCATGGAGCTGCAGAACATCCGTGAGGATCGCCTAACTGCCCAACAGAGGAGGATTGAATTCACTTCATTGGAGCAACAGGTTATTGATGATCGTGAGTCTATTCTCGAGAGAGTTAACATGCACCTGGACAACATGTTGAACAAGGCTGATGAAGACAACGCACTGCTGAGACACATGGCTCGTCATTACAGGGCACAAAACTTGAGTTTGAGAGCTCGAATAAGGAGTTTGAAAGAAAAATTGAGGAAAGCCACAAGAAGGGAAAAACAGGAAAAAGAGCAATACAGGCTTAGAATCTTGGCTGAGGCTTCCTTGGCTCAACATGGCACTCCATAGAGAGCCCCCAACCCAAATTTCAAAAAATTTGGGGCAATTTTGTGTTTTTGGAAATTTTTTGGTCAAAAAACAGGGTTTTTCTCCCTGTGCGTCGCGCACCCCGCGCGGCGCTAAAATTCTAGAGCTCCAAATGAGGAATGGCTTGCATATTTGGATTCAGCATCGAAAAATATGTCTACTGGTGTCCGGGCAAGAAATTTTGATAAGTTTTGGGTCTCCTAAAGGTCAAAAAACACCCAAAAATGGCCTCTTTGCCACTTTTTGGACACAAAGAAAGCAGTCTTGGAAGAATGAAGATTTGGAGGGGAAAATGAGCACCAAATTCAGAAATTCCAATGGGGTTAGAAAGTAGGTAGGACAAGCTTTCCAAAAATCCCACTTGGGCACATTTTGGACACCTGCAAGTGCCGCAAAACAGGCCCCAAAGTAGCGCGACACACAGAGAAAAGCGCGCGACGCATAGAGGAAATTTTGCCCAATTTGCTCCCGTTTCGTGAAATTTCGGGTTGCGACTTCTCCAAGTGGGCCCGGTCATCTAATATTCAGTTTTTTGGCACCAAAGGTGGATTTTAAAGAGTTTTCTCTCCAGGTGGGCATCTATCCAAGTGGCAAAGAATGCAAAGGGTCACCACAACCAAATGTCATGCTTGAGAGCGCTGAACCTATAGCTGATGGTTGGCTCTCCATCTCATTTCGAAATGATTTGAGTAACTTCCCAACCCCTGGGAGTTCCATCTCTTCTCCACACATTCTATATATTGTATACATTTTATTTGCAAAGGGTTGGCTGGCTTGTAACTTCTGAGAGACTGTGGGAAAGAAACTCTGTTTCTGCACTGTGTATTTTTGACAGAGAGTTAATGAAAGGCAACGGCTCTGTTTCATGAGATTCTTGTGGTAGTGAGTGTAGCAAATGTGTTCTTATGTGCCATATGTATCTTGTTATGTTTCATAATTCATTTCATGTTTCATTTCAGTGAAATTTTCTAAGTGAGATTAGGTAGAATTGAATTTATATTGCTCTGCTTGTGGGAAAATTTCATTTGCAGTGTTATTCTTCTGTTGAAAAGGATTCATGCGACCATGCCCTTTTCACTATCTTCGGCAATCTTTCCATTCCGTGTCACCTTAAGTTAAAATTGCTGCGCTTCCCGCCTACCTTGCCTCACGGAATAATCTGTGCCTTCATCCTCAATTCTCTGTTCTTTGCTAAGCGCCAGTCCCATATACATCTCAGAAGTTCAGTCACTTCGAAAATCTTTTCCAAAATCATTTTTCACTTACTAGCCTAAGGTAAATATCGCATTGCAAGTCATCTCAGACCATTTTTCCTATCCATTCACTAAGCGTGACACGAGAGAGCCCTCTCCTGCTCTGGTAGGGCTAGCTACTAGACTGAGCGTGGTTTGTGGTTACCCTAATTTTTTCCTTCTTCAGCCTAAGGCAGATTTAGGTGCTAACATAGTGGCGACTCCACTGGGGACTCAAGTTGAAAATCAAATCCCCTTGTTTCATAAGAATTCTAGGCTCCCGGATGATGAGCTTAGGATTGGAAAGGCTGAGTAAGTTGGTTGTGTCCCGTAATTCCTCTCAATAGCACGCTGGCTTCAAGACGATACACCAGAGCGAATCCGGACCCGGACCCTCCTCACATTTACGAAAATCCAAATTTGATCCCAAGACTCCTTCGTCAAGAAAGCACCATAACCCCCGTGTTCAAATCCCCTTCATGTCCCGACATTTTTGAGTATCTTGAGGAGCTTGAGTTTGACGAATGATTTGAGGTATCACTGTTTGAATCTAAATCCGAAAAGGCTGTTGATTACACCGTCCCCGATCCGCAATTTCTTGTAGACCTTGAGACGGAAAGAGCTAATAGATTAATCGATAACTACATTACCACACAGCCCCAAACTCCAAGTGCAAGCCCCTTGCAAACTGTGCACACTCCTCCAACACCTCCAAGGCCAAATCCACCGAGAATGATGGCTGCCCGTTTTTATCCTCTTGTTCTGCCCCATGTCCTAGATGACATGCCAAATGACTATCAAACTAAAATCCCATTTTTTGATGGCACTCCTAACAGCATTACAGCTCAACAACATGTGGATAAAATGGCAAATTTCTATGAACTTCATGAGATCGATGTGGAGAACGTGGCAATGAGGCTCTTTGTACAAACATTTGCAGGTGATGTGAGGAAATGGTTTAGAGGCTTGACGGCTGCATGTATCACCACCTTGGCGGAGCTACAAAGACAATTTTTGAATAGGTGGGAAGTCAAAAAGAATCCCCTTCAAATTCTGGCCGAGTATGAACAAATCAAGCGAAATGCCGGTGAGTCGGTCCAAGATTATTGTGTTAGATTTAATGCAGTCTACAATGATATCCCAAATCATCTAAAGCCACCTGTGGGACTAGCAATGATGAAGTTTCTAGATGGTTTTGATGCTGACATGGTGTACCAATTGAGAGAGAGAGAACCGACTACAATGGAAGATATGCAGAAAATTGCAGTCAGCATTGAGGCTAACCTGCTGTCCAAAAGAGCAAGAGCGAAAGAAAAGAAGAAAACCACGGTGAAAGAAGAATCTTCTTCAATGGATCAGCTGCTCAAGAAGGTAGAACAGATGCTCGAAAGGGTAAAGCTTGACAAGCCAGAGCCACAAGTTAGGAATCCTAACTTTCATGGCCAACAATAGCCACAATATAGGATAAGACAAAGAGATCAGCGGACTCAAGAGCAAACATCACAACAACCGATACAAACACCTTTGCAGCAGAATTTTGTACATGGACTGGAATCAGATGAGGAAGGGAATGTAATAGGTGAAGAAAACCATATTTTTACTCTAGATCAGCTGCCTACTTACATCACCGAAGAAGAAGAATGTGCAGTGAATTCAGCTACACACCAAGACATTGATTTTATCCTAGCAAACGAAACTGTGTTGGAAGAAGAGTCAGAAGAATATCAAAGGGGGTATATGAATGCTTTTTCCACACAACAACAACGATATTCCCTTCGAAACAGAGATGTACCGACTAAACAAATTCAGAAAAAGAAGGAGGATGAAACAACAAAGAAAGATCTATAAGCTACACAAAGAAAGGGAAAGGAGGCGGTTGTTCCGGAAAGCAGCAAATCAAAATCAGCAGAACAATCATAGCAACCGGCCACCTCAAAAGACAAGGAAAGGAAGGAGATCCCAGTCAAAGAGGTAGAAAGAACTCCCGCCTTCAGCCTAGAGAATGAGATTTCTAAGCTAAAGGTATCCATCCCTTTGACTGAAATCATGAAGAACAGCAGCTATAGAGGACAGATTTCTAAAATGTTGAATTTGGACCCAATGTCCGACATGGTAAACGTGGAAGATGATCAGCCTGAAATGATTTTTGGACCAGCGATGAATGGTGAGTTCCCTGAGAGCGAGGTGCCTCCCTTTTATATCAGTTTACGCTTGCATGACTTTGTGCAACACAATGCCATGTTCGATTTCAAAGCCTCTCACAATCTCATGCCCAAGGCTATCATGGATAAGCTTGGTCTGGAAATAACCCGCCAATATCATGATCTCTATTCATTCGACTCCAGCAGAGTAAGGTGCATAGGGCTTATCAAAGACTTAGTTGTGAGTTTGGATCAACTTCCTATGAAAAATGTTCTGATGGACGTAGTGGTAGCAGACATTCCTCCAAGGTTTGGTATGCTTCTTTCCAGGTCTTGGGTGGCAAAATTGAAGGGGACACTACAGCTGGATTTCTCCTATGCGACAATCCCAGTGTTTGGACAGATGAGGAAATTATATTGGGAACAAAAGATGAAGTATATGATCACAAGCCAGGAGAAACTGATAAATCATCCTATAAACTATGTACATATAGATTTAGAGTCTTTTGTTTTATTTTCATATAGTTTAAATGAAACAGATAGTCAGATGGTAGAAGCAGACGACATTCCAGAGATAACAGAAAATTTTAGAGAGATTTTGAAGAAAGAAAGACAAGAAAAGCAACAAAAGATTGGGCAATCAGTTGGAAATGATGGACAACAAACAAATGATGGACAACAAACTAACAATGGACAACAAAAAGATTTTCAGCACTTGCAAGAAGAAGAAGAAGGCTTATGGACCATGGATTTTGATGGAGCAGTAGGGAATGATGGAGCTGGTATTGGTATTTGGGTACGCAGTCCTTTCTCCGCCCCAAACAAAGTACCTAGCAGCGTGAGAGTTTGCTCTTACAAGCTGGCCTTTGAATGTTCAAATAATGAAGCTGAATATGAAGCTCTGATTGCTGGCCTGAAGATTCTTAGAAAACTGAATGTAAAGAGGATTTCAATATATGGTGACTCCGATTTGGTAATAAAACAGGTCAGAGGTGAATATCAAGCAAAACATCCTAGGATGCGGGCCTATCTAATTTAGTTTTGGACATCTTGAAGCTATTTTCCGAATACACCTTGACATGTGTGCCACAAATACAAAACAATATTGCTGATGCTCTTGCCAAGGCAGCGAGCAGCTTGAAGATCCCCATGAACTCCAACAATAAATTTGAAATCCATGTCAAGCACCATCCAACCATTCCAGACAATCAACGACATTGGCAAGTGTTCCAAGATGATGAGGAGATTAAGGATTTTCTGCTCAACAAAGGCAAGTTCAAAGAAACCTTAATTGATGTGGAAAACGATGAGAACAAAGGGAATGGTACAGAAGAAGTTCAAATCAATCAAATGGACGTATTGCAGCTAAAGAACAACATCATTCCTAAAGGCTTGATACCCCTAGAAGAACTTTTCGATCAGGATGATGTAGCCCGCAAGCCAACTTTGCAGCCCATGGAGAAAGGTGTAGAAGAAGTCAACATCAGTACAACAGCAAATCCAAAATTGGTAAAATTGTCCAAGACACTACCGCCAAAGATCAAGGACAAATATATCAGTTTGATGGCTTCATTTGCAGATGTATTTGCTTGGGATTATTCAGATTTAAAGACCTATGATACGAACATCATTCAGCACACCATACCTATCAAGCCCAATTAGAAACCATTTAGACAAAAGCTGAGAAGGATCAATCCAAAGTTGCTGCCATCCATCGAGAAAGAGGTAAATAGGTTGTGCAAGTCAGGTATCATTGTGCCTATCAGATTTTCATATTGGATATCTAACTTAGTGCCTGTACGAAAGAAGATCGGTGAGATCTGCCTATGCATTGATTTCAGAAATCTAAACAAGGTCTCATTGAAGGACAACTATTCGCTGCCCAAGATGGACCATATACTTCAGAGAGTAGTGGGGGCATCTCGTATGTCGCTGCTTGATGGTTATTTGGGATATAACCAAATTTCTATCCATGAAGATGATAGAGATAAGACAACGTTCACAACTCCATGGGGAACATTTCACTATGCCAAAATGCCATTCGGTTTGAAGAATGCAGGTGCCACATTTCAGCGTGCAATGGACTTGGCGTTTCCAAATGAGAAGGATGTGTTTTTGGTGGTGTACATGGATTACTTAACAGTGTTTTCAAAATCTAATGAAGAACACATGCATCATCTAAAAATTGTCTTTCAAAAATGCAGGAAATATGGTTTATCGCTGAATCCTAAGAAGAGCTTGTTCGCCATGGAGGAAGGAAAATTACTTGGGCATATCATTTCAAAAGATGGCATCCGCATAGACCCAGCACGTGTCCAAGCAATTCAACAAATCGATCTGCCTAGGAACAAAAGGGAGATACAGTCATTTACTGGTAAGATGAATTTTCTGCGTCGCTTTGTGCCTAATCTTGCGGAACACTTGAAAGAAATGACCAACATTCTTAAGAAGGACAACCAGGTGAAATGAATGGATGAGGCTGTAAAATCTTTCAACTTGGTCAAATTGGCCCTCTCTTCAGCTCCAGTTCTAGTCAGCCCGTATTACACTCAAGATTTCATATTGTTTTCATTTGCTTCTAAGCACACTATGGTAGCAGTATTGTTGTAGAAAAGGGATGATCATGAAAGACCAATTGCATTCTTCAGCAGAGCTATAAGGGATGCAGCTTTGAAGTACAACATCATTGAGGAGCAAGCCCTGGCATTGGTGAAGGCACTGAAGGATTTCCGGGTGTATATCTTACATTCTCACATTCTGGCCTATGTTCCTAATACCGCTGTGAAAGATGTTTTAGTGCAAACTGATCCAGAAGGGAGAAGAGGCAAATGGATCGCAGCCTTGCTAGAGTACGATGTGGAGATAAAGCCTACAAAGCTGGTTAAAGGACAGGAATTGGTGAAGCTAATGACTGAGTCAAATTTGCATGCATTGGACATAAATCTGATCGCTGCCATGTCCGATGAGAATGATGGAGGAACTTCAGTTCAGGTATCTGAAATGTTTGCTTTATCCCCATGGTATTCTGACATAATATATGTGCTGAAAAATCTATCACCACCGCCCGGCATGACTAGAAACAAAGCGAGAACACTCAAATTGATGGCTGCTAAGTTTTGTATTTTGAATTCTGCACTATATTGGAAAGATCCCGGTGGCATTTTGTTAAATTGTTTGGTGGAAGAGGAGGCAAAGAAAGCCATGGAATATTTCCACGGAGGAGAGTGTGGTGGTCATACTTTTTGGAAATCAACAGCTAACAAAATTTTAAGAGCAGGGTACTACTGGCCTACTTTGTTTGTTGATGTGCATAAGATGGTAAAGCGCTGTCATAAGTGTCAAATTTTCGAAGGAAAATAGAAACTGCAGCCTTTGCCACTCAAGCCTATCGAAGTGAGCGCTCCATTCCAGTAGTGGGGGTTGGATTTCATTGGGGAAATTCATCCCGCCTCTTTCGGACAGCATAGGTGGATCCTTACAGCGACGGACTACTTCACAAAATGGATTGAGGCAGCACCCGTCAGACAAGCAACGGACACGGTGTTATAGACATTTTTGTGCCTCGCATCATGGAGCATGAAATGTCAATAATCACAGGGATCCTCAGTCCCTAAACATGTTGTTCTTACCCCTAAAAGAACAAGGTCATCAAACAACAGCACTTCCAATCAGTTCTCCACCTGAAAACACTTCAAAACAGGCTTATTTTGGATCATGTCAGCTGCTCCACTGAGCTTCTGCGCTGGAATGCAACTGTCCCTCCTTGTACCTGCGCTGGAAGTCAAGATTAATGAAGGCTACCTGCGCTGGGCGAGATTGGCCAAGTGGCACAGTCATCCTGCAAGGTGTCAACTGCCCAGGAAGCTTCCAAACTGACACTTGGTTCATGAGATTCGCCCTGTGATGAGTAAGAGGTACTTGATCACCATGTGTAAGCAAGGATCTCCAAGTGGACTTAAGGACTGAAGTTTAACTGAAGAGGGAGAGGACACAAGGCAGCTTCATGTCAGTCTCAAGCTGACTCATCCTCTCTTCTTCTCTCCTATATATAGAGCTCTTCTATGAGGTCTAAGGAGGCTGGAATTTTGTGTAAAGCAAGGAGGTGCTGTTGGTTTACAGTTAGAGCTATTGGGTGATTGTTTTACTAGAGGTGAAGAGGAGAGTTCTTGCTGCTGGGGAGGTGCTGCTGGATTGGAGCCATCATTGGTTGTAACCTTCTCAGAACCCTGTTACTTCTATCAATAAAGTTTTGCATGTTCTCCTATATACTTGTATTGCATTGATGTATTGTATTTACATGTATATTTGATTCACTCTAATCCATGTATCAGTTATGAGTACTTGTATCTTGTAGTTTGCTCTCTTGTTTTGTGCAGGATCTGTGTGTAGCTGGACCGGCAAAGAGAGCAAGGAGCTGGGAACAAGAGACAAAGAGAGAGGACAAGGATCGACTAAGCGAAAGACACCAGGTTGGTTAATCTTTCTTCATTCTCTCTGTACTTTCATAAAGGAAATCATCAAAACTTTACTTTCAGTTGTTGCTAAAGACTGTCACCTTTAGAGTAGGGATAGGGTCATCCGCATCGGATACTTTTCCCCACAACAAACTGGCGACTCCACTGGGGAACCTAGTATCTTGTTGGTGTTTGTAGTATTTTGCTATTCATTTCTTGAAGAAAAGAGTACCAAATCGAAAAGCTTTTGACTATATCAAAAGCGAAGTAGAGGGACTGCTACTCTTGCTCATTTGCTGAGCAAATTCAAGATTTAAAGAGCTAATCTACAAAAGACTCTTTACTCTTTGTGATAGATCTTCATCCTCTTGATCATCCCTTAGCCTGTACTTGACCCATAGCTTTTTATTTTAGCAAAAACAGTGCATTTTTGAGCTTTTTATGACCCGGAATTCTTTGCAGACGCAACTCTCGTGTGTCAGTGCAGGCTGTCCACAGGCAGTCTGCATTACAGCGCAGGTGCTCCCTTCGGGAACTGCGCTGAGAGTCAAACTGGCAGACTAGAACCTGCGCTGGTCCAGTTAGCCATTGTCTTGCTCAGCTTTCCCTTTGTGTCTTGGCCCTGTTTTCACTGTTTTTTAGCTGATTGCTTGCTGGTCGTTGTACTTGCTGTAGACCACTTCTCCTTGACATTATTCCGCCTCAGTTGTGTGATGAAACTGTGAATGTTCTTTCAGTATTTCTTGTTTCAGTTACAGTTTCCCATTGTGAAAAGCGAACCAGTATAGTTGTGACCTCTTAGATCCTGAACTGTAAAAGTGTCTTTGTGATCTTAAGAGCTAGTTTTATTACTGTTCATGGTTGTTTGAGTTTGTTTGTTTTTCATCTTATGGTTTGAATTCGTATATTTTTAGTGTTAAAACAAGTACCTGTAAGGTGTCTTTTCATGTTAGACGAAACTTGTTTGTTTACACTTCAAATTGAATTCGAAAATTATACAACAATTTCCTTTTGTCTACATCAACATTAAGGGAAAAGAAAAGAAATACATGCATCTTGCATTTGCATTTTTGATAAGTTTGTGTGTCTGATCTAGGAGAAAGTGCATTAGTTTGTGCTTTGTGCTCTGTGTGGAAAGATATTGTTTTTCTCTCCCCTCAGTAGTTAGGATTTTCAAAGCTAAAAAGATTGTAAAAGCTTGCTTATCATTTTAGCTGCATTTAGGAATTCGTACCAATACATCTCGTGGTGATCTTGAAAGACAAACTGATAAACAAGATCAACTTAAAATATATTGAATGAATCTAAAAACGCATTGTAACATAACGCTCACAGTAGAGGTCTAGGTAGAGACGTGTTCCGGCGTCGTTAAACGTAGTGACTGTCGATCTCTACGAAGGTGGGTGATTCCTCCTGAGAGTCGGTGGCACTAATACGGACTTGAGCTCCCGCGTACTGTCGCGTATATTGGGAGACCCCTATAGGCTTTTATCCTTTATCCTTAGGAAGCCGTGTCGACCGCCCTACTGATTGCGATGCAGTGAACACAGCATTCACGAAGATCGACCACCCGTACCGTAAAACGTATTCTGTGGTTTCGCGAAAGGTTTGGCACACCCTCTGCCTAGATCTCCAGAGCAGTTTCTTTTGGCCCTTTTCAAACTCTATAACTGAAAAGGTCCAGCCGAGCATTTGTCACTTCGGGCTCGTTAATACATCGAAGGCGACTAGAGTCATCTTTAGCTTTTTCTCGACTCTTAAAACATGAAAAAGAAAAGTTGTGTCTAAAAGCGTCTAATAAAATTCATTCAATACGGAAACATAATTCCCCTTTTTGTATTTTAGTTGATCAAGTAATCCGCAACCGTGGAGGAAAGTCAATTAAAACCCCGTCGTTCAGGGAGGCTTGCGAGTCAACCGCCTTTGTCTCCGGAACCGAGAGTAGTACGGACGAAGCGAACTCGCTTGACCAGGTCAAAATCTCCTTTTAAAGTTAGAACGGAAGTTCCAACAACATCTGAGATTCTGATCACTCCCAATATTTCTGGAATCCCTGCCTCTATTGAAGAAGTTCAACGGCAACAGAGGGACAGTTGTACTGATCCTAGTCTGAAGACAAGTACTTGCATAACTGAACCAGTTCCATCTGAAACCGGTCCACAGAGTCTTGTTGTTCAAACGACTGTCGCTGTCGAAGCAACCCCTTCTTCGGCACCAGAAATCTTTTACGGACCTGACGGTCTTCCTCTTCCTCCTGGTCTGATTGCAATAGAGGAAATCGTAGAGGACCAGCAAGCAAATACTCCAATTCATTTTGGAGTAGGTACCCCTCTTTTTCCTTCTGCATCAGAAGTTTGTCTATCGCCACCAGAAGTTCCTGAAGAATCGTTAGGAAGTTTATTGGATAGACTTAAAATGTCTGAACAACCGTCGACATCTAGAACTGTGCCAAACGACACAGCGACAGTAGAAGCTCCTGCTGCCAATCCGACGATGTTTTCCGGCATACCAGCCGTCCCGACTAGCTCTCATCAGCTAGAAGGAGTCCACCCAGGGACTATTATGACAACTTGGTCTGTTCCAGTTTGTTCTTCCGGTATAATACCCGGTAATTCTTATGTTGAAACTAGACAAATTGATCCCTTTGGGAATCAGTTTGGGCCATCCAGTCCTCAAAGGCCATCTATACCCTTGAGCTCCGGATTGTTACCGTATGGGGGGCAATATGCCCTTTCACTTCCCCTTCCGGGGGGATACCCATACGGCAGTTTTCAACCACATTCAGGTTTGACTGAAGTAACGACGAGTGGTTGGGTACCTATGTTACCCCAACAACCAAGAGTTGTATATTCCATGCAACAATGTGTACCTATGTCTAGTATCCCGACGACGCCAGCAATTGTAATCGTGTCGCAAGTTCAATCGATGCCTGTTGTATGTCAACCCCAAGTTGTAATGCAACAGCCTATTGACCCTGCAACACAACCACAATCGCCAACTGCCAGGACGACACAGATACAAACGAGAACCATAACCCCGCATCTTGGTCCGTCGGTTAGTGTCGCACAACAAAACATGGCTTCACAACCATGGATGGTGCAATACCAACAACCTCAGTTTGAACAGGTGTACCAGGGTTCTGAGCAACAGATCTTTGCAAATAGTGGGCAACCCTATATTCAGAATGGGTTAAACCAACCACTTTACAGTGGCCAAGCCCACCAACCATATCAGTCATATCAACATCAGTTGCATTATACTGGTGTGCAAAGACCTACTGCTCAGGCGATTCCATCATATCCTGGGTACGCCTCGCCAAACCTGAATCAGCAGTTGCCATTCGTGGTGACCTTAGAATTACCAGATTTACATCGATTGACGAACGATCCAATCGCCTATGCCCATTGGTGGCCAGCGATTCCTCACAAGCTTCCTTCGGACATTCCTAAATTCAATGGAAATCCGGGCGAAGACCCGTCGAATCATGTGATGACATTCCATCTGTGGTGTTCGTCGAATACCTTGAATGATGATTCGATAAGGCTTCGTCTTTTCCAGAGGACATTGACTGGTCCGGCGGCCAAATGGTATATTGAATTACCTAGAGCCTCTTTCGACAATTTTAGTTCCCTAGCCACGACTTTCTTAACACACTTTCAGTTACCTATAAGGTACGAAACGGGGACAGAGATCTTGACCAATTTCAAGCAGACAACTGCCACACATATATCTGATCATATACATGAGTGGCGTCGTCGTCGCAGAATGGTAAAAACCTATGTTCCAGATCAGCTATTAGCTGAGTGGTTTATAAAGTCGCTTCTGCCGGCAATAACAGAAGATGTGGCCAAGGGAGGTGTCGTAACAGAAGAGCAAGTGATTGCTCGTGCTCAATATTTGGACTTAGTGTATACTCAGTCGGGCACGCTCTATGATAAGATACCTGATGCCCCCAGACCGGAATTTTCAATCCCTCCTCCTCCCGGATCGAATAGTGACTCTCATGCCGGTGATGGCGTGATTGGAACTGCAAACGCTAAGTCGACAAGGGATTCGAATAAGAAAGCCCGTAAGACTTCGAATCAAAAAGCAAATCAAGAGATTCTTGCTTCGGAGGTAAATGCTGTATCTACGGATAAAGGCAAAAACTCCAATCAACCAGGAAGCAAGAAGAAACAAAACGAAGGGAAGAAGAAGAAACAAGGTGAGTCATCCCCTCAAAAAACTTCTTCAAGCCCTCCTAGGAAAGGGAAACCAACGAGTCCATGTCATATATGCGATGAGGATCATTGGACAGCAGATTGTCCATATAAAGTCGAGTTTAAAAGATTGTTAAAGAATTCACAAACCCCGGCTGTATTGACTGATCCGTTTCCCAATCCAAGCCAAAATCTGGTTGACAGTGGAGATACTTCCCGGTGCCAGGTACTAATGGTGTCGACCTCTGAACAGCAAAATGATGCTTTGATTTCGACAAAGTGCAAAAACTGCGGGCATCCGCAGTCGTCAAACAGTAAAGGAAATGATCAACCAAGCAGTTCGACGACAACTTCGACAAAAGTTGTGCCACCATTTACTACGGGAAGCACTCCTATGATCCAGGGAAGGAATCACTCTCTCCAAAATATCGGAGTCATTCTCCTAAAAGACCCTACTTTAATGGGTACTTCCGCATTACCGCCTTCAAACAATATGGCGGAAATGACCACAATGGAATATGAGACCTTCTGTTTCTAGCAGATCAGAAAGTTCGAGGATAGTTCCTATCTAAGGTCAACCTCGTTAAAAAATGAGAAACCATCGAGGATAGTTCCTATCTCAGGTCAACCTCGTTAAAAAATGAACAACCATGAGGATAGTTCTTTTACTATGTCAACCTCATTAAAAAATGAAACAATCCCCTTTCCAGATCTCAATGGTAAGCCTTCATTCCAATCAACAAAGTTGAATGCAATGAAGCTTGGGGGGCATGCACCTCGGTTGCATTGTTATGCTGGGGGCATGATTAGCATTATCGAGCAGTTTTAGCACATAGTTCATGCTCGTTAAAAAATAAACATAAGTTGTGAGCAATCTTCCCCTAGAGTTCAAGCTCATCCAGAAAAAATGAACCGGTAAATAACCGTGGTAAATGTAACCTTTGACAGCCATATTAAAGCCTTGGTCGTATTTTGTGCACCGTCACCTCCATCTGTTCATTTGGCCAATCGTTCATCTCCATATGTGTGTTTACCTATTTTGAGGAACAGCTGCGAAGAGTGATTTCACCTAGCCATCCTTGTGACACTGCCGTGATTGGAAAATTCCAATTTGTACCTGGAATCAATTGCTATCCCTGTTTATCACTCGTTCCTCAAAAGACGAGTCTTCTTTCAGCTCTTTTCACTGACTCGTAAAATATGAAAAGTTTGCCGAGTTTTGGCCTTCTAGCTCGTTAAATGACCGGAACGCTATCCCTCCTCTAAATTTTAATCTTTTTGGACCTGAGGGATTATTGCACAAAAGGATCGAGCGCTTGTCTTGTTCGGCTCGTTAAAAGTACCGAACAGCCATCCCTTCTGTATTGTTTTATACTTTTTCGGACTTAAGGGATTTGCTGACGAAAAAGGAATTATGGAGTTGACTTTCCGTACCTTTTCAGACTCTCTAAAAATGAAAAGGACCGAGTTTTCTTTGTCGTTAGACTCGTTAAAATGATTAAATAGCGACAAACTTGTCTTTAGACGAGAACGAGTTTCCCTATCGCTAGGCTCGTTAAATCATAGCGATGGGCTTGCCCGAAGGGCAGGTTATAGAACAAGCATATGTTATCCTCCTCAAGCTTGAAAAAAATAAAGAGGTACTGGTCAGAAATGACTGGGGAAAAATTGGGAGAACATCAAAGTTTAATGGTAGCAAGTCACTCTTGAACATGACACTTTTCCTCCGTACCACATCGGGTTGGGTTGTTTCATTCACCGGTCTCATCACCATGGTCCTCGCCAAACCATCCACATTTGGGGTAATGCTACCGATCCATCGCATCAGTGTTGTTATATGTTCAAGAGGGGTCATTCTGAAAGTGTCAACCGTGTCCCATCCACTACCATACATTATCCTTCATCCATTCATGATCGCCACCCTGAATCATATGTCACAGTTTGTTTTCACCTCCACTAAAGTCATTAGCTCCGTTCCGTGTCATTGCTGTGGGATTCATTAAGGCCCTCCTTTGACGGATCGCTTCTTGTCGACTTCAGCTCATTATCCAAGAAGTTGATCTAGGAACACCCCCATCAGTACTTTGAAGCTTGCATGCCTCAATGGCAAGTTTCTCACTTCCGGCGACAGGTATACATCAATGACCTTCGACCAGAAGATTTTGCGTGGCGTTCGACGCCAAGTCCTTTATTCACGCCACGTGAATTGTACTGCAGTACCTTGAGGGTCATCGTCATTATTGGTGATTCCTCTCGTGCTTGTTAACGGTTTTCATTATTGACCGGTAATCAAGCGATGTCTTTCCATGTTCGACTTCAGCGCAATTCTCACATGGATCGACTTGTACTTAGAGTGAAGATCGAACGAGTTTGAAGACCCCGGATCTAGTTTCATCCATCCGGGCTGCGATATATATTCAGGAAATATAAAAGCATTTGTCATGTACATCATTGCAACAGATGATCATCCTATTCAAAGGATGATAATTTCAGCAGAAAATTATCAGTCTACCTTCAGACGATCGTCTGTCATATGTACCAAAATGTATTTATAAAAGCTGAGCATGGGAATGCCCGCCTCAGCTAGATCATGAAAATAGAATGAAAAATAATGTATTGTATTGTATTGTATTACAGGACGCCTCCTCAGCACTGGAATGAACTTCGGACCCTCTAGATAAAGCATTTCACCCGATAAACGGCCTCATACTTTAGGGGGCAACTGTTATAGACATTTTTGTGCCTCGCATCATGGAGCATGAAATGTCAATAATCACAGGGATCCTCAGTCCCTAAACATGTTGTTCTTACCCCTAAAAGAACAAGGTCATCAAACAACAACACTTCCAATCAGTTCTCCACCTGAAAACACTTCAAAACAGTCTTATTTTGGATCATGTCAGCTGCTCCACTGAGCTTCTGCGCTGGAATGCAACTGTCCCTCCTTGTACCTGCGCTGGAAGTCAAGATTAATGAAGGCTACCTGCGCTGGGCGAGATTGGCCAAGTGGCACAGTCATCCTGCAAGGTGTCAACTGCCCAGGAAGCTTCCAAACTGACACTTGGTTCATGAGATTCGCCCTGTGATGAGTAAGAGGTACTTGATCACCATGTGTAAGCAAGGATCTCCAAGTGGACTCAAGGACTGAAGTTTAACTGAAGAGGGAGAGGACACAAGGCAGCTTCATGTCAGTCTCAAGCTGACTCATCCTCTCTTCTTCTCTCCTATATATAGATCTCTTCTATGAGGTCTAAGGAGGTTGGAATTTTGTGTAAAGCAAGGAGGTGCTGTTGGTTTACAGTTAGAGCTATTGGGTGATTGTTTTACTAGAGGTGAAGAGGAGAGTTCTTACTGCTGGGGAGGTGCTGCTGGATTGGAGCCATCATTGGTTGTAACCTTCTCAGAACCCTGTTACTTCTATCAATAAAGTTTTGCATGTTCTCCTATATACTTGTATTGCATTGATGTATTGTATTTACATGTATATTTGATTCACTCTAATCCATGTATCAGTTATGAGTACTTGTATCTTGTAGTTTGCTCTCTTGTTTTGTGCAGGATCTGTGTGTAGCTGGACCGGCAAAGAGAGCAAGGAGCTGGGAACAAGAGACAAAGAGAGAGGACAAGGATCGACTAAGCGAAAGACACCAGGTTGGTTAATCTTTCTTCATTCTCTCTGTACTTTCATAAAGGAAATCATCAAAACTTTACTTTCAGTTGTTGCTAAAGACTGTCACCTTTAGAGTAGGGATAGGGTCATCCGCATCGGATACTTTTCCCCACAACACACGGTAATCATCTCATTTCTCGAAAATAACATTTGTCTCACTTTGGTTGTCCAAACAAAATAATCACTGATAATGCAACAACCTTTAAATCGAAAAGGATGGTAGAATTTTGTCACAAATATCACATAATTTTGGGTCATTCAACTGCCTATCATCTGCAAGGCAATGGATTGGTGGAATCTTTGTATAAATCTTTGGTCAACATCAACAAGAAGCTGTTGGAAATTAATAAGAAGAGCTGGAACAAGAGGCTGGTTCATGCACTTTGGGCAGATTGAATCAGTCAGAAAAAGTCTATTGGTATGTCACCATTTGAGCTGGTTTATGGAGTGGACACAGTATTTCCTGCTTCTCTTGCTGCCCCGGTGGTCAAACTTCTTCAGGAGGCCAGTAGTGAGGAAGATCCCACGCAGAGAAGACTGAATCAAATGATCCACTTGCAGCAAACAAGAGAAGAAGTTTTCAAAAACACATCCAACTTGCAGGAGAAGATAAAGAAAATCTATGACAAAAAATCAAAAGCGGACAAATTTCAGTTGGATGATGTGGTGCTGAAATGGGATGCAAGAAATGAGGAGAAAGGCAAGCACGGAAAGTTCTAAAATCTGTGGAAAGGTCCTTTCAAGATCGCAGCATACAGGGGTCAAAATGCCTTTCTTCTTAAAGAAATGAATGGGGAAGACTGTCCTGGAGGGTCGATCAATGGTCGACTGCTCAAGCGGTATCATTGTTGATATATTAACACTGCTTCCACTGTCATTGTAAATACCATTTTTACTTCAGTTTGGTTTCAGTATGTACAGTCAGTTTTTGAGTTATTCCAATTGTCAAGTTTGAGTCAATTTCTTGGTCTTCAGTTTTGTAAATAAGTCAGAGCCTTGTGCTGTTTATCAAAATGATGACTCCAGAGACCAATGGACAAAGAGGCACTGTCTAGCTCCTCCAGAGATCTGTTGTTCTTGGCACCTCCAAGGAGCTACCATCCCCCATTGGAGCCAATGTTAGAGTTGGTCTAGTCAGCGCTCCGTTAGAGATCAAAGCTCTTTGTGCATTTCAATTTTAGGTGTCCCGCTTCATCCACTCAACTGCATTTCGCTAGGGACATGTCATGATCTGATAGAGAAATTCATGCTACTCATTTTCCTTGATGTTTGGCCTCTGCTGGTTCAGGTCTTGGCCCAAAATCAATCAAATTCATAATAGTCAATGTCTGGTCCTATGACAGGACAGAGTCATTTTTTTATGGTTTGGATCTAGAAATTCATCAGTTTGGTCTTTGAAAACATGTCCAGAACAAGCCATGCAGGCCAGAGGGAGACCTTATACAGCTACGCTTAAGAAAGCTTCATCGTCACCTGAAGAGACATCGACTCTTCTTCAAAACTCTATTTTGAATAAATGTCAAACAAGGTCAACTATGACAAAATTTTCCAAAAATCGACAGTTGACATTTTCAGATGCAGTCATGGATTCCAAAGCCAGAGGCCCGTCATACAGTCCCTGCAAAGAAGTGCCGAAAATTTCATTATTTGAGCCCAAATTTCGAAGAAAAATGAAAAGCCAGAGTTTTTAAAAGGTCAATAAAAAAAAAAAGTTCAAAACAAAAACATTAGAAAGGGGGTTTTCAAGGAAGAAAAAATCAAACCAGTTTCTCTCAAGCCTATATATACATGTTTTGACCCAAAGCAGAGGTATTGTGCTGCTAGATGACTTGGAGAAGATATTTGCAAAGGTGTGAAGTTGATATGGTGAGCGTTTGAGTGAGTTGGGAGGCGATTTGGGAAGCGCGGCGCACACAGGCAGGAGTGCGGCGCACTCACCGGGCGCGACGCACACGTAGCCAGCCCACCGTTGAAAGATTACACGGGCGCGGCGCATACAAGGCATGTGGCGCACTGGGAATTGCGCACGGCGCACACAGTCCAACAGCCCAAAACGGTGCCAAACCACTTCAAAACTTGGAAAAAGCGATCAAATTGAAAGGTAAGCCTTGTAACATCACCTGCTCATCAAGTTTTGTCAAGAATATGGTATTTGTGAAGAGGTTGAATGATATCCAAAGCACAATGGCCAACCATGAAAAATTCACCATGAAAAACAATGGATGGGGTTGCAAGTTTGCGATGATGCCACCAAGGTTTTGCTCCCTTCCCCTTGTCCCCTCACTCCTCATCATTTCCACCCCCATTCCACCTTGTCTCCTAAAGAAACCGCCCTCAAACCCTCTCCCCTGTTTTTCAAGCGAATTTGGGCGACCTTTACAGTGCACGGCGCACACACATGGTGGCGCGGCGCACTCAGGGCATGCGGCGCACTGGGAGCCCGGCCACAGTGTTAACATTGCACTGGCGCGGCGCATACCTGGCGCATGGCACACTGGGCAAAGCGCGTGGCGCACAGGCCTGTGAGCCTAAGAAAGCACCGAATCGCCCAAAAATTTTTGGAATTGGCTCTTAAAATTGTAAAGGTGGCCCTAGATACCTTCACCACTGATCCTAAGCTCAAAGAAAAATATGATGTTGGTGACCATGAAATCAAAAGAAAACTTTTATTAAGCAAACACAAAAATGACACAAAAAGGGTAAAAAAGCTAGGGTTTTGCTACAGTAACTTGATGGTTAAATATGCTCCTACCCTACCTCTATCTGCTAAATTCCCCTGGAGCATTTTCCCCTAATAGTTACCCTAGCTACATTGCAATCATATCCCTTTGTCCCCTTTACTCATATAGCTCAAAAGTTCCTTAACCCTACCCCATCAAAAACACACCCCAAACACTCCCAAATCCCTGATAAATTTCCCCTTTAAACCCCTATTCCCCTTTTCATCATTCCCCTCCTAACACTCCCCTATTTTATTGTCCCCTTGGTAACAGATTTTCAGAGCATTCATCAGTGTCATTGAATTCAAAGGGCAGCACTAAACTCAGGGTACAAGCAGCAGTGATGGCATCAGAAAATTCATCAGATTATGAGGGGGATACACACAGTGACACAGCTTCAGGAGAACAGGCTCCTCGGAGACCTAGGAGTGGCAGACATGTCAGGGATGAACCAAACACCCTCATTGAGTTACAGGCATGCCCTCTCGCTATGTCTTGTTTCCAGCACTTAGCATGTTTCGAATTTTGTCAGAGGGTGGCAAATGTCAGAATTCATCATGAGTTGGCCCGTCTTTTTTCACTTCACCTACATGGAGGTCATTTTATCTTGGCAGGAGTCACTTTCACATTAACACCCGAAACCATATCAATGGCAATAGGCATACCAAATGTTGGAGAATAGTGGCACAAGAAGATGAAGGTGGAGAGGGAACTTTATGAGCCTTACATTAAGGCCAGTTGTTTGAGTCAGCTCACTAGAGTTTTCCCATTCAGATTTCTGAGAGATGAGTATGCTCCGCTCATGAAATTGATCATGAAATACTTCAGTTGTGAGGGGAGGTTTTCTCGCCTTTATGCATATCACATTAGGTTTCTCGTGCACTTTACCAGGGTGCATATGATGAACCTCCCATTTTTCATCTACGGGAACATAGAGAAAATGAAAAAGTTCATGCAGCACAAGACCCCTCGGCAGCAGCTCAACAGTGTATATCACTTCGCTCTTATCCAGATTTTGGTGGATCATTAGTTGGGATTGCAGGGCATTGCTTGGGAGGACTTCATCTCCCGTGACTTCTTCAGCGCTCCACAGGTAGTATCAGAGGCAAAGCATGAGATAGGTGGTCCTTCTCATCATCATGAGCGCCATGAGACCACTGTGGTGCCATTTTCCATCACATATCAGAGAGGCTATCCGAAAGGCACCAGGCCTTTGTTTGCAGCAGCAAAGCGAGTGTTATCTCCACCCGGGGTGGAAGGGGCCTCGCTTCCTACATCGGCAATACAGGTATAGGACAAGGGAAAGAAGCCCAAGCATGAGGAGGGGCCTTTAGGTGTTCCACCAGGTGAACAAGAGACCGAATTCATTCTCCTTCATGATGATGATGATACAGATACACGTCCGCAAAGTGCATAACTGAAAGAGATCTTCTAGGAGAAAGAGACAGAGATTCACTCCTTGTTAGTCAAGTTGGAGATGACCAAATGGAACATCAGGTATTTGGAGCATAGGAACAAATATCTGGAAGACCAGCATGTCATCATGGAGCTACAGAACATCTGTGAGGATCGCCTAAGTGCCCAGCAGAGGAGGATTGAATTCACTTCATTGGAGCAACAGGTTATTGATGATCGTGAGTCTGTTCTCGAGAGAGTTAACATGCACTTGGACAACATGTTGAATAAGGCCGGTGAAGACAACACACTGCTGAGACACATGGCTCGTCATTACAGGGCACAAAACTTGAGTTTGAGAGCCTGAATAAGGAGTTTGAAAGCAAAATTGAGGAAAGCCACAAGAAGGGAAAAACGGGCAAAAGAGAAAGACAGTATTAGATTCTTGGCTGAGGCTTCCTTGGCTTAGCATGGCACTCCATAGAGAGCCCCCAACCCAAATTTCAAAAAATTTGGGGCAATTTTGTGTTTTTGGAAAATTTTTGGTCAAAAAACAAGGTTTTTCTCCCCGTGCGTCGCGCACCCCACGCGGCACTAAAATTCTAGAGCTCGAAATGAGGAATGGCTTACATATTTGGATTTATAATCGAAAAATATGTCTACTGGTGTTTAGGCAAGAAATTTTGATAAGTTTTTGGTCTCCTAAAGGTCAAAAAATACCCAAAAATGGCCTCTCTGCCACGTTTTGGACACACAGAAAGCAGTCTTGGGAGAATGAAGATTTGGAGGGGCAAATGAGCACTAAATTCAAAAATTATAGTGGGGTTAGAAAGTAGACAGGCCAAGATTTCCAACAAGCCCACTTGGGCACATTTTGGACACCTGCAAGTGCCCCAAAAGAGGTCCCAAAGTAGCGCGACGCACATAGAAAAGCGCGCGACTCACAGAGGAAATTTTGCCCAGTTTGCTCCCGTTTCGCGAAATTTCGGGTCGCGACTCTCCAAGTGGGCCCGATCATCCACTCTTCAGTTTTTTGGCACCAAAGGCAGCTTTTAAAGAGTTTTCTATCTAGGTGGGCATCTATCCAAGTGGCAAAGAATGCAAAGGGTCACCACAACCAAATGTCATGCTTGAGAGCGTTGCACCTGTAGCTGATGGTTGGCTCTCCATCTCCATTTTGAAATGATTTGAGTAACTTCCCAACCCATGGGCCTTCCATCTCTTCTCCACACATTTTATATATTGTATACATTTTATTTTCAAAGGGTTGGCTGGCTTGTAACTTCTGAGAGACTGTGGGAAAGAAACTCTATTTCTGCACTGTGAATTTTCGACAGAGAGTTAATGAAAGGCAGCAGCTCTATTTCATGAGATTCTTGTGGTAGTGAGTGTAGAAAATTTGTTCTTATGTTCCATATGTATCTTGTTATGTTTCATAATTCATTTCATGTTTCATTTCAGTGAAATTTTCTAAGTGAGATTAGGTAGAATTCAATTTATATTGCTCTGCCTGTGGGAAAATTTCATGTGCAGTGTTATTCTTCTGTTGAAAAGGATTCATGCGACCATGCCCTTTTCACTATCTTCGGAAATATTTCCATTCCACGTCACCTTAAGTTAAAATTGCTGTGCTTCCCGCCTACCTTACCTCACGGAATAATCTGTGCCTTCATCCTCAATTCTCTGTTCTTTGCTAAGCGCCAGTCCCATATACACCTCAGAAGTTCAGTCACTTCGAAAATATTTTCCAAAATCATTTTTCACTTACTAGCCTAAGGTATATATCGCATTGCAAGTCATCTCATACCATTTTGCCTATCCATTCACTGAGCATGACTCGGAGAGAGCCCTCTCCTGCTCTGGTAGGGCTAGCTACCAGACTGAGCATGGTTTGTGGTTACCCTAATTTTTGCCTTCTTCAACCTAAGGCAAATTTAGGTGCTAACATGCGTATGATGAGAAGCATGCCATTTCTTCTCATATATGCAAATTTCTCTCTTGTGCCCAAGATTGCCACAACTGTGGCATTCAATATGGCTTAAAAATAGGGCAGAGGAATTACCATATCGGTCAGCAATCTTGTATGAATTCTATTGTTGCCAACATGCCTTATCTTAACCTCTTTACACATTATGGGGTTGCTTCTACCCAATGCATCTTGTTTTCTTGCATGCCATCTACAGTCTATGGCTTTATGTCCAAAGTTGTTGCAAGAAAAACAATAACCATGAAAAGGATTTTGAGGACTGAAGATACCTTTTCTTTGAGGGATTTGACCTTGAGGATGAAAGGACCTCTACTGGTTCTTCATGTGCCTTTCATGATAATTTGCATTGCTACCTCACACTCTTTCTTTCCTCTGCCTTCTCCTCTTTTGCTACTACTACATTCCTTGCTGTTGGAGTTCAACAACTTCTTTTCCTATGTTGTTGTTAGAACCTTGAGTTAGCTTTACCTGGGAAGTTGACCCTCCAGCCTTCATAATCTTGGAGCTTTTTCCTTTGAAACCCAAAAAATCCTTGATGAGACGAGATATTTTCTTGCTAAGAAACTCATCCAAAACTTTCTTTCTCTCCTCAAGATTCTGATATTGAGACAACACTTTATTTGAATTTTCTAAGTCATGTATCAATGAGACTACTTCAACTTGTAGTCTCTTACAGTAAGCTTCCTTCTCACTCAGCTGATTGGTCAACATGCCACTCATCCTGCTAGCCTCTTCATGTTGAGCATTGTGATTTACTATTATTTTTCTCAACTTTTCATTCTCAAGCTCATAAATTTTCAGTTTCTCCTCTTTCTTGATATTTTCCTTTGATAGGTCCTTGATCTCCTTTAGAGCAGAGATAAACTTCTTTCTAAAGTAGATCCTTTCATTCAAATCCTTCTCTTCACTATCAGAGGTTCTAGCTGAGTCACCACAGAGATCTAAACCCATCTCTATGTCCATGGAGTCTTCCACAGGTCTAAGGGGTATCCCTTTTTCATCATTGCTAGGAGTACTCTTATTTTCTCCTATGGATGAGCACACCCGATATCTCTCTTCTTCCTCTGCAGTACTCTCATTTGATACTACTACAAATGTAGGTCTCTCTTCACAACAACTAGATGTATGACTATATTTATCTTCAAAAGAATAATATGCACATCTAGTAGCTAAATTACCTATCTCTTTACAATTATCACATAGCAATAGTGTACCTTTGGAGTTGCTGGCCTCTCATCTAGGTCTCCTTCTTCACCATCGTTGGAGTGAAGATAAAAAAATATTCTCATAGGAATAAATATCTTCAATATTTTGTGTATATTTCCTTTTATATGCCTTCTACTTTTTCTTCCTTCTCTTTTTATCACCAAAATCTACATGTTTTGTTTCACTACTTGAGCAACAATGTTCCTTGGCCTCTTCTTGAGCCATATGGCTATATCCTTCATACAAACATTGCAGTCTGTCCAAATTTTCCCTTGTTATCTTGCAATGCCTTACTTTCTTGGCATCTAGCTTAGACATCCCCTTCATGATGACCGCGTTGGCTTCTTCATTCTCCTCACTATTTTCTCCATTCAAAACAAAGCGCCATACATCAACATCCAAGGCCATGAAATATGCTTCCATTCTAATATTCCAAAATGCATACTTTGTTCCATTTAAGAATGAAACTCCTTCTGATGTAAGCCAAGTTTGATTAGCCATTATTTCCGTTTGATCTATCTTCTAGCGGTTAAGTTATTCTTGAAGGAACTTGGCTATGATACCAATTGTTGGAAACAAAGTTAATACTAAGAGGGGGGGGGGGGGTGAATCAGTATTAAGGATAATTTTTACTTTTAAGCCAATTTATTTTTCCTCATTCAAACTTGGCAGCGATTATATAAAAGAAGCCATTAACAATTAACAACCACAACAATAGCCATATCATCACACAAGCATACATGTCATGAGAAGAAAACACATGAACACAAAGGTTTTATGTGGAAATCCTTTTGGTAAAAAACCACCAAATCTTATTGTTGTTATTGATGTAAAATAAGAGCACCTACTCTATTAGATCAATCTATTTTGTGAGCCACCTCTCACAGGAAGCACCAACTCCCTTTTATTGTGTTCTAGCACCCATTACCAAGAAGTACCAACTCCCTCTTTTTTTAGACACTAATCCAAATTACTAGAAGAACCATGTGAAGCACCAACTTCATGGATTTGTTGAAAGCACCAACTTGCAACTCCTTGGATTTATGAAAGAACCAACTTGCAGGAGGCACCAACCCCTAGGCCTTCTTAAGCACCCACTAGAGATGGAAGCACCAACTTCCAGTATGAAAGCTCCAAGCCACACTCAAATAGGAACTCAATGTTCACTGTCATTGGCATCCACTCTACCTGATATCAACTCTATTCTCTTCAACCCTTAGCCCAAGAAACATTTTGTCTCTGCTCACTCTACAATAGCCTACTATCACCATCACAAAATCATACTACTGTCGGAATTCTGTCCACTGCAAGCAAAATCAAACTCTTCTCGGCCTTCTTCCTCTGCACATGCACCTTCAACCTTTTGCAATACAACACCAGATCTCTCTCGGGGTCTCTATCTTCTGCTTAGGAACTCTCAACATTTCACAATAGAACATAATCACTTAGCCTTACACACACCAACTTATTCTCAAAACAAAGCTCTCCACATGGCTCAAATCTACACAATGTTGCTCCCCCTTCAGTTTCTCAATGGAAATCCTAAATTTTGTTCCTTTGCTGCACTAAACTTGATGTTGCCTCTACTGCATGTTTCTACACTGCCCGAGTGTAGCTTTCCATGGCTCTCCATCTTGTTGTTGTGTCTGACTAGGTGACTACATTAAATCTTGAGAATGGGCTCTTGAGAATTATCCATACTTGAGAATTAAATCTTTAGTCCATTTGCACACTCCAATGAGACCAATCATGAATTATTTCTGCATGCATAACATGGATCTCCTTCCTTCTTAACTGCTTAGTGAGATTAGGGTGTACTTCTGGCATGGTTCTCTTGTATTGTGATCAACATTTCTGCATTTAGTCATATTTTACATTTAATTATTCATTAACATGTAAGGAAGGTCAAGTATGGCCATTCTGGAGTCAACTACTACTTTTGCAAATCATGGTCCTCTTTGTCTTAACCCAACGATTACTGTAGCTGCCATTACTCCCGCGACACCAACCTTCTACAGGAATTTACTTATCTGTTGACCTAATCATCCTCATAAAACTTCATAGACCTATGTACAACAATATCATAGCTCTCATATCTTGTAACTTTTATTAAAGTGATATTACGAGGTCGCAGGGTTTTGAGCTCCTTTCACTTTACCTCTTCCTATCTTTCCTGCATGGGACTGGGCATTACGACTAGTGGCTTGGTGCTAAGGTGCTAAGGTGCTAATGTCTTCAAATCCTATTGGGGGCCTATCTTCCTTTGTTGACTGTTCTCGCCCTTGGTTCTTTTGGGTTTCTATGTATAGACAAAAACATACATTAGATCCCCTTTCATCGAAACTTTTTCATAAAGCATTTGCACAAGAGTTACGAAACTCCAAGATTTGAAATTATTCATAACACTTAGGTGCTAACCTCGCTTTGTGCCCTTGGTCCTTTTGGTCTCCCATGACCAATCGCCACCACATGGCGCTAGGAAATGTGTAGAAGGATCTGCATGCTCTACAGATCCAGATAGGGCGACTTCAAGCGAGCATTGGACAAGAGGGTGGGGTTTAGGTGACCCTGCAGCAAGCGAGCATGAATTTGGATCAGGATTTGTATCTCCATGTGATCCAGTTTCCAGATGGGGCCCTACGTGCCCAATCAGAAGGAGCCAACACCCAACTTTAATAGATCAAGGATATAAACATCAACCTCATGGCACTCCATATCTAGACTCTACATGAGCTACACCAAGGCATTTCATGATCTAGGTGGATGTTGGTGGCCACCCACCTATCCCATTTGGACCCCCACAACTATCTCTTTTAGTTTCCGTAATTGTAGCACAATTTACTATTTCTAGCAGTTTTTCCGGTCCTGAACTTCCGGAGCTGTTTTGAGGACCTAAACAACGTTTTTTGGGAAATCTGGGAGTAACATGGCTCCATGGACTAATGTTGCTCTTCCCAATGTTTTATTGCTCAAATAGATCTTTCTAATGAGCTATTGTACACATCAAACAGAGATCGTATTCCAAAGTTACGACCCCGGAAGTTGATGTACCAATTTACCCAAACGAGGCCCACAGTTTGGCGTTTCATCTTCTAGGGTTAGGTTTTTGGATGTTAAGGGTTTTCCATAGTTTCTCAACAATAAATAGGCCTTTGAGCCTCATTGTAACATAGTTCAGAGGCATGTAGCCGCCACGTCTCTTCTCATAGATAAGCTACCATCGCCCTAGCTGGTTTATTTCCATTTCTGTTTGTAAGCATATTTCAGTATTTTACATTAATGAAATGAAGTATTATTTCCACTGCATCTCTGTGTTTATGGTTATCTATGTCATTTGTTGCATTCCTATTTAAATCCAGATCAGTGGTATGAGAGTGATATGTTTTTTCTCTTTTTTTCTTTGCATGCCCCCAACGAGGTCAGGATATAAGGAGTTAGGGCTTGAACTAGTCAAACCTTTGCAAGACCAGCCTCGCAAATCCCAATGGCCTCCCATGGAAGATGAAAAGAAAGACGAGGGGGCAGGAGATCCTATCAAAATCTTGCTCAAAGAATCCCTCGAGTGACAAAGGAACGCGATGATGGACAACTTTGCCCAGATCCTTCAGCGGCTACCCAGAGGCGACACATCGGCTTCCAGCAGCTACTCTGGAAACGCCATGCACTTTAAGGTACAAGTTAATTTTGAAATCCCCATATTCGAGGGTTAGATAGATGTAGATGCCATAGATAAATGGTTAAATATGCTAGAGGGTTATTTTTCTGTTCATGAATTTTCGAGTTGGGAAAATATTGTTTTTGCTCTTCTCAAAGATGCTCCCCACATCAAGGACTAGTGGGAAACCTACTGCGAGCAGAAGGATGAAAGTATGGACTCACTGTTCTTAGATGCATCCACTTGGAATTCCTTTCGGGATGCCATCAAGGAGCAGTACTACCCTGTCAAAATCTATGAGGACAAATACATAAAGTGGACCACACTGCGGCAGGGACAGGACCAAGATGTGTCGGAGTTCACAAACATTTTTCATACCCTTCGCACACAATTGGGTATCAAAAATTCTAAGCTACATCTAGTACTCAAATACCATGGTTGTCTACATAGATACATCCAGGAAGATATGGAGTTCCTGAACATCTCCTCGCTCGGCACGAAGTACCGATACGTTGTCAAAATTGAGCAAAATTTCAAACAGAAGAAGCAAGACTTTGGATCTATGAATCTGAAGACCAAAGGACAAAGCCAAGGCGGGGTGACCCAAGGCAACCTGCCGAAGCTACAAGAAAAGAAAAACACCATGAAGTCGAAGAAGGACACAGGAAAGTGGTGTGAGTTCCATAAGAGCCCCACTCATAACTCAAGTGAGTGTCGGACCAAGCAGTCGCTGGTGGCCGAGTTGAAAGCTTCAGAATTAGATGCATGTTCCAACCGTGAGTCAGAACCTGACAAGGCGAATGGCAAAGGGAAGCAGATCATTGACGCGGAGCCTAGCGCCACTGTAGCCACCACCAAGATCCAGAAGAATGAGCCCAAAGATCTAGAGGAGGGGGAGCGTCTTTTCCACTCACAGATGTGGGTGAAGGGTTCGCCGCTGTAATTAATTGTTGACAGCGGGAGCCAAAAGAACCTCATTTCAGCAAAGGTTGTGAAGTAGTTGGGCCTATTGACTACATCACACCCACAGCCGTATAACATTGGGTGGCTTCACCAAGGACAAGATCTTTGAGTTCGCCAATAGTGTCGCCTTCCCTATAGCATCAAACCCTTCACATATGAGGTATTGTGTGATGTTACACCTCTGGATGTTTGTGATGTACTGTTAGGCCAACCATACTTGTGGAGGTGACATGCTGTGTATGAGTCAAGGCCTCGTGTTGTCATTATTTATTCGTGTAATTCATTATACAGGATACTGGAGGTAGCCCCACCTACCGCCACCTCTTTGATCACTGCTAAGAAAGGCAGCAAGCTCATCTCCTAGACTAGGAAATTCATTTTCTGTCTAGTTCACTCCCAAAGTAAGGGGGAGATCGTCACCACATCCATGACCCCTGCGAAGGGTTTCTCCACGCAGCAGCAACAATAGAGGGATACGGTCATGAAAGAACACATGAACAAATTCTCCTCATCCATAGGGGTGCCACACAAGCTTCAGGTGGGCAACAAACTCTGGTTGCATCTACAGAAAGAATGCCTTACAAGAGCCCATCAGAAGCTCCAACCACGCCGACATGGTCCTTACACCATTACCAAGGCTGTGGGAAATAATGCTTTGGAGCACAACATTCCTCCATTCCTTCACTTTCACCAAGTGTTCAATGTGTACCACCCTCGACCATGCTTCCCACCATTACTGGACACATCTGAGATTGTAGAACAGCTCACCAGGGATCAACTTCAGTAGATGGAGGAACTCAACACAATGGGGACCATTGCTTCCTAGGGGGGAGGAATGATCCAGGAAGATGTTGGTGGCCACCCACCTATCCCATTTGGACCCCCGCAACTATCTCTTTCAGTTTTTCAGTTTCCGTAATTGTAGCACAATTTATTATTTTTAGCAGTTTTTCTGGTCCTGAACTTCTGGAGCAGTTTTGAGGCCCTAAATGAATTTTTTGGGAAATCCGAGAGCAACATGGGTCAATGGAGCAATGTTGCTCTTCCCAAAGTTGTAGTTCTCAGATAGATCTTTCTAACGAGCTATTGTACGTGTCAAACAGAGATCGTATGCCAAAGTTACGACCCCAGGAAGTTGATGTACCAATTTACCCAAATGGGGCCCACAGTTTGGCGTTTCATCTTCTAGGGTTAGGTTTTTGGATGTTAAGGGTTTTCCATTGTTTCTAAACAATAAATAGGCCTTCGAGCCTCATTGTAACAGAGTTCAGAGGCATGTAGCCGCCACATCTCTTCTCAGAGATAAGCTACCATCGCCCTAGCTAGTTTATTTCCATTTATGTTTGTAAGCATATGTCAGTATTTTACATTAATGAAATGAAGTATTGTTTCTGCTGCATCTCTGTGCTTATGCTTATCTCTGTAATTTGTTGCATTCCTATTGAAATCCATATCATTTCAGTTGAACAAAGGGTTAGGGAGCAATGCGCACTGCTATTCATTAATGAAGTTAAGACCAATAACCAACAGATATTTCAAGAAAAGGTGCAGGCGCTAAAAGAGAAGGAATAATTTTCCACACGCAGCCAGAACTTAGAAGCAGCGATTACAGAGGTGTGTAATGCGTTTCCTAAACTCAACATTGCAACAGATGCAGAATCAATAGAAAAGATACAACTGGTTGTGGAGGTCAAAGAGTCTAAGGATGAAATTGAACGAGTCTAATTTGAGCTACAACTATAGATTTCGGAGCTGCAATTTAAGCTACAGCTAACAAAACCGCAAGATGTTCAGGAGCAGTGCATAGCAGCTATCAAGGAGGGAATGTCGACACTAGATGCAACAGTCAAGGACTGCACATAATTATTTGAACATGCGATGGAGATATGGACATCTCTGTAGGGTGACCCCACTCTGCAGAATATCGACACTCACCTTAGAGAAAAACAACAACAATTTGATGAGATAAGGTTGACTACGTGCACTTTGGCACAAGTACAACAGTTTGGGTGGTTACAGGAAGGAAAGAAGCTATAGTCTGAAATTGAAGAGTTGCACCAGAAAGAGGCCATTCTTAGGGCTAGAACCTAGCCTTGGATAGAGGAAGCTAGCCAACTCACTTTGTCAGTGAAAAAAAAGTTA
Organism: Pinus tabuliformis; assembly: GCA_031772625.1. NCBI lineage: Eukaryota > Viridiplantae > Streptophyta > Pinopsida > Pinales > Pinaceae > Pinus > Pinus tabuliformis. Next base: position 1,253,633,864 of record CM062819.1, read on the forward strand.
AAAGGCATACAACAGACGCACAAGACAACGGGCCTCACGGTGGAAGGCCCCATTACAGAGAAATTAGTCAAGGAAGTGTAGCAGGCAGCTATGTAGGGAAAAATTGATCTGTAGGTTTTGAAGTTGGAATTCTATGAACTCCAAGCCAATATTGAAGCGCCAGCTGAGTGACTCGAGGACTTGCAACCAAATTGTGTTGGGCGCCTATTGGGATGGGGTTCCTTGGGCTAAATTTTGTTAAATTTTGTAAGTCCTTTTTTTAAAGATGTAAAGTCTCTACGATTTGTGGAAGCGGAGTGCGAATATAATAAGATTCAAAGGGGCTTTAGCCCCTTAGGTGGGTAGGTGATAGGAAGGTTTTGAGACCCGCCCATGTTCCGCAGACCTTGGTATTGTAAAAGAAAGGGCTATAAATAAAAGAGTCATAGTGAGTCTAGAAGAAAATGGGATGATATAAATATTTGTAAGAGCAAGTAAGCTAAGGCAGGAAGGGTCCATTTCCTGTACTTAGGCAAAGGGGAAGGCTCCTACAGCTGAGTGTGTGGAGACCTTGGTAAGTTTACAGGCTGAGTGTGTGCACTCCTGTAGCTGAGTGCACAGGGAAAATGAATTTGTACTTAAATGATTACATCTAATAAAGATTGTTTTGATCCAATATTTGTACATCTGTGTAACTATTCTTACTTCTACATTTTTCTATTTTTTCACTCTGTATTGCAATTTATATGAATAAATGCCTATCTTATGCACAAAAGTGGTATTTCAGTACAATTTATACATGTCATGAATAATTAGAGACCTTCGTAGATCTAGATCCTGTTTAAGTGAATTATGCTAATTATATGTTTCGGAAGGTTTAGGGTTGGCGAAGATAGAATTAAGCCCTAGGAGCCTTAGGAACCTATTAGACAGGCCTCTAGATGCAGAAACCTAGTTCTGTCATCCCCCAATACTGCTTCAGGTGAGACTGTAGCCTATGCTATGTTGGTTTTTTCCAAAAGGGCCAGCAGTTAGGGTTTTTTGGTTGGCACAGTCAACTTTGAACCTGGGTCATGCCCCTACAAGTCAACACTAACTCAAAAGATGATCTCCCAACTTGGTCTCACAACAGTTATGGGCTTGCCTCCAGAAACTGAAAAATACTTGAGGTAAGTAGCCTTGATGATGGGAGTTACGTAGTTCTGATTGGAAGTCATCCTTGAGCTCAAAACTACATATTCATGGAAGGCATCCTAGCACTGAGTCTAGAAACTATGAATCCCTCACTAAGCTCAGAAACTATGCAGTGCACTAAGCTAGAAAGTTTCCTAGTTCCTAGGAATTGTGCAGTCTTTCCTGACAATGTGCATAATAAGTTTCCCTAGAAAAAATAAAAAAAAAACCAAAGGCTGAAAGAGAAAAAAAGCATCCTTAAAAAATTGGGATCTATTTTTCATATCTCGAAGGAGGAAGTTTTGTTATTTTTGGAAGCTTTTGCCAAGTGTTGCTTTTTCCTTGATTTTAGGCATGCACGTCATAAACCGTAATTCACTATATCTATTTAATCGACGCCTCTAAAGCTCATTTTCACATTTTATCTTGGATCTCTAGCATTCCCGAGGAGATGAAGGAACCTTCGGTGCAATTGTCATCACTTTTCTGGGTGAGTTACGCTTTTGTCATATTTTGCTGCTTTTTTGTCGCTTTTTGTTGTTTTGTTTGTGTGAGTGTTGTGTTACTTATTTCTCTTCATATTTGCTGGAATTTCAACTTGTTTTAACTTGTAGAAGCTTTTTTTTTTAAGTTTTCATTTGCCTTTCAAAAGTGTCAGATTAGTTTTCTTGTATTTGCACCGAAGGTCGTCATTCTGGTGAGTCTCCTCACAAACTTTATTTTCCTTCTGTTTGATTAGTTCTTTCAATTGATCTACATGAATTTACTCATAATTAGTCAGTTTTTCACTCAAATTCACATCATCACTCACTTCTTCTCATTTTTCACACATCCATTAGGCAAATCTACACTTGCTTTGGCCAGATCTTTCCTTTCCCAGCTGGGCACTGCACAATCCTAAGGCTCAAGCCACGAGCTTGGCCTTTGGAACTACGCAATGCACAGTATAAGCTATGATCTAGGTGGATAGTTGTAGCCACCCACCAATTTCATTTGGATCCCAACCATTGTTTCTTTTAGTTTTTCTGTTTCCTTAATTGTAGCACAGTTTACTATTTTTAACACTTTTTCAGGTCCTAAACTTCCAGAGCCATTTTGAGGCCCTAAACGATATTTTCTTGGGAACCTTGTACCAATAATTTTGTATCTAAAATCATATTTTTCATTTTAGTCCTCAGAGAGATCTTTCCAAAGGGGTATCATGCACGTCAAACGAAGATAATATGACCAAGTCACGACCCCAGGAAGTTGGCTGTCTAACTAACCCCAACGGGGCCCATAAACTCTTGGTGTTACATCTCCTCGGGTTAGGATTTTGGTTGTTTAGGGTTTGATATTATTGTTCAATAATAAAAAGTCCCTTCAGCCTCATTGTAATGCAATTCAGAGGCATGTAGCCGCCACATCTCTTCTCAGAGATAAGCTACCATCGCCCGAGCTAGTATTATTTCCATTTTGTTTGTAAGCATATTTTAGTATTTGATATTAATGAAATGAAGTGTTATTTATACTGCATCTTTATATTTATGGTTATATTCGTAATTTGTTGCATTCCTGCTTAAATCTGGATCAGTGGTATAAGATCGGTTTGCTCTTTCTCTGTTTTTCTTTGCATGTCCCCAATGAGGTCGGGATATAAGGAGTTAGGGCTTGAACTGGTCGAAACTTTGCAAGACCAGCCTCACAAATCTTGATGGCCTCTCATGGAAGATGAAAAGAAAGATGAAGGAGAAGGAGATCCTATCAAAATCTTGCTTGAAGAAGCCCTTGAGCAACAAAGGAACACGATGATGGACAACTTTTCCTAGATCCTTCAGCGACCACTCAAGGGCAATGCATCTACATCCGGTAGCTACTCTGGAAGTTCCACACACTTTAAGGCACAAGTTAACTTTGACATTCCCATATTAGAGGGTCAAATAGATGCAGACGCTGTAGATAAATGGTTAAATTTTCTAGAAGGATATTTTTCCGTTCATGATTTTTCCAATTGGAAAAAGATCACTTTTGCACTTCTCAAAGCAGCACCCCACATCAAAGACTAGTGGGAAACCTACTATGAGTAGAAGGATGAAAGTACGAACTCACTATTTCAGCCGCACCCACTTGGAACTCATTTCGGGATGCCATCAAGGAGAAGTACTACCGTGTTGGGAGTTATGAGGATAAATACATAAAGTGGACAACGCTGTGATAGGGAAGGGACCAAGATGTGTTAGAGTTGTTGGCATTCTGATACAAGTGTTATTCTTGATGGAAACTCACTTAGATGAAAGAGAACGATGCAACATGTTAACATCAAAGAATTACAGATCAGACTATAGAGAATTAAGAAAGAGAGGTATATGCAGGTTCACCTTGACCAAGCTGCGTATACATGCAGGCTCACTGAACACAAGTAGCGTATACATACACACGCACTTTCACAGAAGGAAAAGCGCGTATATGTTGGAAAAATAAGTTTTTGGTCCGAGGTATTTGGTCCAAGATATTTTGATCCATGGTATTGGTCCAAGGTATTTGGTCCGAGGTATTGACCCTAGGTATTTGGTCCAAGGTATTGGTCCTAAGTGGTTTTGATCCATGGTATTGAGAAATGCCTAAAACTATATAAGGAGGAGAAGATCATTAGGCCAAGGTGTGCAAGTATTGAATATCTGATGAAGTGTGAGATCTAGTATGCAGGTTATTGGCTTATGGTGCTTTGCTTGATCTGAACCAAGGATGAACCTTAGCGGTTGATGAGGGATAAGATCTAATGATGGATCAGGATCTTAAGACTTGAAATGAATTATCATTATGTGGTTTGATCATGTATAGTCTAGATCTGAATATTGACGCATGTGTTATTCTGTAAATAGCTGCAAAATTATGAATTAATATTTGCAGATGTGTATGCTGGTTGGCTTTGATAAAAGTGCGTATACACGCTGGTTCAACACATGGAAGTAGCGTATACCTTATGAAGTATGTTTCAGTTGTTTCTGTTTGCTGTTGCAAAGTTTTGGGTTCTGTTTTAGGTTCTGGTGATTGTATTCTGGTGACATTGTTCTGAATGATCAGATTCAGGTTATGGTGATTGAGTTTCAATGACTGGTTGATGCAAATGTACTTGATGATTTTATTGCAGTTATGATGTTGTTGATGGGTCCAATATGAAAATTGAATGAAACGTGGCCTTGAGATTGTGGTGTTGTGTTCCAGGAGTATCCAGTCTAAAAATTCATGAAACGTGGTCCCTAGTAGAAGAGTGGAGTTTTCTGTAGGCTGGCACCTACGTACTAGTAAACATATTGGCTGGTACAAGAGCTAGGGGGTTGTAGCTCCCTTCCAGTAGTAGCTGGAGAATGAGAGAAGGTTGTAGCCTTCTATAGGTGGGTGCCTGCGTATTGGTATGAGTCTACACCAGTACAAGATTGTAAACAGATTTTCTTATTATTAAAAGAAGGCAGAGACGACAACAACAGGTGGTTTTTACCCACATTGGGTTTCCACCTTATATCTTGGTTTTCATGTGTGTTGCTTATGTGTGATGCTTTATTCTTCTTTTACTGCACTATCTAATAAATCTCTGATATATCGGTTAAAGTTCAATACATGATAAACTGTCTAAATCAAAATTTCTCTGCATATATGCTAGTTGCATAAAGTACAGTCACATGTACGCGCTAGTTCACTTAGCTGAAGTAGAGTATATAAATTTGTTTGGGAAATTAAATTATTGATCTGATAATACTGATTCACCCGCCTCTCAGAATTATTTCCAACAATTGGTATCAAAGAAAGTCCTTCAGAAGAAGCTTGATCTATTGAAGGGAGATCCGTCATCATGAGTAATCAAGAAAGCGTGGGATCCATCAGACGACCAATATTTGATGGGAGCAACTTCGTTTATTGGAAAATAAGAACCACTAAATATCTACAACCACTTGGAATGGATGTCTGGGAAATTGTGGAAGGAGGATATACATTTCCAAAAACAATTCCTACAGATACGACAGGTAAAAAGCAATATGAAACCAATGCCAGAGATGTCAATACCTTACTGGGAAGTTTGTCACAATTAGAGTTTGTCAAAGTCATGCAGCTCAAATCAGCCAAAGAAATATGGGACAAAATCATTCAGAGATATGAAGGAGACTCTCAGGTAAAATGTGCTAAACTTCAAACTCTCAGAATTTAGTATGAAACTCTTAAGATGCATAGTGATGAAAGTATAGCTAGTTACTTCTTACGTATAGATGAGGTTGTTAATTGTATGAAGAATTTGGGTGAAGAGATAAAGGAAGTTACCTTAGTTGAGAAAGTTTTGAGATCCTTATATACTAAATTTGAAACAAAAGTGTCTGCCATAGAAGAAAAACAGGATCTACAGACTATCACTATGACACAACTTCACGGAATCTTAACTTCCTTTGAGATGAGAAAAGGAGTTCCATCAGATATGAGAGAAGCCGCATTTAAAGCTTCAACAAAAGGAAAGGAAGAACACAATGAATCAGGACACATTTAAGAAGAAGAAGATGAGGTAAACTTTGTCAAGAAGCTTCAACGGGGTTTCGAAAGATTTAGAGGTAAGCTACCCTTCAAATGCTTTGCCTGTGGCAGGGTTGGTCATTATGCTGCCAAATGTACTCATAAAGATAAACATGAAAAAGGGAAGGAACATGCAAAATGGAATAGAAAACAAGTTGTAAATAAAAGAAATTACTGTACTCATGAAGATAGCAATGGTTTATCAAAGAGTGATGAAGATGAAAATAGTAATGACTATAGACTTCTAATGACTTATGACGATGACAATTTTTGGGATGCTTTAGAAGAAGATGACCTTCATGAAGAAATTTCTAAACTCAAAATCTATTTAGAAGAAAAGAATATGATTATAGATACCTTAACATACCAACTTGCTGAAAAAGAAAAACACAATGAAAACTAGAATGTGAAATTGTGGGTATAAGAAAGGATCTTGAGAAAATGAAATCCTCAATCTTGGATTTTCTAAAGGATCAGAAAGCTTAGATGAAATTTTCAAAGTACAACATTCTCCTCTGATAAAGACAGGTCTTAGATATACTGAAGAAGCATCTCAATCACAAAAGCTGCCAACTTCCACTAAAAGCTATGTTGATGTAGCAAAGACCAATGAACAATATGACAATTGTCAGCAAAGGCATAAAGTAGATCACTAGGTAAATCAGACTCAATTTATTCCAAGGATGAGTAGAAGCCACAACCAATCTCAGGTAAAACATACTCAATTTTCTCCAAAGATGAATATCAATAGAAACTACAATCACTAGGTCAATAGATTGGATAGTCGCATGAAATTCTTTAATGGGCAATGTTTTTCCTGTCATAATTTTGGACACAAAGCTGCTCAATGTGTTGCTTACAAAACCATCATGACTAGAGAAGCATGAAATCAAAGGAATGTAAAAGGGGTCAAGAAAAGTTCCTATAATAACTTTTCTCTTCTTGAAAATGAAACAGAATGCTCAATCTATAACAACTTTGGTCATGAAGAATCTAAATTTAGGAGCAAATTTCAGTAATCATCTCAAAAGGCCCAAACTCCATTAAATCCCAAGATATGGAGAAGGAAAGAATCTCAAACAGAATATGATCAAAGCACATGACAGGTGACAAAGAAAAACTTCACTCATATAATGCCTTAGAAAAGGAAAAGAATGTCTCATTTGGAAATGACACTCCTGCTATCATAAAAGGTAAAGGATTTGTTTTCTTGAAAGAAAAGGTTAAAGCTAGAAATGTTATGTATATAGATGGTTTATAGCATAACCTGTTGAGTGTCAGTCAAATGTGTGATCAAGGAAATGAAGTGGTGTTTCGATCAAACAGATGTGTTGTTCGTGAACTTGATACAAAGGAGACCGTGGTTGAAGGTACAAGAACTCCTAACAACTTATACATACTCAAGGGAGGACAAAAACAATGTTATCTAAGAAAAAATGATGAAAACTGGCTGTGGCATAGAAGATTGGGACATCTAAGCTTTTCTCAAATAAGAAAAGCATGCAGATTCAAGGCTGTTCGTGATCTTCCAGATATCAGCATCCCTGAAAACACAATATGAAAACCATGTCAATTCGGTAAGAAAACCAGAGCTCACTTCATTGAAAAAGAAGGGTCAGCTAGTAAGCCTCTTGAACTTGTTCATACTGATTTATGTGGACCATCAAGGAAAAAGTCACCTCGCGGAGAAGAACACTTTATTTTGTTCATTTATGGTTTTTCCAGAATGTGTTGGATAGGTCTGCTAAAGCATAAAGATGAAGGATTTGAAAAGTTCCAAGCCTTCAAAACTTTGGTTGAAAATGAATCAGTTAGAAAAATAAAATGCCTTAGATCTGATCGAGGAGGGGAATTTACCTCGGATGAATTCTTTGACTTTTGTAAAAAACATGGAATAAAAGGGCAATTATCCACCGCAAGGACTCCTCAGCAAAATGGAGTGGTAGAAAGAATGAACAGAACTGTTCAACAAATGGTTCGATCTATGTTAGATGAATCTAGAACTCCTGCAACCTTCTAGGGTGAAGCTTCATTCACCGCTGTAACTATTCTCAACCAAGCAAATGTTCGGGTAAATATCACTCAAACTCCACATGAACTTTGGTATGGTAAGTCTCCTACTGTAAAATACTTTAAATTTTTTGGAAGAAAATGTTATATCAAAAGGACCGATGAAAAAATTGGTAAGTTTGAGCCCAGAGTGGATGAAGGTATTCTTCTTGGTTACTCTTCCCGAAGTAAAGGATATAAATGTTATAATAAAAGACTTGGGAAAATTGTTGAAAGTATTGATGTTGTAGTTGATGAAGCATGCAAAAATCCAAAACAAACAAAAGCAGAAGATTATGACAATGAAGAATATGGGGAGTATTTTCCCACATCAAATAACGATGATATTGAAGAAGAAACCAATGAGGCACCAGAAGAAGAGATAATGGTAGAAGAAAAGACTCCGTCCAGGTATGTTCAGAAAAATCATCTAGAAACTCAAATTTTAGGGGAAAAAAGAGGCAGGTGCATAGACAAGAAGAACTATTACCGAAACCTCAAGATATCTAGCATTACTATCCTCCATCAAACCTCAAAAGGTAAATGAAGCATGCAAAGATGAATGTTGGGTCAAGGCCATGAATGAAGAACTTAAGCAAATTGAAAAGAAGAATACTTGGGAATTAGTTCCTAGACCTCATGATAAAAATATTATAGGAACTAAATGGTTATTCAAAAACAAGTTGAATGAAAATGGAGAAGTCATTAGAAACAAGGCCAAACTTGTTTGTAAAGGGTATGCTCAACAAGAAGGTATAGATTTTGAAGAAACTTTTGCACCTGTTGGTAGACTTGAAGCCATAAGGATGTTTATTGCTCTTTCTAGCTTTTAGAAATTCAAATTATACCAAATGGATGTAAAATCTACCTTCCTTAATGGAGATTTAGAAGAAGAAATTTATATTGAACAACCAAAAGGATTCATTCTTGGAAATTATGCAAAAATTGTATGCAGACTCAAAAAGCTCTCTATGGTCTGAAACAGGCTCTAAGGGCCTGGTATTACCGTCTTGACAAATATCTACACCAACAAGGTTTTTCAAAAGGTTCAACAAATAGCAATCTATATACAAAGATTGACACTGATAAATTGATAATTATTGTTGTTTATGTTGATGATATCATTTTTGGTAACAATGAAGAATCCGTGAGTTAGAATTTTGCTTTAGTAATGCAGTAAGAATTTGAAATGTCCTTGCTTGGTGAACTTATCTATTTTCTTGGTCTACAAGTTCAACAAAATAAAGATGGTATTTTTCTTTCACAAAAGAAATATCTCAAATAGATCTTTAAAAGGTACGGCATGGAAGATTCTAAACCTGTATGTACCCCAATGGTAACAGGATGCAGTCTAAGCTCAAATGATGAATCAACAGTAGTACATCAACCAACTTATAGATCCATGATTGGCAATATACTTTATCTAACATGTACCCGACCTGACATCATGCATGCAGTAGGAATAATTGGAAGATTCCAAGCAAATCCAAAGGAATCACACCTTTAGGCAGTCAAAATAAGTTTCAAATATCTTCAAGGAACACAGAACTTTGGTTTATGGTATCTTAGAGATACAAATCTCAATCTTCATGCATATATAGATGCAGATTAGGTAGGAAGTGTTGATGACAGGAAAAGCACTAGTGGTGGTGCATTCTATATGGGTTCCAGGTTAGTGTCTTGGTTCAGCAAGAAACAAAGTTCAATTGTGCTATCCATAGCTGAAGCAGAATATGTGGTTGTTGCATCTTGCTGCACACAACTTCTTTGGATGATGAAAACCTTGCAAGACATTCAGATCACATGCACTCCACCCATCTCCATTCTATTTGATAATACAAGTGCCATCAGTATTTCAAAGGATCCAGTCATGCACTCCAAGACCAAGCACATACCCATCAAATACCATTTTCTACATGAACAAGTGCTTGAGCAAAAGGTCAAATTGGAGTATGTTCCCTCCAAAGAACAGGTTGTTGATATATTCACTAAACCACTGCCCAGAGAGACATTTGAATATCACAAACAAAAGTTGGGAGTAGTTGCTGCATCATCCTGCTGTTAAATCCAACTTAAAGAAAAAAGGCTATTATACATGTGTTTAATGAAGTATAATCGTGTACACACGTGGATTTCTATGGGTAAAGAAGTGTATATGTGTTTTAGACAAGAAAACAGTGGGGCAGGATCTGATATGGGTGCTCTGACTGATATTGATGATTAATGTCTATATGCTCTTGTTGGGTAGCGGACCCCCCACATAACGATTTTGGGGCTCAAAGCCCACAATTTTGGGTAAAAGTATGGTAAAGGTTCCACAAAGTGCGCGGAGCATGAAATGTAATGGGTTAAGTCCAAGGGTAGTCCGCCCTAAAATGTTATAGGTTAATCTAGAAGGCATCGGCTTACCCATGGTCTGCAGACCATGGGAATGTATAAATAGAGCAAGGCTCTAGGCTTAGAAGGCGGTTTTTGGATAATAACTTTGATGTATGGGTTTACGAAAGCAAGAGTAATCTGAGTCTGTAAGTCCGAGTCATGGGTAGTAGAGGGTAGAGTAGGCTCTGCAGCTGTGTGCCCAGAGGCTTGCTAGAGTCTGCAGCTAAGTGCGCGGACCTTTGCAGCTGTTTGCGCAGGGTGGAATTGTATTGTACTAAGCAGAAGATTAATAAAGATAAGTGTTCCTGAACTACTGTGTATCTGATTGCAAATCTGAATGTTTATGCTTATTTTATGGTTTTATGAAGTATCTGATTGTGTGCAATGGGTTTAACTATTAAATGCTCAATTAAAGACCATAAAGAATAAATCAGATCTATAATAACTGCATTAAGACTAAGGATCTAAGAAACACCCCTTCGTGGATCTTCGCGAAGGCTAGACTGCTGCGTGGAATAGTATAAGTGCGTAGATTGGGTTGAGAGACATCCAGACCTCATCAAGACATCCCTAGGGTGTAGAAACCTGGTTCCAGCACCCTCCCATACTACCTCGGGTGAGACTTCAGTCCGTGCTCTGCGGATTGTTACCGAAAGGATCGGTAGTATAGGATTTGTTTGGCTAAAACTCTTCCAAACCTAGGTCAGGGCCCAATAAGCCAACAAATGGTTCTGTTGCCGGGACCGGGATCTGCCTAAAGGGATGTCTGATGTAGGAACACTAGAACCCTATGAAAAAAGAGATTGAAGAGTGGTTGGATCAGAAGCTTCACGAGTTCGTGGTGTAGGAGAACAAAACCCCATAGATATCTAAGAAGAGGTGGCTGGATCGCTACATATACATAGAAATCCACGAGATCTTCTTCGCGTCCTTCACGTTAGAACTATATGAGTGGATTGTGAGGCTAGCAGACAACACATGAAGGTGTAAGCTTGATCAGCCGATAGTGTGGATTCCGGAGTTAGTACATAGGCTAGAGGCATTTGAAGATAAGATCGCACGGGCTGTAGATCATTGGTTGGATCGGATAATAGGAGGGTTTATCATTGAATTTGCGATAGACACAATTGTCAACTACAACGAAGTCGAAAGGGATTTTCTCAAAGGACAACGAGGTAAGTACAAGAAATCATAGAATACCTGGATTAAAATGTTGTTATGTGAAAAACGAGCTATGCAAATCCATTGATGTCTGGGGTAACGCAGAGCGGAAGAGGCTACCAAGGGATCAAAGGATTAGAGAACAGTCCCCTGATTTCACTTTCACTGGAAAGGGAGGAGGAGCTTGCTGGGTTTTCTCCAAGAAGTGCAGTTTAGTTGATAAACCAGCTTATTCCACAGCTATCGCCCCCATCCACACCATTGCCTTCTTCACCTCCATCCACCCCATCTCCACCTACCTCACACACACCACCTGCAAGGGTTGGAATGGCGAGTGCGATCAAGTTGCTTGTTTTTAGAGGCATAGGAAATGAGGAACCAGATCAATTCTGGTTTGTGGTAAAGGTAGTATGGGAAGCCCAAGGCGTTACAGACGATAACATTAAAAACTCTACCTTGGTGAGCGCGCTGCAGGATCGCGCATTGACGTGGTATATTAAGCACTCTAGTGATCATTCGAATGCTGGAATAGCAAAGATCTAGGATGCATTGAACAGAGAGTTTATTCGACCAAAATTAGAAACTCAGTCAATCATCGGATTTAAGGAAATTGTGATGCTTCCAGGTGAGACACCATGGGATCTGGATCAGCATCTGAAAAGTATGATCCGTGAAGCTAATATGACGCTATCAGATGTGCAACACTGCGCTTGGTTTGTGGCATCCCTGACACTGCACCTAAGAGCAGCACTGTCACAACAGAAGATCTCGACCCAGGTTGAAGCTTTAGAGATAGCGATGAGGTTGCATGAAATGCTAATATGAGATACTGGGTTGGGAGTCCAACAAATCCATGCACAATTACAAAACCTATGCCTAGAGATGCAGAGTTTGAAGAAGGATAGGGTTCCCCAGTCAGAGGCGTGCGAAGAAGTGTGGTGTATAAAATGTAAGGGCCAGGGTCACGATAAGGATCACTGTCATGTATTTGCAAACTATTTGGCAGGAGGGGGATTGATGCCAGTGAGGCTAGAGGTACAAACAGTGCCAAGTGTGGCCCTTGCACTTTGGTACGTGATTTGTCAAGTAGGAGGAATGCACGCAACATAAAACTACCACCTATTGCAAAAGTATACCTAGGCTCCGTAGCAATTGTACTGTAACTTTTGTAGATCAGTGAGCCACGATGAGCGAACATGTTGAAGCTATGAACTAATGATGGATAGAACCCCGATGTATTGAATGAAGACTGAAATGCAAGGTTTTGATCCAGTCGCAGGGGCACGCAGAGGATTCCAAGGATGTGGATGAGGGAGAGGAGGAATGAGACCTGGACGAGGGTGCGGATAACTGATCTGTTATAACTGCGACAGGCTGGGGCACTACGATCGCGATTGTACCAACCCAATGAGAATATCTTGTCTGTACTGTGCATAGTTTGATCATGAAATGGTAGATTGCCCGACTCTAATCACCCAAATGCCCAAAGAAAGGGGTACTACAGCCTACCCCAACTCAAAATATCCAAATGATGAGGTCCGAACCATGCGAAGAGGACCCCAACATAAATATGGTACTCAGAAGCAGTGCAACTACGAGGGAAGATAAGAGGAAACTACCTGAAGAAGACTTGAAGGTTCACGAGGCTCCTACAAGGGAACCTGTGTCTGAACGTGCGAAGGAAACATTCAAGCAATCCAAGAAGGGCATCATGGAGGACTCCAATTCAGATAGTAAGGATCAACCTGAGCCGGGAGTGGATCCTTCTATGCTTACTACCTTCTTAGAAACATGTATGAAGCTACTACACGACAAGAAGGCAGTTAAAGGATTACAAGAACTGATCACTAGATGCAAAGGATTAGGAGAGCCACATATGATCCAAAAGCTTGGGAAGCATGCTTTGCGCACTAGACGAGAAATGCGATTGACAACGCAAATAGGTGAGTATGAGATGGATTAGGTCATTTTGGATTTAGGGTCGGATGTGAATGTGTTGCCTAAGCAAACGTGGGAATGCATGGGAAGGCCTACGCTACAGCGGTCTCCCATCCAACTGCAGATGGCCAACCATCAAAAGATCTTACCAATGGGAAGGTTGCAAGGGGTGATAGTGGACATTGAAGGCGTAAGTATGTAGATAGACTTTGACGTAATATAAATTGTTGATGATAGTAATCCATATCCCGCATCGCTAGGAATAGACTGGGCCACAGACATGAATGGGGTTATTAACTTAAAAAGATGGAAGATGATATTCGAGAAAAAGTCGCTCCGTGTAATAGTTCCACTGGATCCGACCGAAGGAGCGCGTTACACTAAACCTGTGCACGAGGAGGACAGTGATGAAGAACTAGATTCCATTTACCAGTTAACGACGCAAGACTAGTATCGGGTGAATCCAACAATGGATGAAAGACTCTCGTGGGAACGTGATAGTTCCTGCATGTCGGATTCAGATGAAGAGGTAGAGCACTGGCAAAACCGATTGCATGAGGTAACGACACTAAATTGTAATATGATGATCATATCATTGCGGCGCATGATAATCGAAGTAAGGACACTACCAGCAAGTGACGACACAACAAATGGGGAGGAATTCATAAACCACTAGGAAACTATAGTTATGGAGCAGAAGCGGCCCGATGCGCAAGAAGAGGTGCTACGTGAAACAAATACACAAGGGTGGAGTACACCTAGGGAGATTAGGTGGAATAGTCGTGAGCGTAGAAGGCGGCTACATGTATAAATCAGAGGCTCTCAGCATTGAAAGTGGCCTAGATAGCTTGAACAAAGTGAATTGAACAACCACCTATGACGGGGGATGCAGCCGTATAAACTAAATCTACACATACCAAGGGTTCGATGGACCTATAGGACCATAAAAAAAACAGGGTGTGTGAAGATGGCCTTATCCATGTTCAGATAGGATGAAACCAGGAAGGAAGAGGGAAGCTCCATGACCACCACCCCTGCAGTTCGTACTAGACACCAGGACCTAGGCAAGGAATTCAGCGATTGTAGGAAGCCATTCGGCGTGGCAGCTTGAGACTTCGCGAACTTGATGAAGAATGGGCAAGGCTAAGAAGGAAAAGTGCGAGGTTGGATGAGGAAATTAGAAAAATAAAAATTGGAATCGCATAAACTGGCCACGAGAATCTGAGAATAAGGAGACCAGACCTGGCTTGCCCTCCTACGATACTAGAATGAGTTGCGACCCTGCTATCATGGTTGCAACCGCACCCTACTGGATAGGCGAGCACAGAACACGAAGCGCTACTAGGTACAAAGGTACGTGAAGGGTGCCTGCAGCTCGGGCTAGCAGGGAAGTGGAAGCCTTGCATGGGGGGTGTGACCACCTGACTATCCGTAGGAGGCCTAGTCTCAGCGCTCCACGTAGTTGGAAGAGGGTGCAGGACTATAAAGAAGTTTGTAGGGAGGTTATGCAGCTCAGACGTGGCATGCAGGATCAATATGAAGTATAGAACATGTCCGCGTACGAAGGACTACATTTCCATGTGGGAAGGATGGAAGGTGACCATTACAGACACCGTTCATGACAAGATGTCCCATTTAAGACACTGAGGAGCGGACGACGGGCAATTAAGACACAGGGTTGAATGGATCTACCGCCAAAATTGCATTAATGAGCCACGAATGGGGGGCACGACCGAATTTGAATTTGAAAAGGTATATAAATCATAGGTAGCTTGTCACCAAACAACATTTGGCCCTTTGCATATTAGGTCATTCTGGGTTCAAGATGACAGGAGCAAGATGAATGAGGCGATCATGAAAGAAAGCACATGGTTTCAAGAATTGCCGAAGGAACTGCAAGAGTCCCTACTAAGGTTGATATCCACAACCAAGAACATTACACAGAACCCTGCGCCGCAGGTGGGAGGGACAGCCGAAATCCCTAAATCACCCAGGACACCGTAGACCAAGAAGGACCCCCAGGTAGCAGGACCAGTATGGATGTCTCTGTGGAATCTGCGATTCAGCAAGCTGTCGATGGAAGAAAAGGGAAAAACTGTTACTATTGAGAGCGATGATGAGGAAGAGGATCCTCTGACATATGTCGAAGAGATGGAACCAGAGGAAGAGATAGAAGAGGATATCCAACTAGTGCGGGCTCCTGCAAAACGACCCAAGTATGTCCCTCCACGGAAAGGGAGGGTCAAGGTACCTAAATATTTGGATGTTGTTCAGAGCAAGCTTATAACCCCGTCCCTCCCCAAAGGGGTTCCACTCGAAGGAACGAAGTTTGGCCGCATTCCTACTATGAAATTTGAAGACTGGGACCTCGCGGATACTGAGAAGTTTCCTCATTTGGAAACTAGCGAACTGATGGAACAAAGCACGAAGGGGGCCATTACAACACTACAGCCGAAGGAATGGCTGCAAAGGGTGGAGGAGGTTAGGCTACTCCACCTCTTGTCAATTCCACATTTTCATCAGGCCCCAATCACAATATTGGTCATCAGGCAACTGCTCTGCCTACTGCATGATGGGTACTTATGGCTAGGAAAACCCATCCCCATCATGGTGGAACTCATTCATAGGATCTCTCAGTTTCTCTACGAGGGAAGGGATCCCACGGAAATAGTGGGCACAGGTGGTGACTTGATGATTGCGGAAACCATGAAAAAGAAATACAACTTGGAGAAAAAGCAGAGAGGGTATGTTATCACTAGCATTCAGGACAAAGGGGTCTACATTGCTACCCAATTGTTGGCAGGGAAGGTAATGAGAAAATGTTGAGGCAGTGAGGTACCAGCAACGGTCATCGTGTTAGCTGAGCAATGTGTAGAAGGGGTACGGTTTAATTGGGCACAGTTCCTCCGCGATGAATTCCTAACAAACTGCAGGGAAGCCCAGGAGGAGGGTAAGACCTTCCACTATGCGTGGTTACTCTTATCCATCCTATTGGTTACAAGTGAATTGCCCGAGGATAGTCAGTTTCCTCCCCTAGACCAAGATTGGCCAGAAGCAGCCAGATATGCATCACTATGGGCAACAAAGGATGTCACAAGAATCTGTGAAGTCAAGATTTTCTGGATACTAATGGACACAAGCATACGACAGTGGATCAACCAGCAACCCCACTTAACTATCGAAGTATATGACAATGTGAAAAGCATTGCTGACTTTAAGGCGGATATGCACCATGTGTATATTAGGGTGCGCAAGGATCTAGAGCAGACATGGACCATGCTTCCCTTCATCGCCATTGATGATGTTGTTTTCGTGGTACTTGATACCTGGCCACCAGAGTGGTGTGGACCAGATGCGGTAGGGCGCGATGAGGCCGCAATCCAAAAGCAGAAGGCTACCGCCAAATCCCTAGCATAGCAAAAGCAAAATGAACAGCTTGCTGAGGAAGTACGGGCATTCTGGGAGGCAGCGCAAGCTGCCACAAACAAGGTGACAACAGGAGGGGCTACTACAACAAAAGACGAAAGAGGCCCAAATGTAACTACAGAGCCGGAAATGGATACTATGACAGAAGGTGCAGAGCCAAGCACCACCTGTTCACCCTTAAAACGACCGTGCACGACAGAGCGGTCAAGGTCAAGGAAGAAGACCAAGGCATCCAAGCTGGATGCGGAACCTATCACATTAACTGAGGGTGACCTATGTGACATCAGGGATACAGTGCGCAAAGCTACCAGGGAGGTGCTCGACGAGGCCATGATAGAGCAATAGATTGTGTTGGAGGCACTCAAGATGCAACTGTAGGAACTTCAAGCATGACCCCCATAGCTGGGCGTGATCGCTGCCCATGGAGCTATGGGTACGGCAACAATTGAGCAGTTGCTGCAGGCCAAAATGGCTAATACCATTGCACTTCCGGTCGAAGCATTGACAACAGACAACGTGGAGGACAGAGCCATGGTAGGCCAACTCTCAGGACTTGGATTAAACTTGGCTGCCCTTCCGCGAGAAGTTTTATACCGAATACAGGATGGCACAACGATGGAGCTCCGCACTAGGGAAGGACGCGTGGTACAGCTACTCAGTGAGCAACGAATTAACATCGAGCAGTTGAGCCTCCAACGAGATGAAGCAGTAGCACAGAATCAACAGTTGGAGAAAATTGTGCAGGAAGCATGTTGCCATGCCCCTGAGCTTGAGATTACGGCAGATTTACCTATAGGCATACACATCCACAAGTTGGCCAGTGGGTTTCGAAAAGAAAAGGAAGAAGCAAAAAAAGTACAGTTGGACCTTAGCTTGTAGATCACCGAAATGAGACTCAAGGTGCAGCCTTCTACACCACCAAAATTCAGAGAGCAACGACAATGCGCCATCCAATCCGGGTAGGAAGCAATAGCACGTTCCATATAGGAGTGCATCAGTTTACTAGATCAGTCATTTAGCACGGTCACTTCACTCCAGGAAGATCCAACATTACAGTGGTTAGAGACCGAAGCACGGGACCTACAGCAGGCCTACGATAATGTCCTAGGGACCACGTAGACGATTGCCCTTACTCAGCGATTGGCCAAGATGAGGGGGCCCAGGCTTTGAAGTCACAAGTTGATGTCACTCGCTAGAAAGAGGCAGTCCTTAAGGAACGCATCCAGCCATGGCTTGATGAGGAATTTTTGGTCACTGCCAACATCGAGGGAAAGTTAGCTCACATGTAGGCAGTATATGAACTCTGAGAACCAAGTGAAGTTGCTAATGATGTGTTAGAGGCTCATGTGCAACGAGTACAACAGATGGTAGAAAAATGTGTTGTGGGAGTAAGCGAAGCGCATAAGCTAGTGAATAACCTCCACACAAAGATCACCATACCAGCCGAGTGACTCAGGATGAGTCATGATGATTGTGTTGGGGGCCTGTTGGGTAGTGAACCCCTCGTGTAATAGTTTTGGGGCTCAAAGCCCGCAATTTTGGGTAAAAGTATGGTAAAGGTTCCGCGAAGTGCACAGAGTGCGAAATGTAATGGGTTATGTCCAAGGGTAGTCTGCCCTAAAATTTTATAGGTTAATCTAGAAGGTGTCGGCTTACCCATGGTCCGTGGACCATGGGAATGTATAAATAGAGCAAGGATCTAGGCTTAGAAGGCATTTTTTGGATAATAGCTTTGATGTATGGGTTTGCGAAAGGAAGAGTAATCTGAGTCTGTAAGTTTGAGTTGTGGGTAGTAGAGGGTAGAGTAGGCTCTGCAGCTATGTGTGCAGAGGCCTGGTAGAGTCTGCAACTGAGTGCAAGGACCTCTGTAGCTATGTGCGTAGGGTGGAATTGTATTGTACTAAGTGGAAGATTAATAAAGATAAGTGTTCCTGAACTACTGTGTATCTGATTGCAGATCTGAATGTTTATGCTTATTTTATGGTTTTATGAAGTATATGATTGTGTGCACTAGGTTTCACTGTTAAATGCTCAATTAAAGACTGTAAAGAATAAATCGGATCTATAATAACTGCAATAAGACTAAGGATCTAAGAAACACCTCTTCGCAAATCTTCACGAAGGCCAGACTACTGCGCGGAATATCAGAAGTGTGTAGATTGGGTTGCAAGCCATCTAGGCCTCATCAAGACATCCCTAGGTTGCGGAAACCTAGTTCCAACACCCTCCCATACTACCTCGGGTGAGACTTCAGTCCGCGCTCCATGGATTGTTGCCAAAAGGGCCGGTAGTATGGGATTTGTTTGGCTAAAACTCTTCTGAACTTGGGTTAGGGCCCAATAAGCCAACAACTCTGTTCATTAATTTTGTCTGACTGAAAAAGATGCCTTGATCATTCACCTGTTAACAATACACATGTAGCACAGGTTCAGGGGGAGCATTAGCCTTCATGTACATTCAACATTGTTGGCATTATGGTTGCTGAGTCTAGCTATGGCTTCAGATATTTATACCATTTGTTACTCAAGTCATGTAAAAGTCTAGGAAGTGATATGAGTCCTCTTGGACAAATGATGTAATTTGTATCCCCACTTTACATGGGATGGATGATGTAATATTTCTTGTTTCTGTCATGTATAAACAATTGGTATATCCGCACTTGGTTGGGTGGATGAGTCAAATTTTGTATATCCCCACTCGGTTGGGAGATGGATGAATGTATGAGTCATTGGTGATAGGAAGGTCATCCTCACATAGTTGAGTTATAGAGTCATGTTATTCTTTTAGAAAATATTTTTTTGTAGACTCTGCTTGTACTTAGGAAGAGCATGGATGGTTTTAGTACATCTCAACATGTACAAAAATGGAAGATCAATCAGAGATTTCATCATGTACTCAAGCGGAGCATGACTAGCATAATGTATGTCAAAGGGAGAAATTATCTTAGTCCACCCTTTGCCCTTGATGTCAAAGGGGGAGAGGGACTTGGTGTTGTTGTTGCCATCATGTCCAAAGGGGGAGATTTTTGGCATTCTGATATAGGTGTTGTCCTTGATGGAAACTCACTCAGATGAAAGATCACGCTGCAGCATGTCAACAACAAAGAATTACGGATCAGACTACAAAGAATAAAGAAAGAGAGGTATATGTAGGTTCACCTTGACCAAATTGCGTATACATGCAGGTTCACTGAACACAAGTAGCGTATATGTACACACGCACTTTCACAGAAGGAAAAGCATGTATATGTTGGGAAACTAAGTTTTTGGTCTAATGTATTTGGTCCAAGGTATTTTGATCCATGGTATTGGTCCAAGGTATTTGGTCTGAGGTATTGACCCTCGGTATTTGGTCCAAGGTATTTGGTCTGAGGTATTGACCCTAGGTATTTGGTCCAAGGTATTGGTCCTAAGTGGTTTTTATCCATGGTATTGAGAAAGGCCTAAAACTATATAAGGAGGAGAAGATCATTAGGCCAAGGTGTGCAAGTATCGAATATTTGATGAAGTGTGAGATCTAGTATGCAAGTTATTGGCTTATGGTGCTTTGCTTGATCTGAACCAAGGATGAACCTTAGCGGTTGATGAGGGATAAGATCTAATGATGGATCGGGATCTTAAGACTTGAAATGAATTATCATTATGTGGTTTGATCATGTATATTCTAGATTTGAATACTGACGCATGTGTTATTCTGTAAATGTTATGATCTGGGTATAACTGAAGTCTGGAATAGCTGCAAAATTATGAATTAATATTTACAGATGTGTACGCTGGTTGGCTTTGATAAAAGCGCGTATACACGCTGGTTTGACACATGGAAGTAGTGTACAACTTATGAAGTATGTTTCAGTTGTTTCTATTTACTGTTGCAGAGTTCTGGGTTCTGTTTTAGGTTCTGGTGATTGTATTCTGGTGACAATGTTCCGAATGATCAGATTTAGGTTATGGTGATTGAGTTTTAGTGATTGGTTGATGCAGATGTACTTGATGATTGTATTGTAGTTATGATGTTGTTGATGGGTCCAGTATGAAAATTGAATGAAATGTAGCCTTCATATTGTGATGTTATGTTCTAGGAGTATCTAGTCTGAAAATTCATGAAACGTGGTCCCTCGTAGAAGAGTGGAGTTTTCTATAGGCTAGAACCTACATACTAGTAAACATATTGGCTAGTACAAGAACTAGGGGGTTGTGGCTCCTTTCCAGTAGTAGCTGGAGAACGAGAGAAGGTTGTAGCCTTCTGCAGGTGGGTGCCTACGTATTGGTATGAGTTTGCACTAGTACAAGATTGTAAACAGATTTTCTTATTATTAAAAGAAGACAGAGACGACAACAACATGTGGTTTTTACCCACATTGGGTTTCCACCTTATATCTTTGTGTTCATGTGTGTTGCTTATGTGTGATGCTTTATTTTTTTTTTACTGCATTGTCTAATAAATCTCTGATATACTATTAAAGTTCAATACATGATAAACTGTCTAAATCAAAAGTTCTTTGCATATACGCTGGTTTCTTTAAGTAGAGTCATGTGTACACGTTAGTTCACTTATTTGAAGTAGCGTATATAAATCTGTTTGGGAAATTAAATTATTGATATGATAATACTGATTCACCCCCTCTCAGTATTATTTCAAACAAGAGTTTACCAATGTTTTTCATACCCTTCAAAACGAAGTTGGGTATCAAGGATTCTGAGAAGCATTTGGTTCTCAAGTACCATGACTACATATGCAAGTACATCCAGGATGAGATGGAATTCTTGGACATCTCCTCGCTTTGCACGGCATATCGATATTCCATCAAGAATGAGCAAAAGTTTAAACAGAAGAAGTGAGACTTTGGATCTACAAATCTAAAGCAAGGGAAAGGTGCCCCCAAACTATTGAACAAAGGACAAAGCCAAGGCGGGGTAGCCTAGGACAACCCGCCAAATATGCAAGCAAAGAACAACGCCGTGAAGCTAAAGAAGGACACAGAAAGTGGTGTGAGTTCCATAAGAGCTACACTCACAACACAAGTGAGTGTCGGGCCAAGTAGTCACTAGTGGCCAAGCTAAAAGCTTCGGAATCAAATGCATGTTCTGAATCTCAGTCAGAACTCGACAAGGGGAATGACAAAGGGAAGCAGATTATTGATGCAGAGCCCAATGCCACCATTGCCACCATGAAGATACAAAAGGAGGAACTTGAAGATCCAGAGGAGGAGGAGCGCCTCTTCCACTCCCAAACATGGGTAAAGGGGTCCCTGCTACAGTTTATTGTCGATAGTGGGAGCCAAAAGAACCTCATTTCGGGAGAGTTTATTAAGTAGCTAGATTTATTAACCACAACACATCCACAACCCTACACCATTGGGTGGATTCACCAACTATGAGATCTTCGTGTGAGCCAGCAGTGCCACCTTCCATATAACATCAAGCCCTTCACGGATGAGGTATTATATGACGTTGCTCCCCTTGATGTTTGTGATTTATTATTAGGCCAACCATACTTATGGAAGTGACATGTTGTGTATGAGTCAAGGCCTCATGCTATTATTGTTATTTTGGGAAATACGTTGTACAGGATACCAAAAGTAGCACCGCCTACCACCATCTCTTTGGTTACTGCAAAACAATGCAGTAAGCTCATTTCCAAAATTGGGAAATTTGTTTTCTTGATGATACACCCTTAGGGAATGAAGAATATGGTGGCCACGACCTCTAGACAGGGCCCCTGCCGATGACAAAAATAGATGGACAAGGTCATGGAGGAGTACAAGGACATCTTCACCTCCCCCGCAGGGGTGCCTCTACACTATTAGGCCAGGTGCACCATTGCCCAATGAACCAATATATTAGTGCTCCGTTCTGGAGAACGAGGAAATCAAGAGGTAGATTTAGGAGTTGTTGCAAAAAGGTCACGTCCATCCGAGTTCATCGCCCTGTGGGAGCTCGATCATGTTGGTATAGAAGAAGGATGGGACTTGGAGACTCTATATTGACTATCAGGTGCTAAATAAGATCACTGTTTAGAATAGGTACCCGATCCCACAGATTGATGACCTTTTGGACCAGCTGAACGGGGAAAAATATTTTAGCAAGATCGACTTCAAATCAGGAAATAACCAAGTACCAATCGAACCCTCCGGTGTGTGGAAGATTGCCTTCAATGCTAAAGAGGGCCTTTTCGAATGGTTTGTTATGCATTTCGGGTTGACAAATGCTTCTGCAACCTTCATGAGGCTAATGGATGACATCTTGTGACCATTCACCAACTCATTTGTAGTGGTATCCTTGGATGACATCCTGATCTTCATCCAAAGTTGGGAAGAGCACCTCCACCACATCTGACAGGTTCTCCAAACACTGTGGCAACACCTATGTCAAAAAATGTGTTTTGATGGATTGATGTTTAATATATATAACGAAATGATAAATGGTTTGGACAATAAGCTTATGAAAGTATACAAATAGATCTATATATATCTAACCCGGGTAATGCAATATCAATGCGATTTATAATGATTTGTGGTAATCAAATGCTAATGAAGATCAATAACTTGGCTACAGAAAGTTAAGCATGAATGATGATCACTTTAAACAAAGTGATATAAAACATATCACATATTATAATAACATCAATTTTCAGCATATGTGTTTAAGAATATTAATTCCAGCTTACTCAAAAGTGATATAATGCAGAATTGTATGAAAATTCACATATAACAACAATATCAAATCAAAAGACTCTTTAATTGCATAACATGAAACAAAAATACATTGATAAAAGTACCATATATATTTGAATCCTCTTACGAAAGTAACAATTTGGTTCACTCTCCTTATTCTTAAAACTTCAAAAAGATACAGAATTGCAAGTCCTCTTGAAATCCCCTTTACAACAAGTTTGAACCTTGATCTTTGTCTTCTACACAAGTAAATTAAGAAGTGCAGAAATGTTATCTTCTTAAATCTAATTTAATACAATTTCAGGACCCTTTCTAAAATGACATGAAAGGGTCTTTATAGCAAAAATAAAAACAAACTGTTCGTAAAAAGTGCCTAAAGTGGTTGGAACAACCTTTCCCAAAATATGGGATTTCATGTTAGAAATAGAATTGTGATAGCTCTTGAAAATATGCATCACATCTATCATTCCTCTTGTGGCTTTAACTAACAAATCTCGAGCATAGTTTGGATCTCTGGCGGATGACTCATCCTAGCATGCAACTGACCTGTATATACTACATCCGAGAGTTTTGGTATCATTCGATCTATTGTATCAACAAGACATTTGATTGTCATTTGTTGGCTATGCTGTTTGAATAAATAGAACCAATGTGTATCCCAATTGAGGGTTTTTAATTTTTTGAGTTGCTCCTCTCTGGTATTCAAATCTTGCTTCCATTGTTTTTCCAAGACTTTTTCTTTTGGAAGGTTTTCTGGGGAACACTCAAAAATTAAATTGGCATTGTGTAAGTTATCGTTTATTAGATCAATGATATTATTCCTCACTGCCCTGGCCCTTGAAGTTGCTCTTTCTGTTTTGATCAGCTATGTCTCCCATTATGAAAATAATATCTCCTTATGTGATTCTTCAATTACCGGTAATTTAGTAGCACTTCCCTTTTCTGTGTTTTTCCAAGAGATGTAACCTGTAATTTTTTCATCTGCATCTTCGAGTTCCAACCTAGAATTGACCACTTGATCTATCAGTGTGTTGGTTTTGATACATAGTGGATGAATGAGAGATATCTTTTGGCAGAGTTGGGTTAGCTGTTGAGATAAGAAATTATTTATTTCTAAGGCTTCCTTTATAAACTCTTCAACTTTGGGATTGTGTTTGAATTGCTCCATTGAGAGTTGTAGCTATTTTATTTTCTCGTCCTTAGATTTGATTTCTTCATGATGTGCCAGTTTTAGCTATTTGAACTCCTGAGATAACTTTTGTTGTCTTTCAATAGCCTGCTGATCAATCCTTTGTTTTTCTACCCTTAACTGTTCTTCAAGTTGTTTAATCTTTTGATATTTTTCCTTAATCAATTGATTAACTTCGGTTGCTTTATCAATCGTGGAAGTTGTATATGCTCCTGCAAACTGAGATAATTTGGTAAAGTCCTCAGAGGGATTAACTTTTGAGTCTCTCTAGATGACATTCATGGATTCATTTTGAGGAACTGTTGCTGATGCTTGGTCTATATTTCTCTTTTTCCTTTGCCTTTTGACTACAACTCTGTGTTTAGGGTTATAAAAACATCCAAAGGTCGAATTTCCTCAATGCTTAGTGTAATATCTGATGAAGGATACTTAGGGATTATCTCGATTTCTTTTAGAGTTGAGCCCTTACTGGATGGTTTTTCACTCACAAGATCATGAATCATGGGCTGTTGTCTTAAGGGGGATCTTAGTGTGATAACATTTTGGGTATCAATTTGACCTTTGATCTGTTGATCAAACTATTCCCATTATTTGATCAATATCGGATCAATGTGAACATCTGTGTCCAACTGTTCACTTGCCTTGTTGCTTGTCTTGGCTGCACCAGAAGTTTTCTCTATATCCTGCTCTGTGCTTTGCTCTATTTTCTAGATGACCGATGCAATATTCAATAGGTCTAGTGGTATTGTTTGAAGCTTTTACATCCTGTGTTGGATGAATTGGTCCATTTTTATGGTTCTAGCATGATTTTTGCTAGGTGTCTCACTTGTCAGAATGTCTCTGCTAATCTAAATAAGTCATCGAATTCATCTTTCTCATGGACAAATTGTTTTACCTTTACCTGAGTAGTAAAAGTATAAGCAACTTTATTCGGGTCATATTGCCTTTTGGGAATAATAGCTAGGTTTAAACCCCTTATTTTCTCAACTTCAATTTGGGTGTGTTTATAATCATGCAATGAATAGATGCCGCAGTGAACAGGAAAGGCAGGCCATAATTGTTTCTTGGCTTCTTTGAGATTTCTCGTAAGCCCTTTTTTAACTGTATGACAGGTTATTTCCCTAGCCAATAGTTTATCTAGGACATATAGAGGAAGGACATGTGGGTCGGTGATGCTACCAAAAACCCTAATGTATGTGAATAGTTCTTCCCCAAACCAACTGCCAATTGAAGTTAAATCAATACTAGCCTCCTTGGATAGCCGAGGAGCTGGTCTATTAAAAATGGCCTAATGAATGGGTAGGATGAAGCCATGAAATTTTTTGTTGAAATGATTCTTATATTGGGTCTTCCATAGGTATTTATGGTAAACATGGATAGGGGTTGGGTCCTAGATAGTCCACTTCCATCCCATTATGGGAAAATCAAAATTGAAACAAATGGTATCGACTATGTAGGCACTCATATACAATGGGGAACAACTCGGGTGGTAACAAACCTATTTTTCCTATAAACAAGTATTTTAATGGCCATTTTGTCTGATAGGATATTAGCCCAATCCATTATAAAAGAGTTCAATGTTGCTTCTATTAATGGAACCATTTCAATGGAAAAATTAGTAGAATTGGAGCTTCCAAATTGTCTACACATCATTGCGGCAGTATAAAAATATGGAGACGCTAGGGAGTCCACAAAATACATACCAGATGATTCGTGCTTGTGTTTGTAAGGGAAGTTCCTCCATTTCCTGATGGGGTCAGACTCTATTTGATTCTCCTTCAAGAAATCTTCAAGGAATGCCTTATTATAGTACTTCTGAGGCTCTGGCAAACGATACATTTTCTTCAAGTCTTCAGGCTTGAAAGATCCAAACATTCTTCCGTCAGCTATGGAGAGCATCTTGTCCATTATATTGATGCTTTCAATTACCCATTTTACCATGTCATTATATGGAAACATCTTTGGGAGGGTTGCTATTCGATGAAGAAAAGAGTCGAATAAATCACCAAGGGTGTTTTCTAACTCTGTAGGTCCATCAGCTTTTGCATGTCCTTCAGTTACCTTTGGCTTTTCCATTTCTAACATATCATATATGCCTTCCCATGAAATTTTCCCACAATCTTGACATGTCGTATCCAAGATTAACACAATTTTTTCTGGTCGTTCTGCCACTGCAGGGGGAACTTTCGTCTTTCGAGCTTTCTTTGACATATTAGCTGGCTGCATACTTTTAGATTCAAACTGCAAAAATGAAACAGAGGATAGTAATAGGCTAAAACTTTCAGAGCAACTAATGCTTGTAAAGATAGTGTTGAAAGAAGTACATATGAAAATCGGAGCAGGAGTGTTTGATGCGAAAGATTTTGTATTATAAATTGATATTAACACAAAGGATGAAATCTTGAAGGAGGCAATCATAACTATTTTTTAATGTTTTACCATAACCAATGACGTGAAACTTTAATGCTCAATGAATATATCGCATCGTATATTTCCAAAGGTCTTATTAGAATGTGTGCCATAAAGTTTCCAGTTTTGCGATGAGAGATTTCAATATATTATTTTAATATGTAAAGAGCGACCACATATCGCAAGTTGGGAGTTATAGGTACCATGTTCCAAGAGTATTTTGAATTTCTACGATTGCGATAAGTGATGACTTGGAATATAGAGTTGGATAATTCCTCATTTAACTCGCCTGAATCGTGTTTTCCCTTTATTATATTATATTTTAACATCGCATCACGCATCCCCGAGGTAAGTATCACTTGTTTCCACTGGGATCGCGATATGCGATCGATGTATATCGCATCACAAGTTTTCGGGGCTAGCTTCCTTTGGTTTTCAGGGTATGCGAAATGTGAGAATCATATCGCATCGCAAAGTTTCAATGGATCATTAAAACATATTCTTTGGAATCTGTGATATGCGATATGCGATATGCCATAGTTTTATTGCATCACATGCTTATCAATGGATTGTTATAAGAAACTCTATGACTGAGACTATCACATCAC
The DNA here is from genome assembly GCA_031772625.1 of Pinus tabuliformis. Lineage (NCBI taxonomy): Eukaryota > Viridiplantae > Streptophyta > Pinopsida > Pinales > Pinaceae > Pinus > Pinus tabuliformis. Next base: position 1,253,661,384 of record CM062819.1, read on the forward strand.
AACATGATTATTCGGACTGAATGTACCTTATCCTTAAGTGAATGCAATCTGCGATGATTGATTTTTTAAAGGGTTTTTTGAAGCACTTTTTATTTAAAAAGTAAGAAAGAAAGAAATTTATTTCTATGTAAAGGATTTATTGCTTTTTGACACTTTCTCAAATACAAACAATTGAGGAAAAAGAAACTATCTTGAAATTAGTTAGATATACAAAATTACTCTGAATAAGAAAAATTGATCAATTTTGCAATTTCTTTTACAAGCCCTTATTATAAATGAAAATATTTATGGTTTCTTCAAGCCTTGATTGGTTTGTTAAAGATAAAGTAAGGGGCTCCTCCAACTTAGCTTTTGAATTTACTCTTTTGTCACAGGTAGTGCCATTGTTGTCAGCAAACATCTATAGTCTCACAGGGTTTCCTTTTAACCATCAATTATTCATTATCCCATCCATCTAAGAGTATAATATTTTAAAGATAAATTCAGAAAGATATATCTATATATATTTTCAATTTTTATTTTTTTATTTTTTCTATTACAGATAAAAGCCATTGCCCTGGTTTGGGAGCCAGAAGATGACAATGCCATTCACTGGTTGTAATTGAACTGAACAAGATGGCTCGTAATGAGACCCATTGTATTATGATTATAAGCCATTACCTTATTTTGGTATGCAGTATTGGTAATGTCAGTTTAATTAGTTCCCTATGATCATGGTAAGTAGGCTGATAATGATACCTCTTATCTTTTAAATAAGATATATTTTAGAATTAGACTCTAAAAAATCATAAACCTAGTGGATGGGGTGAATATTTGACTCCTTAAGAGTTATTGGATGACAATTATAGAGATGTAGATGCTTAGTTGTAGAAAGTCTTTACTTTTCTAAAAACAACCTTTCTCAACTGATAAAACTCAAAATGATTTACTATGTTTTCCAGGTTTGAAAGATTTCACAATTTCAAAGAACATCTCAAAGTTTTATGATGTTTATCTAATTTCCAAAACTGTAATCATTTCCTTGAAAGTTTCTACTTTTTAAAAGCGAATATTCACAATATATTTTCCAAGAGATTTCAATAGTAAAAAACCAATGGTATAGTATTTACAATATTATTTCTGAAAGAAATCAAAATTTGCATAAAAAATATGTACAGATAAGAAGGGGTTACCTCTTTAGGGAAAGAATTTCTTTAAGATAAGCCCATTCACAGGAAGAGAATCTCTCTTTCCTATCAAGTCTTGCAGTGGAAATGTTGATGAGCCTATCTTTTCGACAATTTGGAATGGTCCAAGCCACATCTTCTAAAATTTGGTATGCTTACCTTTTTCTTCATGTGCTTTGTCCCATTTCAAAATGGGATCACCAATTTGTAATGTTTTTGGGGCAGCTGAACTTGCATCAAATGAGGATTTAATGACTTGCTAATGTTTGGCATGAGTAATATTAGCTTTTTCTCTTTCCTCATCTAATTTAAGAATTTGATCAAACCTTAATTGAATAGAGGAAGAAGGAGTTTCTTCAGCGAGTTGTACTAGGGCTAGTGATGGGAGGGCTAAATTTGGTGGAATAACAACTTCTTTCCCATACACTAAGTTAAAAGGAGAAGTACCTATTGAGGCCTTCTGAGTTATACAATCTGCCCATAGTGCGAATATTAAAGATTTATGCCAATTCTTTTGGCTTTGATCAACAGTTCTTTTAATAATCCTTATGAGATTTTTGTTAGTTGACTCTGCTAAGCCATTTCCTTGGGGATAGTAATTTGCAGAGTATTTTAACTTAAAACCTCTCTTAAGAGAAAATTCGACTATACTATTTCTAGAAAAATAAGATGCATTTTCAAAGATAAGCACATTAGGTAAACCAAACTTGGTGATGATGAAACGATCAATAAATTCAATAATCGCATCAAAATTTGATATCTTTAGTGGAATTGCTTCTACCCACTTAGTGAAGTAGTCTGTGGTTGTAAGGATGTATTTGTGCTGCTTGGAAGAATGAGGAACAATCTCTCCTATAATATCAAGCCCCCACTGCTCAAATGGTTGCTCAATATTAACTGGTTGTAAAGGAAAGGCTAGTTTCCTTTGTCTCCCACTAGCAGTTTGGCATATCTTACATTTCCTCACATAGTCATCGGTATCTTTAAAACAAGTTGGCCAATAATACCCAACATGTAGTATTTTGTGTGTTGTAGTGTCTCCTCCAAAGTGTCCACCAACTGGGCCATCATGGAGCTCCTGCAAAACCATTTTCACTTCAGATTTTTCAAGGCATCTTAACATAACAGAATCATAGTTTCTTTTGAATAACACATCATCAATGATTTCATAGCATTCGGATTTTAACCTTAGGTCACATTTGTTTTTGTACCTGAATTCAGGGGGGGCATATCCATTTTTCAAGTAAAAAATCAGATCAGCATATTGGGATTCAGAATCAATTATACTTATCTCATTTACTTGTGCAGTACTACCTGAATCTTCATGATCTAGTATATTGGAAGCTCCTGCTAGCAACCTGTAAAAACCTTGTCTCGTAACAATTTTCACTGGTTTAATATCAATGTCATATTCTTGTAAAGTTGTTACCCAGTTAGCTCTTTTCTATCCTATTTCTCTTTGAATTAGAAATTGCCTCATTGCATAGAATGGGACTATCACTTTTGTATGTGTTTTCAGGAGGAAAGGTCTAAAATGTTTAATAGATTAAATGTAGTGAAGGCTTGTTTCTCTACTTCTAAATAATTAAGCTCAGCACCCTACAAATTGGAACTAAAGAAAGATATGGGTGCTTCTACCTGCTGATCATTGATTTGTGTTAAAACAACAACATAAGATGATTGAGTGGCCAAAGTATACAAAATAAAATGACTAGAAAAATTCAGAGTATTCAATGCAGGAGCATTAATGATTGCTTGTTTGATTGAGTCAAAAGATTCTTTTTTGTTATGTCCCCTTTTTAAGACTGAATTTTTCTTAATCATGGATTGCAAGGGTAGAACAATATGAGAAAAATCAGGAACGAATATTTTTGCAAAATTTATTTTTCCCAAGAATGATTGCATAGATTTCTTATTATGTGGTAAAGGGATATCAGAAATATCCTTTATCCTATCAGAAATATGCCATTTTTGGATACAAGAAACCCTAAGAGTTTACCTTCATTAAGAGAAAAGAATGATTTTTTAGGATTTAGGGAGATCCCATACTTTTTGCAACATTCAAAGATTTGCTTTAAATCATGCAAATGGTTGCTCTTTTTCTTAGAATAGACATTTATGTCATCCAAATAAACGACGACCGTTTTATCGGTCAAACCTCCGAAAGCTATGTCCATGGCTCGTTGAAAAGTAGCTCCAGCATTTATCAAACCAAAAGGCATTTTCTGATAAGTGTATGTTCCCCATTTGGTTCTAAATGTAGTTTTTAATCTATCATCTGGATGTACCAGGATCTGATTATATCCTGAAAAACCATCAAGAAAAGACATTAATTTTGAGCCAGCTACTGATTGAAGTAGTATCTGCTCCATTGTTGGTAATGGGAAATTATGTTTTTGACATGCTTTGTTGAGATTTCTAAAATCTATGCAAATCCTAATATCACCATTCGTTTTCCTGACAGGTACCAAATTTGAGACCCATTTTGAATGTTTGACAAGAAATATTATTTTGGATTTAAGGAGTTTATTCAACTCTACTTTTATTTGACTCTCAAGATTAGGGTGAACCTTCATTAATTTCTGCTGTACAGGTTTCTCATAAGAAATCATTGGAATTGTATGTTGAATAATAAAGGTATCATAAGTCTTCAGATCCTCATAATTCCAAGAAAAAACATTTTTATATTTTTTTAAGAATCAGATGAAAGAAAATCTTTCATCAGGTGAAAGTCCAAGTCTTAGATTAACATTTTGTGGTTTGGCATCGATACCAAGATTTACTAATTTAAACCTTAAATTTGAGCTTTGAAGCTTTGAATTAGTGACCTTTTTGAATCTATCCTTACTATCATAAATATCTTCCAGTTTAACCACATATTTAGGAATAGGATTTTCATTGAGCTTCTGCTTTAATTGAATATCATGATCACTTTCATCGATGATTTGGTCGTCATAAGATCCTTCAGATGTCAAGAAATTTAAGATATCCTTATCATGATTGAACACATGCCAATTGGTGACATTATTTGGGATGGATGGTCTAAAAATCAATTCAATAGAAAATCTATTTGGACTGTAATCCTTAGATGGAAGGAGCTTAGAAGCTACATTAGCCAGGAGATCTACTGTTGCATTCTATGATTTGGGAATAGGAGAGATATCAAATGCCAGAAAATGAGATATAAGATCTTGAAGAAGTGATTCATAATGTTTTAGATGTCTCGAAAGACAGTGAATAGTAATTCTCACTTGTTTAACGACAATTTCGGAATCACCAAATACTTTTAGATATTGGACATTCAGGCCTATTGCTTTATATAGACCTTGAATAAATGCTTCATATTATGCAGTATTATTGGTACACTCAAATTCTAATGTACATGATAACATTGTCTTTTCTCCTTTAGGACTGACTAAAATACATCCTACTCCCGCACCGTCATTAAATTTAGATCCATCAAAATACAAGGACCAAAATAAAGGCTTATCTACAGGTTTATCTACAAGTTTATCTATAACATTAACACACTTAGAAGTATCGGTCTGTGAAAAATTCTCAACTTGTGATGTGACATTACTAACTGAAAAAGGTGATTGCTGAGCATTGAAGTTCCCGAAAAATGATTCAACTGAATAATTTACAAGAATATTATTATTGAAGGCTATTGGTTCATTTTCTTCTTCAAATTCAGTTACTGTGTGAATCAGGTATTTTTCGCGGTCGGTTCTAATTTGATTTGGCTTTCCATTATAAGGAAGCCACATGTGAGACCAGTCAGTTGAAATACATGAAGTTTTTCAGATTAGTCTCTGGTAATAATTAAACCATAAAACTCAGGGATGTTAGCAATGAATATATCAATTATTTGAACAACCCTTGGCTCAACAAATAGTCTAATAGTAACTGAATTTATTTCTCTTAAAACTTGAACCTCAGTTTGATCTAATTGGACAATATGAACTGCAGAATTTTGAGGTTCAATATTTAATTTGGAGCAAACTGATGTTGTCATTATATTTGATGAAGCCCTTGAATCAATCAAGTAGTTATGCAGGTTTCTATTGTAAATCTCATAAGTCAAAAGAAAAGGAGGGGTATGAGAATTTGATCTATCTCTAATTAGAACAGCGTCAGTAGAATCCACCTTATCAGCTGGTGACCTATCCGATCCTCTGGCAGCCTTGGATAATACACTAGTTGGAAGAGGAGAAGGAGGTATTGCATTTAATTCCTTAAGCAACAACTTTTGTTGATGTTTGAGCTTCCTAAGTTCATGTAGAGAAAAGTTTTCTTGAGTCTTCTTCATATCTTCAACAATGTTATAATCCATGGAATCTGAAACTACTAGAGTTTTTGATGATGATGGAGGATTGGATGAAGATGGTTTTCATTGGGGAGGTGAAATTGGAGTCTTCTTCGTGGGAATTTTCTCTTTAATAACAAGATTTGAGTTTTTCTTCTTTTGATTTGACTGATTAGGCTCTATGATACTTTTACTTCTGGTGTTTACTGGTAGGGATTTTTGTTCACTTTCGTTATCAGAGTTGGGTAGAATAAAGTCCCACATTCCATGACATTCAATTGTTTCTTCTTCCTCTATTTCTTCATTTGATAAAATTGTATCTTCTTCTTCATCATCATCTAAATCAGATTCTACATTTGATATAGAATTTGGAGGTTTAGGATCGGTTGGTTGTTTTCTTTTAAAATTCCTAAATGGTTTTTTGATGAAGTTTCAGCTACCTGCTTTTTATTCTCTATCATTTCATTGGACATAGTTTTGAGAACCTTTTTCAAGCCTTCCATGTCATATGGATCTTTGGTTACTTTCTTCTTTGATTCATCTGTAGAGATTACTTTCTTAGATTTTCTTTCCTCTAATGCATTTTTCTTTTCTAAGGCCAAGATACATTTTTCAACAGCTATTGCTTCTTTCATATTTTTTGCTAACATCAGTTTAGCAGCTCTATCAACGAAGATGGCTATGTTTGAAGGTAGATAAGAAATGTACCATTTATTTCAGACCTCCTCGCTAGGCTTGGATACTGCAGGTATTTTACTTAATAACTTATTGAAACGTGAGTTGAAGTCCTTAATGGGTTCTTTTGGTTCAGCTTTCAAATTGGAGAGGTCATTTATCAAAGTTGTTGTAGACATATCATCTCCAAATTTAGTTAAAAATTGCTCTTGAAAAGCATCCCAACTATTAATTGAGCCTGATGGTAATGAAAAGTACCATGATCCAGCTGCTCCTTGTAGAGTATATGGGAATAATCTTAAAATTGCGTCTTCCTCCATTACTCCATTCAAATTAATGTACAACATGAAATTATTTATATGTTCTTTAACTAATAGGCCATTATCAAGGTTAAATTTAGGTAACCAATTTTCTGATGTGCTGGCAATTGGGACAAAGGTCCAACCATTCTAACAGCCCTTGGGTTGGTCCATGGCCTTGGCTGAGGTTGATTCTATGCCATTGTTGGGATATTAGTAGAAGAGAGTGAAGCAGTGGTCGAAGGTGATTGGGTAGAGGATGGTGTAGCTCCTATACCTGTGTGAATCACGATCTAGAGTTGGGAAGTGGGTGTGTGACCTTGCAATGATATGGATGGGATGGATGATGATGATGAAAGAACCTCGCTGTTAGATTCTGATGGTGTCTTCTTATCCCTTTTACAAATTGGTATAGGTAATTCAACTGGTGGGGTTCCAAGTTTTTCACTCTTTGCTCTAGTTAGCAGTTACGAAGGGATATATTGAGAAGTGACACTACCTTGGGATAACTCAGACTCTTCTTGAGATATTGAAATCCCCTGAAATTTGTGATCAAAGGTTGTACTTCAGGGGGTTTAGAAGAATAATTTTCTGGCTTGTTTAGGATTTCAGCAGTGGGTTCTGGATTTTTCTTTTCAGTTTCTCGCTTGGGCATAGGAGATTTGGAATGCGAATGAGAAGTTGGAGGTGATGGTGAGGGAGTTTTACTCTTAGAATGGCCTGTAGATTTAGATTTACTTTCCATTCATAGTCATGCCCTCCTTCTAGTGCCAAAAATGTTGATGCCTCAAAAATCGTTGCACCAACATTGGGGATAACCACCCAGTCCGACCCTTAATGCAATTCCCTTTCCATTTGTTATGGTGGCTCCGACTGGATAGTATGGGACCAGTTTCCCAATAAAATGTGTTTTGATGTATTGGTGTTTAATATATATAACAAAATGATAAATGGTTTGGACAATAAGCTTATGAAAGTATACAAATAGGTCTATATATATCTAACTCGGGTAGTCCAATATCAATGAGATTTATAATGATTTCTGGTAATCAAATGTTAATGAAGATCAATCACTTGGCTACAGAAAGTTAAGCATGAATGATGATCACTTTAAACAAAGTGATATAAAAAATATCGCATATTATAATAACGTCAATTGTCAGCATATGTGTTTAAGAATATCAATTCCAACTTACTCGAAAGTGATATAATGCAGAATTGTATGAAAAATCACATATAACAACAATATCAAATCAAAAGACTGTTTAATTGCATAACATGAAACAAAAATACATTGATAAAAGTACCATATGTATTTTAATCCTCTTACGAAAGTAACAGTCTGGTTCGCTCTCCTTATTCCAAAAACTTCAAAAAGATACAGAAATGCAAGTCCTCTTCAAATCCCCTTTACAACAAGTTTGAACCTTGATCCTTGTCTTCTACAAAAGTAAATTAAGAAGTGCAGAAATGCTATCTTCTTAAATATAATTTAATACAATTTTAGGACCCTTTCTAAAATGACATGAAAGGGTCTTTATAGAAAAAATTAAAAACAAACTATTCGTAAAAAGTGCCCAAAGTGGTTGGAACAACCTTTCCCAAAATATGGGATTTCATGTTAAAAATATAATTGCGATAGCTCTTGAAAAGGTGCATCGCATCTATCATTCCTCCTACTGCTTTAATTGAAAAATCTCGAGCATACTTTGGATCTATGGTGGATGACTCATCCTAACATGCAAATGAGTTGTATATACTGCATCCAAGAGTTCTGGGATCATGTGATCAGTAGCATCAGCAAGACATTGATTGTCATTTGTTGGCTATGCGTTTTGACTAAATAGAACCAATGTGTATCGCAATTGAGGCTTTTTAATTTTTTGAGTTGCTCCTCTTTGGTATTCAAATCTTGCTTCCATTGTTTTTCTAACACTTTTTCTTTTGGAAGGTTTTCTGGGGAACAACCAAAATTTAAATTGGCGCTGTGTAAGTTATCGTTAATTAGCTCAATGATATTTGTTAGAAAATTATATATTATGGAGCAATGGAACACATAAAATATTGTAGAAATATAAACACAGAAAACACACAAAACAAGAGAGACACAGATATACGTGGTTCACTCAGTTTGGGCTATGTCCACCCTGAACAGCCAGTCCTTCCTTTCTATTATCCAGCAAAATGAAGAGACACAACCTACAGCAAATCCGCTGTAATATCCTTTGTTTTCTCTCATAGTCTCACCTCTCTGTTTCTCGCTCACAGAATACACATCTATCACACAACCTCAAATACAATACCCTCATACAAAGAGAGGGGTTGCCTTCTAGGGCAAAAAACCCTAAACTAAACATAAGTTCTACCGTCAGATCATCCGCCTAATGAACGGCCCAGATTGACTAGAAATTACTATACTTTTACAAGGCAATTTTACAGCTGTTTTTAGCTTCGGGGGCGTTGCCCCCAAAACCCCCCACCAGGGGGGGGCTCCCAAAGGTCGCAGCTGCCCCCCCCCTGGACCCCCCCTACAGCGAATATTTTATGGGCGGCGTTGCCACCCCCATTTCGAACTGGGGTCCTATGTGGCGATACCTTTGAATATAGAAGATAATCAGGCTCCACACCCAACAATATTATTCCTCACTTCCCTAACCCTTGAAGTTTCTCTTTCTACTTTGATCAGCTGTGTCTCCCATTCTAAAAATAATATATCCTTATGTGATTCTTCAATTACCGAAAATTTATTATCCCTTCCCTTTTCTGTGTTTTTCCAAGAGATGTAACCTGTAATTTTGTCATCTGCATCTTCGAATTCCAACCTGGAATTGACCGCTTGATCTATCAGTGCATTGGTTTTGATACATAGTGGATGAATGAGAGATTTCTTTTGGCAGAGTTGGGTTAGCTATTGAGATAAGAAACTATTATTTCTAAGGCTTCCTTTATAAACTCTTCAACTTTGGGATTGTCTTTGAATTGCTCCATTGAGAGTTGTAGCTGCTTTATTTTCTCGTACTTAGATTTGATTTCTTCATGATGTGCCAGTTTTAGCTGTTCGAACTCATGAGATAACTTTTTTTCGATAGCCTGCTAACCAATCCTTTGTTTTTCTACCCTTAACTATTCTTCAAGCTGTTTAATATTTTTGATCTTTTTCCTTAATCAATTTATTAACTTCAGTTGCTTTATCAATCGTGGCAGCTGTATATGCTCCTGCAAACTGAGATAATTTGGTCAAGTCCTTAGAGGGATTAACTTCTGAGTCTCTCCAGATGACATTCATGGATTAATTTTGAGGAACTGTTGCTGATGCTTGGTCTATCTTTCTCTTTTTCCTTTGCCTCTTGACTACAGCTATGTGCTTAGGGCTATAAAACACATCCAAAGGTGGAATTTCCTCAATGCTCAGTGCAATCTCTGATGAAGGATACTTAGGGATTATCTCGATTTCTTTTAGAGCTGAGTCCTTGCTGAATGGTTTTTCAATCATAGGATCATGAATCATGGTTCATTGTCTTAATGGGGATCCCGGTGTGATAACATTTTGGGTATCACTTTGACCTTTGATCTATTGATCAAACTGTTCTGATTCTTTGATCAATATCAGATCAATGTGAGCATCTGTGTCCAATTGTTCACTTGCCTTGTCGCCTGTCTCAGCTGCACCAGAAGCTTTCTCTATATCCTACTCTGTGCTTTGCTCTATTTACTGAATGACTGGTGCAATACTCAATAGGTCCAGTTGTACTGTCTAAAGCCTTTGCATCCTGTATTGGATGAATTGGTCCATTTTTTCTAGTTCCAGCTTGATTTTTGATAGGTGTCTCACTTGTGAGAATGTCTCTGCTGATGTAAATAAGTCATCGAATTCATCTTTCTCATGGACGAATTGTTTAACCTTTACCTGAGTAGTAAAATTATAAGCAACTTTATTCGGGTCATACTACCTTTTGGGAATAATAGCTAGGTTCAAACCCCTTATTTTCTCGGCTTCAATTTGGGCGTGTTTATAGTCATGCAATGAATAGATGTTGTAGCGAATAGGAAAGGCATGCCATAACTGTTTCTTGGCTTCTTTGAGATTTTTCGTAAGCCCTTTTTCAACTGTCTGACAGGGTATTTCCCTAGCCAATAGTTTATCTGGGACATATAGAGGAAGGACATGCGAGTCGTGATGCCACCAAAAACCCTAATGTATGTGAACAATTTTTCCCCAAACCAACTACCAATTGAAGTTAAATAAATACTAGCCTCCTTGGACAGTCGAGGAGCTGGTCTATTAAAAATGGCCTGATGAATGGGTAAGTTGAAGGCATGACAAATTTTGTAGAAATGCTTCTTATATTGGGTCTTCCATAGGTATTTATGGTAAACATGGATAGGGGTTGGGTCCTGGATAGTCCACTTCCATCCCATTATGGGAAAATCAGAATTGAAACAAATGGTATTGACTATGTAGGCACTCATATAGAATGGGGGAACAACTTAGGTGGTAACAAACCTATTTTTCCTATAATCAAGTATTTGATTGGCCATTTTGTCTGATAGGATATTAGCCTAATCCATTATAAAAGATTTCAATGCTACTTCTATTAATGGAACCATTTCAATGGAAAACTTAGCAGAATTGGAGCTTCCAAATAGTCTACACATCATTGCAACAACATAATAATATGAAGACGCTAGGGAGTCCACAGAATACATGTTAGATGATTCGTGCTTGTGTTTGTTAGGGAAGTGCCTCCATTTCCTGATGGAGTCAAACTCTATTTGATTCTCCTTCGAGAAAGATTCAAGGAATGCCTTACTATAGTACTTCTGAGGCTCTGGCAAATGATGCATTTTCTTCAAGTCTTTAGGCTTGAAGGATCCAAACATTCTTCCGTCAGCTATGAAGAGCATCATGTCCGTTATATTGATGCTATCAATTACCCATTTTACCATGTCATTATATGGAAAAATCTTTGGGCGGGCCGCTATTCGATGAAGAAAAGAGTTGGCTAAATCACCAAGGGTGTTTTCTGACTCTGCAGGTCCATCAACTGTTACATATCCTTCAGTTACCTTTGGCTTTTCCATTTCTAACATATCATATATTCCTTCCCTTGAAATTTTCCCACAATCATGAAATGTCATATTCGAGATTAACACAATTTTTTCCGGTCCTTCCGCCACTGCAAGGGGAGCTTTCATCTTTCGAGCTTTCTTTGACATTTCAGCTGGTTGCATACTTCCAGATTCAAATTGCAAAAATGAAACAGAGGACAGTAATAGGCTAAAACTTTCAGAGAAGCTAATGCTTGTAAAGATAGTGTTGAAAGAATTACAGATGAAAACTAGAGTAGGAGTGTTTGATGCGAAAGATTTCGTATTATAACTTGATATTAACACGAAGGATGAAATATTGAAGGACCGCAGTCATAACTGTTTTTTAATTTTTTTCCGTAACCAACGACGTGAAACTTTAATGCTCAATGAATAGATCGCATTGCAAATTTCCAAAGGTATTATTAGAATGTGTGCCATAAACTTTCCAGTTCTGCAATGAGCGATTTCAATATATTATTTTAATATGTAAAGAGTGATCACATATCACAAGTCAGGAGTTATAGGTTCCATGTTCCAAGAGTATTTTGAATTTCTACGATTGTGATAAGTGATGACTTGGCATATAGAGTGGGATAATTCCTCATTTAGCTCGCCCGAATTGTGTTTTCCCTTTATTATTATTGAACCACTTTATTATATTTTAACATCACATCGCATGTCCCCGAGGTAAGTATCACTTGTTTCCGCTGGGATCGAAATATGCGATCAATGTATATCACATCGCAAGTTTTCGGGGCTAGATTCCTTTGGTTTTCGAGGTATGCAAAATGCGAGAATCATATCACATCACAAAGTTTCAATGGATTGTTAAAACATATTCTTTGGAATCCGTGATATGTGATATGCGATAGTTTTATCGCATCACATTTTTGTCAATGGATTGTTATAAGAAATTCTACGACTAAGACTATCGCATTGCAACATGATTATTCGGATTGAATGTACCTTAGCCTTAATCGAATGCAATTTGCGATGATTGATTTTTTAGAGGGTTTTTTGAAGTACTTTTTATTTAAAAAGCAAGAAACAAAGAAATTGATTTCTATGTAAAGGTTTTATTGCTTTTAACAAACTAAAGGGACCCTATTTACTATTTAGCATCTTAGAATAAGATTAAGATATATTTGAAATGGGGGAGGGGGGGGGGGGGGTTGTTGTATAGCACAACAAGCTGATAAAATAGGAGCAGGGAAATTTGAACCACTATGGATGGGCCTTTACATTGTCAAGCGTGTTTTGGCAAAAGGTGCCTACGAGTTGGTGGATTATGATGGAATTCCATTGTTGCAGCCCCGAAATGGGATGTACCTCAAACGTTACTATGCTTAATTGAGCGTAATAAAATCATTGTATATATGCTTTAATTGCATGTGTGTGTCAGTGTGTCTTTTAGAATTTTTTATGTGGTTAAGTACTCTGCTTTGCATTTGTTGCAGATGTCGGAATCTTTGGAACCATTTGTTGGTTACACCGATGGTGTTAGTCGTAGTACACAGAACCTATCTTCTGTAGCATGGGCCATTTTCTCTCCAAGTGGTGAGTTAGTGAGTTTTCAAGGGATTTGTATTGGTCGTTCTACAAAAAATATCGCTGAGTATAGCGCATTGATCGAACTTCGCTTTGTTTCCATTTCAATTGGCATTCACTGAATCATCGTTAGGCTGGACTCACAACTCGTCATACTACAACTAACAAGAATTTATACCATCCGAAACCCAAAAACTCTTCGTATGTTCCTTAGAGTGCCGTTTGGAAATACATTTTGAGTACATTCAATATCAACATATTTCCAGAAACTTTAACACATTAACTAATTCATTAGCGAACTATGTGTCAAACAGGCATTTGTGACACATGTAAAAGTAAATTTTCGATTCACATTATTAGTTGAATAGGATTGCACATAACCATATATAAAAACTCTGAAAGTAAAAATAGATAGATGTTTTAAAATTTTTTACAAAATTTGTGTCCAAGACATGTTTGGTCATCTGACTTAAAAACTCAAAATGCATACAAAAATTATGCTAAGTAGACCTAGTGATGCTCATGATAACAGGTCACACCCTGAGCTATCATGCAAAATAGATGCATACAACGGCCAGGAACACCAATAGTATGGCGTTGCAGCCTCATAGGTAACTTCTCGATCTGAATATTTGGAATACTGAGGGTTCACCCCTCTACATGATCCTACAACTTTGCCAGTGTCTCGGTCAAATCCAAATCCTGGAGAACTGCCCTCCCAACATTTCTCCATGCTGGTCCACCTCCCTCTTGTTGATGTCTCATAGGTCGAATAGTAACAACATATGTATGCATGAGAATGATTTTAGTTTAGTATTGGAAACATCAAAAACACAAAAAACATGTAGAAACTTAAAAATAAAAAACACTTGGTCAAAAACAATTTACCTATAGCACCCCATTTAGCACCCACTAGTAAACTCAACTCTGGATCTCCATAAAAATCCATCCCTGCATATGGATGCTCCTCGATGGCAATGTGTTGTCGATCGAGCCAATTGAAGAATGTAATAGAAAATGTGATTGATGACTGACTAGCATGTCTAGCCATGAATTCGACCCACCTCTACATCCGTGGATCTCTAGGACTAGATACACCCAGTGTTACATGTTGAGGTTGCATCAATGGAATTCTCTATAAGGTAAAAGTGATTAAGAGTGATCCATAGATAAAATTCTTTGTCTTACCACTCTTTACCTTTGTCAGTTGCTCTTTTAGTGAAGAAAGTATAGCCTCACACCAGTTGAATTGAGTTGGCTCAAGACACTCAAGTGCATACTGCATGTATAATCTGTTCACCAGATAAAGTGTCACACTGCCTACCAACTTTGCGATTGTGAATAGGATTTTTCTCAAAGGAAAATCATGAATATCTTTGATGATTATCTTTCTGTCTTTGCTAGGCTATGTACCTGGCCAAAAAAATTCTCAAACATAGTCCCTCACTGATTCACCCCCACGAGAAGAACTTGAAAGAGAAATGCGGGCACCACGTTTGGACAACCCTGTAAGAAAGTAAACATCATCGATCATAATAGGGACCACTTTTTCCCTTATGTTAAAAGCCTGATCCATTGGATCCCATGCATGAACTAGGAAATACAATAGTTTTTATTGTTGCCTCATCTCGAACAACCTGAAGTATTTGAGCAACCCACAGTTTTTGAGGGCCTCAACAGTACCTAGATCATTTAGGGAAACCATGTCTTGTTCTTCATTCTCTCTTTCTTACGAAGTAATAGATATTCTGATCCGATGAAAGCTTGAAATCAAACCATAAGCTTAGTTAGGATCCTTTTCATGCAAAAATTTGGAGAAATTTTGGGCCAAACAGGTGAAACATGTTTGTGAGACTCGCCTAGCACAACCCAGGCAAGGAGACAGTGTTCTGCAAAGAAGCTGCCCTTATTTTTGGGTGCTCTGTAGTGTAATTTTCGACATGGAAGGCTGCGGTGATCCTAGGGAAAAATATTCTAACCCCAGGGGCCCTAAAAACCCTAAAAACTTGCATGAAACTGTAAAAGAATGACATGAAAATAAAGAGGAGGGGTAGATCTCCTACTTGGTCCAGACAGCACAAGAAATGATCCATAGAATCTCTCACAATCAGCTGCTGAAGGTCGAGGTAAAAAACAGGGTCAGAGCACAAACTGAATGGTAAATATCAAATGGTGAAAATGACATCGTAAATTCTTGTTTTATGTTTATTTCATGATTATTAAATGAGAAAAATTTAGTATCTACCTATTTTTACCAATGAAATAGGGATGTTTGATCCATTTGGTGTTGCTTTGGACAGATTTGCAGTTGATTTACATAATTTGACTTGCACGATCATGAATTGTACTTTAACCACGAAGAATATTTTTATCTCTTTTTAGATCTTTGTTAAACATTGAAAAAGGAACCCCCTTGGAGTCCTCTTTAATCTCTTTTTAGATTCTCGAAATATGAAAATATTGTTGAGCAATTGTCCTTTTCAACTTGTTAATGGATTGGAAATGACATCTACTCAGTATAAGTTTAACCCTTGTCCGAACTGAGATAGATTATTTACGAAAAAGGAATACGTTGATCGAACATGATCAATAGGTTCTCTCTCGTATTATTTTATACTTTTTTGGACTTGAGAGACAAACTTACGAAAAATAACTTGTGGAGTTTTCTTTTTGTCCATTTTAAAACTCTCTAAACATGAAATGAACGAAGTTATCATTGTCAGTAAACTCGTTAAAACACCAAATAGTGACAAACTTGTGCATCATGACAAGACCGAGTTTCACCTTCGCTTGACTCGTTAAAACATCACATAGCGATGGATTCACCCAAAGGGTGAAATTATACAACAAGCATATGTTATCCTCCTCACGCTTGATAAAAAATAAAGAGGTACTGGGCAACAATGACTGGGGAAAATGGGAAAAGGGGTAAACCACTTTATGGCAACAGGTTGCTCTTGAACATGACTCTTTCACTTCAACACTGTGACTATTTGGGTTGGGTTATTTGCTTGATGGTCATCATACCTTGGTCTATCATACCATCCATTACTTTTGTTTTGGGTCAATGCTACCAATTCATTCAGTGTCTCCGACATGTTCAAGAGAAGTCACTCAGTTAAATTCATCCTTTTCAATACTCATAAACCTTCATTTTCATGACTGCCATTCCTAAACCTTGTATCTTCAGTCACATTCCGTCTCCAAAATCATTACACTCGTTTTATGTCATTGATGTGGGATACATCAAGGCCCTCCTGTGATGAGTCGCTTCTTGTTGACATCAACATTTTATCCAAGAAATTGACTTAGAAACACCCTTTCAGTACCTTGGAGCTTGCATGCATCAATGGAAAGTTTCTCACTTCCGGCGATAGGTTGACATCATTGGCCTTCAACTGAAAGACTTTGTATGGTGTTCGACATCAAAACATCCATTCACACCACAAAAAATGTACTGCAGTAGCTTGAGGATCATTATCATTATCAGTGGTTTCTCTCGCATTTGTTAACAACTTACATCATTGGCTCGTAATAAGACGGTTTATTCCCATGTTCAACTTCAGATCACATATTCACATGGTTAGACTTGTACTTGAGTGAACGATTGATTGAGATAGAAGACCCTAGATCTAGTTTCATCCATCCAGGCTACGATTTTAGGAAAGTACCAAATCATCTATACAATGGCTTTACACTGATGGTCATCTCATCATGGGTCTATATCTGTAGATGACTATCTATGTACCTGTAATGAAAGTTTATACACTGAGCATGGGTATAAATTCCCTAAGCGGTTCATGAAAAAATTCAAAATATCATGATATTATGTATTGTAAATGATGCATGTCACCATCTGCATTGGAACCTCCTCATCACATTGTAAAGCATATCACTTGACATTAACATTCTCGACTTCATGCTTTAGGAGGCAGCTGTTAAAGATCCATTTGGGAACATCACTCCCAACATTCAGATCAATACTATTAGGGCTCATCAAACCCTAATTCACTTGCTACTTGCCCTAGACAAGTCATCACTTTGGATGCCTCGTTCCCTGAAAGTTTCCTGGCCTGAATTGCTTTAGAAATACCTCCTTGAGTGACCAACATAGCCTTGGTCAGGGGTAAGTGCACTTCAGTGTAGGTAGGCCCATGACAGGGTGCATTTCAGAGTGCTTAGGCCCACTTTGACCTATGTTGGGCGCAATTGAGCGAAATCCTCATAGGGTTCTAGGAATATTCTTATCTTTTGGAGGCTTCTAGAAGATTCCCACACTTATCATCTCCTATGAGCTCAAAATTGGATAGGGAATGAGTTTAGTAACCTCCTATCCTCTCATCCCTTCCTCCATGGAAACTAAATCTAACTTTGGAAGGCCATTCAATACCCTCATTTATGACCAAACCTCCTCCATTTTCCTATAAATTGAGCACTCATCTAAGTGATCACGGGTTGGACTTTGAGAATTTGTAAGGAGATACTATTGGTGTGAGGTTTGAGATTGTAAGAAAGTATTTTTATGCTTCCAGAGTGTTGTGATTTTGATGTCATGTTGGTTGGAACCCAAGCTAGAGGAGTGACTTTGGATCGGACTTCATGGTTTTAACTCTTCCTTCTACTTAATAAAGTTGTTTACACATTTTCCCATATTCTTGTCTTTATGTATGATGATTATATGTGTAAATGCTTTCGATTCCATTTTCTTATCGTAGATAGATCTCTTTCTTTGATTGGTTTTTGTCCTCTGTTGATGATTGGAAGTACTTGTCGAGTGGATTAAGTTCGATAAGGAGCAAAGGGAGCCATACAAAGGAGACAAAGGGAAAGTGAAAGATAACAAGTAGGTCCCTTGTCTTATTTATCTTCTATAGAAAAAGAATGAATGCTTTAAATCTGTTTTTCTAGGTGTAGCTACCCACCTAGGGAAATTGTATTTATCCATAGATGCAAAATTCCATATAACACTTACCCAATCAGATTCTTCCATCAGTTCAATAATACCTGCTGCGAGTATCTTATCTAACTCAACGCAGACCTTTTCCTTATACTTGGGATTGAGGCAGTAAGGTATTTGTTTCATAGGTTTTGTGTTCGGTTGTAGGGTGATCTTCATGACACCCAGGTCTCCTATTATCCCTTTCAGATCAGAAAACTTCATGGGGAACAAGTCTTGATATTCACGGAGTAGTTCGGTGACCTTATCTACTATTGCGTCGTCCCAATAGTCCCCAATATTTGCAAACTTCAGCTCTGCCTCCGTGCCAATGTTCACTTTCCTAGTCTTGAGCGGCTCAGTTATGTTTGGGTTCTCTAGATGTGGCCCTTCAAGTCTGCGATGACCTTCAGTCTCTGAGATATTAATCCTTCTCGGGTCTTCGTCTGCTTCTTTCTCTATTACATTGTAACACTCTAGCACGTGGCTCAGCTGGGTAGTCCAATTAGGTTGAATCAGGTCTAGAGGATCCTGCGGTATCCTAAAGATGGTTGTCTTAACCTCCTGCAATGCTTCATCGATGGATTCAAAATCCATCCTCAAAACTGGAGGTCAGCAGAAATCCTTGGTGTAAAACATCCCATTCTTCAGTGCCATGCCAAAGTTCTATCTCCAAGTACCAATTCATTGGTATAACATCCAAGGTATGATGAAACAGATGGACCCACTCCAGTTGAGGCTTCGCTCCATATATTTCAGTCCATTTGGCCAAATGATCGCGTGGATCAGTCCTCCCGTCATACTTTTCTGTTAGTCATACCTTCGGGTGGCCAAAGCATATCCTCGTCATCCTTCTATATTCACTCCAATCCTAAAAACTGTCCTTGTGTGTACCCCACCATCTTCTAGGTGTAGAGCATTCCCAATCTAATGCCTGGAAGCGATGCTTCTCGGGCACTTCCCTTTCGAATGCATCCAAAAAGTGATCAATGTCAGTTAACCCATCATAGCGAGGAATATTTCTTACCTCTGATGATACGCAGCGCAACGGCTTGGTCATCATAGTACAATGCAACTTAGATACTTCATGCAGTCGGTTCTGTCAGTGGTCTAGTTCTTCGTTTGAATATGATGTGCAAGAGCTCTCGTGGTCCCATGGAATATGTCCATCTACTGTCAGATTCATCCAATCGTGGTCCCACACTATTATCTTGTAAATCTGGTCTAAATCGTCATCACTTTCATAATCGCAGATCGATTCTGTATAGCATGATCCTTCTGTAGGATCCAATGGGACCACTATGCAGAGCGATTTCTTTTCAAATATCATCTTTCACTTTTTAGGTTGATTACCCCATTCATGTCAGTGGCCTAATCAATCCCAAGGAGCACGGAGTAGGGATTACTATCATTCACAATCTCTATTACTTGAAAATCCACAAGCGTGTCATGCCTTCGATGTGAACTGTTACCCTGTGAAGCCTCCCCATTGGGATGATTTTCTGTTGATTCGCCATCGTTAACTAGATCAGAGACCATTGGAACGCAGGTCTCCCCATTCTTTCCCATGTTTGTTTTGGCAAAACATTCATGTCGGACCCCAAATCCAAGATAACTTGGTCCATTTCGTATTCCGCTATCTGTGCGGTGAGTCTCATCTCACGTCTAGTCCTCGCCTTATGCTTACCAAGCTTTCTAACTATGCACATTTCGTAAGTAGCACTATCCTTTCTAGCGCACCGATTGATCAGTTCCTACAATCCCTTCATAGCCTTACTATCGCAGACTAGCTTCATGTAGGTCTCCAAGAATGTGGTAATCATGGATGGGTCCATTTCTTCAACCGGTTTCTCTTGACTTCTTGAGGTAGAGGCCTCAGCGAAATTTTTCTTTGCTTCCATAAATGTTTCTTTTGCGCGTTCTATATCAAACTTGGTCTCCTTTTCCGATGCTTTGCGGACCCACTCACCCTCTATAGGCTGCTTCCCCTTATCCTCACTAGTCGTCGTTCCACTTTGTAGCATAATTTTTACCTTAGGGTCTTCCTTACGAGGTTCAACCCTCATCATCTATAGGTTCTGAGTCGGTTGTAGAGGCTGCACTCCCTTTTCGTGAATCTTAGCCAATAATATAGGGCAATCCTCAGTCGCATGGTCAAAATGAGTACAATAGTGACATGACAATTGCATAAGATTTGGGCAGTCTCTCGTGTAGTGTCTTGGTCCTCCACAATTGTAACAGATAAGCTTCCCTCGGCCTCTACCAGGCCCTCCACCACCTTGGCCTCAGCTGCGCGACTGATACTCACTGCGTGCTTCCCCAACACCTTGGTCCGGATGCCACGTTTCTATCTGATCCCTGTATGCAGGTGTCCTTTCCATCATTAATTCATAACTAGGGAAATTGTGCTCATCATGACCTATTGATTGACAAAAATTGCAAAAAAGTTGTTGTGGTGTCTGTACGAATTTCTACAGCAAATGGAAAATGTCGGTTGCACGTTTCCTAGCTACTTGGCATATAGCACACCATATCATGGGCCCTATACTTGGACCTGCTAGAGCCTCCGACCTTAGATGCATTGGTCCCCCTGCTGCAACATAATTCACAAAGACTAGATAGTGATCCTTGTCATGCCCCTGACCTTTGCATTTCAGGCACCAGACTTCTTTGCACGCCTCTGACCTAGCTATTCTGTCTTTCTTCAGGCTTTTCATTTCGAGGCAAAGGTTCTGCAATTATGCATGAATCTACTGAACCCTAGATTAGAAACCTACATTGGTGTCTCGTGCAGTCTCATTACAATTTCTAGAGCTTCCGTATGGGTCCTAATCTTCTATTGTGATAGTGCAACCCTTAGGTGAGGCAGGAGCGAGGCCACAAACCATTCGTGATGCTGCCCATTAGTTAGGTTCATGTTGGCTTCATGGATCATACACTTCGATATTTGATCCAAATCCCAGGGTCTCTCCGTAGGCTTCATCATGATC
The DNA here is from genome assembly GCA_031772625.1 of Pinus tabuliformis. Taxonomy (NCBI): domain Eukaryota; kingdom Viridiplantae; phylum Streptophyta; class Pinopsida; order Pinales; family Pinaceae; genus Pinus; species Pinus tabuliformis. The sequence continues at coordinate 1,253,682,395 of CM062819.1, forward strand.
TCTTTGAATCCCACAATGGATTGTGCTTGAGACTTAGGTCTATTGAATTCCCTATTCTGTGCAGTTTGGATATCTGTCAAGAGAACGTCAGGTTATCAGTACTGTACTTAATGTACCACATTAGTGCGTGGTCCTGTAAAGCACTAACCAACGTTTCTTTCCTCATTTGATCATCTGTGATACCCTAAGCTACCCATACAACCTTCACAAAAACCAAAACTGGTTTGGATCTTCATTTCCTATGCCCTTGAATACAGGTAGCTTTACAGAGTTCGCCATGTTGAACAGTGGTGGAGGTGGCAGCGGTGTGGGTGATGGGGTAAGTGGTGGAAGTGAGGATGGAGGTAGTGTAGGTATTTGCGGGAACCCTTGTCTTATCAACTGAATAGCACTCAATGGAGAATCCTGCGCTGTTCCTTCGTCATCACTCAAAGGAGGCTCAATCAACGGGCTATACTCATGACCTTTTCTTCCTCCATCCCTAAAAGACCTTCCACTTCACGTAGCTCCAAACATCAAGGTAACTTCATGACTTGCTTTTCACACAAGAGCATCTTAATCCAAGTATTTGGTAATTTCAAATATTTACCTCACGACCCCTTAAAGAAGCGGCGCTCTGCTTCACTATAGCTGACTGAAGTATCAACAACGAACTCTGTCACAAAACCTCCTATGATACAATTGAGCCAATGATCAATAGCACATGCAATATTATCTTCAGAGGCTTCCAATCTCTGCACTAACTCCGGGGTCCAGACAATTAAATTGTCAAGCCTCCACCTTCCCTGGCCGTCTACCAACTTCGTGATCCACTCATATAATTCAACTGGGAAAGAATAAAAGAAGATTTCTTGAATTTTTGTGTACAAATATATGTCCAACCACTGTTCCTTTGTCAATCACAGATTCCTTTTTTCTTGTGCCACAAATTCATGGATCTTTCTATCCAACCAATCTTCAATCTCCTTCTTAGTTGGATTCCAATGATGTGACGTCACACATCTTGTTATGCAGATCCCAATCCCGGAAATGAAACCATTTGTTGGCTTGATGGGCCCTGACCAAGGTTCAATGTTAGTCATGCAAGAAAATCCCTACACTCTTGGCCCTTTCGGGATCAATCCGTGGAGCGCGGATTGAAGTCTCACCCGAAGCAGTATGGGGGGATGCAAGAACCAAGTTTCTACACCCTGAGATGGTTGTGATGTCAGTTTTATACCTTAACTCTGCCTTCGTGCAGATCAATAAGCCTTTAGGGCTTATCGATGTACTTCTCTATTAGTCTTTTAGAACCTCCGCGAAGGTATGCGATCGTCCTTCACGTAACCCTAACAAGCGATCTCGGTACTTATGCACCTTTTTAACTACTTTGTTGTATAGTTCTCTGAATTATCTTAAGTGGTTGCCAATTCTATCATGCAATTTAGATTATCTTTGCGTAAACATATATCTCTACTTGCATTCATATAACAGAGGAAAACATATAGATTCGCGCATCAATTTAGCAATAAAATATAAACCTAGTGCTTAACATAACATAACCACATGCAATTGACAGAAGCAAAATAGACAACATTTTCACAATACTCTTCTTTATTGATGATCCAGATGTTCAATACAGACTCTGACTACCCTGCACACACAGTTGCAGGGGTCTGCGCACTCAGCTGTGGACTTCTACCCTAGGCCTCTACGCACTCAGCTGCAAAGCCTTCTTCCTACGCTAAGACTCTCACTCTTAGCTCCTTTACAGACTCATCAATGAATCTACTTAACTGAAATGACTCCTTAGAGTCCTCTAGGACCTCCTTTTTATACAATCCCATGGTCTGCAGACTAAGGGCGGATCTCATCAAGCTAACACAATCTATCTAGACTAAGGGTAGGAACCCTCTTTGACTCTTGATATCTTTGTGTTCCGCGACCACAAAATGTTGAGACTTTACATTTCTTTATACAAAAGTCAGGACTTCTGCCCCAAAAATTGGGTTTTAACCCCAAAATTGACCCCAGGGGACCCATTCCCAACACCAAGTTAGAAAAATATTGCTCATGCTTCAAAATGAACTAGAAACTAGTTCCAAGACATTGTACCTAGATTCCATGGAGGTTAGAGTCTGCTTTCAGCCGGACACCATCACACATTTTTGGGACAAAATCACACAGTACCGATCTTGGCACAATATGTGACTAAGAAGTAGCAATTGGAGGTTGCTGACCTAGAATTATCCCAAACTCAAGCATCATAGCATTGTGTGTTTTTAGGCTATCATTTTGTCTCTATGTTATTTTGTCTTATACGGGTACAAGAAAATGTAATTGTGTCGAGAGGCGATCTACAACCCAGTATGGGGGTAGATCTCAAGTAAACATGTTTTTGGCTTGATGGGGCCTGACCTAGGTTCAACAGTGAATTAGCCAAACAAATCCCGAAACTACTGGCCCTTTCGGCAATAGTCAGTGGTGTGTGGACTGAGGTCTCACTCGAGGTAGTATGGGAGGGTGCTGGAACCAGGTTTCTGAACCTTAGGGATGTCTTGATGAGGTCTTAGGAAAATTTTGAGCCCAACCTGCGCACCTGCGCTGCTCCACGCAGCCGTCTAACCTTCGCGACTAGTGTGACTACTTTCGCGTAGCTCTGTAAAGAGTGTGAAGATGTGCTATCTAGATATTTCATCTTCACTATGCTATCATTATAGATCTTGAATTAATTGTGTGTACCCAATATTCTTATTAACCCTTCAACATTCATACGAAGAGCGCGTAATCATAAAACCATAAAGCGAGTAATAAACATAACAGAAGCATAAACACACAGATCTATGAGAAAATGCACAATATTCTAGACTCAACTTATCTTTTATTAATCCTTCATTCAGATATAATCCCAACTTCGCCTTGCGCACTCAGCTGCAGGGGTCCGTGCACATAGCTGTGGAATCTAACAGGCCTCTGCACACAGAGCTACAGAGCCTCTTCCTAGTACTACAACCCTAGACTTGGACTTATAGACTCAGAGCTTAATCCCTTAATCAAAACCCATATTACTTCTCAAGACTCCAAAAACATGCCTTCTACACTTAGAGGCTCGCTCTATTTATACAATCCCATGGTCCGCAGACCATGTGTAGACCGACACATTCTATATTAAATTACATTATTTTAGGGCGGACAACCCTAGAATCTCGTGCTTCGTGCTTGCATTTTGTGGGGTATTTACATTACATTGACAAAACTTGGGCTTTAAGCCCCAAGAACCTATTATGGGGGGATCCGCTGCCCAACAGTCCCTCAACACAATCATCATGACTCGTCCACGAGTCACCCGGCTGATGTGGCAATCTTTGCACGAAGTCCATCCAAGTATGCCTATGCTGCGTGAAGGTCTGCAATGCCCCATGCTGCCGTCATCTGGATTTGCTCCATCTCTTCCTTTGAATCATCTGCATCTGACTTGATTCTCTACTTTGATGTCGACTTCTAGTACCTCTGTTTATAGTCCTGCAAATCTGTCCTGCTCGTCGGGTCGCAAAGACTGTACTTTGGTCGGTGAGTCAGACAGCCAACCCATCCATGTAGAGCTTTAGGCAACTGCCATTTACTCTTCCTGGGAAAGGTTCTCCATTATGTTTGACTCACTGGACCACGCTGCTGTCTGTAACTTCGTTGACCACATATGGTCCTAACCAATGCATTCTAAGTTTCCTAGGAAATTTTTCAAACTTGCTGTCATACAACAACACTAAATCATTTACCTTGAATGTGCGCATCTTGATATGGTGATCGTGCTAGGCTTTCTCGCGCTATTTCTATACCTGCTGATGGAATCCTGCCAGAAACCATTCTTCCTCGATTTCTTCTAATTGTGTGACTTACTCCTTCAAGGCATCGCGGTCTGACATGCCTGTAATTGTTGCTATCCATAAACTGGGTACGATGTATTCCATTGGCATTACTACTTCCATGCCATATACTAACCTGAACGGTGTCTGACCCATCAATTTCTTGCACGTGGTTTTTTGGGAGCAGGTATGCACAGGTCCCAGTCATTTCTCTACGTGTTACATATTTTGGTCAGCACCGTCTCCAGAATTTTGTTGAATGCTTCTACTGTCCCATTAGCTTGCGGATGGTATGGTGTACTTTGCTGATGATACACTTGGAATTCCTCGGTGAGTGAACTGATGGTGTCATTCAGGAAGTGCGTCCCACGGTCACTCATTAAAATTTTGGGCAACCAAACCATGTCAACACGTTATCAAACAAAAACTTCGTAGCTGTCGTAGCCGTGCAATCCTTAACTGGCTATGATTTTGCCCATCGAGTTAGGTATTCTGTCGTGGTGATAATGCAGCGTGCACCCATCTTCCCTTGAGGTTTGTTTGGTCCTACAAAGTCGATTTGCCATTTTTCGAATGGATGCAGTGTCATCTGTGGATTGAGTGGCATCTCATCCCTTCATGATGGTTTCCAAATTCTTTGACATACGTCATAGGCCCGAAAGTGAGCTTTCGAATCTTGATGTAGGGTTGGCCACCATATCCCAGAGAAAAGAACCTTCTATGCTATTGCACGTCCTACATAGTGTCCTCCTACAACCCCTCCATGTGCTTCTGTGAGGATCTATCCTTGTTCAAATTCAGGTACATATCTTCGCAATATTTCATCGTTTCCCATTTTGTAGAGGTGCCCCGTGATGACAGAAAAATTCACCGTGCGCACCACCAATTCCCTCTTCTACTAAACTAAATATTCCTTTGGCACAGTCCTTGTGGTTAAAAAATGAATTATATCTTCGAAGTGTCCATCCGCGACGCGCACCGCTAAGAGTTGTGCATCAGGTAGTCCTTCTTCCAAATTTTTTGGCTCCTCGCCTGACTTAATTCGTGATAACTGAGCTAGTCCTGTATTTAGGTGTCCCGGCTTTACAATGACCTCAAAGTCATATTCTTGAAATAGTAGCAGCCATCTGCATATGCACCCCCCGAACACAGGGTTGTTCACAAGGTATTTCAATGCAGAATGATCGGTATACATCTTGAAGTGCCCGCCAAGTAAATAGTGTGAGTTTTTCTGGAGCGTGTATACCATTGCCAACCCCTCACGCTCAGTAGTAGAGTAGTTCTTTTCGGCTTTGGTCAATCACCGATTCGCGAATGTGATCAGGTGATCCATGCCTTCTGCACCTTATTGCGTAAGTATAGCTCCTAATGCGATACACGACGCATCAACGTGGACATGAAATTTTATGTCCTAGTTTGGAAATACCAAGATGGGAGCAGATGCCATTTTCTCCTTGAGAACATCCAAAATTTTCTCACAATCATCTTTCCAACAATATGTAGCGTCCTTTTTCAATAGCTTCTCCATTGGCGCTGTTATTTGTGCATAGCTCTTGATAAAATTCCTATAGTAACTAGTGTGCCCCAATGTAGCACGTAGTTGTTTGACACTTCGTGGTGCTTCCAGATTGAGAATAATAACAATCTTCGTAGGATCCACCATCAGACCTTGTTTGCAGACCACATGGCCAAGCAGGTTTCCAAAGGGGACGAGGAAGGTGCACTTTTTCAGATTCAGATCAATCTGGTGTCGTCGGCAAGTATCCAACATTAACTGTAAGCTTGCTATATGGTGTTTAACTAACCCAAATATAGTCCAATCATCCAGATAAACCTCCATGAACTTGTGGATGTATTCCATGAACACGGCCACCACTACATGTGAAAATATCGCTGGCACGTTCTTCAGTCCAAAGTGCATAATGTTGTATTGAAAACAACGCCACTCGATTGTGAAGGTTGTCATGCTCCTATCTTCCAGCACGATCTTGATCTGATGGTACCCTGAGAAGCCATCTGTGAATGAGTAAGCTTCTTGACCACCAACATTCTCCGATACTTCATCTGTAAATGGTGTCAAGAATGGATCATGAACATAGGCGTCATTGAGCTTCCTGAGGTCCACACATATTCTAATTTCGCCCTTCTATTTTTTCTCTTGTACTACCATAGGACTCACCCATTTGGATTCTTCCACTGGTTCAATAATTCCGGCTGCAAGCATTTTATCTAGTTCTTCCCGGACCTTTTCGTTATATTTCGGATTCAAATGGTAAGGTCACTGCTTAATAGGCTTCGCGTATGGTTTCATAGTGATCTTCATCATCCCTAATTCGCTAATGATCCCCTTTAAGTCCATGATTTTGGTCAGAAACAAATCCTAATATCCACGGAGTAACTTGCGATCTTATCTACCGTAGCATTGTCCCAGTAGTCCCCAAACATCGTGTACTTTGGCTCCATATCCGTACCAATGTTTTCCTGCTTTGTTTTTAGCGGTGCAGTGATGTCGGGATCTGCAATTGATGGTCCTCTAACTTCGCGACTCCCTTTTGTTTCTAAAATACTAATATTTCGGGGGTCATCATCATCCTCCTCTACTTGCATATTATAACATTCTAGGGCATTGCTTAGCTGGGTTGCCCATGCTGGTTGAACGACTTGCCATGGTTCCTGTGGTATTCTGAAGATGGCAACTTTTACGGCTTGCAGCGCATCATCAATAGTATTTGACCATCAGTTTTCAAATGAGAATGTTAGAAAAAGTCCCTCACGCAAGACATCCCATTTTCCCGTACCATGTTGGAGTTCCGTCTCAGTATACCAATTCATGGGTATGCCATCCAGGGTATGGTAGAATAAGTGTACCCATTCAAGTTGAGGTTCTTCTCCATAGGCCTTGGTCCATTTCGTGAGATGCGTGCGTGGGTCATCTCGTCCATCATATTTAACATCTATCCATAGTTGTGGTTTCCCGAATCGTAGGCACATTATCCTTCTACATCCGCGCCAATTTTCAAAATTTCCTTAATGTGTTCCCCACCAACGTGTAGGTGTCGTGCGCAGTGCCCACTTCAACACATCGAACGGCTATTGTTCCAGTACTGCACTTTCAAACTTGTCCAGGAATTCATCCACCACTGTCAATCCATCATATGTTGGCAGATCTCAGGCCTAGGTTGTTACGCAACGCAGTGATCTAATCATCATGTTGCAATTCAATGTTGTCGCTTCGTTCAACCGATTGTGTCAGCGTTTATCTTCCTCATCTGAGTCCGTGGTGCAGGAACTCATGCTCTCCCACGAGATACAATCCTCATCCTCATCTCGTGCAGTTATCTTGTAGATACAATCCAGCTCATCATCACTTCCATCATTGTGCACTGCTTCGGTGTAGCGCGCTCCTTTGGCTGGGTGTAGCGGAACTACTACACGTAGGGACTTTTTCTCGAATATCATCTTCCGCTTCATCGGGTTAATGAATCCATTCATATCAGTGGCCTAGTCTATTCCTAGAAATGGGGGATAAGGATTGTTGTCATCAATAATCTCTATTACTTCAAAGTCCGTCTGTGTGCTCGTGCTTTCGATATCAACGACTACCCCCTGCAACCTCCCCATGGGAAAAATATTTTGTTGGTTCGCCATTCACAATTGAATAGGGGACCAATGTAACGCGAGCTTACCCATGCGTTCCCATGTCTGCTTAGGTATCACATTCACATCAGACCCCAGGTGCAAGATTACTTGATCCATTTCATATTTGCCAATCTGCATCGTCAATCTCATTTCCCTCCCCATGTGAAATGCATGCTTTCCCAATTTCCGGACCACGCGCGGTTCCCCTGATCCCACGCACCTGGTGATCAACTCTTGTAGACCCTTAACTACCTTATTATCACGCAGCAGTTTCATGCACGTCTCTAAAAACGTAGTAAGCATAGAAGGATCCACTCCTGGCTCTGCTTGATCCTTACTACTTGAAGTAGAGGCGTCCGTGAAGCTCTTCTTAGCTTCCATAAATGTCTCCTTTGCGCGTTCTAAGTCAAACTCAGGTTCCTTTGTAGGAGCCTTTCGAACCCATGTATCCTCCTCAGGTTGCTTCCCCTTACCTTCTCATGTGGTCGCATCGCTTCTGAGCACCATATTCACATTTGGGTCTTCTTTGCGTGGTTCAAATCTCATCATTTGGACATTTTGAGTCGGAGTAGGCTGGAGTACCCCTTTGTCGCATATATGTGTGATCAACGTAGGACAATCTACCATTTCATGATCAAATTGAGCATAGTATGAACAAGATATTCTTGTTGGTTTGGTACAATCATGGGCGTAGTGCCCCGGTCCTCTGAAATTGTAACAAATTAATTGTCCATGGCCCCTTCTTAGGCCCATCCCTCCTCGTCCTTGACCTCACCCCTGAAATCCAAGGTACGCCATCCCCATGGCTGGGTCGAGGCCTCACGTTTCTATCTGAATTTTATAGGCTGGGGTTCGCTCTATCATCAACTTGTAGCTATGACATGTACACTCGTCATGGCCCACCGACCTACAAAAATTACAAAACAACTGCTACAGAGTCTGTGTATACTTCTACAACAGATGACAATTGTCCGTTGTGTGTTTTCCTCCAATCTGACAGATCATGCACCATAGTGGGGGTGTCGCACTTGGCCCTGCTTATGCCTCTAGTCTCAATGGAATTGGCCCCCCTCCTGCCAAGTAGTTCACGAATACCAGACAGTGATCCTTATCGTGGCCCTGGCCTTTGCATTTTATACACCACACTTCCTCATGTGCCTCTGGCCGCGATGCCCTATCCTACTTCAAGCTCTACATTTCCAGGCAGAGATTCTGTAGTTGTGCATGAATTTTTTGAACTCCTAGCCCTGGATCTTGTATCGGTGTTTCATGCAACCTCATCGCCATTTCCAATGCTTCGGCCTAGGTTGAAAGCTTCTGCTATGACAGTGCCATCCTCAGGTGGGGTGTCAAAGACGCCACAAACCACGTGCGGTGCTGCGCATCCATTAGCGTCATATTAGCCTCACATATCATATTCTTCAGCCACTGATCCAGATCCCATGGGGTCTTGCCTGGAAGCATTACAATCTCCTTAAATCTGATGATTGACTGTGTCTTTGATTTCAGCCGGCTAAATTCTCTATCAACACATTCTGGACCTTCGCTATTCCTGCATTTTGGTGATCATTTGAGTGCTCGATATACCACGTCAACGTGAAATCCTGTAGCGCGCTCACCACGAACCAGAACTGATATGGGTCCTCATTTGCTACTTCTTTGAATACGGGTAGCTTAATCGTGCTCGCCATACTGAACTTCCGGTTTGGTGGAGGTGGTGTGGGCTAAGATGGAGGTGAAGGAGGTGATGCGAGTGGTGGCGTAAGTTGAGATGATAACTGCGGAATGTGCTGACTTATTAAACTTACCACACTCCTTGGAGAGACCCGAGCGAGCTCTTCTTTGCTCTCTCATGAAGGTGAAATTAATGGACTGTTTCCTAATTCCCCCTACCTCTGTATACCTTTTCGCTCCACGTCGTTCCAAACATTAATGTATTCGCATCACCCGTTTTTCACATAAAAACATCTTAATCCAGGTATTCAAAGATTTGATGTACTTACCTCGCGGTCCTTTGAGAAAGCGTCTTTTTGCTTCGCTGTAGCTCACAGTCATGTCTATCGTAAATTTAGTGATAAACCCTCCTATTATCCAGTCAAGCCAATGTTCCACAGCTCGCACGATCTTACTTCTGATGCCTCTAGTCTGCGCACTAGCTCTGGAGTCCACACTATCGGTTGATCGAGCTTGTACCTCCCCTGGCTGTCGGCTAACCTCGCAATCTAGTTATACAGTTCAGATGAGAAGGATGTGAAGAAGATCTTGTGGATGTAGCGATATAGCCACCTCTTCTTAGATATCTGCGGGGTTCTGTTTTCCTATGTTACGAACTCGTGAAGCTTCTTGTCGAACCACTCTTCAATTTCTTCCTTCATAGGGTTCCACTGGCACGACATAAAACATACCTTACGCAGATCCCGGACCTGACAATAGAACCATTTGTTGGCTTGATGGGGCCTGACCCAAGTTTTGCAGTGAATTAGCCAAACAAATCCTGAAATTACCAGCCCTTTTGGCAACAGTCCGCGGCGCACGGACTGAGGTCTCACCCGAGGTAGTATGGGAGGGTGCTGGAACTAGGTTTCTGCACCCTAGGGATGTCTTGATGAGGTCTTAGGAAGTTCTTGAGCCCAACCTGTGTGCCTGCGCTACTCCGCGCAGCCATCTAACCTTCGTGACTAGTGCGACTACTTCCATGCAGCTCTGTAAAGAGTGCGAAGATGTGCTATCTAGATCTTTGATCTTCACTATGCTATTATTATAGATCTTGACTTAATTGTGTGTACCCAATATTCTTATTAACCATTCAACATTCATACCAAGTGTGTGCAATCATAAAACCATAAAGTGATGAATAAACATAACAGAAACGTAAACACACAAATCTATGAGAAAATGCACAGTATTCTAGAATCAACTTATCTTTTATTAATCCTTGTTCAGATACCATCCCAACTCCGCCCTACGCACTCAGCTGTAGGGGTCTGCACACATAGCTGTTGACTCTACCAGGCCTCTATGAACACATCTATAGAGCCTCTTCCTACTAATACAACCCCAGACTCGGACTTAGAGACTCAGAGCTTAATCCCTTAATCAAAACCCATATTACTTCTCAAGACTCCAAAAGACTGCGTTGTACACTTAGAGCCTCGCTCTATTTATACAATCCCATGGTCCATGGACCATGGGTAGGCCGACACATTCTATATTAAATTGCATTATTTTAGGGAAGACAACCCTATAATCTCGCGCTCCGCGCTTACATTTTGCGGGTATTTTCATTACATTGACCAAACTTGGGCTTTATGCCCCAAAAACCCATTATGGGGGGATCCGCTGCCAAAGAAATGTAAACATAAATGTAAATGTAAATGTAAACATTTAACATGTAATGTTTAACATTTAACATTTTTAATATAAAATCAGAGCCAACACATTCTCATGCATATGTTGTGAATATAGTAGGACTATTCTTATTGTATTTTCAATGTATGTTATCTAACTTAAGCTTATGCTTATGAACTATTTAATTTTCATTTGTATCAATCTTGTTGAATGAGTGTTGTTGTTTTAGTTCATCACTTTAACTTGTGGACTATTCCGCATCTTAGCTTCTGATGTCATTACGCTCATGTGATCCTTTCAAGCTACATATTATTACAGGCTTCCAAGGGGTGCACTTCCTTCCCCCTTCATGTGTTGGAACCTTCATGCCTCGCACTTGAATTTCTGCAGGGCCACATACATCCTCTCACCCAAAGTTACCATACTTCACTCTGTGCATTTGGGCAGTGAAGGCATAACATTACCACCCACTTTGGGACTCCTAATTGAAATGGTGTGAGGTCTAGTTTGGACATCATATTAGGGATATCCCCTAAATGTTGGCGGGTCTAGCACCATCAACATGTTCCTTAAGGATTCCATACCAACTGATTCAAGTTTGCATTAGACCATATCACAAAAATTTAGATTGTCGTTTTCTAGCCCAAAATTTTAACAGAGGTAGACCTCGGTTCAAACATAGGGCACCAACAAAACAGTGTGTTGTATTCTATCATTACACCTACATTCTCACCTCACTTATTAAGAAAGATAGGTGTTTCACCTAAGGCATTTCGATACTCAACAAAATAATGGATCACAATATGGCATCAAGGATTAACACAACATCAAATCCATTTCAAGTACCTATATTATAATTTCCTCATCTACAAACATTTAATATGAAAAAAGAATAGAGACACAATATAAATAGAAATAGTGGAGAACATTATAGCCTATACTTTAAAATTTTTAAAGGGGGGGAAAACACTCCATCACAATCCAAACACACAGAGAATTCCCACAACTCCCTTTCTTTAATAATTAGATCATTGCATCATTACATCACAAGAACCTCTCCATCACAAGAAGAATAATCTATTAATATTGGATCAAATTACATAATAGAAATCATAGAGAATGATCATGAGTAGGAAGGAGTTCTTCGAGTCACACAACAAAAATTTTTCGGCATAGACTCCTAATCTCCACCTCAACTATCTTCCCCTTTGCTATACTCCATTGGAATCACCACTTCTTATCCATAAAACAGTCGAAATGGTGTATGTCCAGTCAAATTCTTACAGGTAGTTCTATATGCCCAAAGAAAATATGGTGTGTGGAATAGTTGAAATGTTCAACTATTCCATTTTCTTGAGGATGGTATGGTTTTCTTTTCTAATGATACATATGGAATTATTCAAGCAATGTAGAAATCATTTCACTCAAGAAATGTGAACCCTTCTCATTCATCAAAATATTAGGACAACCAAACCTAGACAGAATGTACTCCTTCACGGGTTGCGCATCAACCCACCTGGTCAAGTATTCTATCATTGTCATAATGTAGCGCACTCTTGTCTTCCTTCCTGGTGGCTGAATAGGTCCCACAAAATTTATTTCCAATTTATCGAATGCCTATAATGAGACCTGCGGGTTTAGAGGAAATTCATCCCTTCGCAATGGCTTCCTGGTCCTTTGATAGACATCGCATGCCCTACAATACTCCTTGGAATCTTTATGCACAGTTGGCCACCACAACCTAGCTTGTAGGATCTTTTGTGATGTCGCTCTTCTAGCATAATGTCCTCCAGCAACTCCTCCATGTGCTTTGGTGAGGATAGTTTGTGTTTCGTAATCTGGTACATACTTGTGAAAAACTTCGTCTGGCCCCATTTTATATAAGTGTCCTACAATTACGGAGAAATCCATAGCCCTGACCACCAATTCCTTCTTCTATTGCATCATATATCCTTTAGGAGCTACACCTATAGACAGGAATTGGATTATATCCACAAAATGTTCACCAGTAAAGCACAGAGAAAAGATCCGCGCATTACGCAATCCTTCATCAAGGCTTGTAAATTATTCACCATTCTCAATCCGTGAAAGGTGGTTGGGTCCAAAATTTAATCTTCTTGGATTTACAATTACTTTGAAGTAATACTCCTAAAATAGCAATAACCACCTACAAATTCCCCCATCCAACAGAGGCTTGTTGACCAGGTACTTCCAAGTAGAATGGTTTGTATACATTTTGAAGTGCACACCCAATAGATAGTGCGCAAAATTATCGAGTGCATATACCATCACCAACCCTTCGCACTCCATGGTTGAACAATTATTCTCCGCCTTAGACAATTTTCTTCTCACAAATGCAATCAGATGGTCTATATCTCCTATGCCTGGTTGGGTTAAAACAACTCCTAATGCTATGCAGGATGAGTCCACATATACATGAAATTCTTTCTTCCAATCGAGGAACACTAGAATAGTTGTTGTAACCATATTTTCCTTCAAAAAATCTAATCTTTTCTGGCAATCATCATTCGAATAAAATGTCGAATCGTTCTTCAATAATTTTTCCATGGGTGCAGTGATCTACGCATATGCCTTAATGAAATTTATATAGTATCTTGTATGGCCCAATGTGGTCCGCAATTGTTTTACATTCCTCGGGGGATCCAAATTGATAGTTACCACAATTTTAATAGGGTTTTCCATCAACTCTTGCTTACAAACAACCTGGCCCAAAAGTATTCCATATGGTATGCAAAAGACACACTTCTTCAGATTTAGGGAGATTTGATACTTCCTACAAGTATCCAACATTAGGCGAAGACTTGAAACATGCTTTTTAACTAACTTGAACATCTTCCAATCATCAAATTAGATCTCTAAAAACTTGTGAATAAATTCCTTAAAGGTGATGAATACCACCCTAGAAAATATCGTAGGGGTATTCTTATGTCCAAAGGGCATAAATTTATACTGAAAAGAGCCTCATTCTATGGTGAAGGTAGTCTTACTTCAATCTTCTGGTACGATCTTGATCTCGTGATATACTGAGAATCCATCTGTAAAGGAGTATGCTTCTTGACCACCAACGTTATCCAAGACTTCATCTGTGAATGCCGTAGGGAATGGATCATGTACACAAGCATCGTTCAACTTCCTTAGATCTACGCATATCGTGATTTCACCCTTTGTCTTCTTCTTCTGAACCAACACAGTACTAACCTAGTCTAATCTTCTACAGGCCCAATAATCCTTACTACAAGCATCTTATGTAGCTCTTCACGCCCCTTTTCTTTGTTTTTAGGATGCAATCGGTATAGGCACTGATTTACCAACTTCGCATCTGGATTCATATTGATCTTCATAACACTGAGATCACCTACTATCGCCTTTAGATCAGAGAACTTTGTGGGAAACAAGTCCTGATATTCACGTAACAAATCTAAAACTTTGTCAACTGTGTCCTCATCCTAGTAATATCCTATATTCCTGAACTTTGATTGTGCTTCCAACACAATGTTCACTTGCTTGGTCTTCAATGGTTTTGAAGTGTCAGGAACCTATAACTGAAGCCTAGCAACTTCGCGTTGTCCTTCTTACTCATGGATATTGATATTCCCAGGATCTTCCTTGCCCTCTTCTATGGTAACATTGTAACACTCCAAAACATAGTGCAACTGTGTACTCCAGTTAGGTTGTAACCACGTGATAGGCTCTATAGGTGTTATGAATATCACAGCCGTGATTTTCTTCAATGCTTCATCAATACATCAAAATTTGTCCTCAAAACTGAATGTTAGAAAAAAACTCTCCTTCATAATGTCCCACTCCGTGGTTCTATGTCATAGCCCTGATTCTAAGTACCAATTTATTGGAATAATATCCAAGGTGTGACAGAATATATGGACCCATTTAGGTTGTGGTTCCTCTCCCCATTCTTTCATCCAATGATTTAGATGCTCGCGTGGATCATCCTTCCCTATATATTTTTCAGTAATGCAGGTATTTTCGTAGCCAAACCAAAACTTCATCATCCTTCAGTACTCCTTCTAGTTTGCAAAATTGTTCTTATGTGTACACTACCATCTGGTAGGCGTATCTCTCAGTGTGATGTCCAATGCCTGGAACCAATGCTCCTTTGCTACATCCCTTTCAAATTTATCAAGAAACAAATTTAAATATTCTAAGCCATCATAATATGGTAAATTGCGTACCTCAGTGGATATACATCGGAGTGATTTAGTAGTTATTTTTCATCACAATTTTGATACTTCATGTAATCTATTCTGCCAATGCTCGAGCTCCTCATTTGAATCCAAGTTGTAGGAGCTGTCCTATTTGAAGGTAATTCCTCTGTTTGTCGTAGGATTGATCCAATCCTCATTTTGTGTAGTAATATTATAGATCTGTTTAATATCATCCTCCTCATAGTAATCTCGGACTGGTTCAGTATATCGCGCACTCTCGGATGGATCCAATGGAACAATGAATCTCAGTTCCTTCTTCTCAAATTTCATGTTGTGCTTCTGCAGTTTGATGACCACATTCATGTCAAACACCCAATCGATTCCAAGTAGCGTCGGGTAGGGATTGCTATCATCCATTATTTCGATTACCTAAAAATCAACTATAGTGCACACCCCTTCAATGTCTACATTGTTAGTGTCAGCCTTTGCAGCCTACCACCAGTGACCAAATATGCTCTTATAAAGTGGTCTTAGAGTGTCAAAGTCATTTTTTTTTTCATTTCAGTGAGTCTTCAAATAAAAATTTGGTCACTGGGTATTAGGTCTAGGATTTGTTTTCGCTCCTTCCAAAGTCTTTCAAGTATTGGTTCATGTCACCATTCAGCTGAGTGTACCATCATTCAAAGATTTTTCATCATTATTTCAAGTTCCAATGGGTCATTTTACACCTTGTTTGTGCTTTAGTTGTGCTTAGGTAAGGCTCATTTCCCTCTCCTAGGGTTTTGAAGGTAATTTTCCTTGGATGGTCAAATCATCAACAAAACTTGTATCCTGATGCTCATACACCTTCCCTACCCTTAAAATACCTTCTTAAACACTTTCCATCACTGATATCCCTTAAATTCATCATTTTCCCACAAACCCTAGCCTATTGCTACAATTTGACACTTTTCTAGGTTAGGCCTGTGTTTTTCCCTTTTGGACCCCTTCCCCTCACTCAATCTTTGAAATTCCACTTTCCCCTACTTCCTAACATCCCTCCCTACTTCCAAAAAATTTTCTCAAGAAATTAGAAGCCCCTCATCCCCTTCATTTCCCTTCATTTCTACAAATCCCCTGTTCCACACATCGAGATAGGTTTTATTCAAATGATGTTTCTGAGAAAGAAAAGATGAATTTGAAAAAAGTGAGAGAGGTTTTTGTCCATCATAGACTCAAAAAGAAAAAAATCCTTCAGTTTTTACACAGGTCTCATGGTTTGGGAGAAATGTCCAAACAATCATTTGCCATAGGATAGTTGTTGCCCTTATGGAGTGACCTTGGTAAAATCAAATTTTCTCCAAGATGGAATGTCCAAAAGACTTGTTTGATGAGTCAAATGATAACTAGGCACAAAGTTCTTTTCAATCAACTATCATGAGCTCAATTTGGAGTTGAGTAAGTCCTCCAAAAGTTAACCGAAACAACACTTTGCATTTTGGCAGCCTCATTCTTCACATTTTGACAAGTCTTGGGAGATTGAGCTTTTGATAGGGAAAATGAGCTCCAAATTGAAACATTCGAGATGTTATGGAAATTAGACTCAAAAATCTTTCCAACGAGCTATCCCACGCTCAATTTGGACATTGGAAAAGCACTCAAAAGTTGATTTTAAGTCGGCATTGAGTACTTGCTTCAAGCGCTGCGTGTTTACCCACCGCTGTGCACTCCCTTCAGGCACTGCGCACTCCCTTCAGGCACTGCGCACTCCCTTCAAGAACTGTTCACCTTCTCTAGGAATTGTGTACTCCCTTCAAGCACTGTGCACCTCCTCTGGGCACTTCACATTTGTCCAGGAGAGCTAAAATTGCCTCCTCAGCTCTACTAAAGTGCTTTCAACCTCAAGATAAGTAAGTAGTAGCTAAGGAATGTGCCTTTTCCTCCTCAAGTCAATTTCTAAGTGTTTTGGAAGGTTTTATTGAAGATTTGGTTTAATTTCACATCTAAACCCTAGATTCCCCAACACTATCCTTGTATTCGAAATCCATTTCATATACTCCCTTATACCCTCCTCCCCTCTCCCTAAACCTTTACATCCAACACTCTCTAAACCTTTGTCCCAAAACCTTAAACCCTAGGTGCTACAATTACCTAGGCTCCCAAACCCCAACCCTCATATCCATCATACTAATACTCCCTATCCCCTCCTCCATTAAATAAATTCCAACAACCTAATACCTCCCTAGAGTTTGACATTAAAACATGATGGCAGAAGAAGAAAACATGCCCAGGAGGAGGCCTAAAGCGAGCTTTAAAGCTTGAAAGAGAAAAGGAAGCTCAACTTGCCAGCCAACTCACCTTAAATGAAAAATTTGGCATAATGATGAATGAGAACAAGGAATATTGGCTTGAGAGGGCTAACAATCATCTTGAGGACCTATTAGCTAAAGCCAATAGAAACACAGAAGTTCAAAGAAAAATGGCCAAACACTATGCCATGAGAAACAAAATTCCTAGCGCCAAGCTCAAAAGGGCTCATGCAAAAATTGAGGCCTTAACTCATCAAAAGGAGAAGGATAAGCTTGACCTGTTGGTGGAGGCTTCTCTCCATGCTTAGTCAGATTTAGCACCACCTACGTCAACCATTTTTTAAGACCCTGAACTCAGTTTTGGTTTTTGGCATTCCCTGTTTTTTTCAAGCAATTTTTATATCAACTTTTTGGCCAAATGCGCAGCGCCCTAGGTGCTGCACACTTTTTGGAGGCATTATTTGGAGGAATGGCCACCACCATTAGATTAAGAAGGCCCAAGAAAGTAAGGAAAGCCATGTTTCCAGCCTTGGAAGGCAAAACTGGTTGGTGAAAATGGCAAAAAACTAGCAAAAAATCACATTTTTGGAACAAGCGATGTACGTTTGACCAGTCTTGGGAGAAATCATTTTGGAGGGTCAAATCAAGCTCATTTTGAAATGTGAAGGTAGATCTGGAAACTTGATAGGATAAGATTTCCAATGATATATCATGGGCTAAATTTGGACATCAAGAAGGCAGTCAAAGGTGGGTTTGAACATGACACTGTGCACTTCCTTCAGGCGCTACGCATTTGACATTGGTGCTGCGCACTTGATAGGCAACCAAATTTTTCACTGTTTCTCTCAGAAAATACTTTTCACCTGTGGCATTTTGAGTTTTTCTGATGTAATTCATAATGATGATGTAATTAAAGTGTGTTTTTTTTACCTAGGGTAGATACATCAGATGAATGGCCTAAGTGGCATGTAATGAATCAGTTTGCTTCATATTAGGGATGAGTTAGTTTGACCATCCTAGTCTTTAGCTATTAGTTTAGTCTTTTGTGCAACTGCTCCTCCTCTCATGGATTCGACCCTTAAGGCTAGGATTAGTTTTTTTGAGGCCTATATCATGTAGTTTATTAGGCATTTTACCGGTTGGACTCAGTTGCATGCTCAGAGCTTTATTGTACATCATTGTAAGCAATTTGGAAAGGAGATTAATAAGATTTGCAGCTATTTTTATGGGATCCCTGTGGTATGGAGTTTTAGTACATTTTCTTCTTTTGTGATCATTTTTTTACATGTTTTATGTATGCCATCATTTCATTTCATTGCTTCTGGTTGAATGTTTTCAAGTTTGATAGGTAGAATCAATTGTATCATTGCTCTGCCTTGGGAAATTAGTCAACATTTCATATTTTCTATTGTTTAAGAAGGATCCATGATTGTCACATGCCCTTCTTAGCTCCTCATGAGTCTTAAACACCTCACATCATCAAGCCTGAAGTGTTAAAGCCTATGCCTACCTTGCCCTATAGAACACCCTGCATTTCTGACCTAATTTCCTAGACCTAAACTGCCCAGCTCCTCCTGATCTGGAAAATTACCAACAAAATTCAATCAAAACCTTCAAGCTAATATACCTAGCCAAAAACTCTTTACATGATCCATTCATCTTGACTGAGATCCTTACAGAGAGAGCCCTCTTCTAATCTAGTAGGGCTAGCTACTAGGCTGAGCTTGGTTTGTGGTTACCCTGAAATTGCCTTCCCTTCAGGCTGAGGTCAATCTAGGTGATAACATAGTGGCGACCATACTGGGGAACGTAGTTTTATGTTCCTCAGCAAAATGTATCAAACTGTTTAGTTCTGATTGTTGATGGCGAACAACAGTTAGATGCATGCGAAGGCTGATATCATTCACCTGGCGACTTCAGTGTCGAAAAATCCCAAGGTTAACACTTTTTTGGAAACTCCACTCTTCAAGAACCAGTAGCTTGAAGAATTTCTTGGTGAATTCATTGTTATCAAAATGGATTCATTGGCTCGAAGGTATGCTCCCATGAGCCGAGATCACATTCCAGGTTTTCCAAATAAAATTCCAAAGGTAGATTGGCAAAGGAATGTGCCTATGTTTAAATATGATGATAGGAATGATGCTAATTTACATCCGATTAGATTTCACATGCATACTCGCAAGAACAAGGTTGATTTTTCTGAAGACTGCTTGATGAAGATATTCATGGCCACTTTGGAAGGTGAATCTCGATCTTGGTATGAAAGTTTGCCACTTGCTTGTATTTATTGTTTAAAGGATTTTCATACCATGTTCTTTGAAAGGTATAAATAATCTTGTCCATCCTTAATATTGGTTCAGAACTGTTGTAAATATGTTTATAGTTTTATTGAAAATATTGAGAAAGTTTATGAAGATGATGACTTCATGGATGATGAGATCATGGAAGCCCTGTATGAAAATCCATTTCAGCCACATAAAGAGAGCTTAGAGCAAAAGACATTATGTAGGAAAATAAAGTTCCAATTTCAGATTGTGATAAAGTCAAGTTGGCTATTTCAGATCTAGATTTAGATCGTGATGATGAAGAGTACCTTATTCTGAATCCCATGAAGGATAGATCTATTGTTGAGATCATCTGGAATGAAGAAAACAAAGTTATTGACCCAAGTGTTTTCATTTCATTAGAACAAAGCCTTCACAAGGAGGTAATCTAGTCATTTTATGAAAAACAAGACGAGATCTTTGTTCAAGTAAGTGAAAAATCTTCTTTGGATAAATTAGTGGTAAATGATATAAGTGTCAGTTTTGAGTTTCAAGACCTATCTGAAGTTTTCCCTTGTATGACTGATGAGTGGGTTAAGAAACATGACAATCTAATTTCCATGTCATATGAAGATGACCAACAATGTCTTCAAATTTCATAAGACCAGGGAATTGAGGATTTTCATTTAGATTTTTCTTCTCATATTTCATGTTTGGAATTGTTATTTCAAGAAGAAAATTATTGTTTTAGAAAAGGAAAACAAAGGTACTATCTCCTATGTCTGAAGATGAGGTAGATCAACTCCTGAAAGGTCATGTTACAGCCCAAGCTAATGTAGGTTTGCAGTGTTCACGTCGTCAAGAAGGTGTTAGTGAAGCTTCTTCCACTTTTGTATATGAGGACAGTCTTGAAATTAGATTTATAGATCAGCGAATAGATATTGTTTTCTTTCATGAAGATGATAGAACTGTCAAGTTTGATAATTTTGAAGAATGTTTTCTGTTTAAGAATGACTTAGACTATGAAATTGAGGAGTATGAGCCTGAGAGAGACAGTATGCCAGAAATAGAGTCAAAATTTCTCATGCTCGAGGAATTTACAGCCAACACTCAGATAGCAGAAACTTATACTTCTCTATGCCTTCCTATCAATCAGCAACCACCTGTTCTTTTAGATCAGAATGAAGGGAGTACTTGTAATTTTGCTACTAGATCTCGAGACAAGCTAGTGCTTTAGGATTTTCAATATCCCTTCGACATTCTTTTGCAAGCATTTGAGAAGATGAATGTTGCCTGGTTCGTTAGCATAAGCATTGGTTTCAGTTTTTATTGTGAGTTGCCTACATGTACATCGTTCTGCTTGCTTGAGGAAAGTGAGAGCAGAATTTCAGTGAGTAGCCATCTGCTAGAATGGTTACATTGGAAGGTTCACTTCACATGATTGTACATATTTCTTCAGTAGGTAGGTGGTTGTCATTAGTATTTGAAGCCCTCAAATCTCAGTGGTCTACTGCCATTAATAAGTTTTCTAAGTACTTGTGTCAACTAAGTAAGTCTTGAGTCATTTTTTTTTCAGTCAGTTTCAGAGTCAGTTTGTGTCGTCAAGTTGTCAGTTTTTAGTCATGCATTTCAGTTTTTGTTTTTGACCATATTGGCCCACATGGTTAGGCACTTGGTTTACGGTGTTCTTGACACCTCCAAGGAGCTGCCATCCCCAATGAGGCCAATGTTAGTGTCATTATTTGCAACCTACCACCAGTGATCAAATATGCTCTTATAAAGTGGTTTTAGGGTGTCAAAGTCATTTTTTTTTCATTTCAGTGAGTCTTCAAATAAAAATTTGTCCACTGGGTATTAGGTCTAGGATTTGTTTTCACTCCTTCCAAAGTCTTTCAAGTATTGGTTCATGTCACCATTCGGCTGAGTGTACCATCATTCAAATATTTGTGATTATTATTTCAAGTTCCAATGGGTCATTTTACGCCTTGTTTGTGCTTTAGTTTTACTTAGGTAAGGCTCATTTCCCTCTCCTAGGGTTTTGAAGGTAATTTTACTTGGATGGCCAAATCATCAACAAAACTTGTATCTTTATGCTCATACACCTTCCCCTACCCTTAAAATACCTTCTTAAACACTTTCCATCACTGGTATCCCTTAAATTCATCATTTTCCCACAAATCCTAGCCTATTGCTACAATTTGACACTTTTTTAGGTTAGGCCTGTGTTTTTTCCTTTTGGACCCCTTCCCCTCACTCAATCTTTGAAATTACACTTTCCCCTACTTCCTAACATCCCTCCCTACTTCCAAAAAATTTTCTCAAGAAATTAGAAGCCCCTCATCCCCTTCATTTCCCTTCATTTCTACAAATCCCCTGTTCCACACATCGGGATAGGTTTTATTCAAATGATGTTTCAGAGCAAGAAAAGATGAATTTGACAAAAGTGAGAGAGGTTTTTGTCCATAATAGACTCAAGAAGAAAAACCTCCTTCAGTGTTTACACAGGCCTCATGGCTTGGGAGAATTGTCCAAACAATAATTTGCCACAGGATAGTTGCTACCCTTATGGAGTGACCTTGGTAAAATCAATTTTTCTCCTCGATGGAATGTCCAAAAGACTTGTTTGATGGGTCAAATCATAACTAGACATAGAGGGAGTTTCAATGAGCTATCATGATCTCAATTTGGAGTTGGGGAAGACCTCCAAAAGTTGACTGAAACAACACTCTGCATTTTGGCAACCTCATTCTTCACTTTTTGACTAGGCGTGGGAGATTGAGCTTTTGATAGGGGAAATGAGCTCCAAATTGTAAAATTGGAGATTTTGTGGAAAGTAGTCTCAACAAGCTTTCCAACGAGCTATCCCACACTCAATTTGGACATCAGGAAGGCACTCAAACGTTGATTTAAATTCAGTGCTGGGCACTTGGTTCAGGCACTACGCGTTTACCCGGCACTGCACACTCCCTTCAGGCGATGTGCACTCCCTTAAAGCGCCGCACACTTCCTCTGGGCATTGCACATTTGTCTAGGAGAGCTGAAATAACCTCCTCATTTCTACTAAAGTTCTTTCAACCTCAAGATAAGTAAGTAGTAGCTAAGCGATGAGCCTTTTCCTCCTTAAGTTAATTTCTAAGTGTTTGAAAATTTTTATTGAAGATTTGGTTTAATTTCACATCTAAACCATAGATTCCCAAACACTATCCTTGTATTCAAAATCACTTTCATATACTCCCCTATACCTTCCTTCCCTCTCCCTAAACCTTTACATCCAACACTCTCTAAACCTTTGTCCCAAAACCCTAAACCCTAGGTGCTACAATTACCTAGGCTCCCAAACCCCAACCCTCATATCCATCATACTAATACTCCCTATCCCCTCCTCCGTTACATAAATTCCAACAACCTAATACCACCCTAGGGTTTGACATTAAAACACGATGGCAGAAGAAGAAAACATGCCCAGGAGGAGGCCTAATACTAGAGGCCTAAAGCGAGCTTTGAAGCTTGAAAGAGAAAATGAAGCTTAACTTGCCAACCAACTCACCTTAAATGAACAATTTGGCATAATGATGAATGATAAAAGGGAATATTTGCTTGACAGGGCTAATAATCATCTTGAGGACCTGTTAGCTAAAGCCAATAGAAACACAAAAGTTCAAAGAAAAATGGCCAAATACTATGCCATGAGAAACAAAATTGCTAGAGCCAAGCTCAAAAGGGCTCATGAAAAAAATTGAGGGATTAACTCATCAAAAGGGGAAGGATAAGCTTGACCTATTGGTGGAGGCTTATCTCCATGCTTAGTTAGATTTAGCACCACCTATTTCAACCATTTTTGAAGACCGTGAACTCAGTTTTGGTTTTTGGCATTCCCTGTTTTTTCCAGGCAATTTTTATATCAGTTTTTTGGCTAAATGCGCAGTGCCCTAGGTGTTGCACACTTTTTGGAGGCATTATTTGGAGGAATGGACACCAACATTGGATTTAGAAGGCCCAAGATAGTCAGGAAGCCCATGTTTCCATCCTTGGAAGGCAAAACTAGTTGGTGAAAATGGAAAAAAACTAGCAAAAAATCACATTTCTACCTCATTTTTGGACCAGGCGCTGCGCGTTTGACCAGTCTTGGGAGAAATCACTTTTGGAGGGTCAAATCAACTCATTTTTCAATCTGAAGGTAGGTCTGGAAACTAGATAGGATAAGCTTTCCAACAATATATCTTGGGCTCAATTTGGACATCGAGAAAGTAGTCAAAACTGGGTTTGAAAATGGCACTGTCCACTTCCTTCAGGCGCTGCACGTTTGACACTAGCGCTGCGCACTTGACAGACAACCAAATTTTTCATTGTTTCTCTCAGAAAATACTTTTCACCTGTGGGATTTTGAGTTTTTATTGATGTAATTCATAATGATGATGTAATTAAAGTGTGTTTTTGTTACCTAGGGTAGGTACATTAGATGAATGGCGTAAGTGGCATGTAATGAATCAGTTTGCTTCATATTAGGGATGAGTCAGTTTGATCACCCTAGTCTTTAGCTATCAGTTCAATCTTCTGTGCAACTGCCCCTCCTCTCATGGATTTGACCTCTGAGGCTAGGATTAGTTGTTTTGAGGCATATATCATGTAGTTTCTTAGCCATTTTATTGGTTGGACTCAGTTGGATGCTCAGAGCTTGATTGTACATCATTGTAAGTAGTTTGGCAAGGAGATTAATAAGATTTGCAGCGATTTTTATGGGATCCCTGTGGTATGGAGTTTTAGTATAGTTTCTTCTTTTGTGATAGGTAGAATCCATTGTATCAATGCTCTACCTTGGGAAATCAGTCAACATTTCATGTTTTCTATTGTTTAAGAAGGATCCATAATTGTCACATGCCCTTCTTAGCTCCTCATGAGTCTTAAACACCTCACATCATCAAGCCTAAAGTGCTAAAGCCTATGCCTACCTTGCTCCATAGAACACCCTACATTTCTGACCTAATTTCCCAGACCTAAACTGCCCAGCTCCTCCTGATCTGGTAAATCACCAACAAAATTCAATCAAAACATTTGAGCCACTATACCTAGCCTAAAACCCTTTACCTGATCCAGTCATCTTGACTGAGATCCTTATGGAGAGAGCACTCTCCTGACCTAGTAGGGCTGAGCATGGTTTGTGGTTACCCTGGAATTGCCTTCCCTTCAGCCTGAGGTCAATCTAGGTGATAACATAGTGGTGACCATACTGGGGAACGTAGTTTTTTGTTCCTTAGCAAAATGTATCAAGTTTAGATCTGATTGTTGATGGTGAACAATAGTCATATGCATGTGAAGGCTGAAATCATTCACCTAGCAACTTCAGTGTCGAAAAATCCCAAGGTTCAGAATTTTTATGGAAACTCCACTCTTCAAGAACCAGTAGCTTGAAGAATTTCTTGGTGAATTCATTGTTATCAAAATGGATTCGTTGGCTCAAAGGTATGCTCCCATGAGCCGAGATCACATTCCAGGTTTCCCAAATAAAATTCCTAAGGTAGATTGGCAAAGGAATTTGCCTATGTTTAAAGATGATGATAGGAATGATGCTGCTTTACATCTGGTTAGATTTCACATGCATACTCACAAGTTGAAGGTTGATTTTCCTGAAGACTGCTTGATGAAGATATTCATGGCCACTCTGGAAGGTGAAGCCCGATCTTGGTATGAAAGTTTGCCGCCTGCTTGTATTTACTATTTAAAGGATTTTCATACCATGTTCTTTGAAAGGTATAAAGAATCTTGTCCATCCTTAATATTAGTTTAGAACTGTTGTAAATATGTTTATAGTTTTATTGAAAATCTTGAGAAAGTTTATGAAGATGATGACTTCATGGACGATGAGATCATGGAATCCTTGTATGAAAATCCATTTCAGCAACATAAAGAGAGGTTAGAGGATACTTATCAAGATGCTCAGGAAAATTTGCGGCAAGTTCAAGATCTTAGTACAATTGAAAATGATGGAGGACAAGGTCTTATTACAGATCTACTCATAGTAGAAGACATTATGTAGGAAAATCAAGTTCCAATTTTAGATTGTGATAATGTCAAGTTGGCTATTTCATATCTAGATTCAGATCGTGATGATGAAGAGTACGTTGTTCTGAATCCCATGAAGGAGAGCTCTGTTGTTGAGATAATCTAGAATGAAGAAAACAAAGTTATTGACCTAAATGTTTTCATTTCATTAGAACAAAGCCTTCACAAGGAGGTAATCCAGTCATTTTATGAAAAAAAAGATGAGATCTTTGTTCAAGTAAGTGAAAAATATTCTTTGGATAACTCAGTGGTAAATGATTGAAGTGTTGGTTTTGAGTTTCAAGACCTATCTGAAGTTTTCCCTCGTATGACTGATGAGTGCGTTAAGAAACATGAAAATCTAGTTGCCATGTCATATGAAGATGACCAACAATGTAATCAAATTTTAGAAGACCAGGGAATTAAGGACTGTCATTCAGATTTTTCTTTTCATATTTCATGTTTTGAATTGTTATTTCAAGAAGACAATTATTGTTTTAGCAAAGGAAAACAAAATGTACTATCTCCTCTGTCTGAAGATGAGATAGATCAACTCCTGAAAGGTCATGTTATAGCCCAAGCTAATGCAGGTTTGCAGTGTTCACATCGTCAAGAAGGTGTTAGTGAAGCTTCTTCCACTTTTGCAAATGAGGACAGTCTTGAAATTATATTTATAGATCAACGAACAGATATTGTTTTCTTTCATGAAGATGATAGGGCTGTCAAGTTTGATAATTTTGAAGAATTTTTTCTGTTTAAGAATGACTTAGACTATGAAATTAAGGAGTATGAGCCTGAGAGAGACAGTATGCCAGAAATCGAGTCAGAATTTCTCATGCTCGAGGAATTTACAGCCAACACTCAGATATCAAAAGCTTATACTTCTTTATGCCTTCCTATCAACCGACAACCAACTGTTCTTTTATATTAGAATGATGGAAGTACTTGTATTTTTGCTGCTGGATCTCAAGACAAGCTAGTGCTTCAGTATTTTCAAGATCCCTTAGGCATTCTTTTGCAAGCATTCGAGAAGATAAATGTTGCTTAGTTTGTTAGCATAAGCCTTGGTTTCAGTTGTTATTGTGAGTTTCCTACATGTACATCGTTCTACCTACTTGAGGAAAGTGAAAGAAAAATTTTAGTGAGTAGCCATCTGCTGGATTGGTTACGTTTGTAGGTTCACTTCACATGATTGTACATATTTCTTAAGTAGGCAGGTGGTTGTTATTATTATTTGAAGGCCTCAAATCTCGATGGTTTTCTTCCATTAATAAGTTTTGTGAGTACTTCTGTCAACTAAGTAAGTCTTGAGTCATTTATTTATTTATTTATTTTTTCAGTCAGTTTGTGTCATCAAGTCATCAGTTTTCAGTCATGTATTTCAGTCATGTATTTCAGTTTGTGTTTTTGACCATATTAGCCCACATGGTTAGGCACTTGGTCTACGGTGTTCTTGACACCTCCAAGGAGCTACCATCCCCAATAAGGCCAATGTTAGTGTCATTCTTTGCAGCTTGCCACCAATGATCAAATATGCTCTTATAAAGTGGTCTTAGGGTGTCAAAGTCAATTTTTTTTCATTTCAGTGAGTCTTCAAATAAAAAGGGTATTAGGTCTAGGATTTGTTTTCACTCCTTCCAAAGTCTTTCAAGTATTGGTTCATGTCACCATTCGACTGAGTGTACCATCATTAAAATATTTGTCATCATTATTTCAAGTTCTAATGGGTCATTTTACACCTTTTTTGTGCTTAGGTAAGGCTCATTTCCCTCTCCTAGGGTTTTGAAGGTAATTTTCCTTGGATGGTTAAATCATTAACAAAACTTGTATCCTGATGCTCATACACCTTCCCTTACCCTTAAAATACCTTCTTAAATAGTTTCCATCACTGATATCCCTTAAATTCATCATTTTCCCACAAATCCTAGCCTATTGCTACAATTTGACACTTTTCTAGGTTAGGCCTGTGTTTTGCCCTTTTGTACCCCTTCCCCTCACTCAATATTTGAAATTCTACTTTCCCCTACTTGCTAACATCCCTACCTACTTCAAAAAAATTTTCTCAAGAAATTACAAGCCCCTCATCCCTTCATTTCCCTTCCTTTCTACAAATCCCCTATTCCACACATCGGGATAGGTTTTATTCAAATGATGTTTGGGAGAAAGAAAAGATGAATTTGACAAAAGTGAGAGAGGTTTTTGTTCATAATAGACTCAAGAAGAAAAACCGCCTTCAGTTTTTACATAGGTCTCATGGTTTGGGAGAAATGTCCAAACAATCATTTTACACAGGATAGTTGCTGCTCTTATGGAGTGACCTTGGTAAAATCAAGTTTTCTCCTAGATGGAATGTCCAAAAGACTTATTTGATGAGTCAAATGGTAACTAGACATAGAGGACGTTTCAATCAGCTATCATGAGCTCAATTTGGAGTTGAGGAATACCTCCAAAATTTGATTGAAACATCACTCTACATTTTGGCAGCCTCATTCTTCACATTTTGACCAGTCGTGGGAGATTGAGCTTTTGGCAAGGAAAATGAGCTGAAAATTGAACAATTTGAGATGTTCTAGAAGGTAGACTCAACAAGATTTACAATGACTATCCCACACTCAATTTGGACACTGGGAAGGCACTCAAAATTTGATTTGAAGTCGGTGCTGTGCACTTGCTTCAGGCACTGCGCGTTTACGCGGCGCTGTGCACTCCCTTCAGGCGTTGCGCACTTCCTCTGGGCATTTCGTGTTTGTCCAAGAGAGCTAAAATCTCCTCCTCAGCTCTACTAAAGTGCTTTCAACCTCAAGATAAGTAAGTAGTAGCTAAGGGATGTGCCTTTTCCTCAAGTCAATTTCTAAGTGTTTGAAAGGTTTTATTGAAGATTTGGTTTAATTTCACATCTAAACCCTAGATTCCCCAACACTATCCTTGTATTCACAATCCCTTTAATCCACGCCCCTATACCTTCCTTCCCTCTCCCTAAACCTTTACATCCAACACTCTCTAAAACTTTGTCCCAAAACCCTAAACCCTAGGTGCTACAATTACCTAGGCTCCCAAATCCCAATCCTCATATCCATCATACAAATACTCCATATCCCCTCCTCCGTTACATAAATTCCCACAATCTAATATCTAAACCTTTGTCCCAAAACCCTAAACCCTAGGTGCTACAATTACCTAGGCTCCCAAACCCCAATCCTCATATCCATCATACTAATACTCCATATCCCCTCCTCTGTTACATAAATTCCCACAACCTAATACCTACCTAGGGTTTGAAATTAAAACACCATGGTAGAAGAAGAAAACACACCCAGGAGGAAGCCTAAGACTAGAGGCCTAAAGCGAACTTTGAATCTTGAAAGAGAAAAAGAAGCTCAACTTGCCAGCCAACTCACCTTAAATGAAGAATTTGGCATAATGATGAATGAGAAAAGGAAATATTGGCTTGAGAGGGCTAAAAATCATCTTTAGGACTTGTTAGCTAAAGCCAATAGAAACATAAAAGTTCAAAGAAAAATGGCCAAATACTATGCCATGAGAAACAAAATTGCTAGAAACAAGATCAAAAGGGATCATGCAAAAATTGAGGGATTAAATCATCAAAAGGAGAAGGATAAGCTTGAACTATTGGTGGAGGCTTCTCTCCATGCTTATTCAGTTTGAACACCACCTATGTCAACCATTTTTGAAGACCCTGAACTCACTTTTGGATTTTGGTATTCCCTGTTTTTTCCAGGCAACTTTTATATCAGTTTCTTAGCCAAACGTGTAGCGGCCTAGGTGTTGCGCACTTTTTGGAGACATTATTTGGAGGTACGGCCACCACCATTGGATTCAGGAGACCCAAGGCAGTCAAGAAAACCATGTTTTCAACCTTGGAAGGCAAAACTAGTTGGTGAAAATGGCAAAAAATATCAAAAAATCACATTTCTGCCTCATTTTTGGACCATGTGCTCCGTGTTTGACCAGTCTCGGGAGAAATCATTTCTGGAGGGTCAAATCAACCTCATTTTGCAATCTGAATTTAGTACAATTTCTTCTTTTATGATCATTTGTTTAAATTTTTTATGTATGCCATCATTTCATTTCATTGCTTCTACTTGAATGTTTTCAAGTTTGATAGGTAGAATCCATTGTATTAGTGCTCTGCCTTGGGAAATCAGTCAATATTTCATGTTTTCTAATGTTTAAGAAGGATCCATGATTGTCACATGCCCTTATTAGCTCCTCATGAGTCTTAAACACCTCACATCATCAAGCCTAAAGTGCTAAAGCCTATGCCTACCTTGCCCCATAGAACACCCTGCATTTCTGACCTAATTTCCCAGACCTAAATTTCCCAACTCCTCCTAATCTAGAAAATCACCAACAAAATTCAATCAAAACCTTCGAACTACTATACCTAGCCTGAAACCCTTTACCTGATCTAGTCATTTTGACTGATACCCTTATGGAGAGAGCCCTCTCCTGACCTAGTAGGTTTAGCTACTAGGTTGAGCTTGGTTTGTGGTTACCCTGGAATTGCCTTCCCTTTAGCCTGAGGTCAATCTAGGTGATAACATATAGTTACTCCATGTAGGTATCCCATAATAATAATCTTCTGTTGATTCACCATTCGTAGCTGAATTGGGGACCACTATAGCGTCAACTTTCCCATTCTTTCCCAGGTTTGTTTAGGAAAACCATTCACATCAGAACCCAAATCTAAGATCACCTAGTCCATTTCAAAATATTTGATTTGTGCAGTAAATCTCATCTCTTGACCAATCCTTTTCTTACTTTTTCCTACTTTATGCACTACGCGCTATTTAGGCAGTAGATTAAACATGCTAGCACAACTGTCTATTAACTCTTACAGTCCCTCCATTTCTTTCTGGTCCCTTAAGAGCTTCATGCAGGTCTACAAGAAGCATGTCAATATAGAGGGATTTATCTTTTGTGCAACAATGACCTCTTCGGGCTTCAATTTTCATACATTCTGATTCTTTGATGTGGAAGCCCCTGAATCCACAAAGTTTTTCTTCACCTCGATAAATCTTTCTTTTTTTGTTGTAAATCAAATTTAGTATCTTTGTCAGTAGCCCCACGCACACACAGATTATCTTCTACTTGTTTTCTTGCGAATTTATCTTCCCTAGTAGTTATATTGCTTCGGGTAACTATATTAATGCTTGGGCCATTCTCACGTGGTTTTGACCTCATCATCTGGATGTTCTGAGTGGGATGTTGGTTCTTATTCTCTTGCATCTTTGCAATAAGTATAGGACAATCTTCTATCACGTGGTCAAACTGTCAACAATACTAACAAGAGTGGTGTGTTGGTTCTAACAATCTCGTGCATAGTGGCTTGGTTCCCCATAATTGTAACAAATAACATATCTGTGACCTCTTCCAGCTCCTACCCCTCGTCCTTGTCCTCGTCCCTAGAATCCTCCATGTGTTACAGGTGCACCTTGATCTTGTTGTGGACGTGTCTCAGCCTATACTCTATATGTCATAGTTTTATCCATAATTAACTCATAGCTTTGACAATTGCACTCATTATGGCCTACAGACTTACAAATATTGCAGTATATTTGTTGGGGAGTCTGTATGAACTTTTGCAACAAATGGAAATTGTCGGTTGATTGTTTTCCGGTTATTTGATAGATAGAGAATTAGGTCATTACACCATTAGTCAATCCAGTGGAAGTTTCTAGTTTGAGGTGGTTAGGACCTCCCCTAATTAGATAGTTCTGATATACCAGGAAATGATCCTTGTTATGACCATTTCCTTTTCACTTTAAGCACCACACTTTAGAACAGGTCTCATTTTTTACCTCTTTACCCTTTTTGAGATCTTGCAACTCCATATGCAGGCTATCCAACTGCGTCTAAATTTGTTACACTCCTAGATTCATAGCTTGAATAGTCAAAGCCTCCAACTTCATAGAAATTTCCAACGCTTTAGCCTGCAATCCAAGCTTCTGCTGTGACAATGGTAATCTCAAATGAGGAAACATCATAGCAATATACCAATCCTTATGTTTCTCGTCTGAAAACTATATATTAGCCTATTTTAGTAGACATTTAAGCCTTTAATCAATATCCATTTAAGATTCATTCACCTTTTGCTTAATTTCTTTGACCTCAATCACATACTGGCTTGAGACTTTGGCTTTTTGAATTCATTATTCATAGCATATTTTGTGACTTTTGATGATGCAGCTAACTAAGTCGTACTGTACTTAATATACCAACTCACCACCCTATCTTGCAATGTTGTGACAAACTGGTCTTTCTTTATATCTTCATCTGTTATCTACTATGACTTCCACACAACATCTGCTACAAACTAGAATTGATCAACGTCTTCTATCCCCAAACCTATGAATATATGCATGTTCATAGTGTTAGCCATATTGAATGGAGGAGGTGGAGGCGTGTTCCTGTAGTGCCCTGATCCACTGACTGCGGCACACCTTTGGGCATCTTCAGACTATTACTCTCTTCTTTGCTACCAAATTCTCCCAGCAGAGGATTGTACTCAACAATTGTATCTATATATTTTTTGAATTGTTTCCCACATCACGTAGCTCCCGTCGAGCCTCTTTTAAACATCAATTTAGTGGCATAACCCGTTTCGCACATAATAACATTTTAATCCAGGTTTTCAGAGACTTTCGATACTTACCTCTTGGTATTTTGAAAAATTGACATTCAGATTTGCTATAACTGACAAATGTATCAATTGAAAACTCAGTGATAAATCTGCCCAAAACACTATTGATCCAGTAATTGACATCCTTCGCAACCTTGTATTCTGATCCTTCCAGGCACTTCACTAACTATGGAGTCCACACAATGGGGTTATCCAACTTCCAAGTAGGTTGACCATCCACCAATTTAACCAACCATTCATATAATTCACATGGAAAGGAGCAGAAGAAAACTTTGTGTTCCTCTGTATACATATATCTAGGCAACCACTCTTTTTTTCGACAAATGCAGATCTATCCACTTTTCAAACTCCTTATTTGTTGGTTTCCATAGAACCCACATCACATGCCCCTCAAATTGATCCCAGTCTTGGAAATGAAACCTTTTGTTGGCTTAAGGGGGCTTGGACCCAGGTTTGGAGTTAGTTGTGCTAACCAACAAAACCCTACACTATTAGCCATTTTGGCAACAACCCACGTAGGCTGCAATCTCACTCGAGGCAACATTGGGGGATGTTAGAACTAGTTTTATGCATCCAAGGGGCTATTGGATGTGTTTTCTATAGATATAGGGGTTTATCTTGACCTTAGCGAATCGTAACCCTTGAAACCCAGAACTTACAGTAAATAACGATTAACAGATTTATGTCGTTCACCGATTGCGCTAAACATGCATAACATCATATAAATAAATAGATCTATATATTTGTGAATCTATTAAGTACTTTTCCCAATTAAATGCATTCAGTAGTTCATAAATACAACAATTTTAGAAATAAATAGTAGTACATAGATACACAAATAGTTCTTCAAAATATGTCTTTATTATACTTCAGATTCTCGATTACAACCCTTTTCAATCCTGCGCACACAGCTGCAGGGGCCCACACACTCAGTTGCGGACTTACCAAGGTCTCCATGCACACAACTGCAGGAGCCTTCCCCTTTGCCCAAGTATAGAATAGATAATCAAAACTTAACTCATGCACTTCTTTATTTTTCTTCTCTTATGACTTTTCTATGACTTCCTTTTATACTCTTCTTCATTACAATACCATGGTCTGTGAACCATGGGCAGATCTCAAAATAGCTTGACTTTAACCAAATCAAGGGGCTTTGACCTTCCTAAAGCCCCTTTGATTCCTTTTGACCTATGTTACTTGTGCTCCACTCCTCAAAATGCAGAGACTTTACAATATCTTAACAAACGTTTAACAAAATCTAACCAAGGGGACCTCGTCCCAACATCTCCTACTAGTGCTTTTGATTATTCTTGTTGTTGTGGTGCCTCTTCTTGCACTTCCTCTTCTCATGTCGTGGGTTCACCTTCAAATGAAGGACCCAACTCGCGCACTACCTGTATAACATCAGTTTTAAAACAAGAATATTCATCTATAGCAGACTTCCAAGAATCCATAAGGGTAGCAACTTTATAGAAAAATTGAGTTGTATGCTCGGTAGTAAGCCATTTTGGTCATGCACTTAGGAAAATTTTCCGTTGGTTGTTAGCATCATTATTGAGTTGGTGTAGCGGTAAAAAATATTGTTAGTCAGGCAGTTGAAGATATCTCAACACAACTTAGCCACATGGGACTCCTCTTATAATTGATGAATATGTTTTTCCAATGCATCAACTTTCGCAAACAATTCCTCTTGCTAAGAAATATCATCAGTAGCTAACACTTAATTAAAGAAGTCTCGTGTTTGCTGGAACAATTCATACAATTCATACAAGTAGCCTGATGCAGACTTGAACTTGCCAGAATACCTCTTGAGCATCATTAGTAAGTTGGAGGAGGGAACCTATAAGGGAGGAACCATCTCCTATTTTCCTTTCAATTTTAGCATTATATTGAGTTTTTGGGAATGGAAGTGCCTGGGAGTAGTCGCAATAGTTTTGCGCAACTCTCAGTTGACAACAACAAGTTTAGTGAAAGTGGCTCCTATATGATCACAACATTCGGAAAGGGGGCATATAGAAAAATCCTCTAGTGCGTTAGGAACAAATTCAATAATGGTTGCCCATAACATTTTAAATTTATTACTAATAACTACAACTTGGTGCCCTAATTCCTCTTTTTAATGGACAAATTGATCCCATTTGGTCGCAATAGCAAGGAATTATTGTTGTCACTGTTCATGGTTAGAGACTAAGGAATTGTGCTGAGATTCCACATGACGAGTGTTAAATTGTAGCAAGAAAAGGCTTCATTTGACTTGTGCCTTAGTCAAATGGAGAAATTTGAATTTCCAAATTAGCAGGATGACTTGAGTTGCAGTTAACAGGAGTGACATGGCAAAGTCACTTACTTAAGTAAATTAATTCAAGTTTGTGGGCAAGAAGTATAGTTGTGCATGCGTTGATTGATAAGATATAACAATCTAGCAGAGTTATAGTTAGTGAAACTCAGTATTATTTCTTTTGAGAAGTTGTAACTATTATTAACTCACTTGTCTCTTAGTTAACTAGTCAATTTACTAAAAATATCCCAAATCATGCATGCAATTCGAATTGCCTAGTTGAGTGGAGGAAAAAGGCATCAATGTAATCATTATTGTGTACTAGTGAGTGTACAAGTTTGGATAATGCAGGTGAGTTAGTTTCCTTAGGAATTGCATAATGAAATAGGATCTTCCTATTTTTTAGGAGCAAGAATTGTGCAAGGAGATAGGATGAAGTTCGAGGCTTATTTTGGCTAAGTGTTGGTCAGAGTAGTTAGAGAAGGAGATCAATATTGCATTGGAGGTTGAGATTCAAGGATTGAAATTATCATTGTAATTAATCATTATCTCATCTAATACAATACAAACATGTGATGGGTTTTTCTCAGTTGGGTTTCCCAGTAAAAATACAATGTTCATTGTGATTTAATGATTGCATGTGTTTCTATTATATGTTTTCCCTTCTATAGATTGAGTACAATAAATTTGTGTATATTGTTTCTAGTTTAAATTTACTAGCAACTACAAATTTCGAGTTATTTCTACGTGGTACCAGAACTCTTGGAACATATTTAAAGGTACATGGCACTTATGACTAAAGTGATGGACTCACGGAGCATGGTCAGAAAGAACAAGTCTTCATATCAGGTTTCACAGAAGAAGGTAGGGAAGTCTTCTAGTTGACTATAGCAGTGGAGAACTTGGTAGAGTTGAAGACAGATCGAGGTGAATGAGGTTCTTGCAAGACCACCTTCCATGCTAAGAGGGAGTATTGAAAATTTTAGCAAGAAAAAGGGTTCCTTGATTTGTGCCTTAATGATAGGATCAAAAACAAGTTCCTTCTTGTGCATGATTGGAGTTCCTAAAAATTAGGAGATTCCCTATAAATTAGGAGGAGTTCCTATAATATAGGAATAAGTCACTAAAAATTAGGATGTAGTTAACTGATGTGTTGAAATTGAAAGTTGAGTTCTTGTTTTTCTAGTGTGAGTTGATTGAGGAAAATAAAAAGTGATTAATTTTCAAGTGGTTTACTTGAAATAAGATGAGTTTCATGTGTAGTTAAATCATGCTTACTCAATCAATCACAAAATCAAACTCATTAATTATAAACTCACTAATTTTAACCATTTGAATTGCCTTTAAAAAGAGGAACAAAGGAACACTTTTAATCATTGTTTTGGTGAGCACGAGTTGGTGAGACCATGAAATAGGAAGCACAATTCTGTGCATGGAGCTTGTGAGAGGAAAAGTGTGCAAAAAAATATTATGCACAGATCGGTAGAGGGCAGTAGAGATCAATAGTCTTGCAAGGGTTTCAAGATTATAGCAAATAGGAAAGACAAGTTTGTCTTTCAAATTGAAACAATTGTATTTTGTAAGAGATCAATTGTGTAGTTTTTTATATCAATAATTTTTTCATAAAGAATAGGGTTTTCATAGTTGGGTTCCCTAGACAAGTTTGTGTTGTTGCATTGTGTAACTATGATTTTATTTGTGTTCCTATTTCGTTGTATCTAGTAGAGAAATTATGTGTTTATTTGAGAAGAAATTATATTTCAAATTCTTCATATTAGCAAATCATAATTTCATATATTTTCCACATAGTATCAGAGCTATTGAAAACTACATAGAAACCATGTTCTTGATCAAGCTCCCATCTTCACTAAAAATATGTAATATATGTGCCTGACCTGAAGAAAAATCTAGTTTTTGTAGTTGTACTTGAGGATAGAGGATATGATGTGGTGTTTAGTAAAGGGAACACTTATCTGGAGCATGTTTCTATTGGAAAAGTAAAAAAATGTGGTGTTTGACTTAAAATTATCTACGAGATAGAGGTACATTTCACCATGCATGTAGCTATACCTCTAGGAGTGAGGTAGGGCGACGTAGAGCCTTAGTCCTAGAGTTGCAAAGATTTGGGTAGGGTCCATTGGACAGAAGAAACAATTGCAATATATTGTTCTCATGGATGATTAACCTTGCTATAGGGGTCCATAATATTCAGTAGCAGAAGGATCAATGTCATTGGATGTAGCTATTTCCTAAGCAACAATTGTAGAGGCTAGTAGTAGTCAGAGACTTGGGAGATAGTTGTAGCTCAAAAACATAGTTGATTTGGTATCTTGGATGCTTCTTAGTTGCAGTTGTTGTAGTGGAAACAACAATAGTGAGAGGGAGTGTTAATTGTGTTACAATACATTCCTACATAGGAGCAGGATTGGGGTTATGCAAAATCCTTTTCTTACTAAGAGGGAGTGTTAAATTGTAGCAAGAAAAGGTTTCATTTGACTTGTAACATAGTTATCGATCAAACGAGAAAATTACCTAGTAACCATTTTTTTGAGGTAACAAAAAATCACCCGATTTTGAAAAGTGGTGATTCAAACACACCTTTTTTTTTACCATATTTTTGGCACTTTAAATTTTCTTATGTATCAAGTATGACCATTTTTTTTGAAATGTTAGTGATTTTCATGCTAAATTTGAAAAGTGTTGATGTAACATCGACCTTTTATTTAGAGCATTGATTTTTGACACTTTAAATTTTCTATTGTCTTCTTCTTCCCTAAGGTATTTATTTTTAAGTATATTTATTTATTTGTGCTTTTATTTTTCTTTTCAATTTTTTTTGTAATGAAATATTAATTTTTTCACGTAGTTAAAAAAATAAAAAAATGGTCAATATTTTAAAGTTAGTATTTTCTATATGTTTATGTAATGTTAATTAATATTTCAATGCACATCAAATAATTGTCACTAAAAAAAAATTAATTTTAAACATTTGACAAAAAAATACACATTTTCAATATAAATATAATGAAAAAAATACACATTTTGAGACTTTTTGTCAAAAATAACATGTCAAATAAATGATTTTTATGGGAAAATTCTAACAAAAAAACTTTAAAAAATAACATTTTTTATGAATTTTATGTTAAAAAATAATAGTAATCACAGGTTTTTTACAACAAAAAAAATGATTCACATAAAAATGAAAATGAAAAAATTCAGATAATACAAATATTGAACATATAACAACAATAATCAAATGCCTATTCTTCTCATAAAATATCAAATTCAAAACATTACAAGTAAAACTAATTAATAAATCTCAAAATTGAGCTTGATTTGCAAGCATAAATTAAATGTCATCAACAATACCATATAATCGATGTTCATCATCTTCTACAACTTCATTATTTTCTTCTTCTACAATATTTTCTTCTTGAGTTTCCTCATTTTCCTCTTCTAATGGATCTTTCATGTTTGCAAATCTCCCAAGTGTCCTTTCCCAATCATTCCACATAATGGTGATTG
This sequence comes from Pinus tabuliformis, assembly GCA_031772625.1. Taxonomy (NCBI): domain Eukaryota; kingdom Viridiplantae; phylum Streptophyta; class Pinopsida; order Pinales; family Pinaceae; genus Pinus; species Pinus tabuliformis. The sequence continues at coordinate 1,253,720,466 of CM062819.1, forward strand.
AGGTTCCTTTTCCTTTTTTGCCATGTGTGATTCATTAAAATCTCTTTTCCTCAAACCAAGTTCTTGCATTACATCTAGACGAAATTGAAGAGAATTAATTCTTTGTTGAATAAAATTGCATTGTAGTGGGTCTCTTTCAATCGCAATGCAATTTCTTCCTTTAGGCAACATGCTAGTGTTGTACCTAATCATCAAGCACAAAAAAAGTAAGTAAATTAGTATAAACACATAAAAATGAAAAAAGAAAATATTAAAATTTAATTTTATATAATAAAACTTATATGAACCTGAAGATATCTAAAACCCGATCTCCTTTATTTGAACATAAATCTATAAGATAGTTAATCAATGCTTGCGGTTTTTGATAAATGTTAACTATCTCTACCTTTGCATCTTTATCTTCATATGTTAACTTTCTTATGACAACATCATGAACCAGTACTTGTCTATGAATATTTCCATCTACTTGTTTCATAAGAATAGACTTATAGCTATCATCTTTTGTACAACATTCAACATGGATGAACACACAATTACTTATAATTGGTTGATCTCCACAAGAAATAAGATTTTACTTTTTCCTGTAACATGACATAGTAAAAGTTCAATTAACTTGTATATAAAAAACAATCTAACATTAATCAAACATACATTTTCAATGTCTTACCATGTAAGTTGCATCCTTGAGTTTGCTTTACCCTTGAAGCTTGTTAATAACATTGCAAATTGTGTGTCTGAATGAAATTTCACAAATCTCCAAAGTGGTGATGGTGTGACTTCTTAAAAGCCTGTGACCACTTTAATAAAAGCTTGATAAGTGTAAGTCTCACTATCATATCCACTGTCTTAGAAATTGAAACCATGAGGAATATCTGCAATAACCAGGGCATATTCCCTTTTAGGTATGAGTTTTGCAATGCCTTCACAATCACCTTGTATTATTTGATATTGGATAGTGTCCAACCCATTCCAAATGAAATGAGTAAAAGTAATATCAAGTTCAACATTCCTAAGATGCTACTTTCTCAGCCTTTTCAAATTAATGTTTTCAATAAAGGTTTTGAAAGCCTTTTGTACTCCACTCACATCCTTCTTCGACATATTTAATGAAATAAAAAAATATAAGTATAAGTAATAAAATACAAAAATTTACATATGAATAAAATGAATGTAAAACTCAACATACCTTTTTGAATGCAAGATACAAATATTTAAGTGTTTTTGTAAAACTTGATTCTGGGTAGTGGCGTACAACATCATTCAAACTCTCTTCATTTAACATTCGTATTTTCATATAAATATTATGATTGAATAAATAAAATAAAAATTGTTAATATAATGATATGTATAACAAATACTAGCAACAACAATATGTCATATTTAAAACAAAAGTATAATCCAAGAAAAAAGTAAAAATAATTCAACAAACTTACTTTTGAAATTTTGAGCACATTTTGTCCAATGACAATTCACCCAACTTCACATGACATAGTATCGATTTGACTAGTTTTCATCCTTCACTCCTTGTAATGTTCTCCAAGGTGTGATAGTCATATCATTTGGAAGCTGATTCATTTCAAGATCTGTCTTACTGTTGGTACATATTATGGGTTTAGACTTTTTAACCTTCTCATTTTTTATGGAAATATTCTCCCACATCTCGAAAATGTCATCAATCAATTACCATATTTCCTTTGTTCTAAATACTAACTAGAAAATGTTATCCACGTGTCTGAATAATTTTGAATTTAATTTTCCACCTTTAGAATTTATTTTATCCTCAATTTGATAACATATTTACATACAACATTCCTTCTAAAATCCTAAACTGACTTTTGTCTTATCCCCACCACATTTTTCTACAAATTCATTATGAATAAATATGACCTTTTGGATGAAAGTCATAGACATTCTATACTCATTATCTGCATCATGATCCAACGCCAATAAATTTGCCTCTATTTCTATTAAACCATCATAAATGATGCATTTCACTATTTCAAAAAGAGAGTTATTGGGATATTCCTTGATCAATTGTCTTTTGGCCTCTGTTGAATGGTTCCCTCCAATTACACGGTATTTGTATTCAAAACATTGTGTCATATCAAATGCCTCTTTGTTGGGAACTTGATTTGGATCAACAAGAACCACATAATCCATCACATGTGCATATGGATTGTGCCTGAAATATGTTGGGCATGTAGGTGATGTGCCTTTCTAATTTCATATTGAGATTGTCCTTGATGTGACCTATAGAATTGGGTGACATTAATCTCAAATGTTTTGCCACCATTAATTAATTTATTCTTCCTCAAGTGATCTCAAATGGAATTTTGTTTTGTTTTAATAATGCCATCCTCTAAATCAACAACTAGTGTTATGATTTCTTTGCTTCCTTTAGATTCCACTTTGATCTTCATTGTTGCCTATGATTTTAACAGACTTACCAAGTTTTGATTTCTTCTTCTTACTGGTTAACATATCTTTTTCTACATAAACAATATCCTCATCATCAAGTGGAAGAGAGGCATCCATGGCCATTTTTCTTTTTTGGGTTTTATTTCTTTTCTCCTTTCTGAAAATAGTTCTAACCTCCTCCTCACTAATGGTAACATATTTTTGAGCTTCCGCTTCAACTTCAACTACCGCATCTTCAAAAGAAACATGTTTACCTTTTCTAGATTGACACATGTTATGGGTTCTTTGATGATCCCCTATATGCAGTATTGCAGTTTCATGGATCGAGAATCTTTTCTTTCTTCTCCTTCTTCTTCTCTCTCTATATGGAAACTATTGATCACATTCATAATATTTGGCTGTAGATAATAAATACCCTCCAACATCGTTGAAAGACTCTTAGCAAAATCCTATCAACGAAAATACAATATGTCAATGATCAATCATTTATAAAAAAAATTAATGATCCTTACAATAATGAATAACACATAAATATAAATAAGCATACTTACAATGTTATTTGAAATGTTAGATGTGATTTCTTCACATAATGGTGTAGATTTTTTATATGTGCCATATTTGGCCTTTGAGAGACAATATATAACATTTTCATGTGACTTGGGCAATTTTGCAAGAACATAAACAATGTCTGCATTTGGCACTAAACATATGTCTCATACTTTACCCATCAACTCATATGGTTCACCAAAGTTAATCATACCACATTATAGATAGATATGTGTACTATCATAGGATTCAACATCTTTAACATGCCATGTAAAATTTGTTTTATTTATTTCTCGTGAATTTCTTCATTCATAAATATTCTTAAATGTACTTGACGAGCCAGTTACTTGAATTTTATGATGTTTCTCAGTTCAGGTATGTTCAACAATATTCATAGCGCGTCTACCTGCAACTTTAGAAGATGGAATTGTTGTCCTTGTTACATACATATTTAGTTTTACCTTCATTGATGCCATCTTCCTTATATATATATATATTAATTAAAAAATAAGTTGTCTTTAGTGCAACTTTTTGGACTTTCTAGTGTTGTAATCCGATGGAAAATTTGAGGTGAAATATTGATTTGTATTATTTTTAACTAGTTTTTTGTCTATATATGGATTCAACACCCTCAAAAACCCCTAGGCCACTTTGATTGTGTAGAGGTTACCTATCACGCTTGTGATTTCAATAAATTCCGACTGAATTTTAGAGAAATTAGACCGGAAAGACCCACTCGAAAAGCTTCCAAAAAGTCACGCTAAAGACAACTCGATTAAAAAAACACATATACTACTTAAAAAAAAAATAACAATATAATTATTATTTAATAAAATATAAATATAAAAATAAGATAAATTTTATGTAAATTTTAAAAATTGCTATATATATATATATATATATATATATATATTTAATTTTAAAATTATTAAAAAAATGTTATTAATATAAATTTTAAAAAAGCTCATGGGGCTTTGGATTTACGGTGAATGGGTGCGTTGTTAAGGCACTCCTTGCGATAGGTCACGATTCAAATCCCCCATGGGTACTTAGGTTAGTCTTAACTAGAAAAAAAAAAAAAAAAATTAAAAAATATATTATTTTTTTCAAAATAATATTTATCAAAACTTTTAAAAATTATTACTATTATTATTATTATTATTATTATATTTAATAAATTTTATTATATAAAAAAATTATATATTAAAATTAAATTAACAAATTCATTTTTTTTCATTTAATTGAATGAAAAAAGAATTGACCCCCCGGGCTGCCCCGGTTGTCGGCCAATAACCAAGGGGCGCACATAGCACCCCCTGCTTGCCGAACAGCCAAAGGGTCATAGGCCTATTCCCCAAATTAGCTTGCGACCCTTTGGCCACTAGCCAGGGGCTCGGTCGGGCTAGAAAATAAAACATTTAATTAAAAAAAATATCAAATTTAAATAAAAAAAATATTATCATAATATATGAAAAGAAATAAAAAAATCAATTTATTAAAAAAATATTTAATTTAAAAAAACTATAATTTTTAATAACTAAATTTTAATTTAAAAGAAAAATTTTAATTTAGAAAGAAATTATTTTAAAACAAATTTAATTTTTTTTTAAACTTTATTAATATAGTGTACTAAAAAAAGATTCAATTCAAAAATATATATGTATTTTTTTTAAACTAATATAAATGGTTAAAAAAAATAATTCATTTTTTTTCATGTTTGGAAAGAAAAAAAACAGTAAATGGATTTCCTTTTCTTAATTGAACAAATTTTCTTTTTCCATGCAAGAATTGAAATGTTCCCCAAATGAAATAAAAAAAAAAATAGAAAAAAAAAATTAACACCCGTTTTTCATTTCAAAGGCCTAAAAAATAAAAAAAACAAAAAAATCTTAATTTTTCTCCTAAAAATCCTAAAAATTTGAGTTTTTTCGTCTTATTTGCTATAAAAATATAAAAAAAGTTTTTTGTGTTGCTTTTCCTGTAAAACAACAAATTTTCCCCAAATTCCTCTTTAAATAGTCAAAATAGATAGAGATTTACCTTTCAAATGCGAAAAACTCTCATTGAATGTGCTGTCCATCTCAATGCATCTCCTCTGCAAAATTGCTCCAAACATTTTAACAAGACGCAAAAGACTTGATGTGATGTGACGAATAGGAACAATGAATGTTATTTTATGGTGATGATTGTAGGATTGCTTTAGCGTTTCTTGAATGTCAAATTAAACTTAAAATTAAAAAAATTAATTTATAGTTTAGTTTAGTTTTCATTCGTTGTGGGATAAAAAATAAAATATTAATTATAAAATTAATTTAGTTACATAGTCAATGTTAAATAATTTAAATAGAGAAGATATTTTTATTTCAAATAAATGCATTAAGCGAAATTTTCTGTCGATATTTTGATTTGAATAAAAACTAGGGTGAAATTTTTCAAGGCCAAAAGTTTAGTAATATGTTTTCAAGTAAATTTTAGACAAAAATTTTGGAGGGAAATATTCCAAAATGAAATTTTTGGAGGGAAAATTTTGGTGAAAGTTTTTGGGGGGGAACTTTGGAGGGAATTTTTTTGGCGAATTTTTTTTTTTGGGAGGTGGGGTGGGGGGGGGGGGGGGGGGGGGACTTTAGAGGGAAATTTTCAATCTCTAAACTATAAATTGTCATTGGGAAAGAGTGAATTTGTATCGTTCGACATATTTTGGTTGAAGGTCATGGATTCTTCTGATAGTGGATTTTTTCTTTCTTTAACATCGGCATCTTCGTCATGTAACAACTTTATTCATTTTAATGAATGTAAGAGAAATTATTTCACTATGAATAGAGATACAAATTTTCCACTTGGTCCTAATCCGAAGGATGATGAGAGCAACATTGATGAAGGACAACAAAAATAATTTACTGTTAATAGAGAGTTAATTTTTCCACTTAGTCCTAATCCTAAGGATTATGAGAGCACCATTGATGAAGGGCAGGATGAAGAATTTCCAGTAAATAAAGAGTCAAATTTCCCACTTATTCCTAATCCTAAGGATTATGAGAGCACCCCTGATGAAGGGGAGGATGAAGAATTTCTAGAGTCAAATTTTCTACATAGTCCTAATCCTAAGGATTATGAGAGCACCACTGATGAAGGGGGGGATGAAGAATTTCCAGAGTCAAAGTTTCCACATAGTCCTAATCCTAAGGATTATCAGAGCACCACTAATGAGGGGGGGTGAAGAATTTCCAAAGTCAAAGTTTACACATAGTCCTAATCCTAAGGATTATGCGAGCACCACTAATGAAGGGAGGGATGAAGACTTTCTAGTTAAATTTTCCACATACTCCTAATCCTAAGGATTATGAGAGCACCACTGAGGAAGGGGAGGGTGGCGATGAAAAATTTCTAGTAAATAGAGATTCAAAGTTTCCACTTAGCCTTAATCCTAAGGATTATGAGAGAACCACTCAGAAATGGGAGGATGAAGAATTTCCATCACATAGAAATTCAAAGTTTTCACTTCTTCCTAATCCCCAGGATTATGAGACCACCACTGATGAAGGGGAAAATGAAGAATTTCTTGCAAATGATAATTTTATTATGAATAAACAATCATATTTTCCACACAGTCATAATCCTAAGGATTATGTGAGCACTAGTTATGATGGGGAGGATGAAGAGTTTCTTGAAAATGATAATTTTAGAGGTAAAAATGTGAATAATGCATTTTCTCTAAGTGATTGTTTTAAAGGTACTCATGTTGATGATGAATTGAATCCTCCAAGGCATGATTTCAAAAGTAGGGATGAAGGTGATGAAGAATTTCATCTGAGTGAGGATTTCAAAAGTGCAGATGTTGGTAGTGAAGAATTTCCTTCAAGTGAGGATGGTAATGAGTATTTCCAAGCAATGATGGTGATGAATCTTCTAACTATGTTCAAAATGATCATATTACATATATTATTCCTCCTAATGATGATAAAAATGATTCTATAGAGAATAATGGAATGATGGAGATGTTTCAAGAAAATATTGTGTTTAGGAGTAGGAGTAGACCTTTTTCATATCAATCCAAAATATTCTAGTTATACAAGGTCTAGGACATAATATCTCACAAGTAGAAGTTCTATCGGTGATGTGATTTCAAGTGAATATTGTCGAAAGGATTTCTTGAAACATATGGATTTCAAGTTTTCTTTGGAGCAAAGGAAGACATCTTTGTCAACGAATAAAAGAATGCAAAATTCATTTTTAGTGGGTTGCATGCAATCTACACTAGCAGGTTATGATTATCACATTGGGAATGTATTGATCTGTAGAAAGACTTTTAAAATGTTGCATTCAATTGGTAATTTCCATTTGTCAAGAATCCAAGCAAGATTGGAAAAATATCCTACATATTATTTAGAAGTACGTTATAAAAGATAGGTTGGACCATTGTTATAGCTCCAAATCTCACTCTTGATATTTGTGATGTTGCATTTATGGCCTAGGGCAACCCCTCCTTCCAAACTTGGTACAAATACTTAAAAAACAGTGTTTTACTCCTTGTACGTGACATTGCCCTAAGTTAAACGCGTGTGTACACGGGTCAGTGTATACCCAACCCGTGTATATGTCTTAAAACACTTAAAAAAATTAAATATCCTTAATTTCAAGCGGAGATCACGGAATTTACCTATTGATTACCTATTAGTGCCCATGGCCTAACTGTTCCCAATGAATTCCCAACAAAAAAACTACTTTGGGAGAAGTATAAAAAGGCTTCAATGGGAAGGCCTAAAGGAGGAGAGAAGAGAGAGAATTACTCTACTGAGATTATCCCTGATCAAGTCTAAAGATCCCTGTGCTTCCAACACTTCCCCCACTACATGAAACCCTTGTTTCCTTGAGTTATGATGTCATTTCACTAGTTGAGATATCCTTGTGTGAGTCATGGAAGGAGCCTTTTGAAGACTTGGGATTGGACGGACCTGGAGGACGGTTCCGCTTGTAGCCAGCAAGAGGAAGATTTAGGTGATATCATTCCTTGCTTTGTTTTAGTTATTTGCAATAAAGAAACATTCGTCTTGTTCCCAAAATCAATCTTCTTTATGAATATGATGTTATTGTTATGGTTTACATATGACTAATTGTTTCAATGTATAACTAACCATCTTTCAATCCATTATGAAGTTGATTTCTATATGATACTTTGCCTATATATTGCTATGCTTCTTTGAATTAGCTGTTTTGCAGGTTCAAGGATCGAGAGAAACTCCAAGAGGGTTTGGAAACTGGCTAGATCTACCCAAACGAAGGACCCCCAGGTGCACCTCTCTTCGCGTAGTTTGCTTATATAAGTATCATGGCTGTGTGGAATGCTTATTTTTTACTATAGATAACCCCCACTCTACTAGGGTGTTGACCCAAAACCCTAGGGGATTTAATCCCTCAACAACCGTCATCAATTACTACAATGTCACAGATGAAAAACTTATTTTCAAAGCATGGAGAGTGTATGCCAAATAAAGACACAATACATATTCCAGATAATTTCTCAAGACCAGAAATCTACAACTTATACATAGACTATGCAGAAGGTGTTGAAGGAGATGATAATTTTATTACATATTCATATTTTACAAGGATATGGAAGAACGAATTCAACAATGTTCGTATTCCTATGAAGACAAGCATGGGGGTTTGTAGTACACGTGTTTCTCTTAAATAAAAAAGGGATAAATTTCAAGGGGAAAAAATATATATGCATTCATAACATTATTTTTAAAATTTTGATAGTTATAAACTATGAAAATATATTTATTAATATATTTCTTTTATTTTATGTGCAGATTCCATTGTCAAAGTACTTCAAGAGCATCGCAATCAGCAAGCAAGTGAAAGACAAAAATTTATAAGCATTGAAATAAGTGTTATGATAATCCAAATAAATATTTGAGTTTGATAATTAATGGTATGGACCAAGAGAAAACACTTCTAACACATTTTGTCTGCAAACCAAAAATTTTACAGGAAGAAAATTTTATTTAGTTTCACTTGGTTGGTTGTATGGTGTTTAATGGGAAGATGATGCCAAGGGTTTACTTCACAAATCTAAATATTCATAATGATGTAAATATTACCATAACTATAATCCATGATGTGCTTTCTCATTGGTCTGGTATTCTCCCTGAAGTTTTGTATCTGCAATTAGACAACAAGCAGTGAAAACAAATATCAAGTTCTTTTTGGATATCTAAACATGCTTGTTGAATTGGGAATTTTTAAAAAGGTAAACATTGTTTTCCTTCTTGTTGGACACAATCATGACCATATTGATCAGATTTTTAGTCAGTTTTCAGTAACATTGGGGACGAAGGATGTTGGGAACCTGCCATCATTAATTGAATGTATTAAGAAATCATACATTACAGAGCCCGTTTTTCATGTGTTGGGAGAAGCTATTGACATGTGAAGGTTTATTTTGGGATCGCACGGTGAGGAGAAATGCATTGAACAACTTAATGACATTAGCTTCCAATGTCAAATTCGTATCAAAAAAATTCATGGAAAAAACACTTATATGGGGCAAGAAGTATTCAACTGTTGCATAATGGGGGTCGTTATCAAGTTTATAATTTTAAAAATTCATTCTAGATCATCCAATATTTGCATCAAAGATAATATTATTACAATCAATTGTTGAACTCCATAATGCACGAAGGCATAAGAGAGAGATAAATTATTCTAAATGCCTGGAAGAAATAAAAATATGTATTAGAGATATGTGAGTACTTTGATATTGATGATTCAGTTTGGTGGGAGTCTTTTTTCAATGATCAAAGTCATATCATTTCAAGATTAGGAAATGAAGATACACTTTTAAAGGTTTCATTTATTTGGCCACAAAATATGCCAAATGAATAGGATGAAAGACACATTGTTGAACAAAAGAATTCTCAAGGCGTTATTAATTCTCAACTCATAGAGGATAGAGAAATCTATATTGGTTCTCGAAGATCACGTGCACAATGTGAAGCCATGGAAGACCTTTACAAGGGTTTTGTGTAGGATGTTAAGAAGGGTTGCATGATAACAATATTAGTAGATGGAGATCCACTTAGCTATCCATTTTGGTTTGTGAAGGTTATAAAGGTCATTAAATAAAATGAATATACTGCAATTGTTGAAGTACATTGTTATGCAATAAATACCCACCCATTCAATGGTGTGTACAAGCCCGAGATGGTAGTTGATAAACAAATTGGAAAAAAAAGAAAACGAAAGGGTACAAATATAAATCATCACCGCACAGACATCTTAAAATTGGAGGATGTTAACATAATTGTCTATGACTTAAATTTAGCAAAGGGAGGAACTCTTCACTTCAATACCATAGATATTTTGAAGAAGTTTCTACTAGAAGAAACAATGATGAGATGGGAGTCTACTGAACCTAGTCATAGATCTAGAAGACTTTTGAAATTTGAAATGGCGCGCATGCATGTTGACTCAGATGAGGCTCTAGTTGATGAAAGAGAAGAATATGGGTCATATTCATCCACATCGAGTCATTCATCTGAAAATGTAGATTCTGATGGTGTGCCAAAACCTATGGATGATTTTGAATAAATGTATAAGACATTTTTATGTAAATGATGTTTGCATAGTAACTTGAAATAAATATTTTGACTTCCATGTTATCTTACTTGAAGTTATGATTCATTTGTATGTTTGTTGGATTATGTATTTTAATTATGAATGATTCATATCTTTAGAGACACTTGCATGGTAACTTGAAATAAATACTTTGACTTCCATATGATGTTACATGAAGTTATGAGTCATTTCTATGTTTGTTGGATTATATGTTTTAATTATGAAGAATTCATATCTTTAGAGGTGTTTGCACGGTAACTTGAAATAAATATTTTGACTTCCATATGATCTTACATGAAGTTATGATTCATTTATATAATTTTTGGATTATATGTTTTAATTAAAAGGAATTCATATCTTTAGAGATGTTTTCATGGTAACTTGAAAGAAATATTTTGACTTCCATATGATCTTACATGAAGTTATGGGTCATTTCTATGTTTGTTGGATTATATGTTTTAATTATGAAGAAATCATCACTTTAGAATATCCATAATGAAATCATGGGGGCTTCAATGGGGGAGAAATATCATACCACGTGGGTTCATATTGGGTGATACATATTAAAGAAAAATGGCATATAATATTGGGGGATATATATGGGGTAAAGGGTTCTCATATTGGAAAATATACAAAATGGAGCATAAAGTTAATGAGAAAATACAAAGGGACATAAAAAATGTTAATGAAAAAATAGATAACTACAATATATAATGAATCCCCAGTGAATGCAATAATGAATTACAAAAATAAAATGTATGTGATATTAAATCTACCAAAGTTCATATTTTGATTAAAAGTAAATAAATATTAGAAATTAATGTAGAATTTTTAAATTATACAGTGATATTATTGTTATCATTTGGTATAAGATAGTTTTAAAAATGTTGAAATTTAATTGCCTGATTAAAAGGGACACTTTGTTTTGATGGTTTATTTTTAGGTTTTTGTTGCAATAGGATAAGTTGTGTTAGGCTAAAATTTGAAAAGAGCTATTGTTTTAGCCTTTGAAATAAAAATTACTCTTGGAATAATGAATCTTTCATTTACTTGTTCATTTTTAAAAATTATTTTAGTCATAAAATTTGTCCATAATTTCATGGTTGAAACATGTTAAAACTTAAGGTTTTCAATTCCATGGTTGAAAAATTTGTCAAAATATTAAGGTTTTTATGAGTTATGGTATTTTATCTTTAATGCCATTGTTGAAAACAATTACAATTTAAGGGTTTTTTAGAGTCATGATACTTTATCTTTAACAACATGGATGGAAATCGTTGGAATCATCAGGATTTGAGACATGATATTTTATCTTTAACATCATGTATGAGAATTGTTGGAATTTTATAGTTTTTCAAAGTCCTGATATTTTATCTTTAATTCCATTCCTAAAACGTGTCAAAATTGTAACCCGATTTTTTTTTGTCCAACATCAACACTTATTTTTTTAAGGTGTTTTTTCATCCATTTTGCAAAATAATGGGTTTTACTTCCACTTAAAACAAATGTTGAAAATTTACCCTTAAAAAAACATCGCTTTGGCATACACAATTTTTGTTTTTAGGTTGTTTTTTGATGTTTCTTTTGGGTTTTTGGGCTAGAGTACCCGTTTTTGAGGTAATAGTTCCTGTTTGATCAGTAAGTAAGTTTTGTGCCTTAGTCAAATGGAGAAATTTGAATTTCCACGAATGGAAGATGACGTGAGTTGTAGTTAGCAGGAGTGACATGGCCAAGTCACTTAATTAATTCTGTCAATTCGAGTTTGTGGGTAAGAAGTAGAGTTGTGCATGAGTTGATTGTTAATATCTAGAAATCTAGTGGAGTTATAGTTATTGAAATTCAATTATCTGAGCTCTACTCATAAATATATTCAGTATGAGTTCAACTGAGTAGTTATAACTATTGTTAACTGATAGATATCTCAGTTAACTAGTCAACTTACTAAAACTATCCCTAGTCATGAATGAAATTTGAATTTCCTAGTTGAGTGGAGGAAAGAGGAATCAATGTAATCATTATTGTATACTAGTGAGTGTACAAAGTTTAGGTAATGTAGGTGAGCTAATTTCCTCAGGATTTGTGCAAGGAAATAGGAGGAAGTTGGAGGCCTATTTTAGCTAAGTGTTGGTCAGAGTGGGAGATCAGTATTACAGTCTAGGTTGAGCTTCAAGGATTGAAGTTGTCATTGTAATTGATCATTGTCTCATTTGATATAATACAAACAGAGGAGGGGTTTTTCTTAGTAAAAAAATTGTGTTCATTGTGATTTGATAATTGCATGTGTTTCTATTGTATGTTTTCCCTTTCACAAATTGAGTAGAAGAAATTTGTGTCTATTGTTTTCAATCTAAATTCATTAGAATCCACAAATTTCTAGTCATTTCTACAACAAGAAGAAACCTAAATAAAATTGAGCAACTACAAAGAGGACTAGCTTTGAAGATTACCAGATGAAATAGTATTAGGCAAAGGGAATTGACCCTGTAGAGGTTGGCTACTAGCCACAAACCTATAAGAATGACCTTGCGGGAAGGTCTTGCATTCATGACTATGATCCTTGTAAAAATGAGTATGAATATCATCAACAATCTATGATGGTAATAAATGAATAAGATTTCAATTTTGTGCCACAGGGCCCAAGACTTCACAACAATAGTCGAGGTTTTGGCTAAGTTGCAAAATCTGGGATGTGGAAAAGTCTGGACAAGATACTAGAGGAAATTCAACATGGATAGATACAAAGATCGTAGGAATGGATAAGGTGTGCACGTTGGAATTTGCAAGGGTTTGTTGTGTAATATCATGAAAAACGTGGTCAACTTCTATTTTGGTCTCATTAGTGGGAGCGTTTCCCATATGTGGAATCCCATAGATGGTAGTGGAAGCAGATGATGTATGTGGTGATGGGTTAGGGGACAATGGATAGTTGGAAGGTATAGAATGAGAGGTTTATTCAATTATATGAGTGCTAACAATAAAGCAATGAGGATCTTCATCCGTGAGATATATAATATGGGAATGGCAATGGGGTGGATTGTTTTGAGCCACATATGGAAAAATGGTAGAAAAATTGGAAGTCTTTGGTAATGTTAGTTGGGTGACAGAAGTAGGGTCCATGGTAGAGAAAGAGACAGAAAGCAGTCTAAGTGCATGACTAGGAAGAGAAAAAAAATTAAAAACATTAAACAAAGATGGTACAAATCTTACCAATGAATTGAAGGTATCCAAAGTGTTATGTGTAGATAAGATGGACTCCTAGAATTTCTTGAGGACAGGGTTGAGCAAATAGTTTTCAATATGATTCCTAGATGATGAAGGACTTTTCCTAAGTGGTGTATGTGGCAACATTCTTTCAAATGAGTAAATATTTTTTCCATTCCAGAATTCACAAAGGATTCCTGGCTAGGAGAGGACATTGTTGTGAAATACTTCTTTAGAAACTTAGAAAGGCAGTGGCTTCATATGGAAGGTCTCAACACTAACAACTTTAGGTCAAACATAAGTAGTTTCATGGCAGATGAAGCCAAATGGAATGAGAGTACTCATTAAAAATTGGTCGTGGGACTTGTGTGCCATTCATTGTAATGCTCACCAAATTGGTATACCAATTGGAGAAATATTCTTCATTAATTTCTTTACTATTGGGATCACCTTATGCTCTCCACGAGATATAAGCAAGGGCCAAAGGCTCATCGTATAATACTTGAGTTGGTTTTATCTCTTTGGGTGTACACAATTTCATCATAGAAATAATTGTTACTAAGTAGCCATAAATATGTAGCCTTCTTATAGAAATCCTCACATGCCTCAAACAGCTATAGAAATTCATTTAGCAAACAGCTACACCAATTCAATTGCTCACTTCAATCATAGGCTTCAGCAACAAATATGACATCTAACATACACTCAACTTTGGTGTAATGGCACATAATATTTCTAGTGAGCGCCATTATTGCAGCAATAATGCTGCAACTCTTGGGCTGCCAACTTTACTTTTATCAACCCGGTAGTTCGTAACAAACTTGGAAGCATCGATGTTGTATGCACAAGTACTAGTTCTTACTGCAGGTTGTCACTTGGTTAGCCGACACAAGGTCACTAGGAGCTCAAGCCAACTTCTATAGATCTCAGAAGAAGCTCTATGTGTGATGAAATAAAGAAATATTACTCTATAGAAGTTATTCTAATTGCAGAAAGGAAAAAGACGGGAATGTAAAGCAAGACCTAGTAAACCCTAATTAACAAGCTAATCCTACTTTTGCCAAAAACACTATGAAAACCATGAAAGCAATGCCATTACCTACTCAAGAAAGAAAACAACATCTAACCATGCTATTTCTGGATGTAAAAAACAATTTTTTTTTTTTTTTTTGGATTTTTATGTGTTTTTACGTGAAACTGACATGCATCTAATTTATTGTGTATGAGTGTAGTAGCGAAGAGGTGGAGTTGGAGGGTGGTTTTGGAGCTTGGGATGATGTAGGATGGCGTGGATGGGTCCTAGGAGGTCTTAGGTGGCCTTCTGGAGGCTTTTCCTACACTCAACCTTCAAAAGAAAGCCTATAGGAAAAACTACAAGAGGACACAGGGAAACTACAGGAGGCCTACAGGAAGAGGCCAAGAGAAATTTTCCCTATTTTGAGGGTGTGAGAGTGGGTGGAAAATGTGGATGAGGGTTGGAAGGAGGTGTTAGGACACCTATGGTCTACCATGAACCACCTGGAGAAAGAAAGATGATTGGGTTTGCTCAAGGAGAGAGGAAGAAGTTCTATGAAAAATGTAGGAATCTAAGGCAGAATTGAGGTGAGGTTTGGGAGACCTATAGGGAATGGATCAGATGGAGGGTGTGATTGCTAACAAGCTAGCCTACTGCTGGAAGAGATCTGCTGCATAGAAACTGACAGTCATCCAAGAAGATCAAGCAAGCAATGAAATGAGCGCATCTAGAAAAACATAGTTCTGCATTAAAATGATCTAAACTATGATCTATGAAAGGAAATGATGAGAAATGTTGTAGGAAAGGAAAGCATGAAAGAGGAATATTGAAAATCAGGAAATGAACATGATGAAGGAGATTTGAAGCAAAGCAGAACTGGACTTTTAACCTACTAAAAAGCTGCAAACACTAGAAGTCCTATGAATGAGGAAAATCTGTTTTTTTGGGGCAGCAAGAGGGTCTTTGCCTTAGATCATGTTCCCGAAGGGAGGAAGAGAGGAAAAGGCACTATTTATAGCCTTTTGAATCTTTTTTGATCACTGCTTAACCTGCTACAGAAAGCACAAATGGAAGCAACTACTAGATCATCAAAAGCAACCTATTCTTAACCATAAAAGAAATATGTCTAACAACAAACTAATCTACAGCTGAAGTAAAGCATACAAATACAATTGAAGAGAAGCTTGGCTAATTGGATTGAGCCCTAACCCAAGAGCTTCAGCCCTCTAAGGTAACTCAGTGCTATCTCAAAAAGGATTCCATCTTTATTATCAAAAAATAACAAGATTACATGAAACTGTCACACAAAAATAAGCTCGAAATTTGAGCAGAGTTTACGTAAGCAAAAATTCGACCCTAGTGAGGCCCTAGGTCTCTCTACTTATACATCTGAAGCTACTAATAGCTTCCTTAAAATAAGGGAGGCTTGGCTTCCAAAACTTGAGATAACTATCAGTCATCCTCCACTTGCTCGGCTGCCTTCTAGTGCATGATTCAGTTGCTTGTACTCCGAGTTGAATGAAGGGGAATTCGAAGTGAGGAGTAATAAATGAGGGGGATTCCCTCCTATAAGTCCTCTCCTCTATCTACTTCGAGTTATTGCTGCCATTTGACCACTAGATCCTTGACTTTGACCTTGAAATCCATCAATAATCTGCATTAAATACATGTTAGACCACATGGCATCATAACTAACTCAACTCACTCTATAACCATAAATATAATTAGAAAATCATACAATAAGCTAAGAGAATGGTTGATTTGACTAGGTTAGGAGGTAAAATGAGCCCATATAATTACCCATTTGTGAGGCTCATCATCACCCGCCTACTGACGGTGTTGCTCATCCTCTGAGCAACTTAGTCAATCTCCTCATCTTTTATGGCACTGGTGGCCTCCCTAGCATCCCAGGATTTTGATGTGGTCTGCTCATGTTGGCCATAAAACCCTGCCTTTCTTTCTATGTCCTCCCATTGCTCCTCCTCTTCTTCTTCTCTTTTGCCTTCTAGCATGCCTAAAAGGAGTGGGGGACTTAGTTTGAGGCCAATCCAGTTGACCTTCAGCCTTATGGGGGAATGGTATTCCCTGAACTACAAACTGTGAGGTAAGGTGTTCCATCTTCTCATGCATGCATGCACACATTCATCCCCAAGTAGCCTTTGCATACCTTCAAAGTGTGCAATGGCTTTTGCCTGATTGGTTAGATATTTGGGGGCAATGTGAGGGTCATTAGCAAGCAGGTTGTGTGTGTTGATGAGTGCCATAGGATCTAATGGCTCAGCGCTTATCATTAATGGCTCATCTTGCTCCTTTATCATCAATCTTTTTATTTCTATTGCCCTCAATTCTTCATGGTGATCCATGAGGCCATGGCCATTAATTGTAGATCCCTTAGTTTGGCATTGGGGTCCCACACATTCATGTCTGTGAGGGCCATGTTGTGTAAGTAGAACTCTACCATCTTTTCCTTATCCTTTGAGGTGCTTTGGTCACATAGGTCCATGAACTGCCTGTAGTCTTGGAAAGGCATTGTGCCTCTCTGTGCCAAAGTCTTTATTTGGAATTGAAGCCATTGGTCCTTCAGATAGAGGCCATAAGATTTGGCTGGTGTTCTGTAATGTAGTGCTTCCATGGATAAGATGGCCATGTATGCCAGCTGAGTCTCTTTCTCTTGCAGATGCATCCTTAGGATTTCATTCTCATTTTCAAGCTGGCTTCTTATGATGGCTTCTCAGTCTCTGAGAGCACTCAATCCTCTGCTCATTTCCCTGAGTTTTCTTTCCATATGGCCAACATCCTCAACCCCTTTAGATTTGGCTATCTGCATCCACCTATGTGTTCTCACTCTTTCTTTCTCCAATTCGAAAAACAATGTAATTGCAAATTTCTGTGGGATTATTCTACCCCCCTCAAGTATAATTTAATAGGGGGCAAGACTAGGCTGGGGGTCAGGTTCTTGTAGATATTTTGCTTCCTCCTTCAACTTTGGCTGTCCTTCTATCCTTTCCTCAAGCTTTTGGGTCTCTTGTAGTTTAGCCAGTGTCTCTTGTAGGACTGTCTCAGCCTCCTGTAGGTCTGGCTTTGGGTCTTGTAGTACTACCTTTTCCTTCCATGTAGAATATCTTGGGGTCCCCCTTTCATATGTGATAGGTTTCTTGGAAGGAGATTCATTCACCTTGGCAGGTGGTGAATCTTCAATGGTAATGGGAACTTTTGAAGAGGGCTAAGGTTTTCCTACTTTAATTCTTGTGCTCTTCCTTGCCCTGAAATACATGGAGGTCTGTCTTTTTCTCTTCTGCTTTGGCTTGAATAGTGTACTGAGGGTAGTGAGGGTAGCTGCCGCCTCTCTTTTCAAAGTCGCATGGGACTCTTCCCCTTGCTCTACCTTCTCTGCCTCCTTTTCTCCTTCTTCTATCTCTTTTTCTGTCTCTTCAACTTTTCCCTCCTTTGTTTCTTTTCCTTCCTCCTTCCTTTCTCGCTTTGCTATGTCCCCACTAGCTTCACCTTCTCCTACTTCTTGTTCTTCCTCTTCACTACTATTAGGACTAACATCACAGGTCAATGCCTTTATTTCATCCTCAGTTGTCATATTTCAAAAAACTTCCCATGCTATAGGGAGTGTAAAGGTATGGAGGGATTCCTCTATTAGGAGTTTGATTAAGCCCTGGTGAGCTAACTACCCTGAATTTTCTACTTGTACCTTGGTGCTGGAGTCAATGAGGGACTGAAGGAAAAAATAAGGGATACTGAGCTTTTGATGTCCTCGGGTATCCATGCCATACCTCAAGTCATGGAGGATTTTGAAATGATAACCATAGACAATGCTATGCCTCCCCTCATAAGAAATGTATTTGATTATTTGGTAGCTAACCTCATCCTAGGGATATGGTATACTAGCCCTTCTAATTCCATTTTTATCTTCCACAGGGGTTTCATTATTTTGGAAGAATTTCTTCTTGGCAGCCTGGCTAATGGGTTTTTCATCTTTACTCCAAGGCAGCCCAAGAGGAAGGGTAGTGACCCTACTGACGAATTCTGGGGTTATTACAATGGAGAGGCCTCTAATGGTGACAGTGGCATGTGTTCTAGTGTGAGGGACCATAGAGA
Organism: Pinus tabuliformis; assembly: GCA_031772625.1. Taxonomy (NCBI): domain Eukaryota; kingdom Viridiplantae; phylum Streptophyta; class Pinopsida; order Pinales; family Pinaceae; genus Pinus; species Pinus tabuliformis. The sequence goes on from CM062819.1 coordinate 1,253,739,373, forward strand.
GAGCAAATTCTTGGGCAATATCCTCATCAAACCCTCAGAATTTCTCAAAGAAGTTCATCCAATTTGCCCTTGTGAATATGTCCACTACTTGGGGATGTGCATGGAGTCTAGTGGAGTTAGTGGGCTCCCTTCTCATAAACCCTCCTATCATACTACCTATGCTTTTTTAGAAAACCAAATATGGAGGTGGAGACAGAGAGTTTTTGAGAAAAAAAAAAACAGAGGAGACTGTGTTTTTTTTTAAATAACATAAAATTTTTATTGTATTTTCTGCCCTCCTAAAGACTTATTTCCTCCTCAAATTGAGACCACTTCTTTTATATATTGATATTCAATAGGGGGTATGCATGAACCCTACCTCTTCAGATTGAATTTCGTGCCAAAAACCATGTTTTCTCCCTTCAAAATGGCTCACTGCCCCTCCTGTAGAAGCCCACTGTCCCTCCTGTAGATTTCCTATAGGTGCTCCTGTAGAAAACGCTGAGAGCAAAGACAGGGATGAAATCGTTGGAGGATGGTGGTTACAAGGTTGTGGGGGCACAAGAAGGCTACTGTAGCTAAGTTACGAGGCAAAAGAGGTAAATGGATTGCTACTATATTAGAGTATGATATTGAGATAAAACCTACAAAGCTCATAAAAGGATAGGGATTGGCTAAACTATTGAATGAAACCAATTGCCAAGCCCTAGATATTAAGGAACTGGATAACGAACAGGAGATGGCCACTCCAAAAATCAGCCAGGCCTTCCTTGAATCACCTTGGTATGCTGATATTTGTTATGTATTGTTAAAGTTGCAGGCTCCTCCAGGGTTATCCAAGACAAAGAAAAGGTTTAAAAAAATGAAAGCCTTAAAGTTTTGTATTCTAGATGGTTCTCTATTTTGGAAAAATCATGAAGGTATCCTACTAAATTGTCTAATTAAAGATGAAACTGACAAAGTGCTCAAAGAATTTCATGCAGGGGACTGTGGTGGGCATTTGTATTGGAAATCAACTGCTGATAAAATCCTAAGGGCTAGATTTTACTGGCCCACTTTGTTTGTTGATGTCAAAAAGTTTGTTACTGCTTGCCATAAATGTCAAATCTTTGAAGGCAAGAGAAAACTTCTGCCTCTACCCCTTAGACCAGTTTCCACTGAAAGACCATTTTAGCAATGGGGTTTAGATTTCATTGGGGAAATTCACCCTCCCTCTTCTGGCCAACATAAATGGATTTTGACTGCTACAGATTATTTTACCAAGTTGATAGAAGCCATCCCTTGTAGACAAGCCAATGATTCGGTGATCATGCAATTCTTAGAGACCAACATCCTGTCTAGATTTGGCTGTCCTGAAAAGATTATAATAGACAATGCTACTGCTTTTAAATCCAAGAGAATGATCAATTTCTGTCACGAATACCACATTACCTTAGGCACTTTACAACCTACTACCCCCAGGGTAGTGGTCTAGCTGAGTCATCCAATAAAAGCCTCATGAATATCATTGAGAAAGTATTGGAAGAAAACAAGAAAAATTGGCATAAGAAGCTCATAAATGCATTATGAGCAGATAGGTTAACTACCAAGAGATCCATTGGGATTAGTCCATATGAGCTTGTATATGGTATGGAGGTTGTATTTCCTTCCTCCTTGGGAATACCTATAATGAAATTATTGCAAGAAGTCCAAATACAGCCCAATGACATCCAAAGAAGGATAAATCAGACTATACATTTGCAACAAACTAGAGAAGAGGTATTTCTCAGATCTCAGGTGCTACAAGAAAAACTTAAGAGGATATTTGACAAGAGGACCAAGGTAGAGGATTTTTTTCTAGGAGACAAAGTACTGAAATGGGATTCTAGAAGGGAAGATAAAGGAAAACATGGGAAGTTTGACTTCTTGTGGAAGGGACCTTTTGTTATTCAGGCCTCACAAGGAAACAACACCTACTTTTTGAAAAGCCTGGATGGTACAGAAGCAGAAGATGGGCCAGTTAATGGTCGGATGTTGAAGCATTATTTTGATCCAGCTTGTTAATATGTCAGGACTCTAACTTGTACATAAGAATGTTTAGTTTCTGCAGTATATTACAACAATAAAATGGGAAGGAATATGTAGGAAATTTTGAGAAGAAGTCAAGGAACTTTACCACCTTTTTGTGTTATCTTTTTGGTTTAAACAAAAGTTGAAGAAGAAGACTTGGGAGCTGAAATATGAGAACAAACAGTAAGACAAAGTATCCAAAACAGAGGTGCAAATGTTTGCATCAGCTCATAAAGAGATGTCTACATTTTACATGGTCCTTTGTACAGTTTGTTTACAGCCAGGGAAGATTTCAGAATGCAGCAAGAATTGAATATAAGGCCATCTGACCTGTTGTTCTTGACTTTTCACCTAGAAAATCCATCCCCAAGTGGAGCCAGTGTTATGCTCCTATACCAATAGGTGTCATATTTCATGATTGACTGGTAAAAACCCAAATATGTTCATCCTTTCCCTGCTGCAAAGGTTCCATATTTTGAAAAGATCAAAAAACTTAAAAAAAATAAAAGGAGGGTATGCCCTAAAAGAAAGATCAAAGGGAAAAAATAATGAAATGGTCAAAAAGAAAAGAAATGAACCCCAAAGAAAAGACCAGGAAAGTGTGCTAGTCCAAATTGCCACTACTATTCTATTCTTGCAAAATAATTTCTTTGTGTGCAATCAGTTGACTCTTGCCACAATTGATGGATGGCCAAATAGCCTAATCTTGGCCACTTCATGTTTAAATTTCTTGTTTTAAATATAGGGAATAAAATCTATCCAAATAGCTCAATCTTGGTAGATAAGTAGTTAGGTAGAGAAGCAAAGATTCTCAACAGCTATATCTGAGCCCTTGGAAGAAATAAGGGCAGACTTAAATAGGATGGCAGTCAAAAGAAAAGAAGAGAGTAAGGGTTTGCTAGTCCAAGTGCACCCATGTAAAAAGAAGAAAAAAAGTTAAGTACTGTAGGCTGGGTAGGTAGTTTTGGTGTTGCAGAAGCATGCTTATGATTAATCTTTGTTTCTCAAGAGGTTCATCTCATTTGATATCATAAAGTACAATGGAAATTGTTTGGTTACAAATCAAGTGATGCATGTCTAACTTTCCCTCACATTTCTCCCAAAATCACTCACTAATTCCCCCAAGGATATTGAGATCTGCTCAGTACTCCTAAATCACTCCATTTCATAAAAAAGGCCAAAGAAGTATAACAGTCTTGCTTTGAAAAAGAAGCCACATTTCTTGTGTAAAAATCCCTGTTTTCCTATTAAACCTAAGTTGTCAAGCATTTTAGCTTAGCGCTTGTCTTTATACATATCAATTTTCATATTAACCTTAACTTTATTATATAATTCCTATATAATTTGTTCCCCTCCCGTAATATGTAAAACATATGAAAAACCCAAAAAATTTAAGTATCTCGCCCCCGGCTTAACTATAGCCCTATATTATTGAACAAAAGAAATTAAAAGGTTTATCTGAAACCTTTTAATAACCCATTACCGCGCCATTTAAAGAATTAATCAGCATCCGGTTGATTAATAACTTAACCAAAGGTCCCACGAACCAATCATACCCGCCCACAGTAAAAACATTATTTAATTATGACAGGCCCACACTATTTGAACCTCTGCCATATACCGTTGACTGCTAGCCGTTGGATCTGGGCCCTCTCATCCAACGGCCCACGATTATATCGCGCAACCCTTCCCTTCCGAAGATTACCGCCCAGGGAGCCGGCGGTATTCCCGCCATACAGAGGACACGCGGTGCCCTCTTGGCATGCTCGCGGCCCTCCCCACCAAAACCGCTTCGGCCCATAAGTGGTGCAGGCCCAAACCACTTACCGCTCCCGCTGACCCCCCCGCTTACGTCACCTCCATGTCATCGCCACGTCACCCTTCCGTACCTTGCGTCGCGACAAAACTATCCCGTCATGCTGATGCCATCCGACCAAAAGCGCCAAAAAGCCTGTGAAGCTGATTTTTTGTTAAAAAACCTATAAAACATCATTTTCTCTCATTTCTATTCATTGTTTTCACAATACTGGTGCATGCAAATTAACGTCCAGCAGCTACCAGAGCTCCAGTCCGCCACCCTGACCAGCAAACTCTAGCATTCTGCGCCTCAACTCATCGGTCGACCTGCCAATTGCACTCGTGCACTTCCAAAACATAGGTATTTACCCTTTTCCACCTCCCAAACCTGTGTTTTTGGGTTTTCCTCTGCAAAATTGTACCTATAGGAGCCAATTTTAAACTCAAGCAGTCCACAATTTCTATACCAAGGCACCCATAGCTGCTCTGTTGCCTTTTTTCTACAAAAATTCAAACTTCGAATTAAAAAACACAGACAATTGAACTATGGCAGCCCCGGTCGCCCTCAATGTTGCTCCTCTCAATGCACCTCATACAGACCAGCATCATTTACCCTTGGCTGACAGAGATTTCCAAATAAGAGACCCAATTGGTTGCCAAAATCATCTGCAAACTTTCTGCCTAGTCAGAAACAGTCATCTAGACAATTCTGACATCTATGGAATATGGGAATCCAATATCCCCAGGTACTACCTCCCCTCAGTCAATATATTCCCAGATATTGTTCGCCACTGCTGTGCCAATTATGACCCTGTCAGTAAGGTAGTCATCTCTCCATCACAAGCTGTTCTTTTCTACATAACTGCTGAGTCTATCAATGAAATGTTACAATTCCATCTAGTTCAGCCTCTTGCTCCTCTCTCCATGGGATATTTTCTGGAGCAAGGCTCTCAAATGTCCAGTACAAAAATAGCCAGGATTTCCAAGTTATTCATGAAGCCAGAATACCAACCCCAAGGCCCACCTCCTTATTCATATGTCTCATTCAATGAGACTGGAAGAATTCTTCTTGACATGATATCAATAATCTTGGGTTTCAAGTCCAGTGAATTTGTGGATGAAATGGTCCTGGTTTTGTTGTCCACCTCCACTCCTGGACAACCCCCTGCTATTAAGTATGACTATGCCTCTTTCATTGCTGACAAAATCCATGGTCAATTTATGAATTTGGAAAGAGAAGGAGTGTTTAAATACACAAGTTTCATATATCATCTGCTATTGTATCACCACCCAGACATTTTTATATTTCCCATCAGAAAATTGGATGCCAAAGGAGAGAGGAGTTCTATAATCTTTTGGACCTCTATCTTCCACAGAATTGCTGAATCCCCTTATACTTACTGTGAATTCATTGACCTGTTCATACATCCAGCCTCCACTCTATTAATAGGAGCTCCTCCTCCTAGGCTATCTGGTGACATAAGAAAGATTCTATAGCTCTCCAAGAACTACAGGATAGGTGACTGGTACTTCTACCAGGATCACACTGAGATCAGGATATATGGCTGTGAGTTGTGCCCTTATAGGCTGCCCAAATATGTGCCTATGAGACTGTTTGCTCTGGAATATTTCAGACAACTTATTAATGCAGATTTGACTCATTTTTGCAATGTCAAAAAGAAAGCTCAGCTGAGGATAAGAAACCAATTAGGCCCCTTTATTATTAACAAAAGAGAAGCATGGGAAGATGCTGATAAAATATTAGGGGAAGAGCTTAAATTGAAGAAAAGCTTCTGGTGGGTACCATATGACCCAAATGGCTTGATAAGTGAAAGAAAAGTAAAAAACTGGTTGTCTGCTTATAATCATCATAGGATCCCTGAGGTAGAACAATATGCCAATCAGGATGAATGGATAGAGGGTACCTTAGTAGAAGAACTTACTCAGCAAAAAATAATGGAACAAGCTATGAAAGATTTAGAAAAGACCCTTGACCTGAACTCTTTTAGACAGGTATCTTTCAAGCTGCCTCAGCAAACGGGAGTGGGTACATCTTCTGCTGGGACTTCACAGCAACCCATACAAGGGGCCAGCATACCAATTTCAAGTTCTTCAAAGGGCAAGGAAGTGGCAGGCACAGAGCAGCAAGAAATGACAGATCAGCAGGAGGAAATTCCTCCAGTACAAACCAAAGCACTAGAGATACCAACACTACAGACTCCTCTTAATGAGGAAAAAGGCAAGAAAAGGGACAAAGAAGAGGCCACACCCATCAGTGGACCTGCAGAATAGCCAGGTGCTAAGAGGCAAAGACTCAACCCTCTATCTGAAGAGGAAATCATTGAAGAAACATTAGAAAGCCTAAGAAGTGAGAGGGAAACCAGCCCACAGACCTCCCCAGTAATTGATACATCAACCAACTCACACAGGCAGGAGCTGGAAAGGCAGCATAGTGTGGAAGTTTCATCCACAAGGTCACCAAGCAAGTAGACCTCTGATGTCAAAAGAACATTCACAGAAATAGAGGCTAGGAATGATCCATTGAGGCTGCAAATTTATCACCAATATCTCAAGATGGCTCCCATAAAACAGCAAAGATTGATGTCGCATATGATATAAAAGAGGGAAAAATGATCATGAGCTACTTCAAACCCAAGGTACAGCAACCACAATCGACAACTGATTATATAAGGACAAATCTGGAGGTCTTGGCCAAGGACATTCACCCAATAGATCAGATTGAGCTGCACAAACAGACAGGAGAAATGGTATATTCTACACTAGCTGACAAGGCAATGTTGGCTCATAAATTGCAAAATTCATTGGAGAACACCTCTGCTCAGCTAGAGTTAGAGAAAGCTTCCTCTCTGGCAAAGGACAACAGGATTAAATCCTTGGAAGATATTATCATTGAGATAGGACATGATCCCAAAGATGCCAAAGGCATAAAAGCATTAATAAGGAAGAAGGAAGAGGACATTGCTACCCTCAGAAAGCAACTCAAAATGCCTCCTTCTATGCATCCACAGACAGCAGATGTTGTGCAGAAGAAATCCGAGGAGGATATGATGGACTTGCTCATGAGGTTAAATGAAAGATTAACTGAGACAGAGCAGGAATTGGAGAAAGCGTTACAAGAAAAGTAGGGAGTATCGACCTCCCAGCCACCTCAAGTGACTCCAACGGCCGCAACTGCCCCTCCCACAGTTACAACTGCAGTGCATTGTCCCAGCATCAACTGCAGAAATCATCACAGGAGCAACATCAACAACAACAGCACCAGGCAACAGTACAGCCATGACCACAGAGTAGTTAATCAAAGCCATGGAGGAGTTAAAACTCCAAGTATCTAAATTAAAGCAAGTCAAAGAAAAACTGGCTAAGATTGAGTAGAACTATGATAAATCTAAAATGACTGTGGCAGAAAAGACAAGAGAAGTCAAAGCATTGGAAAATAAGGTAAGATCTTTAGAAGAAGATCTCTCTGTGCATAAGCCTCTGGCAGAAATCAGAGGAATCCTGTGGAGCAACATCATTAAATCATTTAGTGGTATATGGAGGTCTATTTAGATCATTTATGAACAAATTGATTTGATAAAAGTATCCCAAGTGGAAGTTCAGAAAACAAGAGCTGTATTGGGGCAAATGCCTAAGCAAGCTAATAGGCTAATCAATTTTTTGAATAACAAAACCAGCGGAGAACTAGCAGCACTAGATATCAGAGACATAATAGGTACCATTTTGGATGTCAAGAGAGTTGTAACCATGAGAACTCTAATGCAAAACTTGGACAGAAGATGCCAGGACATGCAGGTAGAAATAGACTCTTTTATAGACAAATTTACAGTCTTGAATCAAAAGGGTTTGCCAAGTCCTGTGGGAGATAATGATCATTTGATGAAGCACAAGGACTATATACACAAATTAAATACATTTTCTGTCAATCAAGCCAGTGCATCTTCAAGTACTTCAATAGAAAAGGCACTTCCATCTGGCCAGTCCCTGTATGACATCGTGGAAAATCTTTTTTACATAGAGCATGAGGTGAAGCATCTGTTCACCACCCCACCTAATTTCTTCAGGTACACAGAGACTGATGAGACTTTAAGGAGGCTACAGAGACATCAAATACCAAGACCAGAGTGGTGGCAAAGCATGTTAGAAATCCTGTAGACTTATCATGGGTCAAACCTAAATTGTGCACCATCTGTTGTAAATGCGCAGAACAGAAAAGAACCATGGTCTTGCAGGTTAAATCGTATCACATCAACATTAAAGAAGGCCCAGGCATAGCAGACAATCAGTGCATAGGATCAGTGGAAAACAACTGCAAGACTGAATTACAACATCTACCTCCAGTACTTCTCTTTAATTCGGATCAACCAGCGCAGCATGAATTTATTGCATCATTTATTGGCTCCCTGTTTTCGAGACTGCCTGTCTCTATCAATGTAAATGAAACATTAATTGTCAACAGATATTTGTTTCTATCAGATATTTTGCACAATGTCTTAGCATTTTTGTATAAATACCCCCCCAGACAAGGTATTTGGGGTTGGTTGGTGGTGAAAGTTCATAGCTGTGACTGTAATACTGAACAATTTTTGGAATAAAAGGCTGTTGGAACCATTCGTTTTGCTCACTGGATGAAGATTTGATGCTAAGGACCATGTTGCAGAATTCTTGAATCATTTCATGGATCAATAAGTCTCTTCTAACTTGTGTTTCTATGTTTACTAATATCATCTATGTTTCATGATCCAGGTAATAGAGAAAAAGAATAACCCAGAATTTGCTTGTTTGCACTCTGTGTTCAATTTCTGTTATTATTAATGTTTTCTTCAAGAATTAGCATAAACAGTGAATTATTAATTGTTCCTGTTTCCCCTGGTTCTTTCATCTTGAATATTAGCTAAGGAATTCTTAATTGCTCCTTGGCAATAATCATCCATTTTCCCTCCATCAACATGATGAAGGATTCTTAATTTCCCTTCACCCATTGACTCCATTCCATCAGATTTCAGCCTATGAATTGCTCCATATTTGAATACCTTGCTCTATGATAAATCCTCTGATAATAGACCTAACCCAAGAAGCCATCTTCCTTTGACTCCACCATGCCCAATTGAATGAAATGGTTCAGATTCACCTCACTATTCTATCGACTCCCCATCCTCCATCCAAAACTCAAAACAAACATTTGCACTTCATAACTAGCCTAATACACCTCAAAACAAAGCCAAATTATAAAGAGAGAGCCCTCTCTGGATGCAGATTAGCTAGAATCTACTTCTAAAAGATTGGTCTGTGGTTACCTCGGCTATATTCCCTTTATTACAACTTTTGGGAACAACTTGAGTGATAACAGATTATTTAAATGGGCATTGCATCTATATGAACTATTGCACTTGATGTCTAACGATTCTTCCTTGTTTATGTGAGTGCGTCTTTACTAGATTAGTACTATTACTTCTCTTTTAGAGACTCACTTTTCCTCCTTCCAATGAAAGAACCTTGATAAATTTACAATCGAACATTCCACAAGGTACACTCTCTTGCTCATTCAAAATCACATGTGCACTACCCTCTCATGCTGATTGCAGAAGTCAAGGAAAATATCTAATTTAATGGAAATTGTGCCATATTTTCATATGGGACTCCTAAACCAAACAATGTGAGGCCTAATTGGGACCTCATATCAGGGAGATCCACTATATGTTGGTGAGTTCCAGCACTGTGAACACTCCATTATCACTAATCAGTGTGATAGGACCCACTCCCTTAATTTCAACAACACCTTTATCCTGACTTTGGGGCATACCATTGATTCCCTCTGCAACCCAAAAACGTTTTTTGATTTTATTTGTGTCCCATCCTCCATCAAGAATTTTTTTTGGAATGGTAGCAAGCCTGAGTCAACACATAGGAGTTGGGTGGTTTCCACCTAGTTCTTTTACCCCTATGGTCATGATTTCTACCATGGGTTAAATGTCTTCAAGGAACTTGTTGAAGGAATTTATGTTTGTCCCTATTCAATATGGGGGAAACAATTTTTTTTAAGGAACCTTTAATCCTTCGAGAAGTTAAATGTTAGGAGGAATGTCATTCATTGGAGGTATCCATTCCTTTGGGTGGGCTAAATTACCTAGGATAAATACCCCCCATAAAACCACTACGCCCATGATTTTTCATGCTTACAATAGTGCTTTTGTACTAATAGGTTTTCCTTCTAGTGTTGTGTATAATCCAATTAGAAGCCATTCTTTTCCGACTTCCTTTATCTCTGGGGGAAATCCCCCTAGGGGAAATAATCTTTTTATCAGGATGGTTAGTCTAGGCCCTCAATACTTTGGGTCTAGTCACCCCTTTAGTCAACCTTCACTCTCTAGAAACCATACTATGGGAGGACCATAAGGTCCATTTGGGGATCCTTATTTACCTTTAGAACTATTTAATTAACACCAAATTCCATTTTTAGCATCCATTGACTTCTCATATTTGGACAAGTTAACAAATGAACCCATATTCCACAACCCTAGGTGGCCTCCAATGCTTGTAAAATTACCATCTAATATTCCCAACTTTGAAGGAAATTCAGGAAAGAACCGAACCATGCATATCAATACCTATCATTTATGGTGTTATTCTAATTCCTTGATGGTTGATTCTATGAGGTTATGACTCTTCCAAGGATCCCAAACCATAGATGCCACAAAATCGTACATCATATTAGATAAGGAATCCTATACTAGCTATGATTCCTTGGCATGGACATTCTTGAATCACTTTTAGTTACCTTTGTGGAATGAGGTTGGAACCAATCTCTTTTCTAATTTCAAGCAAGACACCTCTACCCATATTTCTAATCACATACACGAGTGAAGGGAAATAAAATGATTGATTAGGACTAATATTCGTGACTAATTACTTAAATATTTTTATACTCAATCCTTGTTACCTCATATTACTAAGGATTTCTCTATATGTAGTGTGGCTACTTAGGAGAATGTCATTTTACATGCCCAATATCTTGACTTGATCTACTCTCAGTTGGGCACTTTATATGAAATTATACCTAACACTCCTCATCCTTCGACTAATACATAAAAATATAAACTACAAACATATTTAAATAGTGTTATTGGTTCCATATTTTTTGATGTTGTGAGATAGTTACATACTCAATTGGGAAATAATAATTACTTTAGAAGTCCCTACAACTACGCCTAGCCCTCAGCAAGTGATGTGTTCTGAGTAAACATTGAGATCCATATGATGCATTCCATGAAACCAAAAAATTATCAACATCCTCATAGGAAGAAGAATAAAAATAAGTAGAAAAAAACTTCTAAACCTGCTCAAGAGACCCAACAACCCCAACCCAATTTGGTCAAAAGTTAAAATTCCCTTGAAATATTTGTCAAGGGAATCATTTAACTCACAAGTTCCTAAGGATGGATGAGATTCATCAATTTCTTGTGCTTTTGGTTGCTACTCAATAACTGGTTATTTTCACACGTATGCTCCCCACCCAACCTAAACAAATGGTTGCCAAAATTATTCCAATTCTTCCTAAGGGCATGGGAGGACAAATTTTTCCTAGAGGATTTAAACTTATCATTATTTGAAATGAGCAACTCAACTTATCTATGAAATCTAAGTCTTAATAGAATCAAGATTCTAGTTATGCTTCTAAGGACCTTTTCATCCCCACTATGCCCAATGGAAATTTTACACTACACAATCCTTTGGAGCTAGGGTTTCACCCACCTAATGGTGTTATCAAAAATTTGACACGCAATCCAAATTTAAGGGTTCCCAAAAACTATAGTATTGTTGAGGATCTAGCCTAAGAATCCTATGCCACATCTACCTTGGAGGTTTTGCAAAGTTGTTCTATGCAAGGTTGATCATTGTTTACTGGTACTAGAGGGGATGATCCCTCTGAGCCAAATTTGATAACATTTGATGTTTATGCCAATCATTTTAGATTATCCCATCAGGTCACTATTATATATTAGTGTGCCTCCATAATCGAGATGTGTGCCACACTTTTGTGGATGAAGGATATTCCACCTCTATCATGGCCTCATCATGTTAGAGAGCTCTTAGTTCTATTGCATTTGTTACGTAAAGTACTATGATTCAAGATTTCAATGGTCATACTTTTCTTCCTCAAGGTGTTCTTCTAGAATTTTCCATAAAGTTAAGGAGCAAGATCCTTAATATTAATCTATACATTTTTGACACCCCATTATAATATAATTTTATCTTATGCATAGCTGGTTCTTTGCTATGATTTGTATCTTGTCATCAGTATTTTACATTCTTCATTTTCCCATGAGGGAAAGACCATCACTATTAATTAGCTTTATTATTGTATGTCATTGAATAAATTTAGCACTATGAACACTATTCTGCCATTTATTAGAGATAACCCTCTAACTTATGAGAGTGTTGACGTGGATTTTTAAAAAACCTATCGCTTATAGGCGCCTTTCTTATAACTCTACTTGATGTTCCTTTAACTTATATTTCTCCCATGCACATGACCTCTTATGTCACTAGTGGATCCCATTGGTCACTTGATCCTTGGGTGATGCCTTCTCCTTCAGAAGTCAATCTGTATGGTGAGAATATTCCTCTAAGTTTGGCTAATATTTCTTACCAAACAATCCATCCAACATCTGATGCCTCTGAGTTGGGTGAAATCTATGGTGAGTAACTTGATGAATATCATTTTCCCATCTAGGTTATTGACCATCCTCTTTCTCATGACTTCCTCAATGATGATATTCCTACAATGAAGCTATTATGGAGGTCCTATTTATTTCTAATTTTCCTTGGGAATAACTACATTATCATTCCTCTTTCCTTCCTAGGGTAGAAAATTTGGATGAGTCACCTAAAATCCTAGATTTCCATGGCCTTATTGAATGGTCCCAATCCCTCATCATGCTACATGATATTTTCTCGAAGTGGAACTTGGTGAATATATTAAAGACTATACCCATAAAAATTGCTATGAAACCAAGTGTCATGGAAAATATCATGATTTGTGTGGATTTTACTCCCTAAGAAACTAAAATTTACATTTCCCTCTTGAAAGAGTTTCGCGATGTTTTGACTTGGTATTACGAATAAATATCTAGGATTGACCCTCAGATTGTCAAACATGAGATTAAAATATATGACATAGATAAGCTAGTTAGGCAAAGGCTCATGCCAGTGAACGCTTGTAAAGAAACTATTATCAAAGAAGAGGTCCAAAAATTATTAGATGCTGGTTTTGTCTATCTGATACCCTTATCAGACTATTTTTCTAATCTTTTTTTGTTCAATAAGAAAGAAGGGACAATTAGGGTTTGTGTTAATTATAGGGATCTAAATTTGGCATGTCCAAAGGATAAAACAATGCAAACTTTGAAATGGGAACCCATACTGTTACCCGTTTTGTAGAGATAGCAAAAAAGTGACCTGATTTCGAAAAGGGGTTATGCAGAACACACGTGTTTTTTAAATCTTAGTTTTTGGCACTATAAATTTTTTTATGTACATTGCATTTTATAATGGTAGTGCTTTTTATGCTAATTTAAAAACGTGGTAATTCTGCACCAAACCCTTTTTTTAAAAGGTTTTTTTTAACTTTTTTAATTTTCTAATGTATGAAATGTAAATAATTATGTTGTAAACTTAATAATTTTTGAAGTGGTCTTTTTCTTCATATTTTCTTGTTTTTATTTTAATTTTTTTTTTTTTTGTAGTGAGGTTTTTATTATTTCACATATTTAAAGAAGAAGGTTAATATTTTGAATTTTCAATATTCTACGTAATTATACATTGTTAATTAATTTTTCAATCCACAAGAAATAATTGTTTCTAAAAACAATATTTTCTAACAATTGACATCAAAATAGCCATTTTTAACATAAATATAATTAAAAAACTACACATTTTGATAATTTTTTGCTACAATTGACATGCGCAAATCACAACTTTTATACAAAAATTTTAACTAAAAATAGTTAAATAATAATTTTTTTTACGAATTTCATGTCAAAAAAATAATAATAATCACCTTTTTTTTTCAAAAAATAATGGTTAACTTAAAAATTAATGCAAAAATCACATATTACAAATATTGAACGCATAACAACCTCAATTGAGTGTATATTCTTCTCATAAAATGTCAAAGTCAAAACATTGCAAGTATAACTACTTAATAGTTAAAAAAAATGAGCTTGATTTTCAAGCATAACTTAAATTTAATCAACAATGTCACGTAATCCAAACTCTTCGTCCTCTAGAGTTTCATCATTGTTTTCTTCCTCAATATTTTCTGCTTCCTTTTGCTCATTTTCGTCTTCTAATGGATCTTTCATGTCTGCCAATCTCCCAATGTATGTCTTTCCAAACATCCCATGTAATGGTGGTTGAGGTTCCTTTGCCTTTTTTGCCACACATGATTCACTAAAGTCCCCTTTCTTCAACCCAATTTCTTGCATTGCATCTAGAAGAAATTGAAGAGCATTAATTCTTTGTTGAATGAAATTGCATTGTAATGGATCTTTTTCAATTGCAATGCAATTTCTTCCTTTTTGAAGGCAGCATGCTAGTGTTGTACCTAGTTATCAAGCAAAAAAGAAATAATGAAGTAAATTAGTATAATGACATATTAATTAAAAAAATAACATATTTAAATTTAATTCTATATAATAAACCTTACCTGATCCAGAAAATAAATCCAGAACCCAATCTCGTTCATTTTAACATATGTCTATAAGATAGTTAATCAATAATTGTGGTTTTTGATAAATGTTAACTATCTCTCCTTTTGCTTCTTTGTCTTCAAATGTTAGTTTTCTCACAACAGCATCATAACTCAGTATTTGGCTATGACTCTTTCTGTCCACCTGATTAAAAATCATAGACATACAACTATCATATTTTGCCCAGCTATGAATATGAATGAACTCACAATCATTTATAAATACTTGATCGTCACGGTTAAGAAGATTTGACTTTTGCCTGCAACATGAAATAGTAAAAGTTCAATCAACTTGTACATAAATGAATTTTTCAACATTAATCAAATATATATTTTAAACGTCTTACCATGTAAGTTGCATCCTTGAATTTGTTTTCCCTTTGAAGCTTGACAATATCATTGCCAATTGTGTGTCTGAATGAAATGTCACAAATTTCCATAATGGTGATGACGTGACTTCTACAAATTCCGCAATCAGTTTACTAAAAGCTTGATAAGTATAAGGGTCACTATCATAGTCAATATTTGGAATATTGAAACCATGGGGAATATCTGCAATAACTAGGGCATACTCCCTTTTAGGTATGAGTTTAGCAAAGTCTTCATAGTCGCTTTGTATTACTTGATATTGAACAGTCTAGCCCATTCCAAATGAAATGAGTAAGAGTTAGATCAATTTCAACATTCTTAACACGTTGCTTCGTCAGCCTTTCGGTCTTTATTTTTTCAATAAAAGTTCTGAAGCTAGTTGGCGCTCCATTATCATCCTTCTTCATCTTTTATAAAATAAACAAATATATGTGTAAGTTAAAAATTAAAAATAGTACACAGATGAATAAAAACGAATGTGTAAATCAAGGTGCCTTTTTAAATGCAAGATACAAATATTTTAATGTTGATGTAGAACTTGAATCTAGATAGTTGCATACGACATCATCCCAACTATCTTCATTCAACAATCTAACCATTTGTTCTTGAATTTTCATGTAAACTTTGTGACTACATAGATAAAGTAACAAAAAGTCAATATAATGATATGTGTAACAAATACTACCAAGAACATCATGTTTTATTTAAAAGAAAATTATAATCTAGAAACAAATAAAAATAATTCAACAAACTTACTTTTGAAATTCCTCGGACATTTCCTCCAATGATAATTCCCCTAACTTCACACGAGATAATATTGTTTTGACAATTTTTTCATCTTTCACTCCTTGCATTGCTCTCCAAGGTGTGATAGTCATATCTTCTGGAAGCTGCTTCAAGTCAATACCTAATTTACTGCCGCCACATATTAATGGCTTAAACTTTTTAACCTTCTGGTTTTTAATGCCAATGTTTTCCCACATGCTAAAAATCTCATCAATCAAGTTCCAAACATCTCTAGTTCTAAATGCCAATTGGAAAATGTTATCAACACCTCTGAATATATCACTAGGAAGGTTGCATTTTCCACCTTTTGAATTGGGTTTCTCTTCAATTTGATAGCCTATTTCTATACAACATTCCCTTCGGAAATCTGCAGTAACATTTATCCTATCCCCATCACATTTTTCTTGAAATTCGCTATAAATAAATCTAACCCTTTGGATGAAAGTCATAGACATCCTATATTCATTATCTGAATTATGATCCCATGCCAATAACTTTGCCTTTGTATCAGATAAACCGGCATAAATGATACATTTCATTGTTTCAAAATGTTGGTTATTGGGATATTCCTCCATCAATTGTCTTTGATCTTCTACAGAATGGTTCCCCCAAAGCAAATAATAATTGTATTCAAAACATTTTGACTTATCAAATTCTTCTTTGTTGGGAACTTGAATTGGATCAACAAGAAGCACGTAATTAACCACATAAGCATATGGATTATACCTCATCAATGTCTTCAAGTTGTGAACATGCAGATGGTGTGGCTTTCTGACTTGATATTGACATTGTCCTTCATTTGCCTTATAGATTTGTCTGACATTAAGCTGAAATGTACAACCACCATCAATTAAGTTTTTCTTTGTCAAATTCTGTCCAATGGCATTTTGTTTTGTTTCGATAATGCCATCCTCTAAATTAGCTCCTGGTGTAATGATTTCTATGCTTTCTTTTGAAGTTTCACTAGGTTCTTGACTGCTGGTAATGACTACTTCAAAATCTTCAACTTTACTTTTCTTCGTCATAACATTCTTAATAGATTTATTTTTGGGTGTTGTTACTTTTGGTATTTTGCGGCTCTTCTCAGTTCCAATGTCATCTTCAATAATGGAAACATATGCTTCACTATTAGTTTCAACTTCATTGCCCTCAAAAGTAACTTGTTTACCCTTGCTAGATTTATCCACTAGAGGCCTTTTTTTTTTCTGATTCTTTGGATGTAGTTTTGTAGCATCATCAATTACTACATTTTGCTTGTTTTCCATATGTTCTTCTGACACTGAGTAAAAACTGCTGACAACTTTCATGATATCATGCTCTATGAAATGAATGCCTCCCAACCTAATTGAACAATTTTCAACAAAATTCTGCCAAACAAAATATCATATGTCAATAAAAATTAAAAAAATATAGCGAGACACTTTCAAGAAAACAAAATACAAATATAAATGACAATACTTACGATGTTTTGTTTCATCTCATTTATGATTTGTTTACACAACTTTGTATATACCTCTCTCATGTCATACAATGAATATGTTAGTTGATATTTAATCCTTTCATGTGACTTGGGAGCTTTTGTAAGTATGTAAACCAGTGTCTGGTATCGAACACATATCTATGACTCTTCCCATCAGCTCAAAAATTCCATTTTCATTTGGTATATCACTATATAGATATATGTTCACACTTTGGCTTTCTCTTTCTTTCACATACCATATTCTTGATGGAAATTTCACCTCTTTTGAATTCTTCCAGTTTGAAATCATCTTCTTATCATTTGAGGCACTTGAAAGATTTGTAGCCATGAGCTCAGGTGGAGTTCATTCATCAATATTTTTGAAGATGCACCTTTAAGTGTCTTTGGTCCAGACATATTCACAGAAATCTTCTTTGATGCCATTTTCCTGAAAAATAGAAACACAAATTAGTAAACAACGAAAACATATTAACTTAAATCCACAATGAAAATATATCCTAAATTTTTAATTTGTATAATCAGATAATTGAAATTAAAAAAATATTAACACTAAGAAATGGAAGAAGCCCACTGACACCACCCTGTCCATCCACGGAGTGGCGGGCGATTTCCCCACCCCTTACCCCGCACGCCCCCTACCCCTCTTCCCCCTCAACCGACCCACACCACCCCACCCCGCAATCAGATGGCCATCCAACCGCACCGTTACCCCCTTCCACACCTCCCCCCTACCCCCACGCCAACCCAACCCCCAACCACTTCCCCTCCACGCCCTATCCCCCCTACCAGCCCACAACCCCAATGCCACTTCACCTCCTTCCCCCTCTCCCCAACTCCCAACAGCCTACCCCCTTCCCCACAAACGAGGCACCCCACCCCGCAATAGGACGGCCACCCTAGCCGAACCTTACCTGCCCTTCCCTCTACCCCTTAACTCCCCCTCTCCCCTACCCCCTACCTCATCCCCCCTACCTGCCCCCCTACCTCACTCCCCTCAGACCGACCACTCATCCCCTCCTCTTCCCTTCCTCTCACCTCACCCTTCATCCCCCCCCTCTTCCTACCCCTCCTCCTCACTCCCCTTCCCCCTACTACCCACATCCACCCCTACCCCTTCTTCCCCCTCACTCTACCCCTCCCCTTCACCCCTCCCCCATACCTCACCCCTCATCCCCCTCACTCCCCTTTGCCCCCCTCTAACCCCCCCCCCACCCCTCACCACCTCCTCCCTCCCAACCTTCCCCCCCTTCTTACCCCTCGTTCCCCCTCACTCTACCCCCCCCCCCCCACCTCACCTTTCATCCCTCCCCCTCACTCCCCTTTCCCCCCCTCTACCTAGTGCTCCCCCCTCACCCCTCATTCCCCTTCACTCTACCCCCCCTCAACCATCCCGCCTCTCCCTCAGCCCTCCACCGTCCCTCCCCTCACCCCCCTTCCCCACTCCCCTCACCCCTCGGCCCTCCCCCCTCACCCTACCCCTAACTGCCCCCTCCTTCACCCCTTGGCCTCCTTCCCCCCTCGGCCACCCTATCCACCCCCCTTCCTCACCCCTTGAACCCCTTCCCCAACCCATCCCCTCACCCTACCCCTAACACCCGCCCCTCCAACCCCTCAGTCCCCCTAACCCATTGGTCCTCCCCTAACCAACCCCCCTCCTCCCCTCTCCCTCCCTAACCTGCCTCCCACAACCGCTCGACACCCCCCTAACCCCCCCCTCAACCTACCCGTAGCGCCCCCCCCCGCCCCCCCCCCCCCCCCAAACTCCTACCCCGTCACCCTACCCCTACTCCCCCCCCCCTTCACCCCTCGCCCCCCTACCCTAACCCCCCCAACCTCTACCCCTACCTTCTCCATCCCTCCCCTCCTCACCCCCCTACCCTAACCCCTCCCCCAACCCCAACCCCTACCCCTAACCCCCCCCCAACCCCTACCCCTACGCTCCCCATCCCCCCCCCTCACCCCTCGGCCTCCCCTTAACCCCCTCCCTCACCCTCACCCCCTACCCTAAAACCCCCCAACCGCTACCCCCTACCCTACCTTCCCCATCCCCCCCTCACCCCTCGCCCTGCTACCCTAACCCCCCCAAACCCCTACCCCTACCCCTACCCTCCCCATTCTCCCCACCCTCACCTCCCCCCAACCCCTCGCCCCCTACCCTAACACCCCCCAACCCCTACCCCTACCCTCCCCATCGCCCCCCCTCACCCCTTAACGCCCCCCTGCTCCACCTTAACCCCTCACCCCCCCCCCCCCCCCCCCCCCCCCCAACCTCCCCCCTCACCCCTCGACCCCCCTCTAATCTGCCCCCTCCCCCGCCCTCTCCCTCCCTCTCCCTCCCTCCCCCGCCCCTTCCTAGCCTCCCACCTCCCCCGCACACCCTCGCCTCCCGACCTCTGCCCCCTCGAACAACCACCCGGGCGCGCCGGCGGGCTGACGTGGTGGCACGGGGTGGGCGGCAGCGCCCCACCCCGCGCCATCCTGATGGCTCGCTAGACCACCCGGGGTGGCCGTCCGATTCCCGGAATCGGACGGCCACCCCAACCAAGATGGCGGTCTGTCGGGGTAGCATGGGGAGGGTAGCCGCGCCACTCCTCGCGCCACCCCAGTAGCCCGCTGGCCCACCTAGGGAGGCCGTCTGATTCCCAGAATCGGACAGCCACCCCGGGCGGGCCGGCGGGCCGTCGGGGTGGCGCGAGGTGGGGCACTACTGCCCACCCCACGCCACCCCGCTGGCCGACCTGGGGTGGCCATCTGATTCCCGGAATTAAGACTAACTGGACACTGTGGCATTCCATACT
Source organism: Pinus tabuliformis (assembly GCA_031772625.1). NCBI lineage: Eukaryota > Viridiplantae > Streptophyta > Pinopsida > Pinales > Pinaceae > Pinus > Pinus tabuliformis. Next base: position 1,253,759,399 of record CM062819.1, read on the forward strand.
TTTGGAATTCCTCATCCCGCTCTTCATCAAAGCTGGTCTCATAGTCCTTAGAATTAGGACTAACTGGACACTGTGACACTCCATAATTTTGAAATTCATCATCATGCACTTCATCATTGCTGCTCTAATAGTCCTTAGAATTAGGACTAAGTGGACACTTTGACACTCCATTCTTTTCAAATTCGTTATCATGCTCTTCATCACTGCTACTCTCATAGTCCTTAGAATTAGGACTGAGTGGACACCATGACACTCCATTCTTTTGAACTTCACCATCTTGCTCTTCATCACTGTTGCTTTCATAGTCCATAGAATTAGGACTAAGTGGACACCATGAGACTCCATTCTTTTGAAATTTGTCATCAAGCTCATCATCACTACTGCTTTCATAGTCCTTCAAATTTGGACTAAGTGGAATTTGTTACTCTTTATTTATTTGAAATTATCCATCCCCTCTTTCATCAGTGCTGCTCTCATAGTCCTTAGGATCAGGACTAAGTGGAAGAATTGACTTTCTATTCATAGTGGAAGAATTCCCGCTATATTCATCCATATGAATAGAGTTGTTACGTGATGAAGATGTTGATGCTGTATAAATCGAAACTTCACTATCAGGGCAATCCATCCCTTTCAAATAGAAGATGTTGAATGATACAAATGAAGATTCTCCTAAAGATATTATATAGCTCAGAGAATGATTTTTTCCCTCCAAAAATTTCCCTCGCAAAAAATTTCGCGAAAATATTTCCCTCCAAAAATTTTCCAACCAAAAAATTTTGCGAAAATATTTCCCTCCTAAAAGTTTGTGAGATTTATTTCACTTCATTATTTTATTATTCAATTTAATGAAAAATGTTAACTTAATTTTTTTTAAGAAATAAATCATTAAAGTTAAAATTATAAACTACGACTTAATAGTTAAAGGGAAACTAAAAAGGAAGCGCTCTGCAACTCAAACCCTAATGGCGGCAAAGCGGTGAAAACTCAAGGAAGTCGGGACGAAAGTGTGGACAACCGACGCAGTCTAGTCCAGCAGAACTGTCAGTGGCCAAAGCGAAAAGGAATGCCAGAAAATGTCAGGAGGGGAGAGATCCCCTCCTACTGAGAAGTGGCGGTAGGAGACAGACAAAGCAACCAGGAGTCAGAGGAACGGAAGAGCACGGGGTCGGTGCTAGGAGTGGCCTGGAAATCAGGCCGCAGAGGAAAGTGCCTGCCATGTACAATAGAGAAACCCAGATATGTGATCCCAGCGAACACGCTGGAAAAGTATTGAAGTTACATGAGGGACCATGCGCTTATCTGCAAGTTTGTCGGAGTCTGGCTGTCGGAAAGGGACCTCACCAAGTGGATACAGCAGAAATAGCAGCCTCAAGGCCACATCGAGCTCAAGCTGGGAGTGAAAGGCTTCTTTACGGTAATCTTCTTTAACTTGAAAGATAGAGAATGGGTTTTTGATAATGGCCCATATTTTTATAATAATGCCGGTCTGTTCTTGCGTTTCTGGGAAGACTGTTATAACCCAAACAAAGAAACCTTTCTGGCTGCTCCTATCTGGGTCGGTCTATTTGGGCTCCCCACAAACTTCTGGGACCCGGATATCCTGAAAGGAATAGGCAACTCAATAGGAAGCTTCGTGAAAATAGAAGATACTACAAAGAAAGGTAGATACACCTCGTATGCCAGGATTTGTGTCCCCATGAACCTAACAAACCCCATCCCCGACACTATAGAGCTTGAATACCACGAAAAGATCTGGTAGCAAAGCATAGACTATGAACATATTCCATTTAGGTGTCGTAGATGCCATACCCATGGCCATCAAGCAAAGGAATGCCAAATAAACCGGGAGGAAGAAGAAATCAGAGGACCCCAAAGAAACAAGAGAGAGTCGGATCAGGAGGAATTCCAAGAGGTGAGAAACAAAAAGAAAGCCAACAAGGAAACCCCCCAGAAAGATACGAAAGGCAAACAACCTGACACAGCGAAACCAAACAGTTTCGCTATACTCTAGGCAGAAGAGGATGAGGAAGATCAGCACATGGAACATCAAGAGGATAAAGGATTAGACTACAGTGAAACTAGTGAAAGGATCCTAGCTAAAAGAAAGGCCCCGAGTGAGACACAAGAACAGGAGAAGGAAACAGAGGAACAAATGGATCAGATGGAGACAGACCAGGAATCCAGTAGGGAGGACCTAAGCCAGGAAGAGGAAGTGTTGGAAAATCTGCTGCATGAATGGAAGAACCTGGATGAGAGGTTTATCCCCGAAGATCAAAAGAAGCTGTATACTGAAACCTTCCAACAATACAAAACCAAATTAGAAAAAGGCAAAGCCCCAACAGCAGAAAACCAAGAGACTCAAAAAGAAACCAGATTAGATCAGACTGGTCAAAATAAAGGGGGAAGAAAAAGAGGAAGAAGAAACATCAAGGAAACCATACAACTCATGGGAGAAACCCTAGTCAACACTGGAAAAGTAGTCCCGCTATCAGCGGTGTTCCAAACCCTCTCTCAAGTTAATCAATGATTTTGACCTCATGGAATATCAGAGGCTTAAATAGTAAAGGAAAACAGAGACATCTGGCAGCACGACTCAAACAAGACAAACCTCAGATCATGCTTCTCCAAGAAACCAAAATCCCAGGACAGAAAATGGAGGAAATCCTAAATAAAATAAAACCAAGATATGAACATGTCACTATAGACCCCAAAGGCAGTGCAGGAGGAATAGCTATCCTCTGGAACCCAGCTGAAGTCCTCGCTAACTGGTGGATAGGAATGCTAAGAATCCTCACCGAGCGATTCAGACTAATAGGACAAAGTGAATGGGTTGCAATCTCAGCTGTATATGGGCCCCACATCTGAGCAGATAGAGACCTGTTCCTCACTCAACTGACTAAGCTCTGAAGTTTACACCAGGAACAGAGATGGATCCTGGCTGGAGACTTCAACTTAATTTCTTCTCGAGAAGAGAAAAAAGGTGGAATAAGGAGGGAAGACAAAATGGAAAGATTTAGAGAAGTGGAGACAGAATTAAGAGTAGTGGATATCCCAACCATCAACGGAAAATTCACATGGAACAATAGAAGAGGCAGTTCCAAACAGATTGCTTCAAGACTGGACAGATTCCTCACACATAATTGAGTTGGATATCTTCTATGAAGCCTCTATCATACCCTCAACAGGGTCGGATCACTGGCCAATAAAGCTGGAAATAGCCTTAAATAATCAGAGCAAAAGGAGACCCTTCCGGTTCGAGTCCTTTTGGCTCCGAGCCCCTGACTTCCTAGACAAAGTAAGAGGCTGGTGGCAGGACAGAAAAAGTGGAAAGGAGGGCCTCAGCAAAATGCGCTCATTTCAGCAAAGGCTCAAAGAAATTAAAAGCAAAATTAAAAAGTGGAACAAGGAAGAATTTGGCAATATCCGGCAGGAGCAGGGCAAACTCCAAGCCAGAATGGAAAGAATCCAACAGCAAATCATCTTGGAAGGGCGAAGTCAGGCTCTGGCAGAGGAGGAAGGTAGAGTAATCACCCAATTAGAGGAAAGGAGAAAACAGGAGGAAATCCTGTGGAAACAAAAATCCCGAATCCAATGGCTCAAAGAAGGAGACAAAAACTCCAAATTCTTCCACAAAGCCATGATAAATCACCGCCAACACAACATAATTTTCTCCTTGAAAGACAAGGAAGGAAACAGAGTGACTCAGCAAGATGAAATTGAACATCTTTTGGTGGAGCATTTCAAAGGTATTCTCTCTGAACCTAATATCAACAGAGCCGAGGACATAGACAAAATCAGCCACCATATTCCCAAGAAAGTCTCTAGAGATCAAAACCTGGCCCTTCTTCGGATAATCTCCAAGGATGAACTGGAGGAAGCAATAAACAAAATGGCTAAAAATAAGGCCCCAGGACCTGATGGCTTCACCATAGAATTTTATCAGGCCACTTGGAGCTTCATGGGAAATGATCTACTTGATCTAGTGGAGGAATCCAGATGCTCCAAATGCATGCACCAAGGTTTGAATGCCACCTTCCTGGCATTAATTCCAAAGTCTGGCTGCTCAGATGAACCGCAGGGTTTCAGGCCCATCTCCCTATGTAATGTGGTTTACAAAATTCTTGCAACTATCATTGTCAATAGGCTTAAGCCTATCCTGCCGGATCTCATTGCCCCAGAGAAAACTGGCTTTGTCTAAGGAAAGCAGATCACTGATGGCATTATAGTTGCCCAGGAAGTGATCCATTCCCTGAAAAGCTCTCGAGCCCCAGGCATGCTTATCAAACTGGATCTGGCCAAGGCATTTGACAGGCTAAGCTGGACCTATCTGGAAGGTATCCTAAAAGCCTATGGATTTGATCAACGATGGATAAAATGGATCCTGTCTATGGTTAGCTCCCTCGTCCTGTCAATTCTCCTAAACGGCTCCCCCTCTGAAGCTTTCACTCCATCCCGTGGGCTAAGGCAGGGCGACCCCCTGTCTCCTTTCCTCTTCATCCTGGCTGCAGATGGCCTAGGCAGACTGGTTAAGGCTCAGGTTTCCAAGGAACAGATAAAAGGCCTACGCATCTATGGAGAAGATATTCCGATCTCCCACCAGCAATTTTTGGATGACGTAATGCTTTACGGTCAGGCCAACCTAAAGGAGGCCCAAAGAATTATCAAATCCCTATCTCAATTTAACAGAGCCTCCGGGATGGAAATTAATAAAGATAAATCGGAAGTGTTCTTCTTTAACACCTCCTTGGAAGTCCAAAGGTTCCTGGCTCGTACTCTAGGCTTCAACAGAGGATCCTTCCCCTCCAAATACCTGGGAATCATGTTACATGAGCACCAATTCTGGTCAGCCAACTGGAATTTGCTAATCAAGAAAATCCGCAATAAAATGGAGAACTGGACCCACCGCTCACTAAATGCCCCAAGTCGGGTAACCTTATTGAAATCTGTTTTGCAGGCCATCCCAAATTACCAGCTCTCATGCCAAGCAATTCCTAAAGCTGCGAGCCAAAAGCTGGTCTCACTGTTCAAAAATTTCCTCTCGCAAGGGACTAGCAAAACTAGAAAGTGGGCCCTTATCTCATGGGAGTGGCTCTACTGGCACCCTAAAGATGGTGGTCTTGGACTTCATGACCCCTTCGTCCTCAATCAAGTAATGGGCGTGAAGCTCTGGTGGCGGTGGCTTCAGGGGGGCCCTGACCTGTGGAAGATACTCTGGGAAAGAAAATATGACGAGACAGGGGAAATTGAAGACAAACTGAGAAGCACGACAGAGACCAGAGGTTCTGCAATATGGAACCTGGCTAGAGGCAACAAGGATCTGATAAGGGAGCACAATTTCTAGGAAATCCGGGAAGGAGACAAAGCCAGATTCTGGGAGGAATCTTGGCAGCAAAGAGACTGTCTCATTCAAAAAGACAACCTCCATGCCATCCTTACCTTTTCGACCCAGGTAGGGGCTTCAACTGTCGGCAACTTCTGGAAGCCTGATGAGGCAGGATACTGGCGAAATTGGAAATTTAAAGAAGACTGGGCAGGAGCACCAGAAACCGACAGATGGCAGGATTACTATACAGAGATGGCTTCTCGGAAAATAGCAAAGAAAATAGGGTCTGACATTCTCAGGTGGGGAAAATGCATACAAGGAAATTTCACTACAGCAGAAGCCTACCACCTTCATAGCAACATCAACCTTCATCCGGAAAACAATCAATGGAAAAATCTCTGGGAAATTAAGCATTGGCCTAAAATTTCTTTCTTCATTTGGACAGTTCTACACGGTAGAGTGCTCACCTGGGACCAAATTCTGCGGAAAGGTAGCCAAGGCCCGTCCCGCTGCGCCCTTTGCCTCTCCCAAGAGGAAACCATGGAGCATTTGATGAACCGCTGCTCCGTCAGCTCCTCCGTGTGGAATAACCACCGAAATTTGTTTGAGCGGCAGCACCGTAACCAGCAAAATATCATAAGCACTATCATCAATTGGCCAAAAAAGCCTTACCTGAACCCGGTCGTTAACCGTGCCTGGCTCCTCTCCGCCGGATTCCTCCTATGGAATATCTAGAAAGCCCGGAATGGGGGCATTTTCAAAGCAGAAACCAGAACTACTGCAGTAATTTGGGAACAAGTCATCAGAAACTTCCGGGAAACAATCCTTTTGGAATGCTGGAAGGACGAAGACTGGAAAGTCTCGAATACGGAAGAAACCATCCTGGAAAAATTAGAGGTCAGATAGAGTATGGTAAACCGCGGGGATTCTCGAGCAGATAAGGCCAAAGAGGTGACTGAAAGCAACCAGTACAGATGCCCTCCACATGGATTCACAAAATTAAACTTCGACGGAGCTGCAAAGCACAACCCAGGCGAGGCCGGCATTGGCGGAGTCTTTAGAGACGCAGAGGGCAACACTCTCAGAACTTTCACGATGGACTGTGGAGAAGCTTCGAACAATGAAGCAGAGCTGCACACCCTGAAACGAGGACTCGAAATAGCTCTCGGGGAAAACTTTAAATGACTCCAAATTGAGGGGGACTCAAAGTTGGTAATTGACATGGTCAGAAAGCTCCAGCAGAAAATCCCAGCGGAAAGAATCAGCAAAAGCTGGAGAACCGCTTGGCTGGTAAGTGAAATTGGAAAGCTCATTCCAAAAATTGATTATCTCCTCCCGACCCACACCAGGTGCGCAGGTAACAAGCCGGCTGATTGGCTTGCGAATTGGGGTTGCCGGAACCGGGGCAAGGAAATTGATAGCGAGGGTCTACCACATTTGCATCAGGAGGAGAAAAACCAACTCCAACAACTGTTAAACGATGATGCAGGAGGGAAAAGCATGGGAAAAACGAACGGCCAAGACCAGGTGACACGCAGCGAAGGCGGAGATAATATTCATCAGAAAGGCTCAGATAGCTCCTACGTGGGAAAAGGTAGAGGGGTAAGGCAGGCACATGACAGGCAGGTGACAGGGCATGGCCATAATGGCCGAACAAATGGAGGGGACATGCGAGCTGAGGCATCATTAAAGAAAAATCTAGAACCAGCTCCAGAACTCGAGATAATGGGCAGGGGAAGGATGACAGGTGGCAACAAGAGTCAAGTTAGGCTATGGCAAGAGCAGTCGGACAGAGAAAGGAATGATGAAGCATGAAGTGGAAAGGACAATCCACGCCACTTTCCGAGATGAAAAAACCGGTTGGCATGATGGAAAAATAAATGGACAAGCAGAGGCCGGAATTTCTATAAGCCAAGTGGCGGCATGCTCGACACGACATCGAGTTAATAAACCTGAGAAAACAGATGGCAGGCTCATTCCGCTCGGCAAGAAGAATGACAAAGAACGGAAAGACGCCTGCTCACCTCTGCGACCAGCCCTCCTCATCGGCCTCAGCAAGAAAAGGTGGTATGTTTCCTTCTGTCCTCATCCCTCAGACATGTATGCTTGTTTCTCTGGTCTCTTGGTCTGGCTGGATATGCTTTGGCCCTATAAGTAGACCCCCTGTCGCTGCAATGTTAAGGCTCCCTCAGGCTCCTTCTGGTTTCTCCTTTCCCAGTCCCTGGATGGGGAATATTTGTTTTATGGTAGCGCTACATCCTGCTCCAAGAGTCAGGCAGTTTGGGGGGCTTCGCCGGGCTACGCCATGCTTTTGGAGGGTCCTAGCACCCCTGTTATTCTCTTCTCTCTGGATTTCTACCGTGGTTGGCTCCAATTCTGTTCCTCCCCTCCGCTGACCAAGGCCGTCTGGTCTCTTTGCTCTGTTGGTTGGGGGGTTCTCCGGACTCCTGTAAGAAGGTGGCGGGTCTTTAACCAACGTGAACATAATGGCACTGTTCTAATGTCATGTGAGAATACCCATGCTAAGCTCGTCGCCAAAATGGAACAGACCCCGACCAGGCTCTATATCTCTTACACTAACTCTCGGCTTTCTGCTATGACAGGTAGGCCCAGAGGAAAAATGGCTCCAAGAAGGACCACTTCTAAACAGAAGAAGGAAGCCGGCACCAGTAGTCACCCTAATAAAAGAGGCAGAAAGCCCGACTTCGACAAACTCCTTCACCTGATTGATGGGTACATGACTGGTATTTCTCCTGAGGTCCGCGCTCTCATCCATGAATGGGAACGCGAGCTGAGGGAAATAAGTGCGAACCAGGAGATTCCCCGTGAGGACTGGGCTATAATCTCCGACCCAAGCACTTCCAGAGGCAGAAACTCGTTATTCAATAGAACGTTACAATTCTACTGGATCATGAAGCATGTGGTTGGCAGGGCCATGGAGGTTAACCAAGCGGTGTGCGAAGAGGAAGATGAAGAACGCAAGCAAGCGGAGGAACTCCTCAAATGCCAACTGACGGAAGAATCAACCTCCATAAAGAACATTCTCTTAAAAGAACTTGCGGCGGTCCAAGTACAAGTTTCTAGAAACCATCTGCTACTAAAAAACATGGAGCAAAAGACATTGGAGCTCAAAAGGGCCATTCAGCAGAAGATCCTGAAACCGGGTGCCAACGACTCTAAGCCTACCCCAGTGAATCTGTCGGATGAAGATTAGTGGTGTGTTTTTTTTTTTTTTTTTTTTTTTTTTTTTTTTTTTTTTTTTTTTATGAAGAACTTGAACTATATCTGGGTACCTTTCTCTATTACAGTAGTTAGCCTCACTTTGAATAAGTAGAACAATGGTTATGATAGGAAGAAGGAGTTAAACATTTTTAAATTTTGGTCCGGCTTTCAGGCCAAAAGGCGGCGGTCTGGTTTCCCTCAGGCAAGCCAGCCACCCGAACTCTAGTTTAATTGTATTTTGATGTTTTATGGAATGAAGAATGCCTAACCTTACAAAAAAAATAAAATTATAAACTACAACTTCTACCTAAATTATTTTAATAGTCAAAGTATATAATATTTACTAAACAATTGAATGTTTTTTAAAATTTTTATAATACATTTTTAAACAAGTTAATCCCACATTCACCCCGCTATAAAACAATTCCATACTATTCGCTTTATCATATTTTCATTCATCGCCATAAAAAAATTAACATGTTAAAATTTATTAAAACTAATTAATCCCACATTCACCGTATGGTAAAACATCTCCATAGTTTCACCTATATATTCCATTATCACTATTACTCATGTTACATCAAGGTTTGTTGAGGTTCGTTAAAAGACTTGGAGCGAATTTGTGGAGTAGATACATTGGGATCAACAACATATTCAACGAAGAATTCCCGCAATTTAAAGGTCAGTTAAATTTTTTTCCTTGAAAAATCTCATATTAAATTAGTTTAACGAAGTAGATTTTTTTTTCTAAACTTAAAATTTTTTGTCAACCAAATTAAGAAATATTTCCGCCATGAGCATGGTGTGCCCAGGGCAACCCCATCCTGTAATCAACCAACCACTATATTTTCTTTTATAAACTTAAATTTTTTTGTTAACCAAATTAATAAATGTTTCCGACATGAGCATGGTGGGTCCAGGGTAACCCCATCTTGTAATCGGCCAGCCACCCAATCCCTCCGCACACCCTTCGGGGCCCCTCCCAAAACTCAGCAACCCCTTTCCCCCTCACACCTCAACCCCCCTTCCGCCCCACTTCCCTACCCAACACGACCCCGTCACCCCTACCCGGCCCCCCTATCTCACTCCCATGGAGCCACCCACCTGCCCCTCTACCTAATTACCCATCCCCTCCCCCTCACCTCACCTCACCCCTCGTTTCCTCGACTCCTATTCCCCGCTCCCCCAACTCACCCCTCGTTTCCCCCCGTCCCTACCCCTACCTCTCCCCCTCACCCCTCGTGCCACTCCTACCCCTACCCCTCACCCTTCCCCTCCTCCTCACCCCACCTTCCCCTGCTCCCCTCCTTTCGCTCCCCCTCACCATCCAACCTACCCTCACCCATCTCTCTACCCCCACCCCTCCTCACCTTTTGGTCACCCCGCCTACCCCCTCACCCTACCCATTTAACACCCCTCACCCCTCATCCCTGCCTCAACCCCCTCCCCCACAACCCCCCCCTCGACCTCATCCCCCGGCCATCTCCATAACCCCCCAACCCCTCGGCCCTCCCCCTACACCCATTGCTTCCTCCCACCACTAACCCCCCAACCACTCCCGCTCACCCCTCCCCTACCCCCGCCCTCACTCCTCGGGTGCCCCCCCCAAACCTACCCCTACCCCACCCTCACCCCTCGGCACTACCCCCTAACCCCCCCCCTAACCCTCGCCCTACCCCCCTAGTAACCCTACCCCTCTACCCCCCTGTAACCCTCCCCTTAACCCATAAACCCACCCCACCCACCTCCCCGTAACCGCCCCCCTACACCCCCCCCCCCCATAACCCCTACCTACCACCGTAACCGCCCCACCTGCCCCTGCCCCCCCCCCCGTAACTGCCCCACTCCTCCCCCCGTAACCCTCCGCCCCCCCTCCCCGTAACCCTCCGCCGCACCCTCCCTGTAACCTCCACCCTACCCACCCCCGTAACCTCCCCTGGCCCCTCCCTGTAACCTCCCCCCTACCCACCCCTGTAACCCCCACCGCCCCCTCCCCGTAACCCCCCAACCCGCCTTCCCCCGTAACCTTCCCAACCCCTCGAACGGCCACCCAGGCGCGTCGATGGGCCACCGGGGTGGCGCGGGGTGGGCGGCCGCGCCCCACCCCACACCACCCAGGCGGCCCACTAGCCCGCCCGGGGTGGCCGTCTGATTCCCGGAATCGGATGGCCACCCCGGGCAGGCCGACGGGCCGCTGGGGTGGTGCGGGGAGGGCGGCTGCATCAACAGCGATGAAGTGCATGATGATGAATTTCAAAAGTATGAGTGTCACAGTGTCTAGTTAGTCCTAATTCTAAGGACTATGAGAGCAGCTTTGATGAAGAGCAGGATGATGAATATCAAAAGTATGGAATGCCACAGTGTCTAGTTAGTCCTAATTCTAAGGACTATGAGGGGGTGGGGGAGGGTTACGGGGAGGGGGGTCGGAGGGTTATGGGAGGGGGGGCGGGTGGGGCACTTACGGGGGTGGGTACGGGTTACGAGGAGGAGGGGGGGGGGGTTACAGGGAGGGCCGGGGGCTGTTACAGGTTAGGGGGAGGGTTACGGGGGGGTAGAGGGGTAGGGTTACCTGGGGGGCGGGGGAGGGGGGGGTAGGGGGGCGGTTACGTGGGGGGGGGGGCAGGGTGGGGTTATGGGTTAGGGGGAGGGTTATGGGGGGGGGGGGGGTAGAGGGGTAGGGCGAGGGTTAGGGGGTAGTGCCGAGGGGTGAGGGTGGGGTAGGGGTAGGTTTGGGGGGGGGCACCCGAGGGGTGAGGGGGGGAGGGTAGGGGAGGGGTGAGGGGGAGCGATTGGGGGGTTAGTGGTGGGAGGAAGCAATGGATGTAGGGGGAGGGCCGAGGGGTTGGGGGGGGGTTATGGAGGTGGCCAGGGGGTGAGGTTAAGGGGGGGGGGGTTTGTGGGGGAGGGGGGTGAGACAGGGACGAGGGGTGAGGGGTGTTAAATGGGTAGGGTGACGGGGTAGATGGGGCAACCGAGGGGTGAGGAGGGGGGGGGTAGAGAGACGGGTGAGGGTAGGTTGGATGGTGAGGGGGAGCGAAAGGAGGGGGATGAGGGAAGGTGGGGTGAGGAGGAGAGGAAGGGTGAGGGGTAGGGGTAGGATGGCACGAGGGGTGAGGGGGAGAGGTAGGGGTAGGGACGGGTGGAAATGAGGGGTGAGGTGGGGGAGCAAGGAACAAGAGTCGAGGAAATGAGGGGTGAGGTGAGGTGAGGGGGAGGGGAAGGGGACTCGGGTAGAGGGGCAAGTGGGTGGCTCCAGGGGAGTGAGATAGGGGGGTCGGGTAGGGGTGACGGGGTTGTGTGGGGTAGGGAAGTGGGGCAGAAGGGGGGTTGAGGGGTGAGGGGGAAAGGGGTTGCTGAGTTTGGGGAGGGGCCCCGAAGGGTGTGCGGAGGGAGTGGGTGGCCGGTCGATTTCAAGATGGGGTTAACCTGGGCCCACCATGCTCACGTCGGAAATATTTATTAATTTGGTTGACAAAAAATTATAAGTTTATAAAAAAATCATGTTGTCGGTCAATTGCAGGATGGGGTTGCCCTGGGCCCACCATGCTCATGGCAGAAATATTTCTTAATTTGGTTGACAAAAAATTTTAAGTTTAGAAAAAAAATCTACTTCGTTAAACTAATTTAATATGAGAAATTTCAAGGAAAAAAATTTAACTGACCTTTCAATTGTAGGAATTCTTCGTTGAATATGTTGTTGATCCCAATGTAGCTACTCCACAAATTCGCTCCAAGTCTTTTAATGAACCTCAACAAACCTTGATGTAACGTGAGTAATAGTGATAATGGAATATATAGGTGAAACTATGGAGATGTTTTACCGTACGGTGAATGCGGGATTAATTAGTTTTAATAAATTTTAACATGTTAATTTTTTTATGGCAATGAATGAAAATATGATAAAGCGAACAATATGGAATTGTTTTATAGCGGGGTGCATGTGGGATTAACTTGTTTTAAAATGTATTATAAATTTTTTTAAAAACATTCAATTGTTTAGTAAATATTATATACTTTGACTACTAAAATAATTTAGATAGAAATTGTAGTTTATAATTTTAAGTTTAATTATTTATTTCATAAAAAAAATTAAGTTTACATTTTTTATTAAATTGCATAATAAAATAATGAAGTGAAATAAATCTCACAAACTTTTAGGAGGGAAATATTTTTGCGAAATTTTTTGGTTGGAAAATTTTTGGAGGGAAATATTTTCGCGAAATTTTTTGGGAGGGAAATTTTTGGAGGGAAAATTTCATTCTCTAAGTTATACAATATCTTTAGGTGACTCTTCATTTGTATCATTCAACATCTTCTATTTGAAAGGGATGGATTGTCTTGATAGTGAAGTTTCGATTTATACAACATCAACATCTTCATCGCGTAACAACTCTATTCATATGGATGAATATAGCAGGAATTCTTCCACTGTGAATAGAAAGTCAATTCTTCCACTTAGTCCTGATCCTAAGGACTATGAGAGCAACACTGATGAAAGAGGGGATGGAGAATTTCAAATAAATAAAGAGTCAAAGATTCCACTTAGTCCGAATTCGAAGGACTATGAAAGCAGTAGTGATGATGAGCTTGATGAAAAATTTCAAAAGAATGGAGTCTCACGGTGTCCACTTAGTCCTAATTCTATGGACTATGAAAGCAGCAGTGATGAAGAGCAAGATGGTGAAGTTCAAAAGAATGGAGTGTCACGGTGTCCACTCAGTCCTAATTCTAAGGATTATGAGAGTAGCAGTGATGGAGAGCGTGATAACGAATTTGAAAAGAATGGAGTGTCAAAGTGTCCACTTAGTCCTAATTCTAAGGACTGTGAGAGCAGCAATGATGATGTGCATGATGATGAATTTCAAAAGTATGGAGTGTCACGATGTCCAGTTAGTCCTAATTCTAAGGATTACGAGAGCATCTTTGATGAAGAGCGGGATGAGGAATTTTAAAAGTATGGAATGCCACGTTGTCCAGTTAGTCCTAATTCTAAGTACTATGAAAGAAACTTTGATAAAGAGTGGGATGATGAATTTCAAAAGTATGGAGTGCCACGGTGTCCATTTAGTCCTAATTCTAAGGACTATGACAATAGCAGTGATGAAGAGCGGGATGATGAATTTCAAAATAATGGAGTGTCACGATGTCCACTTAGTCCTAATTCTAAGGACTATGAGAGCAACAGCGATGAAGAGCGCGATGATGAATTTCAAAAGAATGGAGTGTCACAATGTCCTCTTAGTCCTGATTCTAAGGACTAATAGAGCAGCAGTGATGAAGGACATGATGATGCACTTAGTCCTAATTCTAATGAGTATAAAGGTAGCAGTGATGAAGGATAATATGATACACTTAGTCCTAATTCCATGCACTGTGAGAGCAACACTGAAAATGCACATGAGGAAGAATATCCAAAAAACATGAGTCAAAATTTCCATTGAGTCCAAATTCTATGGACTATGACAGTAGCATTGAAGAAGGGGAAGATGAAGAATATCCTCCAAGTCAGTATTTGAAAAGCACAGTTGATCATAGTGTGGATAACATTCCTCTTAATGATGATAAAAATCCTTATACAAATGATGGTCTAATGATGGAGATGTTGCTAAGAAATATTGTATTGAGGAGTAGGAGCAGACCTTTTTGTATCAATGCAAGATGTTCTAGTTATACACGGGGTAGAGCAGAATATCTGACGAGAAGAAGTTCTATCAGCGCACTCATTTCAAGTGAATGTTGCCAAACAGATTGCTTGAAACATATGGATTTCAAATTTGCATTAGAGAGTAGGAAGAGGTATTTGTCAATGAATAAAAGCATGCAAAATTCATATTTAGTTGGGTGCATGCAATCTACATTGTCAGGTTATGATTATCATATTAAGACTTTATTTATCTGTAGAAAAGCTTTCAAAATGTTTCATTCGATTGGGAATTTTCGTCTCTCAAGAATTCAAGAAAATTTGGAAATGGATCCCACATTTTATTCTGAAGTACGTCATAAAAGACAGTTTGGGCCATTATCAAACACTGCAATGTCATGGATGAAAGATTTCTTTTCAAAGCATGGAGAGTGTATGCCAAATAGAGAGACAATACATATTCCAGATAATTTTTCGAGACGCGAAATCTACAACTTATATAAAGAATATGTAGAAGGTGCTGAGGGACATGGCCGGTTTATTACATATCAATATTTTGTGAAGATATGGAAGAAAGAATTCAACAATGTCCATATTCCTAAGAAGACAAGGATGGGGATTTGCAGTACATGTGCTTCTCTTAAATAAGAAAGGGACAAATGTGAAGGGTCAAAAAGAGGTAGGCATTCATAACTTTAACTTTTAAGATTGTATATTCATCAAGTATGAAAACATATTTCTTAATGGCTTTCTTTTATGTTGTGTAGATTCAATTGCCAAAGAACTTCAGGAGCATCGCGAACAACAAACAAATGAACAGAAAAAGTTGTACAAGCATTGAAAGAAGTGTTATGATAATTCGAATAAATATTGGAGTTTGATAATTGATGGTATGGACGAGAAGAATTTTTTTTTACCACATTTTGTTCGCACACCTAAAAATTTACAGGAGGAAAATTTTATTCAGTATCACTTGGTTGGTTGTATGGTCTTCAATGGGAAAATGTTGCCAAAGGTGTACTTCACACCTCCAAATATTCATAATGATGCAAATTTGACCATAACCATAATTCATGATGTGCTTTCTCATTGGTCTGGTAATCTTCCTAAAGTTTTGTATCTACAATTGGACAAAACTTGCTGTGAAAACAAAAATCAGGTTGTTTTTGGATATCTAAACATGCTTGTTGAATTGAGAATTTTTCAGAAGGTAAAGGTTGGTTTCCTTCTTGTTGGGCACACTCATGACCATATTGATCAGATGTTCAGTTGTTTTTCAGTCACATTGAGGAGGAAGGAAGCTGGGAGCTTACCATCATTAATTGAATGTATTAAGAAATCATACATGCTAGAGCCTACTTTTGATGTGTTGGAAGAAACTGTTGACATGCGAAGGTTTATTATGGGATCATATGGTGAGGGGAAATGCATTGAACAACTTAATGACATTAGCTTCCAACATCAATTTCATATCAAAAAAATTGATGGGAAAACACTAATATGGGGCAAGAAGTATTCAACTACTACAGAATGGGCACCATCATCAGGTTTGCAATTTTTGAAGTTCATTCCAGATCATCCAATATTTGCATCGAAAATATTGTTATTACAATCAGTTGGTGAAGTTCATAATGCATGCAAACAAAACAAAGATATAAATTATTCTGATTGCCTAGAAGAAATTAAAAAATGTATTAGAGATACATATGAGTACTTTGACATTGCTGATTCAGTTTGGTGGGAGTAATTTTTCAATAATCAAAGTGATATCATTTCAACAAGAACAAATGAAGATATAACTTTGAAAAATCCATTTATTTGGCCACAAAATGTGTCGAATGCACATGAGGAAATAAACATTGTTGAACAGCAACAATCTCAAGGTATCATTAATTCTTCACAGGCAGAGGAAAGAGAGATGTATATTGGTTCCAGAAGATCTCGTGCACAACGTGAAGCCATGGAATACCTTTACAGAGGTTCAGTATAGGATATTAAGGAGGGTTGCATGATCGCAGTGCTAGCAGATGGAGATCTCAATGGCTATCCATTTTGGGTTGCTAAAGTTATAAAGGTATTTACAGAAAATGAGGATGTTACAAGTGTTGAAGTACATTGGTATGCCACAAATACAGACCCATTCAATGGTGTGTATAAGCCAGAGATGGTAGTTGACAAAAAAAATTATGGAAAGAGAAAAATAAAGGGCACGAATATAAATTGTCGCCACACAGACATATTGAAATTGGAGGATGTTGACATACTTGTTTATGACTTCAATTTAACAAAGAGGGGAACTCTTCGCTTCAAGATGATAGAGATTCTGAAAAGGTTGTTACCAGAAGGAACAGTATTGAGATGGGAGTCTGCTGAAACCAGTCGTAGATCTAGAAGAATTTTGAAACCTGAAATGATGGGCATGCATGTGGACTCAGATGGGGCACTAGTTGATGAAAGAGAAGAATATGGAACATCTTCATCAACATCCAGTCACTCATCTGAAGATGTGAATTCTGATGGCGTGCAAGAAAATATGAGTGATTTTGAATAATTGTTTAAGATAGTTTATCTAACTGATGTATGCATCGTCTCTTGAAATAAAATTTTTGATTTCCATATGGTGTTAAATGAGAAGTTATGAGTCATTTTTATGTTGTTAGATCATTTTACTAGCATTTTCTTTTTAAGTTTTGAAGATTGACCGTAAAAAAAAAAACATTGCTCCAGTATAATCACTTTTTCGTTTTCAAGCTATATTTTGCACGAAAATTTTGTTTTCACTGCCATTTTTAAAACATGTTCAAAATTGTCCCTAAAAAAAAACCATCATTCTAGTATACACACTTTTTGTTTTTAGCACTTTTTTTGATGTTTTTTTGGCGTTTTTGGCCAGAGTTCCCATTTTGAGTTTATAGTTCCCGTTTCAAAGTTTACATTGTTCTAATTATTTGACCCCTTTCAATGATCAAATTCATGGTATTGTGCTAGAAGCAATATCTTCTCTTTTATGGATGGATTTTCAAGCTATAATCAAATGCAAATCAAACAGA
This sequence comes from Pinus tabuliformis, assembly GCA_031772625.1. NCBI lineage: Eukaryota > Viridiplantae > Streptophyta > Pinopsida > Pinales > Pinaceae > Pinus > Pinus tabuliformis. The sequence goes on from CM062819.1 coordinate 1,253,776,635, forward strand.
AAGATCAACACAAGAACACTTTTACATTCTAATGGGGAAAGTTTTCATATAGTAAGTTACCTTTCTGGGTTAAAAATGTTGGTGTCACTTTATAGCAGGTCATGTCCTATTTTTTTCACAACATCAAACACATTGTTGAGGTCTATTTGGAAGACCTTACAACTCAGTCCCTTTGGCGTGAGGATCATCCAACCCATCTTAGGGAGGTGTTTCTACATTGTTTATATTATAATATTTGTTTAAACTTACACAAGTGTGTATATTGCATGGTGCCTGAGAGGTTACTAGGATTTATCATATCTAAGGAGGGGATTATAGTTGATCGTTTAAAGGTCAAGGCTATCATTAATTTCCCTCCTCCATGTACTCTTAACCAACTTCAAGCATTGCAACAGAAAGTTAAATTCTTGTGTAGGTTTATTTCCAATTACTTCGAGATCACAAAAGGTTTTATGTGTCTATTGAAGAAGGGTGAACATTTTGTATGGGATGACCTGGCTTAGAGATATTTTGACAGTTTGAAACAAGCATTGCTGTTTACCCCATTATTGAACTCTCCTATTTCAATTGGGACTTTTTCTTTATCTCATGGCTTGTGAATCAACTGTTGGTATGGTTCTCATCCATGAGGATGAGATGTGCAATGAACACATCATTTATTATCTTAGCAATATTGGTCATAAGATTCCATATTGCCATATTGAGAAGTTGTATTTGGTGGTTGTATTTACTTTGAAATGATTATGACATTACATACTCTTGTGAAATACCATAATTATTTTTCACTCAAACCCCATGAAACACATCTTTGGTCAACAAATCATTAGGGGGAAATACTCAAAGTGGATTATTATCCTTCAATAGTTCGATTTAGAATTTGTTGGTTCCAAGTCTAAGAAATCATTGGCATTCACTAAGTTAATGTTTGATATACCTCAAATTGATGACAAAACCATGGTTTAGGAATCGTTACATGATCAATCATTATTTCTCATTAGCTTGTTTGATCTATAGTATGAGGATGTCTTGCTATATCTCCAAACTCAATGCTTCTGGTTTAAATTGTCTTCTGATGAGTGTCATTGTATCTAAAAATTATGTTATTATCGGTTATATCTTTATCATCGTGCAATGTTTTTGGTATTACATTGATGTATTACTGATGAGGAGGTCGAAAAAGTCTTGAATTATTGTCATCTTGGAGCATGTGGTGGTCAATTATCCAGATTAGAAACTACCAAAAAAAAATTGTGCATTGGCTATTTTTGGCCCTTGATATTTAAATATTGTATTATGACAGTCAAAGAGTGCCATCCTTGTCAAATATTCACTAAAAGTAAGTGTTCTCACACTGTTCCATTTCACTTGATGGTTTCTATTAGGCCATTTGCAAAATGGGGCATAGATTTCATGTAGTGTAAGCCAACTTTGGCCAATGAACATTGGTAAATCATCATGGTAGTGGATTGATTTATTAACTAGGTTGAGGCATGAACTTGTGTGGAACATTGTGCTCTTCTCCCTCCTCATCGAATCCTTTGCACCCAAGATGTATAGAAATTGTTTCCTGAAGATGTAATGGTGACTCACTTGGGGGTCAAATGGGTGCCACATCTACATACCAAAAAAATCATGTGTTAGTGACTATGTATCCATTAGAAGACCCGACGCGGTAGTGAGCTTTCCCGTGAGGAAAGGAGCCGAGCTTTATGATGTTAACTTAACCTATATAATACGTTTATGATCTTGATTCGCCACCTTATGCAGTAGATCCGTTCGCCTGCACGCCTTATGCAACGACGTTGAAGTAGGAGTCTTACAAAAAGGTGAGTCTTATATTGAATATTCTTATTTGGATCAGATTCTGAGTAATGGTTGTGGGTGGTCGGAGGGTCTCATCAATTATGAAAGCAATGTTATATTTCTTTTTTCCTCATTGAGTGAAACAAGAGGGAGGGGGAAGAATTAATGTATAATAAGGGGGTAAACTCTATTGTTACCAAGAGAACTATTCTAGACGTGATTTGAGGTCCTACCAGCTTCCTTTTCCTTCATATATTCCTAGTTGTTTGCTTGGTGGGAGTGGTAGTAGCGGTAGTAGCGGTGTGTGCAGAGGTATGGGAGTGGTGCTTCTGTCATCAGCTAAGATAGGATGGGTGGGATTGGGGTTGTTGTAGTTCCAAGAGAGAGTAGCTGGGAGTAATCCTTGTAGTTGAGTGGGAGGGAAGTAGTGTAGATAAATCCTTCTTCATTGCATATATAATAAGATATATCTTTCTAATATATGATATTATGCTTGCCTTATGACTTGCTACAAGGTGGGAAAAGGTGGGGGCTTTCCTTATGACTTGTAAAGCGTGCGCCCGGGGAGAATATATTGATTACTCACTGTCAGGGATAGATTCATTTAGGGATATGGATAGGCTTACTGCTAGTGTGCTTCGGGATAGATTGATTATTCCAGCTAATATAGAATAGCGAGAAAATAGCCACACTCTTTGCCATACTCTCGCCTTGCCTTATGATACATTTCCCTTCTAATTATATGTATGGGCTATTCATACCAGTTACCAGTCAGCTTGTACCACTTCCTATGTTCTCCCTTCGAAAAGAATCAAAGGCGTTGAAAAGATAAGGAGATTGATTACTCATCCCAATTGCTACTAACAGTCCTATTGCTCTACGTTCATACCAATAAGGTTGGTTGTACCAGTAAGGTTGTACCACTTCCTACCTATTTCTATCCTTTCATACCTAGAAGAAAAGGTCCAACACAGGTCGTTCATCCTAGGGCTACTTGTTCATACTAGGCTACAAGGAAAGGTTACTAAACACTCTTGCCTTATCTCTAGCTGTAGGGTAGAGGTCTCTATTAGTCCTTGTATGTCAGTGTATGTCTAGTTGAGTGGGTACCTAGCAAGCAGTAAGAAGGAAGTCATAGCCAGTGGTTGTGGTACGAAATGCTCATAATGCCACTCGATTTTTAAGGTGCAAAAGAAATCGAAGTCGGAGATGGAACTATTGCTTTAGCAGGATCCAATCTTGGTATTGGAGTTTGGTCAAGCATTTCTGGTAGGCTAGTTGATGCCCTCCCTTTCATTCCAAGCTGGTGATAGGAAGCCAATAGGGCAGGCAATAGTGGCATAGGTTGATAGGGGGAAAAAGGAAGATCACATAGAATAGCTAAGGTGCGAGTACTCAATATGGTTAGATGCTTCCCCACAGAAGAGCTCTGTTATCACCTAATAGACAGGAATTAGACTATTGGATAGAACTATTTATGAGGATGTGACTACAGTAAATAATTCATAGAGAAAACATGCACACGTTGGTAGGTTGGCTCACTGCTTTTGGTTTTTATGTTATAAATACATATCTGCTAGCACACCTTTCATTCATTCAATATCTATTTCCCCGTCTGCTCTATCTGAGATGGCTCTTCCCGCCCGCATCCTTCCAATAGCACTTCCCGTTTTTCTTTCTTTCGTGAGTGGAAGTCAAATCCCTTGGCTTATTTCGAGCCGTAGTTTGCTTTGAGCTGAGCCTATGTTTCTTTCCTTCTCAAGGAGTTTCTAGCGAAGTAGAATAGCATATAACATAAGTAGAATAAAGGCAAGAATGAATGCCAACAAGGAATTTGGAAACTCTAATAAGGAGGGCAACCGGAAGGATCTGGATGGGATAACATAAAGATGTTGGGCTCACTTTAAGATGGGAAAGGGATGGATAACGAGACAGTGCCCAACAAAATAGAACTCTCTCTGGGCCATCCTGAACCCCCAGTGGGAGGAGTAGCTATATTAGATATGTCATTATGCATGAATGACTTGCGTTGCTCAATATTGCAAAGCTCTGCCAAGGGAAAATGGAAAATATAGTAGCGAAAAAGTAGAAAACCTCCACCAAGGGATAAATGTATATCACTTGTCTGTAGTCAGACAAGGATGCATTAGCAGGCTCGACCCTAATGACCGGCAGGGGCTCGACTGTTAAGGCCGCCATCAATTTATCGCTCAACCATAAGGGAGAGGGTCGTCATCACTAGGGAGGACCCATTAGGACCTAGTATGGGGCTTAACTAAAAGGCTGCCATCGGGCTCACTATTCATATGGTGAGGGCTGCCATCACGCTTCCTATAATTGGGAAGGTAAGTAGGTGCTAATCTAAATGCATATATTATATATATCATTATGGTCTGCCGATCGATCGATTTCGCCCACTTCTTTCTTCCAGTCATGATGTTCTTTACTTTAAGGCTTGAATGGAATGATGGAATGAAATGAGATTTTTATCCCTAACATGTGTCTAAAGTGGTGATAGAATGCATGGAAACAACCTTGAAGGGGCATCAGTCATGTGGTCATCAGGCCAATAGAGAGTTGGAGGGAAACCCTTTCATCTTCCACCTTCATCACCAGCCATGCCAAGTGCAATAGAAGCCTTCACCCAGCCCCCACCCAAAACCAAAAGGTAGGGCAGTTGAAATGCATAATGACATATGCCCATAGCAGCATTGTTCGTTAAAGCGTAATGACGACAGAAACGCATAATGACATATATAAGAATCTTGATTTCGGTCACTAGAGATAGATACGAAATAAAAGCATACTCGACATAAATGCATATATTATATATGTAATTACGTGATCTCAAAATTGATCAAATCATATCTCGGTGCATGAAATTCATATGATCTGAGTTGATTGTGTTCAATGAAGAGAATGAAATGACCAAAGACGCTAAGGAAGGAGTGATGGTTGTACTTCCATTCTAGAAGTTCTACGATCTGCTATAAGGGTGCAATAGCAAAGTAAGCATAGCTATATGAGCTTATCTAGCAGCATCTCTTCCAGTCCCAAAGCTAGTTGTTTACCCAGTCCCAGTAGAAGCAACAATACCAGCTTAAGCCATTGATCCAGTAGGTTAAGCAGTCGGTTAAGCTGTTAATGGTTACGCATAGATAGAAGATCCAAAGCTAGCAGCAGTATGACTAGCAGCAACACTAGCATAAGTAGTCATTTTATGGTTTAAGGCAGTCTTGATGGTAAGTGCATGGAGATTACTAAGGCTAATAGTCTAGCTTGTACCGACAGTCTAAAGTGCATGGACAACCGGAAGGAGTCTAAAGTCCTAAGTCCATACAGCTTAAGACTAAGGCTTGTCGATAGAGGCTAGAACTCTAAGTAACTCCATGGAACTAAGTGCATGTAAGAGAGTATATTAAGGCTTCTTACCATGGAGCAGCTTAAGTCAGTCTCAAGTGCATGGACCTTACTCGTAAGACTGAAGCTAATTCAAGTAAGTAAACACCATCAACAACAGGGCATAGACTCAAGACTAAGTCTCTATTACTAGTAGTAAGGCTATAGCTTGAACTCGTAAGGCAGAAGCTCATTCAAGTAAGTACGCAAGACCTTACAATCCATGCAGCTAATGCAATGACGAAAGCTAGTGTATCTAGAGATTATTGACATGGACTAAGGCTGAGGTCAATAGCCAGTATCATTGACAGGAGGTGGACTTTGCTGTCATATAGCCAAACATAGACAGTGTTCATTGCCATGTTGTAAGTAACGCATTTGATAGCCAATCATTGGAAGCCATAGCTGCCAGACATATCTACACCCTACACGTAGGACATAGACCTCTAACCTCAATCTCTTCCTAGACATTGACCCTAGATCTCGACAGAAACATAGCCTTCGACCCTAGAACTTAGAACCTAGAACCTAGAACCTAGAACCTCTACCCGCTACCAAACACACCAACTGATAGCCACTAGTCGTTGAATAAAGGTCCTTTTCAATACCCAGTTGTCATTGCTGAGAGTAGAGTACTCGCTTTAAGGTTAGTGACACTCATAGTCAGTTCTCATTTCCAATAGCCAGTTTCCCATAAACAATCTCATTGACAGGAAGGTGGTCGCCATTGCCAGCCAGCAGGTGGTATTCATTGTCATAGGGTTTGCCAATAGCTGCTAGAAATTGCTTGAAACTCATTGTCAATAGTCGCTAGTTGATACAGGTTCATAGTCCGTGCCGCTAGTCGATACAGGCGTCAATGGTGGTACTCCATGCCAGGTGTCAATCACTATATGCCAGTACTACATCCAGGTTTCCATGCCAGGTTTCAATGCACTCAATGACAAGAGTCGAACCAAGAGTCAATGCAATCAATGCCAGGTAGGTGTCAGTGCCAGCCATAGCCCATAGGCAACAGTTTCATAACCGGTCAGCTAGAGCTCTTCTCATTGCTGCTAGAACTCTTCTAAGTGATAGAAGAAACCTATACTATGTGCATGAAACTCTAATCTGTGCTCAGTTGTATGTGCCCAGTAGTTGTTCCTACCCCATATTCCATGACCCATAGGACGTGCCTTAAGGTAAGTAACACTCATAGCCACTAGTCATTGCCTATTGTCAGAGCAGTAGCCAATCATAGTCGCTAGTCATTGAATAAAGGTCCTTGCTGAGAGAAGGTGTTACCTATATTCCCCAAATCCACAGATGAGGCTTACCCCTACGGAATCACAGTTCTTATAGAGCTTACTCCTATGGAACACAAGGGCCTATCTCAACTTGCATCTCTCACATGCATTACTTACAATGCACCTGTTTAGGATCATCGACAGACAGACACATGGGTTCATTTACGCTAGGAGGGGAGTGTCGGTCATTGCTACCAATCATAGCTGGGAGTCATAGCTGATAGCCAGTTATCATTGCCTTAAGGTAAGCGCTACTTCTAGTTGGTAGTAATTGACTTAAGGTCATTGTTGATAGCCTATCATTATAAGCCAGTCATAGCTAGCCAGGAGGTGCTCAGTGCCAAGAGTTCGTTAGACAATCTCATTGCCTTAAGGTCACCAATAAGGAGAAGGATTTGGTCACCGATAAGGAGGTCACTGATTGCCAGTCTAATCGCCAAGATCCAATGCACCAGAATAAGTAAGGACGAATAGCCAGCAAAAGCCTTTGAACCCTAAAGCCGGTAGTTGATATGCCGTTTATAAGATCTAGGTCAACAACCCCAGGGGACAACAGATAGAAATCAAGCTCAAAAAGCAGGATCAGGCATAGGCAGCTATCATAACACCTCAGGTGCAGTTAATGCCCCTTATTTCCTATGATTTCATTGGTTTTTGTTGATCAGATCGGATTGAATCAGACAAGCTAAACCCTTTAGCAGGGACTCGACCAAGAGCAGTTGAAGCTAGAGCTACTGATGTTGATAATGGAAGGGGAACTTGACGAATGCGTACATCTGTACAGGGGCCTTATCGAGTTAGCTTTGATCAGATGCACTTGATGGATATCCGCCCACATGCTATAGAGGCAGGCTCAGCTCCTGCTTGAAATGCTAATCCTTATATAAGATACTGCCATAATGTGCCAGAGTCACTCTATTCGTTCATGCCTTTTATACTTCAAACCATCCCAGTGGGTAAGGTAATGGGACCAGATATGAATCTCTGGTTCGAGTTTTGGCAAGCACTCAAACAAAAGCAAGCAAGGCAAGGACCAGAGGACCGAAGGTTCAAGTCAAGCTAAGACTGACCTTATTCACGGGCTCGAAGGTTGCCATTGATGAAATCCCTATCCATCGGACGGAGGGGAAGACTATTAAAGCATCAACCTCACAAGTCTTGCTTCAGCAAGCTTTGAGAAACTCTATTCGCTCTCATAGATGGTTGGAGCCCTGCTTCTAGAGCTTGCTTTCGATTGGCAAATACATTCTCATTGAAATGCACCACCGGCAGGCAAGCAACACCAATGGGCATGGGAGTTGGAGCATTCCTTTGTTACTCGATTCCTTCCAATAAGTAGCTATTTCTAACCATTCATGTTCCTGTTGGGAGCTACCTTCGAAAGCAATCAAGAAAGTGCTTGAACTAGTGACTGAATCTCGTGTTCGGGCATAGCTTTAAGGGCCTTTCTTCGAGGGCTTTCCTAGTCCCATGAACAGAAGTCAAATGCCTCCATTTCTCGGAATGCCTTAACTTCTAGAAGGAAAAGCGGGAACATAAGAGTGCATTCATCAGCTCACATCATATTACTACCCTAGGGGGCATATCATATCCAATTCCATCTTACTTGGCATTACCCTACCATGAGCCTCCATCATGAACACTTCGCTCGGTGGTGTCTATCCAAGTCATATCTTATGGGTGTTGACAGCGACCCTCCATGGAAACCCCGGAATGCAGAACAAAAGGCTGAAGCTTTCATCCTTGAAATGGGGTTTTCTTCAGTAAGAAATGAGATTGAATAGGTAAGTGTTTGGTGGGGATACTAACGGTAGGGTAGTTGAAGTCTGATTGTGAAGGTAGGGACTAAGATGGCAGGTAAGGTATGGATATCCTAGCAATGGTGTCTGGTGGGGAGTAAGAAAGGTAAGGATGAGGTTGTCTGATCCCATCCTAATACCTACTAATAAGAGAAGAGTTAATATCAGTACCCGACTCACTAAGTTCATTCATGAATCCAAGTGGTATAAGGCTAACATGTCTAGCTCTGAAGGTGGGCAGGTAGTAAGGAAACACAGAAGTAAGGGGGAAGGGTAAGGTTGTCTCATGCTATGCTATGCCATGCAATCCTGGGTCTATAGCTATACCTCCTAAGATTCACGAATCCAAGTGGTATAGGGAGAATAGGTCTAAGTCTATGGGTAGGTAGTTTGTCAACACTGAAGTATGTTTCATGCCATGCCATCCCGCCCGTACAAGTCTATAGCAGTACCTACCTCCTAAGCGCTTCATGAATCATCAAGTGGTATAGGGAATCCAAAGGTGGGTAGGGTAATAAGTGAGGGGTAAGGTTGGTTGATCCATCCGATGGTTATAAGTTATAAGCATTGGCTCCTAAGGGATTAATTAAGGAAGTGCTATCGAACGCAGGTGTTGTATCCAAATGCCCGTGCACCATTGGGCACTGCTCTATGTGAAGCCGGTAATTACTAAAAGGTGGGTAGATGGCTGGGTAAGTGAGTTATTCAGAGGTTTGAAAAGCAGGTGGGTTGGAGGAGGTCACAGTAAAAGTCAAGGTAGTGTAAAGGGTTCATAGGAAGAGTGCCATACCAACTAAGATTCATTCATTTAGTAAGTGTGATAAAGCATCTCCAAGCAATGCTAATGCTGCTATTTGTCTTAATTAATCAATTGTATCTGGAAGCTTGTCCCCCTGAGAAGATCAATAGTGGTACCCCTTTAAGCATTCCTGGCTAAGCACTAGGTTGAGGCATCCATAAGTAAGTCAGGTAAGTGAGGTATGAAATATAGGTTAGTTAAGAAGGTAGGTTGTTGATAGTGGTAGTAGTTAAGTAAAGGTGAATAGGCATAGGTAATACGAAAAATAAAAAGACGTACCCAAGCTGGGAACTAATAAGTAAGGTAGTATGACATCAATAAAAGAGGGCAGTTAGTGAAGACGATCCAAGGATCCAAGACTATTGGTAGCTGTTGTCCAAAATACGGTAGTCCTGTAGGCTGACCAAATGAAGGAGGTGATAGCAATCAATGTGAAAAGTGATCACCCAAACAAGCCCTTCTTTCTTTCCATCCAAAAGGTCTACCTGTCAAATCCTTTCCTTTTGCACCCACTTAAAGCGATTAGTAGGCAGGCCAATGAATGCTTCTACGTTACCAAGGAGAAAGCCTCTTTTATCAAATACTAGGATAGATATAGGAGTGGCTTTATCCCCCTTCTATTGCTTCCCCACTTCCCTCCCATACCCACCTTCTCGCATTCATGCATCCCTGCATTCTACCCATTCTGCCCACTACTGCCTACACCTCGCCCCATTATGATGATAGCCACCACTTATGAGGAAGGATGGCTCACCTAACTTAGGAAGGTTAGGAAGGATGGATCACCTGACTTAGGAAGGTTAGGAAGGATGGATGGAAAGATCAGACGGATGGAAGAACTTAACATAGAGCTATTGGATGGATGGGCATACAACTTTCACAAACTTCAATAACACTTCCTTGTAGAAGAATCTTAGTGGTAGATGTTGCTTTCATTCATAATAGAATCTAATAAAGGGATGCTGATAAAGGTGGTGCCGTTGGAACTAGATCTTCTTCCTTTTAGTTAGAGGCTTCCAGTCATTCATGAGATATATTATATATGTAATTACGCTTTCTCGAATCCAATCACTTTACTTCTATGAATGAGAAGTAAAACTTCCCTAACCTCTTCTTGCATTGTAAGGATGCGCAAGCAGGCTCGACCACTATTTACCCATCCACCCCAATCCCCGGAGGTGGAGGTTTTCGCGTCTTTCCCTCTCCCCCCCGGCCGAGCATTAAAACTATAATCATTTTGCCATTTTATTTGGGCGAAGGTTTTGAACATTGATGCTTATGGGGTGGTGGGGCATATGGTTGAGCGTTAAAGCGCATCATGACTGGAATAAAGAAATGAGAAACCATAATGACATATATAATATATGATTGGCCTCTGCACTCTCTCGATTGGAGACGGAAGGACATCCAAGAAGGCCCTCCAACTCTCTATTGGCCTGATGACATTCAGACTGGTTAGAAGCCCCTTCAAGGCTGTTTCCGTGCATTCTATCACCACTTTAGACACATGTTAGGGTGGAGCATCTCATTTCATTCATAATAGAATCTAAGAAAGGGGTGCTGATCAAGGTGGTGCCGTGTTTAGCCAGCCATTCCCAGCAATCCCTCCCAGCTAGCCTGTTCACCAGCCAACCATTGATTTCCAGCCATTGAAGTTTATATTATCTGAATAACGACAATGCAATCGATAGGGCGCATAGCGGTCCTCGTCCTAAAGGCTAGAGGACATGCTTACTTCATGACTTCATGGACAGACCATGATTAGATACTGTACGGTCCACTCCGAACTCCTATCCCTCGACCTCAAGAGCAATGCCCATCCGGTAGGCGCCTAAAGGCCCTAAGCATACACTTGACCATAGGACCTACCTTTATAATAAGTCTACCTACCTTCCTTTAGGCATGGATCAGTCGTCTACCTTTCTTTTTTCCCATATAAACTACCTCTAGGCCCAGATAAAACCACAACCCTTCTGCGCTCCACTTGATGGTGTAAGGGCGCTAGAGATAAAGTATTTACCTGTGTGCTTCTGGGGCTAAAGTTCAGAGAAGGGAAGGAATGGCTCTCATAACTCTGCCTAGAAGGAGGAAATGCATCTGCACCCACCTTCCCTCAATACAATGCACGACACACCTACCAAGAATCTCGTAGGCCTCCTAATGCCCAGGTAGGCCCACCAAAAGCATACCCAATGTGGATCGCGGACAGCATCAACTATATTAACAACTAGCGTTCGTTAAGCGGATTCTCTTTGGACTGGTTATGGACTTTGTCAATGTCTCTATGCCAACATAATATATTAATGACTTCTGCAGATAGATCAGCCCCGGGCTGCATGTACAACCTTCCCGACCAGACCATCCAGAGTCACCTAGCATAGTTATTAGCCCAGCTCAACTACGAGAACAACAATGCCTCAGCTTAGTAGCCATCCTAGGCATAGTCTCCCATAGTTCTTATCCGAACTATTACATTACGGAACTGCCTTTGGGCAATCCCAGTGTAGTCTCCATCCAACATCAATCCCAAAATCCCAGGAGCAGCCTAGTCAACAAGTAGTAGTCCCATGAAACCTGCCTATAGCACGTGAAAACTTACCATTCCGGATCTGATGTTGTAGTAAGTCCGGTATGTTAACATGTCTTGATGCAAACATCATATATGAACACGTCTATATCGTTATATAATATATTAATGCATATGCACACTATGACGAGATCTTATGCAGGCCTGGTTTCACGGATCGACAGCCTGCCTCAACTGGCCTGAACTCTGGCACCTACTTAGATATGGCACCACCGGTTCGACTAGGACCAGAACTATAGGTCTAGTATATAGGTCTAGTAGTAGTAGATTATCCCCAGCTCTAGCATGAACACCTACATGGCAATTAGATATGGCATGGCATTGGACATGACACATGGTTGTAGGGGCCTTGTAACCAATATCGAATATGAACACTAGGTATTTCTTATCCTAGGGAAAGTGAAGCGAACGTATGCATGACAACATCGTATAGTAACGAGGTTGTAGATCCAGTTGCTATGAGTCCAACTATGAGGTCTGGTTTGGATGGTTGGACCAAAAGCACCTGGTTGGAGTGGATATCCACCAACATAAACTAGTTCGAACTCATATGGCACCTACTACTCTGAGAGGTTATACATGGCTCCATGTATGTCCAGAGTCCTAGGTCCAATCAATCCCAGCTAGGTCTTATACTACGAGGACTTCAACTTCCCCATGGCCCCACAAATATTCAACACCTCCATCTTAGGCAATTATTAAGATGTTGTAGTATAGGGTTCATGCAACGACCATTAGGAGGTCTGTCTAGGAGGAGTCAATCTAGGACCAAGTAGATCTGCAATATCGTATAGTAGCAGGTAGAGATGCTAATATCGTATATTAACAATTAGATATATGACATCGTATAGTAGTAGGTCATAATAGGTAGTGAAAAAATTCTCCATGGCAACATCGTATAGTAACAAGGTTGTAGGTAGTAGGTCCGGTGGTTGTTCATGGCCAGAACGTATCCATGCCGATATCGTATATGTAGGAACTTGTAGTTATGCAAATATAACTAGTATCATGGGTTAACACGTCTATATGCAAAATAGAGTATGTTAGATTCTGCTGGCTTTCACAAGGCTTTCACTTGGATTTAGGTAGGGGCATGGCTCTTATTCAACCATGGATAGCTTATGAGGCACATTCTATCTAGTATGTTTGGGTGCAGACGTAGAGATGGAAACATCGTATAGTAGGAGCCCCAGCCTCTCCATAGTAGTCCCAGGTCCAAATAGGCATAGGTCCCTAGGCCCCTAAGAAGTCGAATTTCAGATTTCTAGGTCTTATGAAGATGAAAGTGTAAACGTATCTATGTATAGAGACCATCCACATAGGCACCACCGGTGAGATCGGACCAGGTGAATCCGCTGGGACTGGCATTCCGGCTTTCTTAACAAGGCTAGCACATTGTGAACGGATTTATCCCCATCCAAAAGGGCATGGGACGCTAAGAACTAGACTTGTAGTAGTCCGGTATGGCATCGTATATTAACATCGGATGACAAGGACCCGGAGGGCGCTTTCCTGTAATCAGGGAAGGACAGATGCGGTTCTTCAACTTGGTGGACTAAGGCTGCTAAGACTAAGGGACGACAGATCTAGGGCTGCTGCTAAGGCCCAGTCTATAGCTAGAACATGGATGGACTAGAAGTGTAAACGTCTCCATGCAAACTCGTATAGTAACTATACTCTACGGTAGTTCTGTATGCCACGGCCGGCCCCGGGTTCGGCACCTAGAGCGGGGGGAGACCCAGTTACACCAGAGTAGAGCTAGTGGGAACTAGATTCTAGGAGCTCAGGTAGAGATGCCAATATCATATATGTACACGTAGGTATGGCTGCAACGAGGTCTGCTGCAGGTTGTTAGGTTGAATAGGTCTCCCAGGGGAAAAGGATAGGAGAGAAGAGCTATTCTCTTTGCCAGGTGGTAGATATGGTTGGTTCATGGCTAGTAAGAGTCTCCATGAAAAATCTAGGTAGTTAGCTTCTAGGCTATTAACTATGAAGATCCAAGCAGGTAAGTGTAAAAATCTATAAGGAAATATCATATATTGATGCCTAGGGCTGTATGACACTCTAGGTGTAGGTCCAGGAGGAGCCTCCAGAGCATTAACTAGGCTAAGCTCATATGACACTACTTTAGGCAAATGAAACTTCTCCATGCCTACATCATATATTAACATGGTATACGCCATACCAACCAGCTCTGGCATCCACCTGGCTTCGTAATAGTTAACATGCATTATCTAGGTGACAACGTCAGAATGCCAACATCATAAGATCTGGGGTACTTGTTTGCAGTAGACTCGGTTATGGCCCAAGGGCTGCATACCCGCTTAGTTATGATGGGCCTGGGTCCTAGGGCATAATGCCTATATGTATGACCGGTTATATCGTATCATAGTAGGAGCCCAGTATATATGCGATGTGAGACGTAGAGATGATGATGGCTATATCGTCTAGGAACCTATGTGCAAACGTTTCTATGCCTTCTATGCCAGTATGGACCCATGCGCTTACCCTCCCCAACCCTCTTCGGGGTGGATTCTATGGACTTATAGACCGGCACTACTTGCCAAAATAACGTAGATATATATGGTTAGATCTCATGTTAACTAGTAGATATGCTAAAACGAAGTGTAAACGTATCGATGCAAGTATCGTATAGGAACAAGTATACAGGACGTAGATATGCGCTGGCCTGTGGGTTGTTTCTGGTAGGGCCTAGGATCATGCATGGCCAGAGGACGTCTCCATGGCAACATAGTATGTGAAAACTTCTCCATGCGATTCTAACGTCTCCATCCGAGCTCGTATAGTCAGAGGTGTAGTAGGCCCGGTTGTTCAACGTATCTAGGCTATATTGCATACCCAGGCTGTACGAGACTTCCCTAGGAGCAAGAGCTAGTTAATTAGATCCTAGGAGCAACACGTATATATGCAAAATGTAGGATGTGATATTCTGGCTTTAACAGGGCTCATCAAGTGTAATGGAGAGCTCTGGAGACCCGCCTCTGGGGCAGGGGCTTTGTCGTCTAGGAACCTATACATAGGTGCAAACTTCTCCATGCAAGCTATTATAATAATAGGGGTTTTAGTAGATCCGACTGCTATGGCAAGGTCTACTCTAGCCTTTCCTTGAAGATCTAGTCCCTCTCTGAATGGCCCTCCCTAAATGGCTCTATGTGTATTGCATATGATCCTCAAATGTGAATTAACGTCTATAATGCATCATCCATCAATTCGAGGTAGGAACATTTCCATGATTCTATAGTAGTAGAGGTAGAGGTTCGAGGTAGAGTGTATAGTTATATGATTCCATGACCACCTCCTTATCGGAGACCTCCTGTAAATGATACTGGTTATTATTGGTTGGCTACAACTACTGGGTTTTGGTCTATTGGCAATGACCCTCCCTATGGCTGAGACTCACTCACCCATACTGTAGTATTGGGCGGATGTGTAATGTTGTGAACGGGACTCTATCATGGGGGACCTATTCTCATGTTGGTAATGTGGGGGGCCATTTCCTCTCGTCCAACCCCGGCTCCTTACTCCTAAGGTGCAAATATAAGAAAGCACGCCATCATCTATTTCCTTTTCCTTGCCTCACGTGATAGCCACACTCTCTAGTGTATGGCGGGTAAACTCACTTGGTTACTTACTCACCACTTCACTTGGTGTCCTTCCTTGGTGTTTCCTTGGCGGGTTCCTCACTTGTTGAACTGGTCGTATTAGGCGGGATGGGCGGGCTCCTTACTTGGCAGACTTCCCTTTTCTAATCTGTTGGCAACCTGGTAACCTAAACCACTATCTCATATCATGGCATATGACTTCAGTCTTTTGTCATCTGGTGTTAAGGACATATCCTTTTCTCTTGGCTAGTGATTTGGTTCCTTCCTAATATCTTGGCCATTGCTCGCTGAAGGGAAGTGGTGAGTAAGGACTCCATAATCAGAGGTTGGGTGAAGGCAGTAACTAAAAGCAAATAGGCATAAGAGGTTCATAGTAAGTCCTAGTTCCTCCCCATCTCGCTCATAAAGCATTTCTTGAGCAAGTGTGTTTGAAAGCCTTGTTGTCTGTATCCCTCCCATCCAACAACTTGTCTCCTCTCTCTATTGGAAGCCGCCCCATCCGTTCAACGCTACGCTGCTGTAAGTGTGGGGCATTCCCTAAGTGGGGTAAGTAGTCAATAGAATGGGTTATTGAAGCAGGTAGGTTGGTGCATAGGTAAGTAAGTAAATATGGGTTGTTGTCAAATATAGGGGGGTTATTGGAAACACTTAAGTAAAGAGAATAGGTGGGTTGGAAATAGTAAAGGTAAAGGGAAGGGTTGTTAATAGCTATCCCTCCTAAGAGACTACTAAAGGAAAGTGTGAAGAATATCAGGGAAATGTCTATACAAAGAAACATCTGATCATAACACAGATGGGGAATATATCTAGGTATGAGGAGTGTCAGGATGTTCTCTAGGGTTGAGGTCAGAGGAGTCTTAGGGTCCAAAGGCTATTCCCAAGGGAGTCTACTATATGGAGGGTAAGTCATAGGGTCTAGGGATGGAGGATTGCAAGGTTCGTTCAGAGGAGTTTAAAGATGTTCCTGTAGTTTCCTAAGGATGCATACCAAGGGAGTAAGTATGAGCTGTATGGATGGGGTTCCCGAGGATGCATACCAAGTATGGAGGTATGAGCAGTGTCAGGAGGGTCTCAAGGAGGAGGTATGAGGGGGTGCCAAGGAAGGCTGATAATAATATTTCCAAGGAGTAGGTGGATGAGGGTCCCAAGGATGATTTTAAGGATCGAGGGTAGTGTATCCATCCAGGTCCGGTCAGTGTCAAGTCATTCCTAGTCAGTGGGAATCCGTTATTGTCCTGGTAATTGGTAACACTGCATGTATTGGTGGTTCATTTCATCGGTGCACCTCACTCAAACTACTTCCTTCCTTATTGCATTATATACATGAATATACACACAAAATAAGCTAAGCAACTTATATCATGCTAACTTTTCCCCCTTTTCAAAATCATATTTTCATTGGCCCTACCAAATCAATTCTTCCAGCTGGCTTCCAGTAAGCGTAAAATCCGTCTGTGTTTTCTTCTAGCCTGGAAAGCAAGAAAGCATAAAGGCACCTGACCTAGAAGGAAATCAATTGCATTCCCCCCGATCATAGGTAAACATCTGGAAAAGGCTATGTTGATTAATAAGAAAATCAATTGATGACCTCGTACCCCTCAAAAATAGGTTTTCACAAAGGCGAAATGTGAACTGAGAAGGTTTTCCTGAATCTGCACCAAGCGAACATTGTGTCTGCACCAAACCTGTCTGGTCCCACCCCTCAATGTCATACATTAAGGAGGCGCTCAACCTATCTAGTTTCACCCCAAAAAAGCAGAAGACCTATTTCTCAAATTACTCTTATTGTTGTTGGCTAAAGCTTCCACATGAAAATTGGTTGTCAGAGCCTGCCCTTAAGAAAGGACCCTATTTCACTAGCAAATACGGGCACTAGCCTTTAGCCTTAGTAAGTTCCATAGAGTGAAAGCCTTACTGTTTTCTGTAGAGTAAGGTTCCATAGCCTTAGTCTTCAGCAGTAAGGTTACAAGCACTTTATACTTTGAGTTAAAGCCATACAGTAAAGACTACTAGCCTTAAGGTCTTGCCATATGGACTAGCACTAAAGACTTCCAGTTGTGTCCATAAGGTACTATCCATAAGGTTAAGGTCCATCAGTAAGAAAGAGTCCTGACTTGGGCACCTTATTAGTTTTTGAGCCTTAGCTCTATATTGAGTTCAGAAGAAGTAGTATTAGTTCTTCTATTTCTCCTTTTGCCTTTAGTAGTGCTTAAGACTATCTCTAAGCTTGAATGAAGTAGTAGTATAAGTTGTTATCTCCTTCTCCTTTCTCCATTATCTAAACTCTATCTATACTCTCTGTTGAAATGCATAGCTTTAACTCTATCTTCCAGTCGCTAACGCACGCTTCTTCTCTTATCAATTCCAGGCAAGTAAGAAGGTAAGTCAAGAAGGTGATACCATAGTTTCATTTCACACTTGCTGTTCGACTCGGTCTCGCAGGAATGAATTGACCTGTCATATTTTGAGATTTCCCTCGTTCAATTGAATCTCATGCCTTATATTAGATTCTCCATAGTGGAACTGATGCGTGTGTACTTTATATCTTGTATTATCTACGCTATGCTCAATAGCTCTACGTAGCACTTGTGCTTTTTATGTAGGGACCACGTGACCCGTATCGGTAAACTCTGTAGGAACTATTGTTCCGTGTAGGTAAGCTAGGTAGGCATGTGTCCTGTATGTTCAGTCCATAGGATTGACCCAAGAGGCTCACCTATCAATACTACTGATGCCATGAGTCTTTCAACACCAACAGACTTTTTCAATGGTGGAGGTTTTGGACATTCTCCCTACGAGATAGGCCATTTTCTCTTGGCGGAGGTTTACAATATTGAGCAACTCATGAATCCAGCTCTTAAGGAAGGAATGCTCCTCATTAACCCACCTATCTCTATCAATACGTTATAGCACACTCACCAGCCTTAGGACGTCGCTGTTGAGATTGCAACAAGATGATGGAGCTTAGTGAAAAGATTCACCTTCACTAAGTGGGCCCGCAGGCAAATTATGGCGCAAGTTCTATTTTTGGATCCCAGCAGGGATGATCACAGCAGGAGTGACCACAACAGGAGTGACTACAGCAGGAGTGATCACAACAGGAGTGATCAAAGTCTATTTTTAGTTTTTAGACTGGTTGTCCAAAATAGAAAAGTCAAATATTATTTTCTCATAATAATATTTGGACTATAAACTTGATATTATTCTCTTGGAGCACTTCAGTTTGAGCTATAGATGTGGCCCATGCAGCTGTCAGAAGGAAGTACGCTTTTCTTAAGAGTCAGTTGAGTTGTTGTATGCATGACTTCAGTTAGAACTCAATCAGTTGAGTTTGGTGGAGTTGATTGTGGAGTTGATGGAGTTGTGTTCAGTTTGACTTGGTTAAACTAGTTGTAGTTAGTCTAACTGCAAATAGACTAATGATGACTTTGTTAAACTAATTATTAACTCATAATACAACTACAGAATACATCAGTTAACTTAGTTGCATGTCTGTTATAGACATTTTTGGGCACTACAGCCCCAAGCATGAAATGTCAATAAACCAAGGGCTCCTAAGTCCCTAAAAGTGTTGTTCTAACCCCTAAAGGAACAAGGTCAACAGATTACAGCTTCTCCCAGAAGTTCTCCATGAAAAACTGCTCAGAATTGGTCAAAACATGATCATTTTAGCTGCTCCACTGGCCAAGTGCATTGCATCTCACCTAAATACACTGTGTGGGTGCGTTGTATTTCAAAAATCCCTTCTATGGGGTGCGATGGGTGAGAAATGACAAATGGCAGTGTCATTCCGCAAGGTGGAGAGGCAATGGAAGCTTCTAGAAACTTCTCCTGTGACACTTGCCTCTCTGAATTCGACCAAGGATGAGTAAGAGATCATCAATCTCCAAGTGGAAGCAAGAAATATCAGAGGGAAGACACTAATCAAATCATAAGCTGACTCATCTCCATTACAGATATCTATATATGGATCCCTCATCCCAGAGATCCAGAGAATGGAATTTTGCATATTGTAAGGAATTGTTGTTGGTTTCTTGAGACAAACATCAGGTTGTTGGGTGATCTAAGCTTTGTATGAGGTGAAGAGGGGCTTCCTTGCTGAGAGGTTGATGCTGGGTCAGAAAAATTGGTTGTAACTCCTCTTGGCTCTTTCTTGTTTATCAATAAAATCTATTCAAGTTTTCCTCCATGCTCTTGTGTCATTGATATTTGTTGCATTTGTATGGTCAATTTACATATGATCCTAGATTGTTTATGATTATAGATCCATGTATTTGTATAGTGCTATGCTACTGTGATCTTACAGGTACTTTGCGAAGCTGGGCATGAAAGGGAACAAGTAGCAAAAGACTATCAAGGAAGAGAGGAATCAAATCAGGAGATTAGCGCAAGACAGAGGTTGGTCTTTTTGTTCCTCTCTATCTATAATTCATAAAGGAAAAATGAAAGTAGCTTTACTCTGTTTGTTTCTAAGGCAGCTGTCACAACTTAGTGGGATAGAGCAGTTCTATATAGACACTTTTCCTTGTAACAAAATGGCGACTCAACTGGGGACATGTTAGTTTGTTTGTTTATCATTCTTTGTTGTCTATTTCATAAACTTACAGGTAGCATTCGAACTGCATTTGCCATAGAAAATGCAAAGTAGATAAATGCTACTTCATTCGATCTATGGGATATGTTTATGATTTAAACAACTGATTCACAAACTCTCTGATTGCCATTGTGATAGCTCTTAGATCCTCCTTAGATCTACCCCTGATTGTTGCATTATTGATTACCTTTTGCTCGTCCAAAACCCATGAACTGACTGCAAACTGTGACCCGGAACCCAAACAGAGTCTCGTTTCTGGCCTAGCGCAGGTATTTTTCAGAGAATCTGAACTTCAGCACACTTCCCGAGTGGAGAAGGTGCGTTGCATTTCAAATTCTCTGTGTTACAGGTGCGCTGATCAGACTAGGCTCTGTGCAGTTTTGGTTTCTGTGATTCATTCTTTCCAGTTCTATTCCTGAATTTTGCTGCCTGTGATCAGTATATGTCTGTTTGAAACCCCTTTTCCTTGTTGTTATTCCACCTCCTTTGTACAAAAGAACTGTAAATGTTTTTGTGTGTTTGTTGAGTCATTTTCAGTTCTCCTTTACAAAAGTAGCGTAATCGTACTGTCGTCCTTTGATTTGAAACTGTCGCAAGTGTCGATTTCGATCATAGGAAAGAGTTTGATTGCTGTTGATGGTCGATTATCCTGTTACTATTGTTTTTGGTCTGAATTTGCAATTTTTCTAGTGTCGAAAACAAATATTCATTTCAAAATCGTAAGGTGTTGTGATTGTCTCCATTTTTTATTTCGAAAAGAAACTTGTTGATATTTGTCGCTTGAAAAGAAATTCAGATTTGTGCATCAACTTTCTTCTTATCATTCATATACTAAGAAAGTTGAAAACAAATACATGCATGTGCATTTGCATATAGACAGTGTGATTGGCTTGATTTAGGAAAGTGCATTTAGAGTGTGCTCTTTGCTCTTTGTGAAAAGATTCCGTCTTTCTTTCCTTAGTAGCTAGGATTTTCATTTCATAAAAAGAAGATAAAAGATTGTTTATCATCTTAGATTGCATTTTAGGAATTACATCTACATCTCGCGGTGAACCAGCAAACTTCATAAACAAGATCAACTATAAAATAAATTCAATGAATCTAACAATGCTTTGGAACTTAACGCACAACATTTAGGAGTCTAGGCTAGAGACGTATTCCGGTGTCGTAAAGCCTGGTAACTATTGTTCTCACTCATGGTTGGGTGATTCCTCCACTTTGAGACGATAAGTGCTAGTACGGAATTGTGCTCCCACGTACCGTCGAGTATATTTTGGGAGACCCCAATAGGCTTAATCCTTTATCCATAGGAAGCCGTGTCTACCGCCATATCGATCGCAATGCACTGAACACAGCATTCGGGAAGATTGACTGCCGTACCGTAAAAAGTATTCTGCAGTTTTGCGATTGGTTTGGTAATCCCTCTACCTAGAGTTCCAGAGCAGTCCCTTTCATTCCTTTTCAGACTCTTTAACAGAAAAGGTCCATCTGAGCACTTGTCACTTCAGGCTCATTAAAAATCGAAGGAGACTAGAGTCATCTTTTGTTTTTCTCGACTCTTAAAAATTGAAAAAACAAGTTGTGTCAAAGCGTCTAAAATTCATTTAATTCAGAAACATACTTCCCCTTTATTTTTAGTTGATCGAGTAATCCGCAATCGTGGAAGAAAGTCAATTGAAACCCCGTCGTCCACGGAGGCTTACGAGTCAACAGTCTTTGTCTCCGAAATCGAAGCTAGTACTAACAAAGCGAACTCGTTTAACCGATTCCAAATCTCCTGTTAAAGTTAGAACAACTGTTCCAACAACATCAGAGACTCCGGTTACTCCAAACGTTTCTGAAATCCTTGCCTATACTAAAGAAGTTCAGCAGCCACAGAAGGATAGTAGTACTGATCCTAGTCTGAGGGTAAACACTTGTGTTACCGAATCAGTTCCATTGACAACCGGTTCGGAGAGTCTTGCTCCTCAAACATCTGTCGCTACCGATTCCATACCTTCTTCGACACCAGAAATATTCTACGGACCTGACGGTCTACCCCTTCCACCCGGTCTGATTGCCATAGAAGAGATTGTGGAAGATCCTCCAACTAGTACTCCATCGCAATTTGGAGTCGGGATCACTCTATATCCTTCTTCATCAGAAGTTAGTCTACCACCAGCAGAAGCTCCTGTAGAATCGCTAGGTAATCTTTTGGATAGACTAGAAATGTCTGAACAACCGTCAACATCTAGGATTGTGTCATCTGACACAGCAACGGTAGAACTCTCTGTTATCACTCCAACAATGTTCGTTGGTATACCATCTATCCCAACTAGCTCTCAACCGCTAGAAGGAGCCCACTCAGGGGCCATTTCGACAGTATGGTCTGTTCCTGTTTGTTCATCCGGAATAATATCCAGAAACTCTTATGTTGACTCTCAACAAATTGATCTGTTTGGAGGTCAATTTGGGCAGTCCGACCCTCAAGGAAAAACCATTCCCTTGAGTTCTGGATTACCACCGTATGGGGGGCAGTATGCCCTTTCATTATCCCCTCTGGGAGGACAACCATACGGGAGTTCACAACAAAATTCGGGTTATGTTGGAATTACTTCTAGCGGTTGGGTACCAATACTACCTCAACAACCAAGAGTTGTATACTCGATGCAACAATGCTTACCTACGTCAAATATACCAACTACGCCAGCTATTGTGACGGTGTCGCAAGTTCAAGAGCTGCCTATTGTATGCCAACCTTAGGTTTCTCAGGTTGTAATGCAACAGCCCCTTGACCCTGCGACTCAACCACAATCGCCGACTGGTGGAATGACACAGGTTCAGACGGGTACAATTACCCCCCATCTTGGTCAAACTGTTAGTATCGGGCAACAGCACATGGCTTCACAACCATGGCTAGTACAATACCAACAACCGCAATTCCAACAAGTATACCAAGGTTCTGAGCAACAAATCTTTGCAAATAGTGGACAGCCATATATTCAAAATGGTCAAAATCAACCATTTTACAATGGTCATGCCCACCAACCTTACCAAAGTTACCAGCATCAAATGCATTATGCCGGTATGCAAAGACCAACTGCTCAGGCAATCCCATCTTATCCTGGGTATGCTTCACCTAACCTGAATCAACAGTTACCCTTTGTGGAAACTTTAGAGTTACCTGATTTAAATCGGTTAACAAACGATCCAATCGCTTACGCCCCTTGGTGGCCAGCGATTCCGCATAAACTTCCATCAGATATTCCTAAATTTAATGGAAATCTGGGTGAAGATCCATCGAATCATGTGATGACCTTTCATTTGTGGTGTTCATCAAACACCCTAAATGATGATTTGATAAGGCTTCACCTTTTTCAGAGGACATCAACTGGTCTGGCAGAAAAATTGGTACATCGAATTGCCTAGAGCTTCATTCGACAACTTCAGTACCTTAGCCACAACCTTTTTAACCCATTTTCAATTACCAATAAGGTACGAAATGGGAACAGAACTCCTTACCAACTTCAAAGAGATGACGGCCACTCACATATTTGATCATATACATGAGTGGCGACGTCGTTGTAGAATGGTAAAAACGTATGTTCCTGATCAGCTCTTAGCTGAATGGTTTATCAAGTCATTACTACCTTCCATCACGGAAGATGTGGCAAAGGGGGGAGTCGTAACAGAAGAGCAAGTTATCACTCGTGCGCAATATTTGGACTTGATTTACACTCAGTCTAGCATGCTCTACGATAAAATACCTGACGCCCCTAGACCGGAATTCTCAGTTCCTCCTCCTCCTAAATCAAACAATGACTCTCATGTCGGCGATGGCGTGATTGGCGCAACAGACACGAAATCGACAAAGGCTACATCCAAAAAGGCCCATAAGATTTCAGGTCAAAATGAAAAAGATGAACTTCTTGCCTCGGAAGTAAATGCTGTATCGACAGATAAAGGCAAAGAAACCAAACAACCAGGGGGCAAGAAGAAAGGCAAAAGGAAGAAGAAGAAACAGGAAGAATCATCACCTGAAAAATCTTCTGCAAACCCTCCTGGAAATAGGAAACCAAAAAATCCATGCTTTATATGCGATGAGGATCATCGGACCGAAGATTGTCCACACAGAGCTGAGCTTAAAAAATTCTTCAAGAATTGAAAAACCTTCGTAGTGTTAACTGATCCGTTTCCAAATCCAGGAACAAATCTGGTTGAGAGTGAAGATGCTTCCTGGTGTCAAGTGCTAATGTTGTCAGTTTCAAAACAGAAAAATGATGCTTTGATATCGACAAGGAATAAAGATTATGGGAATCCACAGCTGTCGAACAACAAGGATAAAGATCAACCTAGTAGTTCGACAACAACTTCAACAGAAGTTGCGCCACCCATCATTCCTGAATTAACAATAAAACCGCCAAAGGGAGTAGTACACAAGTCGACGTTTAATCCCCGCGCTAGAACGGCACAACATTATAATATAGTGGAAGATTTGGCCCAATCGCCATCCGCGATGTCGACTCTTGAAGTACTACAAAATTGCCCATCCCAAAAGCAGGCTTTATTATCAGCCATTGGTGGGATAGACCCAAAGGATTCCAATCTTGTATCCTTCGATCATAAAGGATATGATCCTCAATTACCAGCTCAACTAGCTTTCCTTGTTCAAGTGAAAGCCCTCAACAAAACTGTTCATCGAACAATTATTGATGAGGGGGCATCTATATGCATTATGTCGATGAGTTGCTGGAAAACTTTAGGATCTCCATGTTGTGGGGAAAAATGCCTATGCAGGACGATCCTATCCACCTAAGGTGTGATAGTGCCTTAGCAACAAACGAGTACAACTATGCTGGTTTCTTCCTTTATGAAATGTGAAAGAAGAGAGATCAATAGACTTACTGGTGTCTTCCGTTTGTCCCTCGATCCGGTCTCTCTTCTCTTTGGGTGTTCACAGCTACTTGCCTTCTTGCTTATCCAGCTTCAACTTCCTGCAAGATCACAAGAGAACAGCTACTTGCGACAAGAGAACAACTACTTGCGACAAGAGAAGAACACTACACAAAGACAGATATTCACATTCATAACTAGTTTAGGATTAGAAATAAACCAAATACACTAATATATTCATACATCAAAACACATCAGCATATAGGAGAAACCAAGATAGCTTTATTGATGAATAACAAGGTTCAGGAAGAGATACAACCCAGAGGGCTCCAATCCAGCATCTCCTTCCCAGAAAATGGAATTCCTCTCTTTTCCCCCTTCAAAGCATTAAGCACCCAATAGTTCCAGTCTCAAACCAACAACAATTCTTTGCAATAACAAAATTCCAGCCTCTAGATCTCATGGAGGAGAGATCCATATATAGATGTTTGGAGAGAGGATGAGTCAGCTTGAGATCTGACTAGTGTCCTCTCCCTCTGTCAGTTCTTGAGTCCACTTGGAGATTCTTGCTTCCACTTGGAGATTTGGAACCTCTTACTCATCACCAGTTGAATTCCCTGAGGCAAGTGTCATTTTGGAAGCTTCCTGGGTTTTGACACCTTGAGAAATGAGCCTGCCACTTGTCCACTCTCGTTCAGCGCAGGTATCCTTTGTTCCAGTTGACATTCAACGTAGGTAGCCAGTGTTGGCTTTGACATTCAGCGCAAACAGCTAGTGTATCCACTGAAATGATCCTGAATTGACTTGTTTTTGAGCAGTTTTCAGGTGGAGAACTTCTGTGAATTGCTGTGGTTTGTTAGCCTTGTTCCTCTAGGGGTAGGAACAACATGTTTAGGGACTTTGGATCCCTTAGATTATGGACATTTCATGCTCAATGCTGTAAGGCACAAAAATGTCTATAACAGTTGCCCCCTAAAGTATGAGGTTGTTTATCGGGCGAAATGCTTTATCAGGGGGATTCGAAGTTCATCCAATGCTGGGAGGAGACCTGTAATACAATACAATACAATACATTATTTTTCATACTTCTTTCATGATCTAGCTGAGGCGGGCATTCCCATGCTCAGCTTTATAAATTCATTTTTCCGTACATAGAACAGACAATCGTCGGATGGTAGACTGATAATTTTGATGAAATTATCATCCTTTGAGTAGGATGATTATCTGTTGCAATGATGTACATGTCAATGTCTTTATCTTCCCTGAATATATATCGTAGCCGGATGGATGAAACTAGATCCGGGGTCTTCAAACTTGTTCGATCTTCACTCTAAGTACAAGTCGATCCATGTGAGAATTTTTCTGAAGTTGAACATGGAAAGACATCGCTTGATTACCGTTCAATGATGTAAACCGTTAACAAGCGCGAGAGGAATCACCGATAATGATAATGACCCTCAAGGTACTACAGTACAATTCACGTGGTGTGAATAAAGGACTTGGCGTCGAACACCACGCAAAATCTTTCGGTCGAAGGTCATTGATGTATACCTGTTGCCGGAAGTGAGAAACTTGCCATTGTGGTATGCAAGCTTCAAAGTACTGAATGGGTTGTTCCTAGATCAACTTCTTGGATAATGAGCTGATGTCGACAAGAAGCGATCCGTCAAAGGAGGGCCTTAATGAATCCCACATCAGTGACACGGAACCGAGCTAATGATTTTAATGGAGGTGAAAACGATTTGTGACATATGATTCAGGGTGGCGGTCATGAATGCATGAAGGATAATGTATGGCAGTGGATGGGACACGGTTGACTTTTCTGAACGACTTCTCTTGAACATATGGTGACACTGATATGATGGATCGGTAACATTACCCCAAATATGGATGGTATGGCGAGACCATGGATGTGACCGGTGAATGAAACAACCCAACCCGATTGTGGTACGGAGGAAAAGTGTCATGTTCAAGAGCGACTTGCTACCATCAAAGTTTTCTTTAGTTTCTCCCAATTTTTCCCCAGTCATTGCTGACCAGTACCTCTTTATTTTTGTCAAGCTTGAGGAGGATAACATATGCTTGTTCTATAACCTGCCCTTCGGGAAAGCCCATCGCTATATTTTAACGAGCCTAGCGATAGTGAAACTTGTTCTCGCCTAAAGACAAGTTTGTCGCTATTTAATGATTTTAACTAGTCTAACGACAAGGATAACTCGGTCCTTTTCATTTTTAGAGAGTCTGAAAAGGTACATAAAGTCAACTCCAAAATTCCTTTTTCGTCATCTAATCCCTTAAGTCCAAAAAAGTATAAAACAATACAGAAGGGATGAGTTTTCGATAGTTTTAACGAGCCGAACAAAACAAGCGCTCGATCTTTTTGTGCAATAATCCCTCAGGTCCAAAAAGATTAAAATCTAGAGGAGGGATAGCACTTCCAGTCGCTTTAACGAGCTGGAAGGCCAAAACTCGGCAATCTTTTCATATTTTACGAGTCAGTTGAAAAGAGCTTAAAGAAGACTCGTCTTTTGAGGAACGAGTGATAAACAGGGTTAGCAGCTGATTCCAGGTACAGGTTGGAATTTTCCAATCACGGCAGTGTCACAAGGATGGCTAGGTGTAATCACTCTTCGCAGCTGTTCCTCAAAATGGGTAAACAAACATATGGAGGTGAACGATCGGTCAAATGAAAAGTGGAGGTGACAGGTGCAAACACGACCAAGGCTTTAATGGCTAATGATATTACATTCACAGTGGTTATTTACCGGGATAGTTCATTTTTTTAACGAGCTTAAACGCGGGTGGAAACATATGCTCGATCTTATGTTTATTTTTTAACGAGCATGAACTATGTGCTAAAACTGCTCGGATCTTGTGTTTATTTTTTAACGAGCATGAACTTTGTGCTAAAACTGCTCGAATCTTGCGTTTATTTTTTAACGAGCATGAACTTTGTGCTAAAACTGCTCGAATCTTGCGTTTATTTTTTAACGAGCATGAACTGTGTGCTAAAACTGCTCGTGGTGGGTTTATTTTTTAATGAGCTTGAACCCTGCAGTAACACTGCTCGTGGTAAGTTTGCATGCCCCCAGCATAATAACGCAAATCGAGGTGCATGCCCCCCAAGCTTCATTGCATTCAACTTGGTGGTTGGAATGAAGGTTTACCTTTGAGATTCAGAAAGGGGATTTGTTTCATTTTTTAATGAGGTTGACACAGTAAAAGAACTATCCTCATGACTCCTTGTTTCATTTTTTAATGAGGTTGACACGAGATAAGAATCGTCCTCGGAGCCCATTGTATTTACAGTATTTCTATTAGGGCGATGATCCATGCTGACAAAATGTTTAGGAATCTTCCGAATCCATTAGATATAGAAGATTTCATATTGTAGGTTTCCACTGTGGCTACTTCCGCCAGATTAATCACAGGCGGTAGGGCAAAAGTAACCCATTAAGGCAGGGTCTTTTAGGAGACCTACTCCAATGTTTTGAAGCGAATGATTGCTTCCATGGATCGTTGGAGTGCTTCCCGTAACTTGTGAACTGTCGGGGAGGAAAGTTTGTTGGTCGACGACTGTAATTCCTCCTTGAAAGGGAAATGCAATCTTCCTGAAGTAGGTCGACACAACTGCGGCCATGGCATATATCCAGGGCCTTCCCAGTAGGATTTTGTAATCGAGGTTTCCATCGATTACTTCAACATCAACTTCTATTGTTTTGCCCCCCAGTTCAACTTGCAAGTTACTTAAAATCCCGTATGGAATGTATGATCGTCCATCAAATGCTTTTAACGTCGTTGACGATTTCGACAAGGGTGGTGAGCCTAAATTTTTCCAGCAACTCATCGACATAAGACATGTAGATGCCCCCTCATCAATAATTATTCGATGAACAATTTTATTGAGGGCTTTCACTTGAATAAGGAAAGCTAGTTGAGTTGGTAACTGAGGGTCATATTATTTATGATCAAAGGCCACAATATTGGAATCCATTGGGCCAATCCCACCTATTGCTGATAATAAAGCTTGCTCTTGGGAGGGGAAATTTTGCGGTACCTTAAGTGTCGACATAGCGGACGGCGATTGGGCCAGGTCCTCTACTATATTATAATTCTGTGCTACTTTGGCACGAGGATTAAATGTCGATTTGTGTACTAATCCCTTTGGCGACTTTATCATTAGTTCAGGAATGATGGGTGGCACAACTTTGGTTAAAGTTGTCGTCGAACTACTAGGTTGTTCGTTAGCCTTGTTATTCGACAGCCGTGGATTCCCGTAATCTTTATTCCTTGTCAAAGCATCATTTTGCTGCCTTGAGATAGACAACATAAGCACTTGGGATCGGGAAGCATTTTGATTAGCAACCAGTTTGGTTCCCGGGCTTGGAAACGGATCAGTCAATACCGCTGGGGTTTTTGAACTCTTAAAGAGTTTCTTAACTTCAGCTATATGTGGATAATCTCTCGTCCAATGATCCTCATCGCATATATGACACCTTGTAGGGGGTTTCCTTTTTCTCCCTTTCTTTTTCTTCTTGCCCCTTGGTTGCTTCAGTTCTTTGCCATTGTCGGTCGACACGGCATTTACTTCCGAGGCAAGAAGTTCCTCATTTGCATTTTGACTGGAAATCTTACGAGCCCTTTTAGATGTAGCCTTTGTCGATTTCGTGTCTGTCGTGCCAATCACGCCATCGATGGCATGAGAGTCATTGTTTGATTTAGGAGGAGGACGAATTGAGAATTCCGGTCTAGGGGCGTCAGGTATTTTGTCGTAGAGCATGCCAGACTGAGTATAGACCAAGTCCAGATATTGCGCACGAGAGATGACTTGCTCTTCCGTTACGACTCCCCCCTTTGCCACATCTTCCGTGATTGTAGGAAGTAAGGATTTGATAAACCATTCAACTAATAGCTGATCGGGAATGTACGTTTTTACCATCCTACGACGACGTCGCCACTCATGTATATGATCAGATATGTGCGTGGCCGTTGTCTGTTTGAAGTTGCTTAGGAGTTCCGTTCCCGTTTCATACCTTATCGGTAATTGAAAATGGGTTAAGAAAGTCGTGGCTAAGGTACTGAAATTGTCGAACGAAGCTCTAGGAAATTCAATATACCATTTTGCCGCTGGACCAGTTAACGTCCTCTGAAAAGGGCGAAGCCTAATCGAATCATCGTTTAGGGTGTTTGATGAACACCACAGATGAAATGTCATCACATGATTCGACGGATCTTCACCTGGATTTCCATTAAATTTAGGAATATCTGACGGAAGTTTATGCGGAATCGCTGGCCACCAAGGGGCATAAGCAATTGGATCATTCGTCATCCGGTTTAGATCTGGTAATTCTAGAGTTGCTACAAAGGGCAACTGTTGATTCAGGTTAGGCGAAGCATACCCAGGATAAGATGGAATCGCCTGAGCAATGGGTCTTTGCATACCAGCATAATGCTGGCAACTTTGACAAGGTTGATGGGCATAACCACTATAATATGGTTTCCCATTACTTACAAAGACTTGTTGCTCAGGTCGTTGATATGATTGCTGGAATGGCGGTTGTTGAGATTGCACCAGCCCTGGTTGTTGGACCATTTGCTGTTGTCCAATACTGGATGATTGACCAAGATGAGGATTCATAGTACTTGTCTGAGCCTGAGTCGCTCCAGATAAGGAGGCACTAACCTGAGGTTGTGATTGAGTCGTTGAGACAAGAGGCTGTTGTATTGCAACCTGAGGCTGTTGGGGTTGACATACAACAGGTAGCGCTTGTACTTGCGACGCAGTCACTATAGCAGGCATAGTGGGAATATTCGACACAGGGTGGACTGGTTGCATTGAATATACAACCCTTGGTTGTTGAGGTAGTATTGGTACCCAACCGCTGGATGTAATTCCAGTTTGACCTAAACTTTGTTGTAAACTCTCATATGGTTGTTCTCCGGGAGAGAACAATGAAAAGGCATACTGCCCTCCATATGGCGGAAATCCAGTACTTAAAGGGTAAATTGGCCTTTGAAGACACATTGGATCACTTTGTTGAGTTTCAACATAAGAAATACCAGATGATAATCCAGATGAAGAAATAGGAACTAACCATGTCGTCGAAACAGTCTCTGATTGGACTCCAACTTGTTGTTGATAACTTGTCGGGACAGATGGTATACCATTGAACATCGTTGGAGTAGCAGCAGGAAGTTCTGCTGCTGCTGTGTCGGATGACATAGTCTTAGATGTCGACGGTTGTTCAGACATATTTAGTCTATCCAAAATATTTTCTAGTGATTCTACAAGAACTTGCGATGAAAAGAGACTAACTTCGAAGACCAACGAGGGAATGGTGATGATTATTCCGTTTAAAATAAATTTTAACGACGCTTAGACACAACTTGCTTTTTCAATTTTAAAGAGTCGAGAAAAAGCTAAAGATGACTCTAGTCTCCTTCGATGTTTTAACGAGCCCAAAGTGACAAATGCTCGGATGTACTTTTTCCGTTATAGAGTCTGAAAAAGGCGAAAAGGAACTGCTCTGGAGTTTTAGGCAGAGGGTATGCCAAACTTTTCGCAAAACCGCAGAATACTTTTTAGGGTACGGGCGGTCGATCTTCCTGAATGCTGTGTTCAGTGCATTGCGATCAGTAGGGCGGCCAACACAGCTTCCTAAGGATAAAGGTTTTATGCCTATAGGGGTCTCCCAATATATACGCGACGGTACGTGGGAGCACAATCCGTACTGGCGCTATCGTCCCTCAGGAGGAATCACCCACCATCAACGAGATCGACAGTCACCAGGCTTTACGACGCCGTAACACGTCTCTAGCCTAGATCTCTATGTTGTGCGTTATGTTGCAAAGCGTTGTTAAGTTCATTCAATTTATTTTAGGTTGATCTTTTTAGAAGTTTGCCTTTCAAGGTTCACCACGAGATGTATGAAACAATTCCTAAATGCAGTCTAAAGATGATAAGCAAGCTTTATATCTTTTCAACTTTGAAAATCCTAGCTACTAAGGGAAAAGAAAGTCACCATCTTTTCTCAAAGAGAAATCATCACACTCTAATGCACTTTTCCTAAATCAATCATGCAAACTATCAAGATGCAAATGCACAATGCAGGTGTTTGTTTTCCGCTTTCTTAGTATTGATGCCTACACAGAAAGCTTCTTGTACAACTTTGAATTTTCTTTTAAATGACAAGTACAAACAAGTTTTCTTTTTCGAAATCAGAAAGGGTAGAAGAGATTACAACACTTAACGATTTTCGAAATGAAAACTTTTTTCGACACTTTAAAAGAGACAAACCCAAACCAATAAGCAAAAGCAAATGTATAATCAACTGCAAACAGCCAATGAACTCTCTCCTAAGATCACAATCAACAGATCTGAATCAAGGGCTACAGGATGATTATTTCACTCATGCAAAGGAAAACTGCGAATGACGCCACAAACACATAAAAACACTCACAGTCGTTTTGTACAAAAGGAGGCGGAATGTAAGCAGAGAAAAGGAGTTATCAAACTGGTACCTATGCTGGTTACAGGCCACAAAAATCAGAGATGAAAAAAAGGCAAAACAGAGCAGAGAACCCCAGTTGCACAAGGACAAACTGGTTCAGCGCAACCTCAACACAGGGGTTTTGACATTCAGCGCAGGTAACCTTCACGGGACCTGCGTTGAAATGCAGAATCCCTTCACTGGGTCTGCGCTGAAGGAGAAACTCTCGTTTCCCTTAGGTTCTGGGTCACAGATTGCTATTTAATTCACTGTTTTAGGCCAAATAAAAGCAAAAAGCAAGGTGTAATCAAAGGGATGCTTTGAAGGGCTACTAAGATCTATCACAAGGATCATCAAATCATTTGTGGGTACATTGTTCAGATCATAGACAAGTCCAACAATTGGATCAAAGCAGCAACTTTCTACTTTGCATCCGGGAAAGATGCAGTTCGACTGTTTCTGTCAAGTCTATGAAGTAAACAATGATAGAAACACAAATAAAATGACTAAACAGATCTCCCCAGCGGAGTCGCCAATTTGTTGTGGGGAAAAATGCCTATGCAGGACGATCCTATCCACCTAAGGTGTGACAGTGCCTTAGCAACAAACGAGTACAGCTATGCTGGTTTCTTCCTTTATGAAATGTGAAAGAAGAGAGATCAATAGACTTACCGGTGTCTTCTGTTTGTCCCTCGATCCGGTCTCTCTTCTCTTTGGGTGTTCACAGCTACTTGCCTTCTTGCTTATCAAGCTCCAACTTCCTGCAAGATCACAAGAGAACAACTACTTGCGACAAGAGAATAGCTACTTGCGACAAGAGAAGAACACTACACAAAGACATATATTCACATTCATAACTAGTTTAGGATTAGAAATAAACCAAATACACTAATATATTCATACATCAAAACACATCAGCATATAGGAGAAACCAAGATAGCTTTATTGATGAATAACAAGGTTCAGGAAGAGATACAACCCAGAGGGCTCCAATCCAGCATCTCCTTCCCAGCAAATGGAATTCCTCTCTTTTCCCCCTTCAAAGCATTAAGCACCCAATAGTTCCAGTCTCAAACCAACAACAATTCTTTGCAATAACAAAATTCCAGCCTCTAGATCTCATGGAGGAGAGATCCATATATAGATGTTTGGAGAGAGGATGAGTCAGCTTGAGATCTGACTAGTGTCTTCTCCCTCTGTCAGTTCTTGAGTCCACTTGGAGGTTCTTGCTTCCACTTGGAGATTTGGAACCTCTTACTCATCACCAGTCGAATTCCCTGAGGCAAGTGTCATTTTGGAAGCTTCCTGGGTTTTGACACCTTGAGAAATGAGCCTGCCACTTGTCCACTCTCGTTCAGCGTAGGTAGCCTTTGTTCCAGTTGACATTCAACGCAGGTAGCCAATGTTGGCTTTGACATTCAGCGCAAACAGCTAGTGTAGCCACTGAAATGATCCTGAATTGACTTGTTTTTGAGCAGTTTTCAGGTGGAGAACTTCTATGAATTGCTGTGGTTTGTTAGCCTTGTTCCTCTAGGGGTAGGAACAACATGTTTAGGGACTTTGGATCCCTTATATTATGGACATTTCATGCTCAATGCTGTAAGGCACAAAAATGTCTATAATACTCCAACCTTGTCGCGATCTTCGACGACATTAAAAGCATTCGACGGAAGGACATATACCCCATATGGTATTCTAAGTAACTTGAAAGTTGAACTAGGAGGGAAAACAGTAGAAATAGATGTTGAAGTAATCAATGGAAATCTTGATTACAACATCCTACTAGGAAGACCATGGATATATGCTATGGCTGCTGTTGTGTCGACCTATTTTAGGAAGATTTCATTTCCCTTTCAAGGAGGGATTACAATAGTCGATCAACAAAACTTCCTCCCCAATGGTTCTCAAGTTACAGGAAGCATTCCTATGGTCCATGGAAGCCCCCATTCGCTTCAAAATATCGGAGTAGGCCTACTAAAAGATCCTATATTAATGGGAACTTTCGCCCTTCCACCTCCAATCAATCTGGCAGAAGTAGCATCGGTAGGAACCTGCAATATGATATCTTCCAAAAATATATCAGAAAACGATATCATGGATCATGCAATGGTTTTTCCTCCAAGCCAAATGGAAATATTGTAGCAATCAATGTTCCTAGCCTGGATGGCAAACCCAAATCAACGCTCATCAAGCGTTTGGATAGATAGGTCTAAGGAATATGGTACCCCTTCAGATCCTTGGTCGCGAGTGCATGTCACCGACGAAGGAATTGTCCAATCAATGGTAGTTGAAGGGGCACCATGGGATGATTCCCACCATCGTTCCCTTCTTCCGGATTGTGGAGAAGATACCCCTGATGACCTTTATCATCCTTCAGTTTTTGATTTTCTATCAAATATTGTAAACACGGTGGATTCCGAGTGAAACTTGTCCAACATTGAAGAGACTATCGCCATAAATATCTCGACCAAAACAGATGTTGTAGAGAATATTTATGTTGGCAAATGTTGTTCTCCTTCAGAACTAGAAATATACGACTCTCTTTTTCGCGAATTCAGAGATGTCTTTGCTTGGTCATATAGTGAAATTCTAGGCATTGACTCGAGTATCGTTGAACACAAAATTAAGATGTATCCAGATGTCAAACCAGTACGACAACGGCTACGGCAGGTGCACCCCAAGAAAGCCATTGCCATTAAGGCAGAAGTTGAGAAACTTCTCCATGCTAGTTTCATTTACCCGGTTCCTCTAACCGATTGGGTATCGAATATTGTCCCTGTTATGAAAAAACAAGGAACAATTAGAGTGTGCGTCGATTATAGGGATGTAAATCAACTTTGTCCAAAAGGCAACTACCCTACACCCTTCATCGACCAGATAATTGATGAATGCGCCGGATGTGAAATCTTTTCATTCATGGATGGATTCTCCGGGTATAATCAAATAAATATCCGCCCACAGGACCAGTCAAAGACTGCATTTATTTGTCCATGGGGCACATTCACATATTGAAAATTACCCTTTGGTTTAAAGAACGCAGGGGTAACGTTTCAGAGGGCAATGAATTATGCCTTCCATGACATCAAAAACATCGTTCAACCATACCTCGATGACCTTCCGCCTCATTCGCGAAAGCGGACTGATCACCCGCAGCATTTAAGAGCAATATTTCTACGTTTCCGACACTACAAGATACGACTCAATCCACACAAATGTGTATTTTGCATCAGTTCTGGTCGTTTGCTTGGCTTTGTAGTCTCAAAGGACGGGATTCGTCTCGCCCCATGTAAGGTCCAAGCAATCATAAATTTGCCTCCACCTTCGAATTTGCTTCAGATTCAGAAACTCCAAGGGAAAGCAAACTTTCTGAAGAGGTTCATTCTAAATTACGCCGAACTTGCTAAAGGTTATATGCGTCTTTTGAAAAAAGGAGTACCCTTTGTCTGGGATCAGGTTGCGCAAGCTTCCTTTGATGCTTTAAAAGAATCCCTAATGAAAGCATCATTAATGTACGCTCCTGATTATCAAAAAGATTTTAACCTGTATCTGGCTGCAGCGGATACGACCATCGCAATGGTTTTAGTTCAAGAAGTCAACGGAATCGAACATCCTATATATTATTTAAGTAAAAACTTAAATGATACAGAAAGAAAATATTCTTACGTTGAAAAGCTAGCACTCACAGCTGTTCAAGCGATACAGAGATTTCAACACTATGTCCTCTTTCGAAAAACTGCCATTCTGTCAGATTGCAACCCCATGACTTATATATTGTCGCGACAGTTGCTGGGGGGAAAATATTCAAAATGGATAGCAATCCTACAAGAGTTTGATCTGGAATTTGTAAAATCCAAGTCAAAGAAAGCTCTGGTTTTCGCAGAATTATTATGCGATCTCCCATCGTCGTCCAACGATGAAACATTCGAAGAAACAATCGTGGACGAAAGTTTGTTTCTGATATCTTCAAGCAATGAGTGGTATGGAGATATAATAATTTATCTCCAAACCCAGAAATATAGGCCAAACACCTCCCGCTCCGAACAAAAATGTATTCAATACCAATCAAAAGATTACATGATCGTCGGTGATACACTTTACCGTCGTGGTATCGATACAGTTCTGAGAAGGTGCCTCACGCATGAGGAGGCCGAAAAAGTCCTGAATGATTGCCATTCAGGCACGTGTGGGGGGCATCAATCCGGTTATGCTACAACGCAAAAAATCTTACGAGCAGGATACTTCTGGCCAACAATGTTTAAAGATTGCACAAACGCAGTCAGAAGTTGCCATGCTTGTCAAATTTTCGATAGCAAAACCAGAAGATCACCTGCACCTCTGTAGCCAATAGTTTCTCTCGGGCCATTTGCCAAATGGGGCATCGATTTCATGACATGTAACCCCACCTCGATCGGGGGGCATGGGTATATCATAGTCGCAGTTGACTATTTTACCAAATGGGCCAAGGCGATGCCTACATTAGATAATACTGGTGAAACAGCTGCCCTCTTCTTTTTCAATCATGTAGTCACCAGATTCGGCATACCACAAGCTATAGTCACAGATCATGGATCGCATTTTTTCAATCACATGATGGTTGAATTAGCTGCCAAACTAGGGTTGTCTCACGACAGCTCTACTCCATATTATCCACAAGCCAACGGACAAGTTGAAGCAATCAACAAGGTCCTGAAACGCATGCTGCAAAGGATGATTGGCGTTCACAAAGAAGATGGCACCTAATCCTGTACTCAGCTTTGTGGGCTTACCGAACATCAGTAAGGAATGCAACCAGGTTTACACCTTTCCAACTGGTATATGGCCTGGAAGCAGTCTTACCAATCTAGTGCGAAATCTCGTCTCTCAAACTTGCAATTGGTCTCCTCCCCGGAACTTCAGAAGAAGAAGCTCGTTTCTTGGAACTAATCCAATTGGATGAAACCCGTCGTGATGCCGCTTTGGCTAACGAAGCCCATAAGAAACGAGTCAAAGCACAGTTCGACAAAAATGTCAAACCCCGTGTCTTCTCAGAAGGTGACTTGGTCTTACTTTACGACCAAGAATCCGATAAATTGGGAGCAGGTAAATTTAAGTCTTTATGGATGGGCCCCTATATTATTAAGCAGGTGTTAGCAAAAAGAGCCTACGAGTTAATGGATTATGACAGAATTCCACTGGCGCAACCTCGTAACGGGTTGTACCTCAAGCATTACTATGCGTAATGGTAACCTGTATGCTTTTGTTATGTTTTTGTTTTCGCTAAAGTGTTTATTTTGGTCAAGTAATCCAATTTTTACATTTATTGCAGATGTCAAACCCATTGGAGTCATGTGTCGGATATGCCGATGGAGCGAGTCGTAATTCGCGGAACCTATCTTCCGCGGCCTGGGCCATTTTTGATCCAAGCAGCGAGTTAGTAAGTTTCAGAGGGGTATGTATTGGTCGATCAACAAATAACATCGCTGAATATAGCGCGTTGATAGAACTTCTCTCTGATGCCATCACACATGGTATACGCTGACTGATTGTCAAGCTAGACTCATAACTCGTCATACTACAACTCACTGGTATCTATTCTGTCCGAAATCCAGCTATTTATCGCATGTTCCTAAGGGT
Organism: Pinus tabuliformis; assembly: GCA_031772625.1. NCBI lineage: Eukaryota > Viridiplantae > Streptophyta > Pinopsida > Pinales > Pinaceae > Pinus > Pinus tabuliformis. The sequence goes on from CM062819.1 coordinate 1,253,814,500, forward strand.
TAAGATTTTGGAAAGACAATTTGATTTTATTCAATATCAACATATTTCCAGAAACTTAAACACATTAACTGACTCATTGGCAAATTATGTGTTAGATAGACATTTTCAACATTTATAAAAAGAAGTATACCATCAACGTTTGCATTTGGATCATGTAACTTAACCAAAATAAAACTCCGAAAATCAAAAATATATATAACTGTTTATAGTTTACACATAATGTTCTGTAACCAAGACAAAAAATGACCAAAAAACTCAAAAATGCTAGGGGACACCCTAGTCTAATGATGCTTGTGATAGTAAGTCACAGCCTGTGTGATCATGCGTAAGAGACGAATCCATCGTCTCAGCACACCAGTAGTATGCCGCTACAACCTCAAGGGCAGCTCGTCAGTCCTCACATCTGGAATACCAAGAGTGAGGCCCTCAACCTGCTCTTGTAATGCTGTGAGAGTCTCGGCCACATCGAGGTTGCGAAGGATAGCCCTTCCAACAGCCTCTCCTACTGGGGCGGCAGCTGGCACTCTCAGGCGTGCTACTGGCCAAACAGGACCAACATCTGCATGAACACATGAGTTTGATTAAAGACTTGACAGAATAAAGCACAAGGACATTATAAATGAAAAACGATAAATAGGAATATGGTCAAAGAATTTACCAATGGCGCCCCACTATTTGCCATCCGACAGTACTAAATCGGGATCACCCGGGAAGTCCATGCCAACATATGGATACTCAGAATAAACCATCTCCTGACGATCAAACCACCTGAAGAAGGTATCAGAAAATGAAATCTGAGACTGACCAGCGTGCCTAGACATATGGTCAACCCATCTCTGCATACGTGGTTCAGTAGGTGAAGGTAAATCGAGTGCAATATACTGTGGCTGCATCAGTGGTATATTTTCCAAGGCAAAGGCGGTCAAAATAGAACCATATCCAAAGTTCTTCAACCTACCGCTCTTTACCTTGGACAACTATTCTTTCATCACAAGAAGTACTGCGTCGCACCAGTTGAACACCTTCGGTTGGAGGCATTCCAAGGCATACTGCATATAAGATCGATCGGCTACATGAAGAGCCGCACCACCAGCCATCCTATGAAAAGTAAACAAAATAGTCCTAAGGGACCTGTCAGTGACATCACGGATGATGATCTTGCCGTCTTTACTCGGCTGAGATCCCTCTCTGCAATACCGACGAACATAATCTCTCACAGATTCACCTCCTCGAGCCAAACCTGATAAAGAGATGGGGGCACCCCGCCTCGACATGCCAATCAAGAAATAGATGTCTACTACAGTCAAGGGGATAGATTTTCCCCTGATCTGGAACACCTGGTTGGTAGGATCCCAAGCATCGAGCAAATACTGCAGTAAGTTGATCTGTTGTCTCATGCTAGAAATGCGGAAAAGCTTCAGCAAGCCACAGTTCTGCAGTGCGTTTACTGTAACTGGATCATGAAGGGCAAGCATGTCCTCTTCTTCATGCTCACGTTCTTGCCATGTAATAGTCATCTTACTCCAAAGATCTCTGAAAATCAAACAAGAGAAGAGTTAGATCCTGATTTTGGTAAGAAACAGGAAAAATTTCCATCAAAAACTGTGCATAAAATTCCTTCTCTGTGCCCATCGCACCTACAGTAGTGCTCTGGGTGCGTTGCATGTTATATGGCCATTAGACAGGCCAACATCCAACGCACCTTTCGATACACAGAGGGTGCGTTGAAGGCAGAACAAGTTTTTCAAACCCTAGAGGCTCAGAAAAACCAGGAATCAATCTCAGAATGTAAAATGGAAAGCATGAAATGAAAGAGCTTAGGTTTAGCTCCTACCTGGTCCAGACGGCGCCGAGAATCGTCCATAGAATCTCCCGAAATCAGCTGATGAAAATCAAAGGGGGAAAGCGCCTCCAAAGCTCCAACAAACCAAAGTTCAAATGAAATGGTAAAATGAAAGGTAAAAGCACTTTTCAATTACTTTTTACGTAGTTCAAAGTAAAATATTAGTGTTCTAACTCATTTTTGAAGCATATATTGTTCATTTCTGACTAGTTTGATGAAGCAATTGAAAATACAGTACAATCTTTGAAAGAACGAAGCTACTTATGGTAAAATAAAAAAGAGACCATCTCATCGAGCAGTTTTAGCACATAGTTCAAGCTCGTTAAAAAATAAACATAAGACATGAGCAAATGTTTCCCCCCGCGTTTAAGCTCATTAAAAAATGAACTATTCCCCGGTAAATAACCATCATGAATGTAGTACTTCAGCCATTAAAGCCTTGGTTGTGTTTGCACCGTCACCTCCACTTTTGCATTGGCCGATCATTCACCTCCATTTGATTGTTTACCCATTTTGAGGAACAGCTGCGAAGAGTGATCTCACTAGCCATCCTTGTAACACTGCCGTGATTGGAAAATTCCAAACCTTACCTGGAATCAGCTGCTACCCATTTTATCACTCGTTCCTCAAAAGACGAGTCTCCTTTAAGCTCTTTTCAACTGACTCGTAAAATATGAAAAGATTGTCGAGCCATTAGCCTCTCCAGCTCATTAAAGGGACCGGAAGTGCTATCCCTCCTCTAAATTTTAACCTTTTTGGACCTAAGGGATTATTACACAAAAAGATCGAGCGTTTTTTTTGTTCGGCTCGTTAAAAGTATCGAAAATTCATCCCTTCTGTTTTGTTTTATACTTTTTCGGACTTAAGGGATTAGATGACGAAAAATGAATTTTGGAGTTTCCTTTACGTTCCTTTTCAGACTCTCTAAAATTGAAAAGGACCGAGTTATCTTTGTCGTTAAACTTGTTAAAATTTTAATAGCAACAAACTTGTCTATAGACGAGAACGAGTTTCACTATCGCTAGGCTCGTTAAAACATAGCGATGGGTTTGCCTGAAGGGCAAATTATAGAACAAGCATATGTTATCCTCCTCAAGCTTGACAAAAATAAAGAGGTACTGGTCAGCAAAGACTGGGAAAATTGGGAAGAAAACTTGAAGAAACTTTGTTGGTAGCAAGTTTCTCTTGAACATGACACTTCCACTCCGCGTCTGAGTCAGGTTGGGTTGTTTCATTCACCAGTCACATCACCATGGTCCCATCATACCATCCACATTTGGGGTTATTGCTACCAATCCATCACATCAGTGTCGCTGATATGTTCAAGAGAAGTCATTCAGAGAATTCACCTGTGTCTCACCCACTACCATACATTTATACTCCATTCTTTCATGACCGCCACCCTGAACCTTATATCACCAGATCGTTTTCACCTCCATTAAAATCATTTGCTCCGTTCTGTGTCATTGATGTGGGATTCATTAAGGCCCTCCTATGATGGATCACTTCTTGTCGACATTAGCTCATTATCCAAGAAGTTGATCTAGGAACACCCCATTCAGTACTTTGAAGCTTGCATGCCTCAATGGCAAGTTTCTCACTTCCGGCGACAGGTTTACATCAATGACCTTCGACCAAAAGATTTTGCGTGGTGTTCGACGCCAAGTCCTTTATTCACACCACGTGAATTGTACTGTAGTACCTTGAGGGTCATTATCATTATCAGTGATTCCTCTCGCGCCTGTTAACAGCTTACATCATTGGCTAGTAATCAGGCGATGTCTTTCCATGTTCGACTCCAGAACATCTTTCGCATGGATTGACTTGTACTTCGAGTGAAGATCGAACGAGATTGAAGACCCCGGATCTAGCTTCATCCATCTGGGCTGCGATATACATTCAGGAAAATAAAAACATCAAATGTACATCATGGCTGCACAGATAATCATCCAATCAAAGGGATGATGGCTCTATCAGAATCATTAGTCTTCACTCAGACGATTGTCTATCCTATGAACATGAAAATGAATTTATAAAGCTGAGCATGGGAATGCCCGCCTTAGCTAGATCATGAAAATATTATGAAGATAATGTATTGTATTGTATCTTATTACAGGTCTCCTCCCAGCTTGAAAGAACTTCGGATCCTGTTGTGGCCACCAACAACCCCCCTCTTTGTTTGGTATTAGCAATAACACCAAGCAAATGGGGACCCTTAATAAAAAATCCAAAAAACATTTTTTGAAAATTTTTGTATTTCAACTCCTTAAATCTGTATCGCATCGCGAGAAGAGAATGAAACGTTTTCTTATGAGCATAATAAACTGCGAAGAAGCGACGTGAAATTCATCGCATCGCATACATTATGAAGCGCTCTTAAGAGAAAAATCTTAAGATATCTCCGACGGCCGATATGCGACGTCGCATATCGCAACATTGCGTAAGCAGCGCACAATGATTGAATGACTAAGCGCGATCTGCGATAAATGCGATCATGAATTTCTGCGATGACACATCTTGACAACGCGATCCGCGATGCTGTGATGCGAGTCGCAGAAATCACCCATCGCAAATTTTCCTCGGCGCAGTATTCAAGGAAAGCTATCCGTAAACCAAAATTGGGTGCGCGCCTTAAAAGAAATTAATGATTTTATGCCAAGTATTCAAGAAGGACAGTTTTGTGTTTTTCGAAGAGTCAGTTAGTTATGGGTGTCATGATTATGCATTCATAAGAGCTTAAAGCTTTCATGTCAATCTTTATTATCATTACTCTTTTCCTTTGCGTAAACTGTAAGACAGGAAATAACATGAAGCAATGTGCAGGAAACATCTAAGGAAAAGGGGAAAGCGTCAATGCTCGGAGAACAGAGAAGAGATCCCTTCAGAAACGGATGCTGCGTGCAACAGGACCACAGATTCCAGAGTATCACTCATAGATGCTGATGACAATAGGCCATCCAACGCCCAGAGTCAAAAGCGCACAAAAGCAGCATGTTTACAAAAGATCCTGAAGCTTATGTTGGGTAAAGCAAAAAGAAAAAGGCACTAAAGAAGGAAAACGCACCAGAAAAGCCCGGAACAAAGAACGGAGGTAGTTTTCGATGCAGAAAATTGTTCAGAAAGCAAAGTCCCTAACTTATTCAGTCATTCGCAAGGTCGGAAACCGAAATAGCAAAAGCAGAATCAGTTTGAAAGAAATTTGAATTATTACCAAGTATACACGCAGTGAATACACCCAGCCAGAGGAAGATTCTCGAAAATATCTTCTAGTTTACCAGAAAGTGGTGCCAGCGCTTGTTATTTCTATTTTCATAGCTCAAACAAAAGTAGAAGGTGACCAACTGACTCTTCCTAGGCGAATGTTGCATGCTTGCAACACTAAGGAGCAAATACAGAAATGGTTAGGAATTAGATTCAATTTTTATAAATAGTTTTGCTTTAGCAGAAGGGCAGTCATTTAAAACCGTATCCTAAATTGATGTAATTAAGTTAATTAGTTAGCAGTATTTAAACGCTTCTCATCCATTTAGAGAAGGGTCCAGAAATTTGTCAAAAAACTTGTCCTCAGAACATGCACTTTTGCACCCTCGGAGGGGGTTTTGATGAATGGATGGATCAAGGTTTACTAATGTTTGCATTTGATATCTGCTACTGATGTTGCACTTCTGTACTCTTAGTAGATGTTAGAGCAAGGAGAGATAAATCATTGTTGCTTGAAGTTTATGAGTGGAACCAGTCATAAATGGTACTTTTATCTCTTGACTGTTTCTATTTATATTCTTAAAGTGATGTATAGTTTTTAGTTGTTTATATGTTACTGCATGAATGTATGAGTTACCATTTGGCACTTTTGTACGGTGGAGTCATTTATTTATGTTTGATATATGAATAACTTATTATGCGATATGCTGTTCACAACTATTTTGCCTAACTTTTTATGCAAAGTGGTTTATCTTAATTGATTTCTATTCTTATGATAGCTGAATGATCTTTATTACCAGTTATTGTTTGAAATCTCTTTAGGTCACATAATAAAACAAATTCACCCCCGGTTAGCGTAGATTAGATGTGTTGTTTCTCATTAGATTACAATAGCATAGAGTTAGTTTAGAAGTTTGAATTAAATTAGCTTAAAGTACTCTTATATCAGCATCATCCAACTCTACACATACACACACCCTTAAATTGGGAAACTGGTCCCATTATCCCCAGTTGGACCCGCTATACCAAACGGATAAGGAGCTGCCAACCAAAGTCCGGACCGTGTGGGTATCCCCCTTGTTGTCGACTCGATTTTCGGGGCCTCAACAGATCCTCATAATAAAGCATTTCACCCGACATCAAAAGATTAACGACCTCATGCTTTAGGGGGCAACTGTTATAGAAATTTTTGGGCACTACAACCCCAAGCATGAAATGTCCATAAGCCAAGGGCTCCTAAGTCCCTAAAAGTGTTGTTCTAACCCCTAAAGGAACAAGGTCAACAGATTATAGCTTCTCCCAGAAGTTCTCCATGAAAAACTGCTCAGAATCGGTCAAAACAGGATCATTTCAGCTGCTCCACTGGCCAAGTGCATTGCATCTCACCTAAATACACTGTGTGGGTGTGTTTCATTTCAAAAATCCCTTCTATGGGGTGCGATGGGCGAGAAATGACAAATGGCAATGTCATTCCACGAGGTGGAGAGGCAATGGAAGCTTCCAGAAACTTCTCCTGTGACACTTGCCTCTCTGAATTCGACCAAGGATGAGTAAGAGATTATCAATCTCCAAGTGGAAGCAAGAAATATCAGAGGGAAGACACTAATCAAATCATAAGCTGACTCATCTCCATTACATATATCTATATATGGATCCCTCATCCCAGAGATCCAGAGGCTGGAATTTTGCATATTGTAAGGAATTGTTGTTGGTTTCTTGAGACAAACATTAGATTGTTGGGTGATCTAAGCTTTGTATGAGGTGAAGAGGGGCTTCCTTGCTGAGAGGTTGATGATGGGTCAGAACAACTGGTTGTAACTCCTCTTGGCTCTTTCTTGTTTATCAATAAAAGCTATTCAAGTTTTCCTCCATGCTCTTGTGTCATTGATATTTGTTGCATTTGTATGGTCAATTTACATTTGATCCTAGATTGTTTATGATTATAGATCCATGTCTTTGTATAGTGCTATGCTACTGTGATCTTACAGGTACTTTGTGAAGCTGGGCGTGAAAGGGAACAAGTAGCGAAAGACTATCAAGGAAGAGAGGAATCAAATCAGGAGATTAGCGCAAGACAGAGGTTGGTCTTTCTGTTCCTCTATATCTATAATTCATAAAGGAAAAACGAAAGTAGCTTTACTCTGTTTGTTTCTAAGGCAGCTGTCACACCTTAGTGGGATAGAGCAGTTCTATATAGACACTTTTCCCTGTAACAATGTCAGTGCATGTTCAGTTCAAAAGGGATAGGTGTTAGAGGATCAGATTGCTATCAGTTGTGACTATAGTTGTGCATGATGATTTGCACAATCAAAGGGATTGAGTATGCCAATGAATTGGCCAATACCAAGTATTATAGCCTCTGCTCACGTCTTTCCCAGTGTGAGTGATTCTTTGGAGGTTAAATACGAGTTTGGTTAACCATTCTCATTCATTCTAATTCATTGGAGAGTATTCAATGACGATCCTGATATTGTTAATTTCCTCACCTCTGAAGGATTCCAATCAAATAATTGACAAGACCATTACGAACGACAAATACAACAAGATAGCACTGATAATGCTATACCTAAATCGGTGGTTAAGTTGGAAGACTTATACGATTTGAAAAGTCAGTTTAAAAGGTCTACCAATTCAAAGCTCTACAATTCAACTCTGAACTACGAATTAGTAAACCTAGGAACCGATGATAAACCACAAAACGTTAATCTAGGCCACGGCCTAGCCCCTGAAGAAAAACTAGCGTATATTCGTCTTTTGAGACAATACAAAAATGTTTTTGCCTGGAATTACGATGAGCTGAAGACATACGACACTTCTATCATTCAACATACTATTGCTATGATTGACAACGAAAAACCTGTCCAACAGAAACTTAGAAAAATCCACCCCAATTTAGAAAATCAGATAAAAAATGAGCTAAATAAGTTATTAAAAGCCAGAATAATTTTCCCCGTCAGACATTCCAAATGGGTCTCCAATATGGTACCCGTTAGAAAGAAAAACGGAGATATTAGAATCTACATCGATTTTCGGAATCTCAACAAAGCCTGTCAAAAAGACAATTTTCCCCTCCCACCTATGGAGCAGATATTACAGGTAGTAGCAGGCTCAGAACTAATGTCATTTTTGGATGGATTTTCAGGATACAATCAAGTGCTGGTACATCTCGATGATCAGTTAAAAACCACATTTCGAACTAAATGGGGCACATACACATATCGGAAGATGCAATTTGGTTTGATCAATGCTGGCGCTACATTTTAGAGAGCCATGGACATCGCATTCAAGGATTTAGTCAATAAATCTGTAGTAATTTATTTGGATGATATAACAATGTATTCCAAGCAGTGAAGCGACCATCTCAAAGACTTGAAACAAATCTTTCAACGATGTTTAAGGTATGGGATTTCACTTAACCCAAATAAAACTTTTTTCGCATTAAGTGAAGGAAAACTTCTAGGATTCATAGTGTCAAAATCTGGTATTCACATTGAGCCAGACAGAATCAAAGAAATTTCTGAAATATCCCTACCTCATAACAAAAAAGCCATGCAATATTTCCTTGGTCAAATCAATTTCGTGAAGAGATTTGTCCCAGATTTTTCACGAATTGTTTCTCCTTTGCAAACCATGATTAAAAAGAATTCAAATTTTAAATGGGGTCAAGATGAGCATGAGGCATTCAACCTGATCAAACAAGCTATCATTAATGCTCCATCTTTAGCAACCCCGAATTTTTCAGAATCTTTTATCTTATACACATTTGCCTCAGAGAAATCATATGCCTCGATTCTAACTCAAGCAAATCAAGAGAAAGAGGAAGCTCCAATCGCATTTTTTAGCTCGAATTTACAAGGTGCTGAACTCAACTATTCAGACGTGGAGAAACAGGCATATGCTGTTTTCAAAGCGGTCAAATATTTCAGACCTTTCTTACTTAAAACCCATACTAAGTTCATAGTACCGTTTCCAGTGGTAAGAAATCTTCTAATACAGAAGGATGTGGGTGAAAAAAGAGCAAATTGGATCACCGCTTTACAAGAGTACGACCTTGAGATCAAACCAACAAGCATTGTGAGAGGTCAAGGCTTCTGCAAAATGTTGGCTGGAGCATCGCAAATTCCTGAAAATTCATCTGAAGAGGTACAAATGTATGAGGTAAGCCTAAACGATGCAGAATCATTATATGCTGACACCATTTATTATCTTAAGAACGGGTATGATCCATCACACCTGGATTACACCAAGAAAAGAGCTCTGAGATTGAAAGCTAAACAATATCAGCTCATGAATGATGTTCTGTTTAAAAAGAATTACGATTCTGTTCTTCTTAGGTGTCTTGAGAAAACTGAAGCCGAAAAGGTTTTGCAGGAACTCCACGATGGACCAGCAGGCGGACACTATGCTGGAGATGCTACTGCACATAAAATCTTACGTGCAGGATATTATTGGCCCATGCTGTTCAAAGACTCACACAGTTACGTGAGGAAATGCCAAGTCTGCCAAATTACTGCAGGGAGACAAAAGAAACCATCCATGCCACTATAGCCGGTAAACATCGAGCAACCATTCAGTCAGTGGGGCTTGGACATAATAGGTGAGATCGTTCCTCACTCTTCTAAGCAGCATAGATACATCCTCACGGCAACAGATTATTTTACTAAATGGGTAGAAGCAGTTCCTCTCAAGACAGCTAATTCTGAAAACATCATTGAATTCATAGATCAATTTATAATCACTAGGTTTGCATTGCCAACGGCTTTAATGTTTGATAATGCCTCATACTTTTCTGGGAATGCAATGACTGATTTTGCACTTAAAAGAGGGTTCAAACTGAAATATTCGGCCAACTACTATCCGCAAGGTAATGGATTGGCTGAGTCAACAAATAAAAACCTAATCAGGATTATTAAAAGAACAGTTGACCAGAACCAAAAGAATTGGCACAAAGCTTTGGTAAATGCTTTATGGGCAGATAGAATTACGAAGAAAGCTTCAATCGGAAATTCTCCCTTTAATTTAGTTTATGGGAAAGAAGTGGTTCTTCCAACTCACTTAGTCATCCCCTCTTTGTCTTTAGTACAATACATCGATGAAGTATCTACTTCCTCCATACAACTAAGACAAATGGAAATAATTAAATTAGAAGAACAACGAGAACAAGCTAAGAAAACCCATGCTCATCACCAAGCGCTAATAAAATCCTCTTTTGACTCAAGCATAATGACCAGAAAAAATTTTCAGATGGGAGATTTAGTTTTGAAATGGGATAAGGCTCATGAAGAAAAGGGCAAACATACAAAATTTCAGAAGATGTGGCTTGGTCCTTTTCAGATTGTAGAAGTCATAGGCCCATCAACGTTTGTGTTGCAGGATTTAGCAGGTAGAAGGGATTCTTTGCCTGTTAATGGACAAATCCTTAAAATATATTTTCCATAGAAGATTACTCTTCTATTCTGTAGGATAGTTTTAGTTTTTCTTTTTCTTTTTCCATAATAAAACCAGTTGTAGATGGTTACTACAGGGGCTCACGAAAAAGACACCAATTCTCTATCAGATTTTGATTTTTTTTTTTTCTTTCGCTTGTACAAGTAGTAAAATTTTCGAAAAATCTGATCTTTATTATTGACAGATAGAGTTAACTTTAGCCTAGATATGATACTAGTTTCAACTTCAAAAAATTTGATGAAAGTAACCTTTAGCGAAGAAATTGTTTTATATCAACACAATGAAAGGTATCAATAACAAAATAAATATTCTCTGTAAAACTGCTGTTTTCAAACTCTATTATTGTCGTCCAGAGCTTTCTTAAGGAAAAACAATGATTTCCTCCCTGCTAAAGAAAATCGCAGCATTCAGAGGAACAATCCGAGAAAACACTATATCTCAAAGAATAAGAGGTCTCATCACGAGCCGCTTATCATGATCACAGATATTATAACTTGCTGACTTTGCCAATACTGTCCACCAAAACAGGGCAATGACTCAAGATTGTTGCAATCAAAAGACAAGGGGTCTCATCACGAGCCAGCTTGTTCAACAAAAGTGTGAATCAAGTGAATGACTGTGTCATAATTTGGCCACCAAACCAAGACATTGTTCTTTAGAGAATAGAAAAGGAAAAAAGTGTCAAAATGGGTTTTTCTCTGAAAAGTTGTAAATAGCCTTAAGCAGGATAAAGGATCATTGCTGGGTAACAGGTAACCCTGTCGAGACTATGGACACCTGCTGGCAGTAGAGGCTCTACCTACGACAAATGAGCATATTTTAAAAGCCAGCACATAGAGAAGACCTTATTTTATCTTTAAAAGACCAAGTAATGGCTGATGTAAATGCAAGGACTAAGCCTGAGGAAGCAAACGATTGGAATAGGAAAAGGTTGAAACAAAATATCATTGATAGGATAAGGCATAATGTACTCTATCTGTCCATAACAAAATTTAGACTTATGAAAATTTTTCTACTTTGGAAGTTAAAATTCAATAGAAAAGCAAAGATAACTGGTTCTTCCCAGTGAATCGCCATTATTGTGGCCACCAACAACCCCCCTCTTTGTTTGGTATTAGCAATAACACCAAGCAAATGGGGACCCTTAATAAAAAATCCAGAAAACATTTTTTGAAAATTTTTGTATTTCAACTCCTTAAAGTTGTATCGCATTGCGAGAAGAGAATGAAACGTTTTCTTATGAGCATAATAAACTGCAAAGAAGCGACGCGAAATTCATCGCATCGCATACATTATGAAGCGCTCTTAAAAGAAAAATCTTAAGAAATCTATGACGGCCAATATGCGACGTTGCATATCGCAACATCGCGTAAGCAACACATAATGATTGAATGACTAAGCGCGATCTGCGATCTGCGATAAATGTGATCTGCGATAAATGCGATCATGAATTTCTACGATGACACATCTTGACAACGCGATCCGCGATCCTGCGATGCGAGTCGCAGAAATCACCCATTGCAAATTTTCCTCGGCGTAGTATTCAAGGAAAGCTATCCGTAAACCAAAATTGGGCGCGCGCGTTAAAAGAAATTAATGATTGTACGCCAAAGTATTCAAGAAGGACAGTTTTGTGTTTTTCGAAGAGTCAGTTAGTTATGGGTGTCATGATTATGCATTCATAAGAGCTTAAAGCTTTCATGTCAATCTTTATCATCATTACTCTTTTCCTTTGCGTAAACTGTAAGACAGGAAATAACATGAAGCAATGTGTAGGAACCATCTAAGGAAAAGGGGAAAGCGTCAATGCTCGGAGAACGGAGAAGAGATCCCTTCAGAAACGGATGCCGCATGCAACAGGACCACGGATTCCAAAGTATCACTCAACAGATGCTGATGACAATAGGCCATCCAACGCCCAGAGTCAAAAGCGCACAAAAGCAGCATGTTTACAAAAGATCCTGAAGCTTATGCTAGGTAAAGCAAAAAGAAAAAGGCACTAAAGAAGGAAAACGCACCAGAAAAGCCCGGAACAAAGAACGGAGGCAGTTTTCGATGCAGAAAATTGTTCAGAAAGCAAAGTCCCTAACTTATTCAGTCATTCGCAAGGCCGGAAACCGAAATAGCAAAAGCAGAATCAGTTTGAAAGAAATTTGGGTTATTACCAAGTATACACGCAGTGAATACACCCAGCCAGAGGAAGATTCTCGAAAATATCTTCTAGTTTACCAGAAAGTGGTGCCAACGCTTGTTATTTCTATTTTCATAGCTCAAACGAAAGCAGAAGGCGACCAACCGACTCTTCCTAGGCGAATGTTGCATGCTTGCAGCACTAAGGAGCAAATACAGAAATGGTTAGGAATTAGATTCAATTTTTAGAAATAGTTTTGCTTTAGCAGAAGGGCGGTCATTTAAAACCGTATCCTAAATTGATGTAATTAAGTTAATTAGTTAGCAGTATTTAAACCCTTCTCATGCATTTAGAGAAGGGTCCAGAAATTTGTCAAAAAACTTGTCCTCAGAACATGCACTTTTGCACCCTCGGAGGGGGTTTTGATGAATGGATGGATCAAGGTTTATTAATGTTTGCATTTGATATCTGCTACTGATGTTGCACTTTTGTACTCTTAGTAGATGTTAGAGCAAGGAGAGATAAATCATTGTTGCTTGAAGTTTATGAGTGGAACCAGTCATAAATGGTACTTTTATCTCTTGACTGTTTCTGTTTATATTCTTAAAGTGATGTATAGTTTTTAGTTGTTTATATGTTACTGCATGAATGTATGAGTTACCATTTGGCACTTTTGTACGGTGGAGTCATTTATTTATGTTTGATATATGAATAAATTATTATGCGATATGCTGTTCACAACTGTTTTTCCTAAATTTTTATGCAAAGTGGTTTATCTTAATTGATTTTTATTCTTATGATAGCTGAATGATCTTTATTACCAGTTATTGTTTGAAATATCTTTATATCGCATAATAGAAGAAATTCACCCCAGGTTAGCGTAGATTAGATGTGTTGTTTCTCATTAGATTACAATAGCATAGAGTTAGTTTAGAAGTTTGAATTAAATTAGCTTAAATTACTCTTAGATCAGCATCATCCAACTCTACACACACACACACCCTTAAATTGGGAAACTGGTCCCATTATCCCCAGTCGGACCCGCTATACCAAACGGATAAGGAGCTTCCAACCAAGGTCCGGACCGGGTGGGTATCCCCCTTGTTGTCAACTCGATTTTTGGGGCCTCAACAGATCCTCATAATAAAGCATTTCACCCGACATCAAAAGATTAACGACCTTATGCTTTAGGGGGCAACTGTTATAGAAATTTTTGGGCACTACAACCCCAAGCATGAAATGTCCATAAACCAAGGGCTCCTAAGTCCCTAAAAGTGTTGTTCTAACCCCTAAAGGAACAAGGTCAACAGATTATAGCTTCTCCCAGAAGTTCTCCATGAAATACTGCTTAGAATCGGTCAAAACAGGATCATTTCAGCTGCTCCATTGGCCAAGTGCATTGCATCTCACCTAAATACACTGTGTGGGTGCATTTCATTTCAAAAATCCCTTCTATGGGGTGCGATGGGTGAGAAATGACAAATCGCAGTGTCATTCCGCGAGGTGGAGAGGTAATGGAAGCTTCCAGAAACTTCTCCTGTGACACTTGCCTCTCTGAATTTGACCAAGGATGAGTAAGAGATCATCAATCTCCAAGTGGAAGCAAGAACTATCAGAGGGAAGACACTAATCAAATCATAAGCTGACTCATCTCCATTACATATATCTATATATGGATCCCTCATCCCAGAGATCCAGAGGCTGGAATTTTGCATATTGTAAGGAATTGCTGTTGGTTTCTTGAGACAAACATTAGATTGTTGGGTGATCTAAGCTTTGTATGAGGTGAAGAGGGGCTTCCTTGCTGAGAGGTTGATGATGGGTCAGAACAACTGGTTGTAACTCCTCTTGGCTCTTTCTTGTTTATCAATAAAAGCTATTCAAGTTTTCCTCCATGCTCTTGTGTCATTGATATTTGTTGCATTTGTATGGTCAATTTACATCTGATCCTAGATTGTTTATGATTATAGATCCATGTATTTGTATAGTGCTATGCTATTGTGATCTTACAGGTACTTTGTGAAGTTGGGCGTGAAAGGGAACAAGTAGCGAAAGACTATCAAGGAAGAGAGGAATCAAATCAGGAGATTAGCGCAAGACAGAGGTTGGTCTTTCTGTTCCTCTCTGTCTATAATTCATAAAGGAAAAACGAAAGTAGCTTTACTCTGTTTGTTTCTAAGGCAGTTGTCACACCTTAGTGGGATAGAGCAGTTCTATATAGACACTTTTCCCTGTAACAATGTCAGTGCATGTTCAGTTCAACAGGGATAGGTGTTAGAGGATCAGATTGCTATCAGTTGTGACTATAGTTGTGCATGATGATTTGCACAATCAAAGGGATTGAGTATGCCAATGAATTGGCCAATACCAAGTATTATATCCTCTGCTCACTTCTTTCCCAGTGTGAGTGATTCTTTGGAGGTTAAATACGATTTTGGTAAACCATTCTCATTCATTCTTGAGCAGGTATTGAGCTGTGGAGGCAGGCAAGCAATGGAATAGATTTGGAGATTAGATCTTAGCTGTATTGTGTGTAACAGGTGGAGCTGGTATTGGATTTCTTGTGATAAGCATTGTACTTTGTAATGTTACATGGTCTCAATCATTAATATACAGATAGTTGGGGTTTTTAGCGAGATGCTTTCCCTGGGTTACATACTGTGTTGATATGTGTGATTTATGCTTCTATGTACGCCTGTGAATGTTTCTGCTTCTGTAAATTGATGATCAACGTAGAGGAGGTTATGTATTATGCATGTTCCACTTATAAGTGTATAATCAGGATAATATCTGTGAATATGTGTCATATTATTCAAAATTTCTACATGGTATCAGAGCAAGATGATTTGTAGAACAAGTTTCTACATGGTATCGAAGTTGTTGATCATCAGATCTACTATTCAGGAAGTGTTTACATTCTATTTCTTCAGGCAGAGTCTGTAATCGGGCTAGGTAGCCTCTGGATTCATCCTTCCTTTGGAAGGTGAGATATCTGGTGAATGCCCATACAGTCAATCTTTGTACGAGAAATATTGTGTTCTCACGAATCTTAGATTCGAGGCAGTTGACTTTGAGCTGGTGGAAATTGAATTTGCAGCAGTGTTGTTGAAATGTCTTTCAATGGATTGCAAATGTTATTCCAAAGCAAGAGCAACCTGGCGCTCAAGGGTAAACTCAGAAACAATAAGTGTGAGAATGGATCTTCATCAAAGGTATCTGATGAAGAGAATTGCACTTTGGCTGCCAAAGCAAAGAAAGGGAAGAGCAAGAAAGCTTCTTAGTATGGTGCGAAAGGCAAGAAGCAGGATATGTCCAAAGTGAAGTGTTTTCATTGTCACCAGCACGGACATTATGCCACTATTTGTCCGTAGAAGAAGAAGAACAAGTAGGCTGTTGGATCGGCAACAGGAGAGGCTCTAGCCTCGTAGTTTGAGCTTGATTTTTCATTGATCGCATGCTTGGTTTCAAGTGTGATGGGATCGGTGTGGTTCTTGGACAGTGGTGAATCTTTTCACATGACGGGAGATAGAGATTTGTTCTCTGATCTGGAGGACAAAGATCTTGGAGTGCACATTGAGATGGGCGATGATGGTAGATATAGTGCGACCAG
Source organism: Pinus tabuliformis (assembly GCA_031772625.1). NCBI lineage: Eukaryota > Viridiplantae > Streptophyta > Pinopsida > Pinales > Pinaceae > Pinus > Pinus tabuliformis. The sequence goes on from CM062819.1 coordinate 1,253,830,733, forward strand.
TATCGGTACCATTTCCTTTGAGAGGGAGTCTGGTAAACCCTTCGTATTGAAGGAAGTCATGCATGTTCCAGGATTGAAGAAGAATCTTATCTCAGTGGAAATGTTAGAATACAAGGGGTATGATGTTGTTTTCGGCGAGGGAAAGGCCTTCCTACGCAGCAAGACAACTGGTGAGACCCGGAAGATAGGGGTTCGAGTGAGGAACCTTTATCAGTTGCATGTAGATGGATGCACAGCAATGGCAGGCAAGGCAGAAGGATTGGTGATCCGGGATGATGGCGAGTTGTGGCACAGGAGATTGGGTCACCTTCACCATGGAGCCTTGAAGATACTGCAACAGATCACTACAGGGCTTCCTAAAGGCACTCATGCGCAGTCAGATCAGTGCAAGGGGTGTACTTTGGGGAAGTTTGTGAAAGCCACCTTTCACGAGAAGGATAGTCACACCATGACGATCCTTGAGAGAATTCACACAGACGTGTGTGGACCTTTCTCAGTTGCTTCGATAGCAAAACACAGGTATTATGTGATTTTTGTTGAAGATTTCTTTCGTAAGTGCTGGATCTTCTTCATGCAGAAGAAGAGCGAGACATATTCAAAGTTCTGTGAATTCAAAGCACTGGTCGAGAAGGAGTCGGGGAAGAAGGTGAAGGCTCTTAGGAGCGATAATGGTGGTGAATACATCTCAGACGAGTTGAATGATTTCTGTAAGGCAGAAGGGATTCGTAGAGAGCTCATAGCTCCCCATAACCCACAACAGAACGGGGTAACTGAGCAGAAGAACAGAACAATTGTGGGTGCTGCACGGGCAATGTTGCATGATCAGGGCCTACCCCTTCACTAGTGGGCAGAAGCATGCAATACAACAGTTTATGTGCAGAACTATTGTCCTCATAAGCTACTTGGCATGAGTACACCCGAGGAGGCTTATTCTGGTAAGAAGCCTGATCTTTCTCATTTGAGGATTTTTGGTGCTAACGTTTACATGCATGTGACTAAGGATGCCAGGAAGAAGTTGGAGCCGACTGCAGAGGTTGGGATATTTGTGGGGTGCACTGATATGCCCCACAACTATCGTGTGTATTTGCCAGATAGTAGTAAAACTGTCATGCGAAGGGATATAAAATTTAAGGAGGAGAAAGCCATGAAGTGTTCACTTGAGAGGGAGCTACACTTGCATGTAGATGAGGATCTATTAGTTCCTAAGGATGAGCTTCAGGATGTGGATCAGCCACAAGATGAGGTTCATGGAGTGGAAGAGACCACTCATGCAGCGCCAACCATCAGAGGGCGAAAGCACTTGACATAAGCTGAGCGACTGGCTCAAGATGCAGAGAAAGTTGTAGGACCACCTACAGCCCAACACAGGCAGAGACAGTCACCTGATCGGTACACTGGATACATGGCTCTTATGAGCAAGTGTGTTGTGACTGAGGCATCATCTTTCGAGGAAGCTATGAAGGATATCGCTTGGGTAGATGCCATGGTGGAAGAGTATGATTCTATTTTCAGAAACAGTGCATGGGAGATTGTTCCTAGACCGGAAGGGAAATCAGTGGTGGGTTCGAGATGGATCTACAAAGTTAAGCAGGCAACTGACAGGAGTGTAGAGAAGTACAAGGCAAGATTTGTTGCCCGAGGCTTTTCACAGATAGAGGGGATCGATTATGAGGAGACCTTTGCACCTGTCACAAGGTATTCTTCCATATGGACGATTCTTGCTCTCTCAGCGTAGATGGGATGGCACATTCATGAGATGGATGTGAAGACTACGTTCCTCAACAGAGTCATTGAGGAGGAGGTGTACATGGAGCAACCCGACGGCTTTAAGGTCTTCAGCAGCGAGTCGCATGTGTGCAGGCTCAAGGGAGTGCTGTATGGGTTGAAGCAAGCACCATGTGCTTGGTACACACGGATAGGCAGCTATTTCACAGGACTTGGATTCTCCAAGAGCGAGGCGGATCCTAACCTATACCAGATTGTGGTGGAGGTTAAGTTGCTTATCATTGTACTGTATGTTGATGATTTGATTCTAACGGGTGATGAGCTGTTGATACTGTCATGCAAGAAGGATCTTGCTACAGAGTTTGAGATGAAGGACTTGGGCCTCCTTCACTATTTCCTAGGATTGGAAATATGGCAATGCAGTGGTGGACTATTTGTTTCTCAGGGCAAGTATGCTCGGGAGATACTGGAGAAGTTCAACATGCATGGCTGCAAGCCTGTTGATACTCCTCTTCCTGGAGGTTGGAGGAAGGAGGATGCCACTTCAGGAGAAGAAGTGTATGCCACTGTTTATCGAAAGTTGGTGGGGTCGCTGAAGTATTTTGTCAATACACGACCCGATATATGATATGCAATTAACTAGCTTTCACAAGCTATGGTTAAGCCTACCAAGCTCTTCTAGAAGGCGGGCAAGCATGTATTGCGTTATTTGAGATGCACATCGGGATATGGTTTGTGGTACAGACAGGAGGATGAGGTGAAGCTATGTGGCTTCATGGATGCAGATTGGGCAGGGAGCCCAATGGATAGAAAGGGCACATCAAGAGGGGTCTTCAGTATTGGATCGACAGCAGTTTCTTGGTACAGCAGGAAGTAGAGATCCGTGGCACTCAGTTCAGCGGAGGCCGAGTATATGGCAGCAAGTTTGGTTGCATGTGAGGCTATATGTATGAGGAAGATCCTGGTTGGTTTGTTCGATTCTCATTTGGATCCTACTGTGATTTACTGTGATAACCAGAGTTGCATTAAACACTCAGCTATTCCTATATTTCATGATAGATCTAAGCATATTGACATCAGGTACCATCATATCAGATATTGTGTGCAGTGGAGGATCATGTTGCTTTCATACATTCCAATGGAGGATCAGGATGTTGATATTCTGATGAAGGCTCTCACCAGGAGAAAATTCGAGTACCACCGAGGCAGGATAGGGGTTGTTGATAATCCATATCTTGTTGAGAGGGAGTGTTGAGATTGCAGCAAGATGATGGAGCTTAGTGAAAAGAGTCGCCTTCACTAAGTGGGCCCGCAGGCAAATTATGGCGCAAGTTCTATTTTTGGATCCCAGCATGGATGATCACAACAGGAGTGACCACAGCAGGGATGATCACAGCAGGAGTGACCACAGCAGGAGTGACCATAGTAGGAGTGATCAAAGTATATTTTTAGTTTTTAGACTCACTGTCCAAAATAGAAAAGTCAAATATTATTGTCTCATAATAATATTTGGACTATAAACTTGATCTTATTCTCTTGGAGCACTTCAGTTTGAGCTACAGATGTGGCCCATGCAGCTGTCAGAAGGAAGTACACTTTTCTTAAGAGTCAGTTGAGTTGTTGCATGCATGACTTCAGTTAGAACTCAATCAGTTGAGTTTGGTGGAGTTGATTGTGGAGTTGATGGAGTTGTGTTCAGTTTGACTTGGTTAAACTAGTTGTAGTTAGTTTAACTGCAAATATACTAATGATGAGTTGTTAAACTAATTATTAACTCATAAGACAACTATAGAATACATCAGTTAACTCAGCTGCATGTCAGTGCATGTTCAGTTCAACAGGGACAGGTGTTAGAGGATCAGATTGCTATCAATTGTGACTATAGTTGTGCATGATGATTTGCACAATCAAAGGGATTGAGTATGCCAATGAATTGGCCAATACCAAGTATTATAGCCTCTGCTCACGTCTTTCCCAGTGTGAGTGATTCTTTGGAGGTTAAAGACGAGTTTGGTAAACCATTCTCATTCATTCTTGAGCAGGTATTAAGTTGTGGAGGTAGGCAAGCAATGGAATAGATTTGGAGATCAGATCTTAGTTGTATTGTGTGTAACAGGTGGAGATGGTACTTGATTGCTTGTGATAAGCATTGTACTTTGTAATGTTACATGGTCTCAATAATTAATATACAGATAGTTGGGGTTTTTAGCGAGATGCTTTCCCCAGGTTACATACTGTGTTGATATGTGTGATTGATGCTTCTATGTACACCTGTGAATGTTTCTGCTTCTGTAAATTGATGATCAACGTAGAGGAGGTTATGTATTATGCATGTTCCACTTATAAGTGTATAATCAGGATAATCTCTGTGAATATTTGTCATATTATTCAAAATTTCTACAGTCACAAGACATTAATTTCATATGCCTGTCATTAAGATAGCTGCCCACGATCGAAGATAACTATGTTCAAAAAGCTCCTTCCTGGGTGGGATTAAGTCTCTTTCTTTTTCTTATTTATTATGGGAAATTCCCTAATATAAGTGGGCGTATGGGCAGTAGCCAGCCGGTAATGTATATTTCCTGACTCTGGCCTTACGAAGATGGGAAATTCAGGAAGCAAAGTGGGCATATAAAGATTCTATAGAGTGAACTGTGGCCTATCAAGTTCTCTTACGTGAACCTGGTCTTACAAAGATGGGAATTTTCGTAATAAAAGTGGGCATTGCGAATGCTTCAGTGGCCCAAGAAACTATTGCCCTATCTGTCATTCATGTTGATTAGGAGGGAGAGGAGCCCTATTTGTCGTTCATGCCAGCGAACTAACACCGAAATCCCATTTTGGATAAGGTCACCTGTCGATCGGAACAAGAAGGGCCCTTTCTCATTTATAGGGCGTGATTGAACACCCATCTGAGCAAGTAGCCTCCCTACCAATGAAAAATTCCTGAATACTCAAATCAATCATCAATTGGCCAACTAACGACATACTGCCCATTGTAAAATGTCCTTCGTTCCTATCTTTCACCCTACCAAAGTGAGTTGTATAAAATGAATTGAAAAACTTCTTACTTGAAGAAACCCATCTCTTCCACGACTCTGACCCTGCAATACTATCTATCAGAGTGGTTCCATGACCCACTTCGACACATGCAAGTCAAGCAAGCTTGCTGCCATGCTTCCTTCCCGGGGATGGAATGTAGCCAGTCGCTTGAAACCATTTTTAAGATAGATTTCTATTCCCCTTTTTCTTTGAGGAATACTTCAAAAATATATGGAATACTTAAGAGCAATATAGCTGTAAAGATAGAAAATCCAGGCAGTAAACCTAACCAGGGAAGGCACTGAACCAGATCGATGAGAGATGCCCTTTCATCTCCAATCGAGAGAGTGCAGATGCCAATCATATATTATATATGTCATTATGGTTTCTCATTTCTTTCTTCCAGTCATGATGCGCTTTAAGGCTCAACCATATGCCCCACCACCCCATAAGCATCAATGTCCAAAACCTTCGCCTAGATAAAATGGCAAAATGATTAGGGTTTTAAAGCTCGACCAAGGGGGAGAGGGAAAGATGCGAAAACCTCCACCTCCAGGGATTAGGGTGGGTGGGTAAATAGTGGTCGAGCCTGCTTACGCATCCTTAAAATGCAAGAAGAGGTTAGGGAAGTTTGACTTCTCATTCAGAGAAGTACGTTATCTTCATCTTTATGCTGAGGCCCTCCTACTTTTGTCTTATATGCCCTAGCACTTGCTTCTCTTGGGTGCGCTGCTACCTCGTACTTATTTCTTAGGCTAAGAAGACTTAGCGCTTGCTTCTCTGGGCTGCTACCTCGTCTACTACTGATATTTATGGTTCTATTTATGGGCTCAGAATCCCTATCGCTGCTTGTTCCTTCGCTGATCATCTCCGTACTTCCTCGCGCTAGTTTTTTTTGGGCTGGGAGTCATCCTGACCTTGTACTTCTCTTTGTGGGCTTCTAATCTGGCACCCCTGACTCGTGCTTGTTCTTGGGCTGCTACTTTTCTCAATTTCATCAGATATTATAGACCATCTATTAGAAGGAATTATTAGAAGTCATCTTTGCCAGCTCCCCATGCAATCTCCTCTACTTGTTGCTCGGACTAGACGAGCATTGTCTGCCTCCTCAACCCTAGTAAGACCAACACAGTCAGGACCTTACAAAGGGGTTAAGCAATTTCAGGTCACTGAAGAAGTTGAACCAGAAGTTGATGGAGTAGCCGTTGAATTTGATGATCTAGTAGAGTCAGTCAATGGATCTTTTCATGTCGATTCAGCAGTAGACCTGATCCATTAGTAGCAGAGACAAAGTCAACAGAGCCAGCACTAGCAGCAGTAGATTCAGAACCTGCCTAAGAGAGGGGAGAACCACCTGACTGGATAGAGAATAGTGCCCGAGTGTAAATGGTAGGATAGGGTAGGGTAGGATAGAGTAGGCGTGGAGAGCTTTGAGTGTTAGCTCGAATCATCGATCATACCATAATATTGTATAATATCGTATACAAAGAGATATCTCATTATATATGTAATTACGCCAAACATGGTGAACTTATTCAAAATTATCCTTCCAAGGTTCTTTCTAGAAAGCCATATCTTGAAAAGTGAAAGCTATTATTGCCTAATACTGACAAGGAAAGATATCTGGTAATAACTCGCAATAAAACCCCACCTCCTCCACTCCTTGATGTCAACGATTGGTTGGAAAATAGGTATCAGGTGGAAACAAAGCAGCTGGAGACAAGACAAAGATAGGTTCATCGCGATAGCCTCAGTATTTAGTATTTGCATAGATGCAAAGATTAGTTGTGAAAGATTGATTGGGAATTACTGTGGATAGAACGCGGATTAGTTATATATTGATTATGCAATGGATGAGATTCATTACCTTCTATATCTATCTCTGCTGATGAAGATTTCCTATCAAATAGTCTCCTCGCTACCGCTTGGTCTCTTGTACGGAGAATATACAAATATGATAAGAATGAACAGATCGAAGTGAATGGGCAATGTTCTTTCTGTATCCCAATCAATCTGTATCCTTTCCTTATCGAGGATAAATGGATCATTTCAATTAGGGCCTATACCTAACTAGACCTTATCGCACCTTTTCTTCTATAACATAGAGCCTATCTTTACTTCCTCCCCTTGCTCAGGTTATCCCCTCCTTATATATATAATATAAGAAATTCCCTACGAGAGATATAGATATAGGGTCTACTACCACCCGGACCACTGTCACATAAGTGAATAGTTTTTTTTTGCCCAATATTTCAGAAAGTTCATCGCATCATTTTCATCTATGGAAGCGCCACTTCTTGCTATAACAATAAGTGGTAAGAGTTTCCAGTGGGGTAGGAATTAACCAAGTGCTTTGAAGAACTAAATCAGAATATTAGTAAAGCCCCGGTTCTGGCACTACCTAACTTGCATAAGTTTTTTGAAGTCAAAACGGATTCTAGTGGGTATGTTATGGGAGCAGTGTGAATGGAAGGGGGGAGAATGATCTAATATCATTCAAAGCTATTCCATGGAGCAGTACTGAACTACCCAAAAATTGACAAGGAACTCTATGCCTTGGTTCAATCAGTGAAGACGTAGGAGCACTGTCTATTTGGTAATGAGACCATCATCCATACTGATCACCAGCCTTTACAATACTTGTAGACTTAGAGCAAGCTTCATCGGGCAAGACAATGAAATGGATGGGATTTCTGTCAAAATTTCATTTAGTAATTACATATAAGAAGGGCACTGTTAACAAGTTGGCTGATTTGTGATCCAGGCTGCCATGCCAATAGCAAAGATTACAACTCTGTTATGCACGTTCACCCATGATGCATAAAAATATGAGTATGTAGAGCACCTCAAAGAAGTGTATCAGCAGCTGCAGGGTCAACGTGAACCAACAGACGTTGATTACTATCTCCAATGGATTACTCTATAATATGGGGGAGCTTCCAAATTAAGTAAGAGTCAAACTGGTAAGAGAGACTTACACCTTCAAGGTTTCTGGTCATTTTGATGTCTACAAGACTGTGGCTAACTTGTAGAGGTATGTTTATTGGCCCAAGATGCAGGAAGAAGTAGCTAGATTTCTCAGAGGTTGTATTTGATGTTGTACCAGCAAGCCTAGTAACAGGGAGCAAGGACTATATAGTCCACTTCCAATCCCTACAAGGTCATGGAAAAGCATATCCATGGACTTTGTTGGGGGATTGTCGAGGAGAATAGGTGGGCGTGACTACTTGTATGTGGTAGTAGACAGGTTCAGTAAGATATGTTTTTTTATGGCTCGTAAGAAGACCATCAAAGGACAAGAAGCTGCATGCTTGTTCTTTAAAAGGGCTCGGGTAAGAAGATAGGGCCAACCTTTCTGATTCTTAAGCCCTTCCGACTGATGCTAAGGTCAAGTAACCCCCTCTGATGCTTAGGTCAGGTAACCTAAAGTTTGAGGGGAATAAATGAAAGAATGAACTGCATCTACAAGGTGTTAAAGTACTTTGGTGATGACTTCTTTTAGGCACTGGTCAACCCAGTAAATAGAGATAGCAAAATGAGAAAACATAAGATTGCTAACTCAGGATTAACTCACAAAGGGACTATTAGTGAGTGAAATCATTCGTTAGCTAAGTGCCATACTCAAGTCCTACGATAGAATAAATCAAAGGATAACCTTCTCGCTACGGGAAAGGGATAGCCTTACTTTATTTAATAGGCTTCTACTTTAAGTAAGAGAAAGCAAGATATGGATCAAATATAGATAGATTATGGATTGTTTGTTTAACCGAAAAACTTCGCTTCTTAGTCTATTACACTACAACAAAACTGCTTGCTCCATGCCGCGTTGGCTTTATGTTTGGCTGCTCCCCTCCCAATATTGGAATGAAATCATTGAAGCCTCTTCCACACCTACCTACCTATTAGCCATCTATCTTTAGGGAAGCATGAACCAATGACGAGCACCTAAGGCCCCCCTCTGGTCCTGACGGGGGCTATAAATAGCGAACGAAGGGGTTTGGGGTAGGCAACTACTTCCGAGTATGTTTCTTCTCACAACAGGGGTCAGCAAAGCCCAGTCATCCACCCATCCATATAGGGATTATAGCCATCCTACTACATTGCCTTAGATCTCCCCATTAATCAGCCAGCATAGAGGCATGCATAATTCTTCTCCAGCTTTTTGTTCGTCTGTATCGGTGAAGATTTTTGGTTCAATGCTGTATTGGAAATCAAGTTCATCATCATACTCTCTGTGGTTGAACCTCCATAGTTTGGTTGGTTCAGCATTATTCTCTGTGGTTTACCTAACCCCTCCTCTCATGTGCCTACTATATTGGATGGATTGGTTCCTCGATTTCAGTAAAAATACGAGTGAGTGCCTCTTCCTCTCTCTGTCGCTCGGAGGTTCACAAGTCGAGTGAGTTAGCTGGCCGGTAAGGCGTAACTTATTTGATATAGAGAAAGAAGTGCATTCACCCCCATAATAGAGTAGTGGGTGGGATAGTTGGACAAGGGGGCCATAATGAGAAATTAAGGCAAAAGGATGGACATGGAGGGGATGGATTCATGAATTCTGACGCTATGAATTAATGCTTGCAAGTGAGATGGCTCACTTTCACACTCGGCTCTATTACGCACTCTCTACTCGACTCCCTCCCTCCAGTTAGGCACTTGGATTGAGACAAGCTAGGCAAGATGATTTCACCTCATTCACTCACCAGTGAGAGGGTTCTGCCTGCAAGGACAAAACCAAATCCCTTCCTCTCCCAGTGGTCAAGCCCTGCTGAGGGCATCCTCTCCTTATCAGTCGAGCCTGCTTATGCATCCTTAACAAACACGAGATTGCGCTTAAAGATAGGTGGGTAGGAAGGTAATATTTGCTTTATGATCCCCGGCCCTTTCCCAACTTCCTCCCATATTTTCTTTCTTAAGGCGACCTCTTGACCTGAGTTCACTTTGGGTCATGTTATATGATCCTAGGAAAAAGATGCATTGGGAGAGGGCTCGACATAATAAGGGAAAGACCTATTATGCAACTAGTGAGTGAGTTGGGAGAGCACTCGCGTAAGGGCCCGGTTCCTTCACTTTGCCACCGAAACTATCCCACGCAATCTTAGCATATTAGGGACAGGTGGGGGGAAGGTTGGAACAACATCCCTCTGGGCAATCCCCCTGGATCATGGGTTGGTTTGGACGCCAACCTCATGGATTCTTTCCGATGCAGTAGGCACAACACCTGCTAAACCAATAGACTCGCTCGTCCAAAATCAGGGAACTAGGATTATGATCACTTTATTCCCCACCGTAGCATCCCTCGACTGACCCATTGATAGGAATCACATAATAGAGAGAGAGTGCATTTATGCGCTCGACCAACTGCACTCGGCCGATAGGCTTCCCTCGACCTATGTAAGGAAGGATTGTGTGTGGCACTCGACTTCGCCATTAATATTCTCTAGTCTAGCGAGCTTCATTATATTATGAACTTCAAAACTTCACTCATCTGAAAGACTCGTTCATTCATCGGACTCGACCAGAATTAACGTCAGGAGGTTGAGGGAGAGGGAGAGGAATTTATGCGCTTGATCGTAACATGGATGCGAAAAAGCACTAGCTCCCGAGTGACTTCATATCAGTCTTCATCCTCCTCTTTCTATTACCATTAGTGGGCAGGAAGCACACTAGTAAGATTACTGCAAGCACCCCTTCTCACAGAGTTGTACGTGAGTGAGTCACTATAGCGTTACAAGGCTTGGTCAGCCTTTGCCTAACCAACCTCCCGGGTGGGAATAAGAAGTAGTTCCCGAGGAGTAGGGGAAGTGGTCAAGTTATTCATTGCAGCTAAGAAATCAATCGTAGGAACAAGAGGCTTAGGGGCATTCCACAGTAGCAAGAGTAGTTGAAATGTCAGCAGTAGCTTTCGATGCCTTTCAATAGCCCTGCCTTTTGATGCACCCCTTAACTAAATAAGTCTATAATCCTTCCCGAAATGAATAGGGGAATCAAGACCAAGCAATTGGCCTTGAGGAAGGAGCTCGCTCGACCTTAAGGGAGAGGAAGGAATGAAGGAAGATTGCACACTGACACTGAGACAAGCCAGGACTGAACTGAGACAAGCCAGGGGCAGAACAACCAACATCGAGCTAAGCCAGGAATCAACTGAGATGAGACAAGCCAGGTCAGAAAACACAAATACCCTCGACAGTCAGACAACACAATGGGTTACAACCGAACGGCAGAAGAACTGAACTGAATGACTGATTGAAAGAAAGGCACAACTCAGACAACCTGACCAGTTCACTAACAGTTGGTCAATTGGGCAAATCCCATTAGTACCCCTACTATTAGTACCCAGGAAGGATAGTACCCCTACCGATGAAAGAAAGAGATCATTATTTCCTTTGCAATAGTAGATATATAAAGAATAGAGAGAGAAGGAAAAGAGTAGTATCGGTAACAGACCATTTTTCCTTGTAGTTCTACTAAGTAGTCATTAGTTATATGTATAGATAGATCGAGTGATATGTATGTTCGTGTAGTCATTGCCCGCCTTTGGCTCGAGGCTTGCTTTAAGGAATCGATCGACGAGTGGATCGTTGTCTCAATTGATTGATTGGGGAGTAGGTCATGAGGAATGCCACTTCACGATGTCAGCTTTCTTATCACTCTCCCCAACCCTCTATCAATCAGCTTGAAATAAGCTGATTGTAATAAATAGATTGAAAGGGGAATCAGTGCCAACCAGCACCAGCCCATTCCCTAGTGGACAGGTATCTATCCTCTAAATGCCCTATGGAAAAGAATATATTGATAAGATAGAGATAGAATAGATAGGTCATCAGGCCAGAAAGGTCAAGGTCTAATCACTTGTTAATGAAGAAATAAGGTCGGGGTCAGCTCGGCGCCTCCGCCCATGCTATGCATGCTAAGGAAGAAATACTACATGAGAAAAGGGTTTGATTCCCCTTCCTTCATCGCTGCGCTCACACATAATGGGGAGTCATTTCCCTTTCATTCAGACCATAAATGATCAGTTTCAGAACGAAAAAGGGAGGCTATGGAAGGGCAAAGTCCGAGAATGAAATGGGTCTGAAGTGCGAGAATGACTCCTTGATTGATAAGGTAAGTCTGAGAATGACTCCTTGATTTCTTAAGTTACCTCACCTTGGAGCTTTAAGTCACTTCACCCAAGTCACCAAGTCAGAAGTAACCTCACCTTTATCCAATCAAAATATCCTATCCATTAAGTCACCTCACCCAAGTCATAAGTCACCTCACTCATAAGTCACCTCATCTTGGAAAGTATCACCTCACCTTTGTCAAATCAATCTATCCCCCGCCAGTCGAAGTAGCCAGTAATCTCAATCTATCCCCTGCCAGGTGATCCACGTGAAGGACTAGCCGAGACCTAGGTACGCAACGTATATAATGAGGAGGTAAGGTGACTAGTACGTTTACAAGTCATCGGGTAGGGTGACTGGTTCGTCGGTAAGTCATAAGGCAAGGTTACTGGTCCGACTATCCACTACGTTGTCGGCTGTCCAATCAATCTAGCCTGGACGTAGATCCACCCACCCTTGGAGTAAGGCAAGTATAACCTCACCTAACTGCCCTGCCCCAGTCACAATTAGGAGAAGAGCCCCAACTGTCTCGTTGAGGAGTAAACTAGCCCCAACTGCCCTTATTCAATGCCTAGTGGTCTTCAAGACATCTTCTGGATCCATTCTTACCTGATTATAACCTGAGAAACCATCTAGCATGGGCATTCTTTCTGATCCAACTACCTTCTGCAACATTTGATCCATCTTATGCCAAGGGTAGTGGTCTTTTCATGATGCTTTGTTTCAGTTTATGAAATCTACGCATGGCCTTATTTCTCCATTCTTATTTATGACTAGTACCAAGTTAGCCACCCAATCTGAATACCTAAAAGGAATGATGATCTTGGCATCACATAATTTATTGACTTCTTTTTGTACCAGGGGGGAAGCATGGGATTCAATTGTCTTTGCTTTTGTATGAAGGTTTTGATGTCCTCCTTCAGGGGTATTTGATGCCGGAAAATGGTAGGGTCATAGGTCTTGAGATCTTCATATTTCCAGGTAAATGCATCTTCAAATTCTCTGAACAGCTGAATGTATTCCCCCTTCTCTTTTTGGGACAGAGTTTTGGACATTCTGACCTTTTTTGGGATGATGGAAGGTAAACTAGTTGGGCCATATTGTATCTGCTCAAGGGGTTAAGATTGATCTAGAAAGGGTTGAGGCAATCAATTCTATTTATTTCCCCAGACACAATAAGGCCCTCCAATCTTTCTTTTGGAAGATTCACTTCCTTCAGAGGTTTCTTCCTAACTTCGCTGAGCTTACTAAGCACATGACTAAAATGCTTAAATAAAATGGGATGATAAAGCCCCAACTATCAATAATGCGGATCGTTTCCAGCTATCAATAATGCCTTGGGTGAGACTCCACTGCGGATAAGTCCCCCCAAGTTTCCAACAGATGGGAGAAGAGATGTACTTAATGCCAGATGAGAGAAAGGAGATGTCCCCCAAGTTTCTCGCCATACAAGAGAGAGTGAGGTCATCGTGAAAGAATTCAGTCGGAATTACACTTGCCCTGGGGAAACCAACCCCAGGAGAGAGGCTGGCACTGATGAAATATGATTGATACCTGATAGCAGCTTCTCATTTGCTTACCGAAGAGATTGAATGACTAGCACTAATCTGAAAAATCGAATCAGCCCACCAAGCACTCACTGAATGAATAGTTGCTTCTCGATTGATTCACGATTCATCAGCTGGGACTGATGACAACTACACGCTATGGAACCATGAAATGTTCCTACTTCCGTTGACCCTTAACACTACGAAACCATTGATTGTTTCTACCTAGATTGCGTGGGATAAGAATTGGCTGGCTGGATGGCTAGTGGGCTGGCTAGACGGGGGCTAGTGGGAGTCAAGAGCTTGGGAGCTTGATGGGGAGCTTAGGAGCTTTGGAGCTGGCTTGTTAGCTAGATGGATGGGGAGCTTGGGAGCTAGCCATGGAGAAGGAAGGTGATGCAGAGCAGAGGACTAGGCTATTTAGAGAAAAACCGATTCTATGCCCATTTGAGCACGCTGGAAACGATATTTGAAAGATTTGTAGGAAAAGCTTGAAAGTGATGTTTTCTTGAGTTAAGAATGCCATTTCACAACATTTCTGATAGCCGGGATGGAATCATTTTCTTTGAGGTTTAGCGGGAACCCCGCTGCTTTCTGGTACAATCTGGCGATGAACCAGGGCCCTTACTTCTTCATAGGGGTCACTCACTATTCATATGGTGAGGGCTTTTTCTCGCTTGCTTGCGATGGATGGCTTTCTGGCTAGATGGAGGTGTGGGGAGGTGAGGTGGTCCAACAGATGGGGAGGAGCACATACACGGGTCCACCGATAGGACACTGTGAATCGAAAGCCCACCAGTTAGTGAAACCTACCAAGAGAGGTATTCTTGCCCGTTGAGAGATATATTACTTACGCTAAATAACCGAAAGGCCACAGGCAGGAGAACCTACCCGCTTCTCAATTGCTGCTTTCCCGTTTAGATATTACTTACGCTAATAAGAAAGAAGACCTAGGGATGGGAAAACTGATAGGACACAGGAGAACCTACCTGCTCTTTCTCAATTGCTGCTTTCCCGTTTAGATATTACTTATGCTAAACAGACCTAGGGATGTGAAAAAACAATAGGACACAGTTGCTTCTCTCTTGCTGCTTGCTGGCTGGTCGATGAACCAAGGGCCTGTTATCGCTTGTTGGTAGAACACGAGGCTTGATGAAATCACTCGAAGCTAGTCAAAAACGAGGACTGGTGGAAGAGGTGGGCTGGTTGATTAATTGAGCGAGGGCTAGTCAACCAAAGCGTAATGAAATCTCTCATATCGGTTTCTGAATGAGGGATATTCTGAGCATATATTATATATGTCATTATGGTTTCTCATTTCTTTCTTCCAGTCATGATGTGATTTAAGGTTCAACTATATGCCCCACCACCCCATAAGCATCAATGTCCAAAACCTCTGCCCAGATAAAATGGAAAAATGATTAGGGTTTTAACGCTCGACCAGGGGGGAGAGGGAAACATCCGAAAACCTCTGCCTCCTAGGGGAATTGGGGTAGGTGGGTAAATAGTGGTCGAGCCTACTTGCACATCCTTAAAATTCAAGAAGAGGTTAGGTAAGTTTGACTTCTCATTTAGAGAAGTATGGTGATTGGATTTGAGAAAGCGTAATTACATATATAATATATGCATTCACGCTCTATCAATTGAATATTGTATACAAATATATATATCATTATATATGTCATTATGCATTCATTCGTTGCTCAATATTCCAATAGGAAGTCAAGGCCCGGTAGGGTGAGCTTGCCGAACTCTTGACAAAGGCCGCCATCGACTCACTATTCATATGGTGAGGGTGAGCAAGCGAACTCTTGACCAACGCCATCAACGTAGTCACTTGTCCGCATTGGGAAAGGGGAGCTATTCACTATTATCGGGAGGCCTGTCTTTACGGATTGGGAAGGCTGGTGTAGTTCCTTTACCTTGAGTCCCCATCCAATCCAACTAATCAGATATGAACCGGCTTAAGGAATATAAAGGGCATTAGATTAGTTAGGGCCCAGCCTGCCTTTACTAATTGGTAGGGCAAAGTGGGCGTAGTTCCCCTTGACCTTGAGTCTCCCTTCTTTCCAACCAATAATAAAAAAGGAAGCCATGAAGAAAGCGAGATGAACAAAGGACAGCCAAGCCAGCCAGTTACTACCCCACCTAGCCAGTAGCCAGCCACCAGGCAGCCAGCCAGAAAAGGAAACAATGGGTAAGGTAATCGTAATCAATATGAAGTGGTTATACTAGTTACATCTTGTTATGAGCTAGTTATGGATCAGTCATATTCCCATGTTTACCTTTCATGATGAAGCTTTGTTTCCCATTAGTAATAGATAGGAGCTTAGCTTAAGCTAGTTTACCTATTTACTTAAATATTAGCTTATACTAGTATTACCATTATGTTCTATGTACAACCAAACACCTGTATTGAGCATATCACATAGCCTGTACACGTGATCTAATGAGATTAGTAGTATTGATTAAACACTAGTACGAGTCAGCTGAGGATACTTATACATTTTGTTTTTGTTTTTTATGATATTTCCCTTTCTAGTCTCAGTGCTATCGTGTCACCTTTGTTAATACTTATTCCCATAATTACTCACACAGGTACAACTCTATACTGAATTAGAGAAATTAGGCAATAGGTAGTAGTGGTGTGATTCCCATTGATTCCATAGAGCTAATACAACGATCAAGCTAATAACACAATACATACATGCTTATTCTTCGTATATTAGTACATATGTTACTATGAATGCACTTGAATTAAAGCAAGATCAATGTGCTATATAGAACAGGCATGATATCCTTATGGTATTCATTCGGTATCTAACATAGATATCACAATATGACTAGTACGAGCTTAAGCTTACATGAGCTATTCCAATAGATTCAAGTGATGCTGATATGACTAGTGCTAGCTTTACACATTGCTTAGTATTGATCAAGCTGAACTAATGCCATGGATTAACTGATATGCAACTACTTAGGTTATAAGCTCAGATATGGTATAGCTATAAGTAACATATAAGAGTTACACGTATACATTGATTTCATGCTATGATCCTTAGTGATAAGAGTACTCTATGTATGATGATCGCACTAATCCCATAAGATATAACTACAATAACCTGTAGCTTACTGATTTACTACTACTTTGTAAATAACTATTAGTAAGTGTATACGTCTATTCACTCATAACTACCGTATTATAGGTTACATGAACAGTATGAAGTGATTGCTTATCTATAAGATACAAGCTCTATTCTAGTCAAAGTGTTAATAACAGTAATACCAACCATGATCAATAGTGTCACCTTATATGGGCTTAATAGAAAGGATTATACTAATAGATAGTGTGATTGCCTAATCTAGCTTATCCATATTGTCAAGGTTACAGCTATGTGAACTATGTACAAGCTTGTGAATACGGGTTGTGGGTTGTGAAGATCATTGATTATGGAAACTAGTGTACTCAATGCTTATAGTGGTAAAGCAATAGGGCATGATTGAACTAAGTGTATTGAGCTTGAACTAGACTCTCATTCATAAGGGTACTAATCCCATGACTATGACTACTCTAATATGCTACCATAATTGTGTCACAACCTTACTGTGATTGACCGATGATATATACCCATATAGAATAAGGGAAAGCATAGGATGGCTTGTACACAATGTAATACGTATTAGTACTATTCAACAAGGTCATGATTATTCCATAAGATTAAGTGCATAGATTGGTATCATTACAGCTGTTAACACATAGTCTAATATGCATAAGCTCTTGTACACGTCTAAGCTTTTAGCAGGTTGTTCAATACGGATATGCTTATCATAAACTGTAACTAGTATTGGTATTGTACATATGAAAAAGATCATACAAAGCATCATGAGCCCTGTATTGTTCCAAGCATAGTATAAGCTCATATTATGGAAATACAAGCATTGTTAGTAACTCTAATACAGTAAGCTTAAGTATCTGTATAATAATACATGTAACCTATAAGCTTAGAGTAAGTACCATAACCTTTGATTACTCGTATCATTAGCATTACTCTATTCATTACGTATAATGTCTGAATTAAGTTCCATAATTTAGAGAAAGAATATATAAAAATACTTGTATCCATGAAAAGGCTAACTACTGCTAATATGATCACACAACTAGTACACTATGATTACCCTTATATTCCATAATATTGCTGACATCACCTGTATTATTAATACAAACGGGTTTCACTAATCATTACCTATATCATGATTCAGAGTTATTGAATACTTATAGATCGTTACTAGTAGTTAACATAATCAAAACAACTCAAACTAATCACAACTTATTTGCCTAACTAATATGGATATGCTTGCTAACTTTTACCTATATTACTAGTAATCACTCCTTAGTAATGGAATCAATAGATGTCTATGGTTATAAAAGCTCACTTTTTAACAATGATGTAAAGCTTAAGATAACACGTACATAACTCTAATATGATACCTATGTAACTATAACATATGTATTGCACTCATTCCTCTTTATAACTATACCCTAATAAATAACTTAGAGATATAAGAGACTAGTACTCATTTCACTTGTAACAAGCTGTGGTCATATTGAGTGAATGGTTCTACTTCTACTAGCTTGGTCCAACAATCCTTACATGCTTTGAGGTAATGATATTTACTGTATATAAAAGCACAACTTTCTCCATATTCAATACATGGGATAGCTAAACAAGTTGGAGTGATACGAGCTCTTTGTCTGATTATGTATATGCTTATACGTATAACATAGAGAAGGATAACCATGTAATCTAAGCTATTGATATAACTATTACTGGAATAAGAGTAACATCGACTGTAACACTTGTATAAACTATTGAATAGTAAGTATCCGTAATGAATAGGCAATCATGTTCTATCATTTCCATTACTTTGACTCTATCCTGTGAACTATGAATAGACTGGAATGAAAGGGGTAAGTAAAAAGAAAAAAGCAGAAACAATTGTCTTTCTGTCTTTCGTGAACCTTACCTTTGTGACCCTTTCTTTCATGAACTTGGGTCTTCGTTTTGGCTGTGGAAGCACATTAAATAATGGATATAAAGTTGGTTGGAGTCAAATCCTAAAGCACGTAAGTGAGCCTGACTTGTTGGGTCTCTAATGCCTGGCCTTGTCTATGGCATGCATCGATCGTAAGAAAGACAAATGTAATATCTCTGTCTGTCTTTCGTGGAGCACCATCTTGTTGATGGTTGTGGATGCTCGTAACTAATAAGAAGATATCGTGTTCTAGCTAAGGAGGGTATTAGTGATGTTGTTGGATGAATCGTAAGTAAAACTAAGTGGGACGAGCTGTTGGTTTGAGTGTTCATGAAAGTAAAACCATTTTTTCTTCCTCGTGCCCTGCGTCGGTAGGTGTTCCAGTGGAGCGAGCTATGGAATCCGGAATTGAAAGAAAAAAATCAAATATGTTTCATAAGCGGGACAACTGAAGTAAATAAGGGGTTGATAGCTTACAGCTAATAATCAAATCCCTTACTATGGGCTTGGCAGGTAGGTCCAACAAGTCAAAAGAGTGCCTAGGTAGTCAAGATATAAGTAAAAGCTAAAAGAGTCCCCCTAAATGAAGGAGGTCCTCCAGTGAAACTCAAGGCAGTAGTAAAAACCCAAGGCTTGGGAGTGATGGAGTCACTTGTCTCTCAAAGAGGGCTCCCTGAGGCAGTGCGATAGTGAAAACCCTTGTGTACTCGGTTGAGTGATGCCAAAAAGCTAAGCGCAAAGCGGGGGAGCCAAGCCACCCTATGCTAGAGACAACGAACTTATGAAACCAAATGCTTATTAGCTATGCTCTTTTCACTTACCGAAATGCTTATTACAATTCTTACTTATAGCCCACCTCCATTAAACCAAGCGAGGGTTTACTGAAAGACACGATTTCTTGGAGGGCTTGCTCATATGGCTCTTGCTTCTTGCTTTTACTGCTTGCTCATTGGGGAACGAGGGAGCTAAAGCTTTTAGGGCGGGTGGGCCCAAAAAACCAAGATACTTACCAAAACTTACGGATTAGCTTGAACAGACAGGAGGGAGGGGGTCACTATTTCTGGGTGACCCACAGATGGCAGGGGGGAGCTTTAGCTCCGGTGATTACACAATTATGCTCGGCTCACTTAAAGCAAGGAAGATTGGATGGAGGGAGCCTATACTTAAAGACACGATTGCTCATAAGGAGGGTTACATTTAGATACCAGGCCTAAATTTCACTTACCCCACACTGCCCTAGCCCACTTTACTGAACAACACACTTAGATAACCCTTTTTATATCTATTAGTAGATTCTCTCATTTCTTATGAGCATGTACCACATCATGAACTCGAACACATTATACACCATGTTCCTCTCATAAATTATAGGTGTGCTAAGCACATTCTATTACTCATTAGAAATAGAGTTTGGCCTATGAAGAGAAAGAAGAGCCCTAAGTAGAGATATTGTTTCTCCTCATTAGATACCTCAGTACTTTTCTCCTATGAAGCAAGAGACCTCAGCCCAAGTTAGACAACCAACTATTTGACCAGACCTATACTTACTTATGCATACATATAGAGCTCCCACATTAGGTGATTATGGCGAAACCTGAAAGGAACACAAACTAATCAAACCTACAATAGATATTTGACCTTATAAGAATCTACTAGGTTAGACTAGAGTTTCAAAGTTTTGCACTGTCGAAGGATCGCCGAAGTGATTCAATTTCTTGGAGCAATTTCCCTCTTAAATATCGTTGAAAGGGCTCAAATATTCGCTGTTCAAATGGTTCATTTCCCTCCTGATGATCACCAAAAGTGTTTGGAGAAGCATTAAAGACACATAGCTTAGGCAGCGTATAGACTGGAAGCATGTAGAGTTATGCGGGCAGTGAGAGGGAGGGTGCTTTCATCTTAACCAACTCCTGAAGATAGATTAGTCCCCTTTAAAGCCTTTCTAGGGCAGTTAATATTATCCTGCCTTTAAGCTTGAATTCAAAACCTATGTTTGACCTAAGCAGCTCGCTTAGCTTAGCATAGACCCCATTTTTCCCTCTTCCTTCCTTTGGCGTTGATTGCCACGCACCCTATAAAAATCCATCGCAGTTGAGCCATTCAAACCATCTACAACTAAGTAGAGTTTGGTCTCCGGTGCAAGCAGACTATGCTACTACGCTTTCAACTTTCAGTTCACACCGAATAGAGTGTTATTACATATATAAATAGAATGACTAGAAGAACTTAGCGATCGGGCAATCCCACACCAATCGGCAAGGTTATGCATTTACTTACAGGGTTGAAAGATGCTCTCCCCACTCAAGTTCTTCTCAATCATCGAAAGGAAAGAGGATATTGATTTGCTTCAATCCATCTGGCATATTTTGGCTCCCCCCTCAGCCACAATAACGATAGAATGAAATTGAATCAAAACGGAAGCAACTGAACTATTCCCCTTTTCTTATTCGAGGTCACAAGAACCTACCTATCCATAATCCTGACTCACCTAAAACTCACTATCTATCCATCCTTCACTCCCTCACTCGTCTCTCTTAGTTCCCCACTTATCTCTACTACTAGAGACAAGACCTTTAAGTACAGCCGTATTACATAAGTAGTACTATCGTCTAGGTCTGAGTCTTAGTGAGGACTAGGCCTGAGTAGGTCAGCATCGAATGCTATACTCACTTGGACCGCTTGCTGTTTTTCATCTAGAACAAGAGCAATCCAACTCAAGCCAGTTATCTTAGAGGAATTTGAAGTCTGAAGAAAGTGCTTATCGAGGCATCATAGCAAGATCTAGACCTCATGAAGCGAAGGAGCTAGGCTGTCCTATCCAAGAGTAGGAGCGTTGTAAGTAGCAGTGAGTAGTTAGCCTTAGGCTTGAATCTCATTGCTTCATTCTTGGGAGCTAATCCATATCAATAAAAGTAGGGGAAAGAGGTCAAGCAGTCTATTGAGCTAAGCAAAGGAGGACTTCCGACTTCCCTGTCAGAAGTCCAACCATTCAGTGAGTTATGGAGCTAATCTATAAGCGGTGGAGCTATCCAATCATCAGAACTCGGTGATCGCAAGCAGCAAAGGCTTTTTATTTGCCTTCCTATTGAAAAATTTTCCCTCGCTATGTATACTACACAAGCCCTTGATAGTGAAAAAGTTTCACTTTAGAGGGCTCGACGAAATGATCCCCCCCTCAAAAAGGAATAGCACGGGGGAAGGAAAACCGGGAGAACATTTTGTTACGCTTTAATTTAGTACGAAAAGCCCAATGCTTTCTTAGCCGTGACAACCTTAGAAAGTAAATATTCCACTGATGAACTCAGACAGCTCTAGGTGTGCTACTCCCTGGGTCATTAGTGAAAGTTCCCCCAGATGTGCATGTTCCCGGAACGACATGTGCTATGTTGTCGTAATTATGCCATGTTATCAGTGCTATGAAGATTGAATAACTGGCTAGCCGAAGAAGCAGTTTCACCAATGGCAGATACGGAAAGAGGGTTTGACCACCAAGCATAATGGATATAATCTTAAAGGCAGCACCTAACCTGGATCCATATTTCTTAGCGGCTGGCCGACTATACATACACTCTCCTACGATACTTTCTCTATACACTTCGGTAAACGCGTTTCGTACTTTGACTCGTAACTAGTCAATCTATGTCTATGACTTGGGACACAAACTTCCATCCCTGCTTCCGGCTCCGATACTGCTACTAACATTGTTGTAGGTAGTGCTATTGCTCATTATTCTACAAATGGAATAGGATATGCATATGGTTCGATGGAGTTCGGATGTATGAAGGATGCCACTTGATCCGTCCAAAACCAAAGCCTTTGTAACTTATTTATTTATATTAGGGGCAGAATAATTTCAAGTAGGTGTTTCAGGGTGGGGAGAGGCAAAAGCCTGGGTACAGGTGACATTCGAGTAAGCTTCCCCACCATTGACGGATCGAAACCAAGTTAAGGGACAATAGCCCCCACCCAGCACAGCCGTTGCCCGATTCCGGGTAACATAGCTCCCGCAGTAGATTCCGACGATCGAGATCGGAACCTACCCACACCAACTGCTGTGGTTTTATCCATTGATCTAGTTTATTCATAAGCAAAAGCAACCATTTGATGAGTAACTCAATCCTTCAGGTTTTGCTGCTGAATCCACAAGGCAGAATGTTAAGCGGGAAAGATGTATCCTTTCCAATTCTGTATCCCCTAACAATGGAGCGAGCTGCGAGAGGGGCAGGAGCAAATTCATTTCGAGATTCATAAGTAGCCACAGAGGCCTAGACAAGGACGGGGTAGAGGGGTTTATCCTTTCATCTCTCTTTCTTCTATGTGCCAGAACTGAAAGGATTGAGAGTCAGAACAAATAAGTTCTGGCACATAAGAGAGCAACTTTGATAGCCCTTATGTTTATTGGCAGTGCTAAAGGGTATCGATCTCCCTTTCTATCATTAATTCCTCTCTGGTTCTACTCCTGGAAACAATACAAACATATGGCCATAGTCGAGTGTTTCACTAAAGTGCCTTCGGTTGGTTGGGAGGGTAGACTCAGGTTGGTATTCTTTCTTTCTTCCCTACCCCCAGGTCGAACTAGCTTCCTCGCTACCGGGCCTTAAGGCAGATCGTTTGCTTCCCCTCTCCTCCTATCAGAAAATAGAAATGGGCCAATCAATTTGATATGTTGGAATCCAAACTCGAAGGAAGGTCTATATGGATAGGGCGAATAAAAAGTCAAGGAGTGAATCACCAATGCCACTATATTCATATTATGTATATAAGGGTTATGTTGCCATCCATCGGTGGACATACTGTGCCGGAGAGGATTGAACCATCAAAATACTTCCTTCCATCTAGGTTCCGCCTGAGTTGATGTTTCCCACTTGTTCACAACTGAACCGATCCAATCATATGCTTTTTACTTATCCTCTCGCAGATGTATTAAGACTTAGCCTGACTTGCTAAACGAAATGGTTATTCTCCTCAACTGCTTCTTTCTCGAAGTTCCCATTCATCAACACATGAACTTAAGAGTCTTTCCCAATTGGAACATAAAAGGAAGCTCCAGTGAACCCATCTGAACCTGGCATGAATCAATGATTTAAAGCTTTCCCCACCATCCATTTCTTAAAGTCGAGGAGACCCAGTCCCTTTCGGTACAGTTGATCCTTTGGAACCCACAAGCATAAAGCCCAATTGTATCATATTCGGTTCTTCTCAATGTTGCCTCATTCTGGGTGAGATAGGTGGAGTTAGAATGTGCTATGTGGGTCCGCCCTTGGCTTCGCACTGGGCCGTGTCAGTCTTCAGAGACAGGAAGGAAGTGCCGGTTGGAAGGCCGTAGAAGGGGTTCAGAGCAAGCAGTCTGAGGAGTATAAGTTGGCCCTGATAGAGGTGGGAAGATTGGAAGCCCATAATTTTTTTTCCCATCAAACCATCAATACTTGGAGAAGTGCTTTTAAGAAGATGTGTTCGCCCAAACTGGAGTGAACTCGGGGCGGGAGCAGAGCCAGGGAAGACTTCCTAGGAAAGTCGTTCAGGTGTGATTGTCTCCATAGTTGGGGTTTTCCTTAAGGTGGAATGCTCTTGTCCCCTCTCCCGGACATGAATGCTATTTTCCGCTTGTTAAGGCCCCTTCAGGAAGTAACGAGACCGTTGATATGGAGGTCTTCAAGGAGTCACTTGAGTGGGTTAGGCCGGAAGATTGACTCATATTTTCTTGTCAAATCCGGGCCACATCTTATAGTAGGATTAACGAGTGATGTCGATAGGTGGGTAGGGACAAATGAATCAGTACCGAGAATAGTCAATTTTTTTGAATCACTTCCTATCCAGCCATTTATCTTCCCAACTCCTCCTTTCACTTCAGACCGTATTAGGCAGGGAGGCATGGGTGCACTGCTCTTAGCTGCTATCCCCTCTGCCATAACTGGATGGAAGAATGTAAGTCGAGGAGAGGGAATCGCCTGAATCATAGTTAGTTGCTGGGCCAACTCCAATTCCAATTGATCCAGTCACTTGTCTCCAAAAGCCTGAACTAGATGCCTGGTGACTGCTCCCTAAAGAAATGATAAGAGAGCTTAGCTGCTAAACTCACTTCTCTCTGGCTGGGTGGGGAAGGAGTCGACCTTCAATGAAAGCTGTAGCGATAGGGGATTGCTTCTTTCTTTTCATCTTGAAAGCACTCGACCTGTAAGGTGGGAGGTATGCCCACCCAACGTCTATTAATACTACTATAAGATCATGACCCATATCTCATATATTATCCCAAGGGAGGCACACTTTTATCAACAGTCATTTAGTTCGGGTTGGGAGATCAGGTTCCATTGTACTCACTACGACGAGATCTGTTCAAGCTAACTCTATGCATCTGAATGCAGGCCTTTCAACATCAGATTTCGCCTCTGATCCTCTCCTCTCCACCCCATTCATTAATACTACTATAAGATACAGGTATTCGCCCCTCGGTTGGGGTCTAGCCAACCAAATGGCAAACATCCATCGATCTCCGCTTCAAAAGTTGTTATTATTGATGCTACTTCTACCTTTGCCATTAGTGGTGCTGCTACCTTAGTAGCTGATGCTAGGTAAATAGCATCATATGTAGAGAGATATGCATATTTGCTTCCTGAACCGATGGAATCAACTGCTTCATTTGGACTTGGAACTGATCGAAGGTAAGTTGGTGGGTCGGTGCGTCACTATGAGTCTTACTTCGGTTATAGGTAACATGTTGGGTATGCTTATTGTGTATGCTTTCTAATTATATCATCGGCAGGGGTGCTTATCACAGGTATGCTTACTAAGGTGCTTCTGGTCCAACTGCTTCTATCTATGATGCTACTTAGTCAACTGGTTCTTCGACTAGCCCAACTTATGAATCTACTTATGAATCTTCACCTGGGCCTGGAACTGGGTATGCTACTGTAGTATTGACTTCCGGTCAAGATCCAAATCCATAGCAGCCATAAGCAATAGCAGAGATACCAATAGCCTAGGTTGACCCAGAAGTTGGTCCAGCGCCAGATACAGAGGCATAGCTAGCAAAAGCAAAGGCATAAAGGCAGAGCTAGCTAGAGTATCATCAGCAAAGGCATATAAGCCATCCACCTCGCAGTGGTGCTTAAAATGTTGCTTCATGGATAGGATCTATGGGATCTACTTGTGCTTCTTCAACGACTACTTCATCTACACCTGGAACTGAAACTACTTAATCTGGATAACGGTCATCTGTATCTATGCTAGGCTATGTATCTACTACTACTACTACGTGGTACATATGCTTACATACGTGATTGTGTTGCTGGGACTGGTGAATATGCTACTTAGGTGTCGTCCGTAGCCTTTGCATCTGTAGGTTATACTACTAGCTTTGATTTTGGTCCAACATGTGCTGAACCTGGATATACATATGTTGGCTATTGGTACTCGTATTAGTGAATCCATTAACCGTACAAGGTAAGCTACAGGATCTGTCTATAAAAGTAAATCTACACCTGGTAGCTTTGGATCTTGACCTGGGACTAGAAGGGATGCTATCTTTACTACGTGTGTGCTACGTGTGCTTTCTACCCTTGCCTCTGCGGCATAAACTTATACGACTGCTGCTAGATTTGGATCTGATTCAAGGATGCTATAGCAAGCTTGACCATGAGGATGCTACAGCAGGCTCGATTGTTAAGGAGAGGATCGATAGGGTGAGGACCATTAGGGGCTCGACTGCTAAGGAGAGGGTGAGCTTGTCGAACTCTCGACCTATGACAGAGGTACGAACGCTCGACTGTTAAGGAGAGGGGCTCAACTTTTAAGGCTGCCATAAATTTTTCACTCGACCATAAGGGATGGAGTCACTCACTATTCATATGGTGAGGGATTTATCGCTCAACCATAAGGGAGAGGGCCACCATCGCTGCCATCGATTTCTTGCTCGACCATAAGGGACGGAGTCACTCACTATTCATATGGTGAGGGATTTATCACTTGACCATAAGGGCTGCCATCGACTCGCTAATTCATATGGGTGAGGGCTACCATCAACGATAAGCGGCTCACCCCCCTACCATTTACCCACCCACCCCAATCCCCGGTGAGGAGCGAAAGCGCTTAGCCGACCTAAGAAGGGCGAGGAGCGAAGCAGCAGGTAACATTCTCACTAATATGACCTGAAAGACCTATTGGATTCTATTCTCAGTACTTTTATCCCTAAAATGTTATAAGGTGGGCATGTTCCGACTGAGATGAAGCTGCTCTGGTGGAAAGATGAAGGCCTCCAATGAGCAGAGCAACTAATACGTATAGCCTAAATCAAGTAGTAATATCAGTTCAATCCTTCATCCTCTTTTTCATTTTATTTCTCTAGCTGGGAGCTCCTTGAGCCCTGCCTTCCTTGATTGCTTATTGGGTGGGGGGCTTATGGTTCTTCGCAATAAATGCCTCTCCCTAATGGTCGAGCCTGCTTGTGCATGATGGCGGCCCGTTGGTTGAGTCATGCTTACGCATCCTTTGTTTCTGTTGCTTCTACCTATGCCTATGCTTTCGCTCGATCAAATGCACATGCGATGGGTGGTTATCAATCAATGACTCGGTAAACCATTTGCTTTATATCTCCACCTGGATCTAGATCTGCTGCTGGAATATCTACAACAGGGTTCAAACCTCTAGATTGAAATCTGCTGCTCGAACTGTCTTTGACCCATCGACACAGGAGCATACCTGATACCATCTGATACCATACAGGAAGGAAATACGACCATAGCATAACATAACCAATCAAGACTGTATACATATGGTTACGGAACGAAGCTAACCTAGGCATTTTCCACTATTAATAAGGCTCATCTTATTAACACCCATACTTGGTATTATTACCTTCCTATATGGACTAACCCATTGTACATTAGATTATTAGAGACCTAAGGCCTTTAGATATGATTCTAATGCTCTTTATCCCACAAAGAGCAACGTATGGTATGTCGTGGTGTTTATGGTTATCCGGGACGTTGTTCTTTTCTTATCTAGATCCGGCCGTCGACGTCATGCTTGCTTCTACATGGTCTGACTGAGGCATAACATCTTCTACTTATATATCGCTCTCCAGAATTGTGAAACACTACATTGCTAGCTGATGTTGCACTTTTACGAGAGTGCACTATGAATAATCACCGGTAAACCCACTTTATCACGATGATCAGCTTGGAATGCCATGTTCTGAATTATCTGGTAGTCGTTACGCTTCCGAGTGTCTCTGGCATGAAACTAACAGTCATTGATCCCGCCTGCCCTAAAATAGTAGCAAGGTTACTATTATTCTGCCAAAGATTCTCTTTCATGGGAAGCGAGTGACCAGTTATCATGTTATCTCCTCGTTGTATCCATGCTCGAGTGTATGCAAGAGTAGATATGATTGGTCTATGGGCACCAGTTCATGTCTCTCTGTTAGTACTCCACCCATCTGTTTTATGAATGTTTATGAAAGTTATGGGGCTTTATCGATTGACTCTTTTATTTACTCCGTTACTTCTGTCTTTTCTTATGGCTTTCAAACTAGCTCTTACAGAAGGTACCTTGCAGGCTCTTGAATTGGAATTCACTCTGCAAATGGTGGATCTTTATCTGGGACTAGGACTGAATTTTCATCATATTATATAACCGTATCCACAACACCCTTGATACTTTTTCCTATCTTACTTATATTACTTATACTGAAGCAACCACCTTTGCAGCTTAATAATATGCATCTTTCTGGACAAGCTTTCTAATGAATGGCTATGAATCTTACTCTTGAACCAAAAGGAATGCTTCGTGAGGTGCTACATCACATTCCGCATCATAGCAATGCATTAGGGCCCGGGGTCTTTTATTTTGACTCTACTGTCTCTCCCACCTCTGCTCCCACTATAGCTTCTATCTCTGTGGGATTATGTACTGATAAAAGGGAACTCGGTCCCCAGTCAATAGGTGTGGGATCTCAATCTTAAGGTTTGGCTCAGTAATAGTTAAAGATCGGTACAAATCGACCCGTATGGAAGGGACACTAGACAAGCTTACACTGGCATGGGAGCTTAGCGATATTACGGCAATGTGAAAACTTATATGTCACTCAAGGCTACCTAGCAGTTAGGTAATTGACTTATTATACCTAAATAAAATTCAACTGGCTAATTCACTGCTTTTTAACTCTGTCTTTGCAACCTAAGGAATGCTTATGAAAGTCGTAATCCTGTCCAGGCTCTCAATCTATAACTACTGGTTGAGAATCAACGGGCTCTGCTCCTACCTTTGCAGGATCCAATTTCATTTAGTATATTGGCACGTGATCTATATCTCCAACTACTGGGACTGGCTCTCTCACTCGAACTAGGACCGATGACTAAGCAGCTGGATCAACAGATTCTGGGTCAACAACTGGTTCAACGGATGCAACTGTTAGAGAAACTTCAATAGGCGTTTCAATGGGTGCTACTTCAATTGCTTCTGGGATAAATGGGTCATTAGCATCATCAACTAGCACATTCATGGGTTTTCCCACTCGACCTGCTCGAACTGACTCAGATGCAGCTAGCATTGCCGTTGGTGGTTATTTAAATGAAGTGGGCTCTGCTACTACTCCTCGAAGGGATGGATGCAGGGACTCCAACGGGGTATTTGTATTGAAGGACATAATAGTTTGGTATAAGACCGGTCCTTGCTCCAATTCCTTCATAAAGCGGCTAAACCCCTTACGGTGCAGTATGGGATTCACATTTCTTTGTTTCTACCTATAAAGCCTGGTGTTTTCTCTGAGGGGGATATGATGCTAGAAGATGGTAGGATCATAAGTCTTTAGATCTTCATATTTCCATGAACGCATACTCAAACTTTTTGAATAGCTGCATGCATTCTTCTTTTTCCTTTTGGGATAGAGTATGAGATAGTTCGATCATTTTTGGGTATACATTCAGGAAGGTAAGGCTAAGGTCCAATAAGTAAGTGAGGGCTAAGTGCGATAGGAACCCTGATAACTGTTATGAAATAAGAAGGAGGGCTACAGAAGGTTTAGATCCAATAGTGCAATGAGGGCTTAGTTCCTTTTTTAAGTTGTATCTTATGCTGGAAGATGGAGGTGTCATATGTTTTTCAATATTCATAGGACCAGGCACAACATCCTTAAACTCTTGAAACAGATCCAAGTATTTATTGGTGTCTACCTCCTCTAAATATCCGGATAGATTTATACACTTTGGATCATTTGATGTACCAAGATTATGTGGATCTACATTGTTAGACTCAGGCTTGACTGTTGGCTTGATTGGCACATCATTCCTATCAAAGAGTTGTTCTAAAGGGACAAGACATTTAGGTATAAAGTTTGTCTTTAACTGAAAGACTTTGTGGCCTGCAATCTGATTCAATAACTTTGTTCTGGGATCATCTTCTTCATTAGTCAACTGCTAATTATCAGGTGCTTGATTCTCCTGGTCAATCTATGTGGTAGATAACTCCTCTATTATTTCAAATAATATTGTTATCTGTTGATCATCTTCGAACACCTACCAGTGTCTTATATTATCTGGGATAGAGGGCCTGTATCTCATCTCTATTTAATGCTTCAATTTAGGAATAGGAGGAGGTTTTAATGTGCTTGCAGCTATAGCTAAAGCATCAACTTGCTCATTTTTCTCTCTGCGAATAACAACTATAGTATAGTAAAGGTATCAAATAAGTTTTCTACTATATACCAGACATAATTTCTATATGACCTCATCTTGGGATGCTTTGTTTAATACACCTTGTTTATTTTTTGGGTTACCATCTCTGAATCTCCAAATACTTTGATATCTAATGCACCCATTTTTCTAGTAGCTTCAAGGCCTAATATCAATGCTTCATACTCGGTCACATTGTTGGTGGTGTAAAATGAAATCTTATGTGACAAATTGATAGTGTTACCTTGAGGGGATGTAAAATCAATACCAAATCATGCCCCGTTCTTCACGTATGCTTCGTCAAAGAACAATGTACAAAGTCGTTTTTATTTCTTTGGTTCTTCTGATGTAAGTTGCTTATTTTCGGGATAGTCTGGATTCAGTGAAATACTGCAGGCACATCAACTACCACTATGTCCATTAGAATACTCTTCATAGGGAGTTGTGTGAGAGTAACCACCATATCTTTGATTAGGCCAGGACATTTTACTTTCTAGGAATCAAAGGAGTATAGATCACAATAGAGTTTGGTGATTTCCAATCCAAGCTTTTACTAACATATTTGGGCATGAGATTGTGGGATGCTCTTGAATCAAGCATGCAATTATGCAAGAGCTTATCATGCACATTAAAGGTTATATAAAATGGTGGAATGAAATAACATCTCTATTCTACATGAGGTCCAAAAAGGATAGTAGGTCTTTCCTCTTGGATATTCAAAGAGTCTAAGTGGGAAATGGAGTCTGGAACTTTCATAAGTTTTTTTATTTGGGGTTTTCAAGAAGGTGTGTCTAGCGAGTTTTGGAGGTGTTTGTCTTTGGGAGTTATATAGAGGAATCAGGCAAAGAATGGCATTCCACGATCTTACCACCCATGGAGTGGAGATAGAGACATTTTGTTCGAGATCCAGTTTGCGCTTGTGATCCAACAAGTCCTACTAGTCTATATATAGAGTAAGCCCTATGAAAACTTACTTTAGTCTTAAGCAAGTTCAAGCCTTACCCCTAAGGCCTACTTAAACTGAATATCTTATTATTGGTTAATCTTCAGAGAGTAAGATCTAATTGGAGAATCAAATTTGTACCTACTCTTAGTCCATGCACTTAGTTCTGTGGAGTGAAGATCATCAGCTGTTGCCGTTCAAGCCCGAACTGGACCTAGCTTAAGTCTTTAGCCTATTGGTGGAATACTGGAATTACCCCTATGTGGATGGGAAACAAGCCTAAATATACAAAGATTATTATTCTAAGTCCCACCCGGAGATGGAACTCACATTTTGATTCTTTTTGGTCCAGCGGCAGAGAAACAAGCCTTAAATACAACCCTGCTAGTCTGTACAGAATCAGAAGCCCTATTAACTAGAATAGCTGAAGTCGCCTATTTGGACCTGCTGGACTAGTACCCCATTGGGTGGAAGGCCTTAATAAGCCCCAGTGCCAGAGAAACAAGCCTTTCAATAGAGTTTCCATAGTGAATATCATCAGCTGTAAAGCTCCCTATTGTGGACTAGCTGACCGAAGTATTTCCGTTTGGACCTGACTAGTACCCCCTATTTGGATGGAATGCAAGCCCTAGAGTCTTTATTGATACAACAAACTATATTTAGCCTCACTTAACCCACTTAGGAATGAATGGATGCCACCTCTTGCTTGAATAATGAATGCTTAGTCAGTTAGTGGTAAGTAGGTAGGTATAGATATCAATGCAGCACTATCGCTATTTCACCTTGTCAGCCTACTTGATGAATGGAAGTGGATGGGTTGCACAGGAAAGGAGGAACAACCCGGCGTGGGTGGATCCTCGGAACTGCCCTATTCATGAATTACTGCCCCAGAACTGATGAGATCAGATCAGATTATGGAGTGGGGTTGGCACTTAACTCAACAACACTTGCCTTCCGCCAGGAAGAGGAGGGTAGGCATGGCATGATGCTATGAACCCCCTACCTTGGTTCCACACAACCTCTTTACCCACCTTAAGACCTAGACCTGGTAGCCCTCACTTGGATGAATTAATCGAGTGGGGACATTTACCCTTCTCTTATCAGGACCGAATCAACCAACCTTCTTTAACCGCCGAATAGAAGCAACAAATGGATCGGGCCATAAACCACTAGCCTATCTTCATTACTGGATCAGCCATAATTCCCTAGAATCCTCGTGCCCAAACTGGGAGGATTCAAGTCCTTGTGCCCAAATTGGAAGGACTAGGAAGAGACCCAGAGACATATCACTTTGCAAAGAAAGAAGAGAACAAATGAAAATGAAAAGAATAAGGGAATGGTAGGAATCCTATTGATTTTATTGCTGAATTCATAGATTGAATTTAATGGCATAATGTCAGGAAGATGAGATTATGAAGCTCTTCACTTAATCCATGGGCGAGCATACTAAATATTGGTACGATGGCCTCCCTCCAGAGTAAATATCTTCGTTCCATGGAATTTCTCGTTATTTAAAAAGAAGCATGGTGGAATATCTATTTTCATGACTAGGGTTGAATCATGTATATATAAATCATCAACATTCATGAGTTATTGGAGCTTCGGGAGTGATAGGAAGTTATTTGTAGCATAACTAGTGAGGTCCCATAATGCACATGGGGGTATGTTATGAGTGGGTGCATTGGTCAGGGTGGCCATGGCTAATATGGTAGTAATTGAACTCCCAAGCTTCTTATTCTTGTCCCCAACCCTTAGTGTATTCTTCCCATTGGGTTGTATAGTTGGTGGTTGCTGTGGTTGTAGTGCTAGGTAGGTGTGCATGGGTCGAACCTAATTTGAGATTGACTAGGGGGTAGGTACCATTGACAAGGGTTGAGGGGCAAGGATTGGTTCCAAAGGCACACGTTGTTGAGGGAGGCTATGTGCCAAAGGAATGGGTGGATGAGATGGGTGAAGGTATCATATTGGAATCCTGAGAGTAAGGTTAGGCAAACTTAGTGTTTCCATCACTAGGGTGTTGACCATTCCAGGGGGAGGGTAAAGGAAAGTTCTTTAAGTGAATGTAAGCCATGACCTAGGGATCCCACCCCACCCAAGAGCTAATGAAACCAAAGTAGAGGGCATCCTGGATGGTTGAGATGAAGGTTCAATCACTGAGGTAGGTGTGGGGTTAGCCAGTTTTTGGGATGAAAAGTAATTGTACACATGCTAGATGCGCTAGGTATTAATACTATAGGAGGTGGAACATATTAGGTACCTAGTAAGGTGGAGTCTTTCAAAACTCCGGGGCGCATGTTAGTGAAGGAGGATATGGTTTGGTTTCCATCAAGTGTAGGAATAAGATTGTTTGGATTAAGCTAAGATTTTGGATCATAGTAAGTGACTTGATCCACGGTTGTGATCTTTCCATTATGGGGAAACATCATTGTGCAAACCAAAGGCATCCTTACATAAGAGAGAACAGCACCTAAAGGAGTTACAGAAGCTACGAGAGCAGATCCAGCAAACACATAATATGCAGATCCAAGAGTTGGACCGGAGCTTTAGAGAGAGAAAAAGGAGAAATCCAATAGCCTTTATAGGATGTAAAATAATAGTACTAGCTTGCAAATTGAAAACACGGGATTGGAATCATATTCGGTTACAACATCTATATAATCTCCGTGAGCACTCGAATAAAAGCGGTATTCCTCAAATCGTAAGCAGTACCAGTTTCAACATATGAATCATTAGAGACAGCAGGCCCAATAGCGAGAGCAACAACCTTAGGAAGCTTGGAATCAATAGTTGAACCATTACCTCTTTCTATTAATCATATCTATGGGGTAGCTCCCTCTATGGTGAGTGTAGGCGGCATCGTATCAATGTGTTATTCCTTAGCATCCTCTGTGAGCAACCAGAAAATTGAGAATGATAAGAAGGACGAGGATCAGAACCAAGTGGAGTATAGAAATTACCATCGGCAGAAGATGGTGAGCCATCAAACAGAAGGAACGGAGATGCAAGTAAGTGAAGGTAGCTCCAAGCATTCTAATCTCAGTTTCGTTACTCCAATCCTATTTCTAAACCATATTTCTATCAGTAAGCATTTTCAAAATAGCTAGTTCAAAACTACTAGGCATCATCCCTCGCTTTGCTTGGGAACTTATAACTCACAACTGGAGAAAATCCTACTTCAATCGGCTATCAGCAAATAGTAGGCTTAGCGGGAGATCCTAGCTAGTACCGTTGAGCAGAACTAGTTGCGTAGTATGAGTAATTCCCTCCAATCATGATTAGTGCACTTGGTCAATCATCTGAATGAAAGCTTCGATACCGAGGGGAGCAACATATGGGGGTGTGGCAACAAACTACTTGTATTTATAAGTTCACGGTGGATTCCTTCCATCCTTAGGAGCTTCATAATTAGTTGAATATTGAGAGGCAGATTATTGGGCAAAACCAAAAGCACGAGAATAGGCAGAACTTACTCAATCGTACCAACATGCATTTCTTAGTGCCGATGAACCACTTAAGTACTCATTCATTACTCCTCAGCCATTTCCCTCGGATCTACCTCGGAGAATCCTTATATTACGTGGTAGGATAGCCTAATTATCGAGTTGTAGCAGAAATAGTGGAAATGGTATTTAGTTTTGGTTCAAAAGTGACTGAACTGGAAAGATGAAAAGCTTATGGTTAAAACAGAAGAATCAAAATTGGAGGTACTGCCACCAACCATTCAGAAGGTACCCCTATTGACTCGTACGGGTTACCCAATGATCCCTAGCTTTTATCCATCATCCATTACTATACATGAATAAATGTCATCAATTGGTTTAGCAGTTGGGGCAGGACGAGGTAAAATAGAAATCATGGTTAAAGCTACTAACGGAGGAATCTAATAAGCATTCTAATCTCAATTGGTTCAATCATATCATGAACAATATCGGTAGGAGCAGGCACCTTCTTAGTAACAGTAGCTATAGCGGGTTAACAAACAAATAGATATAGATAAGAGAGTTACCAAACACAGGCATTCTATGCTCAGGTGGGTTGGAACATGTCACTCGGAAAGCAAGGTAGACATTTCCAATCCAAGAGCCTTTATTCGTAGCATTCTTTTTGAGGAAAGGGTAAAGCTTTTAGCTGGAACGACAAAGTGTTAGAAAGCAACTCCTAGGCAAGAAGGCTCAGTACCGGGTGAGAGAACCATAGGAGTAGCTTTTTCCAGGTGCGTAAGGGTAAATGGTCGCATATTGATAACTTTCATTCCAATCATTTCTCATTCCTTTCCTATTCCCTGGGAACCCAAGTAAGCCTTTCAAAGAATATATCATTGTAAACCAATATCTCTTTCTAACTGTTGAACAACCTTGCCCCTGGCTCGAAAGGGAACCCTATCACTCATCTCATTCCCCAGGCACTCAATTCTAGCAGTTGGGGCATCATACCTACGAGCAGGAAAAGCTGGAAGTGGTGGAGTATAACAACTAAAGCCAGGTGGTAGAGAAGAGAGAAAGTATAACAGAGGTTGGTAATCCCCACAAGTTTATTACTCACTGGTTGTGGCATTAATATGGCTCGGTGATAAATCCTTTCTATTTCCAACTGGAAAATGATAGCTATCGGACAACTAGAGGAAGGTGGCAGAAAGCGGATGAATCGAAATATTACTCACGAAGCTCAGGTACGCATCTCAACATCTCTATCGGTTATCAGTTATCAGTTTGAAACAGCATCTCTTTTCTCTAACTATCGTTACTTCTCTATCTTTTCTATCATCAGCTGGGGTACACTCATTCATTGAGATTGTTTCGGGAAGCAACCCTTCCTTATCTCCATTGGTTCGGTGAGCTCAGTGATATTGGTGGGAAGTTTGAAACCATAGGAGCTTAGGAACGTTATTATCATGGTGGGTAGAGCAAGTATCTCTATTGGCAGGTATAGCTAGTCGACATTATTAAGGAAAAGAGGGTGAATCGGGACTGGGAAGAAAGGGCCTTACTTTACTGTGCTAGATATCGTTTTGGGAGGCGGGGGCTGGGTTCGAACCTGCAGTCTTCAGGCCATGGGCCTGACGAGTCGACCAATTACTCTACCTCGCTATCGTTCGTTATTATCCTTTTATTACTAGGCTATACTATTACCAATGATCCCTTAATACCTTATTAGGCAGGTCTTGATCACTGCGAACACTTGACCCTGATAGCTATGAAGATCCCAGGCAGTACCTTGATTTGAGCGAAAGGTTATACCTCACCCCAGAGAAGGGAAGAGAAGATCGAGTAAGTTAATCGGTCTACACTGATGGTCATTATTTATATATGTAATTATGCTTTCTTCATTATATCTTTCTCTAGTTACCCAAATGGTATAGTTTTTGGCGTGATTTTCTCTACGTAGCTGTCTTTTCCTTGTTCACATTATCTCTCTATCATCCTTCTCCCCCTCTCTTTGATTGCATATGGGAGAGGGGACGTTTTTCGGTCGACCGAAAACACCCTACAATGACAAGAGTTTCTCTTCGGGTCATGCACTTATCATATCTCTCTATCACTATCCTGAGGTACGGGCCAGTATCCGTTCCGGTCGTGTTAAGGTTGTTTGTTTCCCCCCCCCGTAACACTGTGTAAAGTAAGCAAGCTGTGGGGGGAGGTTGACGGGGTCCCCCGCACATAAGTACAGTAGGCATTGTAGAGAAGGTGGTAAGAAGGAAGCATGATTTCTTCTTCAGAAGGTAAGCTCTATCAATCCTGGGCATAAACCCACCCCATCGTCTGCTTATGGTAATAGCTTCTTCATGGTAAGGTCTTAAACCCACCCCTGGTTGTTAAGGCAGTGAAGTAATGGAAGAACGGAAAAGGCTTTCTTTGTTCCTTACTCACTCTGCCTTCGCTTGTTGGTCCGGGCGGGCTATGCTCCTATTTCCATATCTTATTATGCTACTGGTGGTTATGCATAGGAAACATAATTGACAATGAAATCCTTCGTGCAAGAACAGAGAAGCCACTACTCGACAATGGCAAATAACTTTGGAATAATGGCAGCTAAGGTGAAGAATCTGGAGTGGGTGCCTACCTGACCTATGGATCCCCCCGACCTGTCTGTTGACATTGAATGAAAGTGACCGAAATGAAAGCCCCTCACCCAATAAGTTACTTAGTTCCCTTATTGCATATGAAATATTGCCTAGCTTGATGGTGGAAGCGTAGCAAAGCGAAGCTTGTCTCCCAGGTTGAAGCGTAGCGACGAAGCAAAGTGTGTAGAATGAATCCCGTAGTACTTGTTGATTGGACTAGGGCTTAGGGCATGACTACAGTATAACTTATAAAGCTAACGCGTTACTGTACTTTAGATACTGTTTTATCCACGCTATTCTTTATATGCCTCTATGGTGGCATATTCTCTCTGTCTCTGACAGGCTATGTATGGCTTTCAGTCGTTTCACTACGTGCATCACGCCTCTTTGGGAAGATGTGGTATATCGATCAATTACTATCAAGCATAATAAACATCCTGGGGCTATTGGAACAACCTCCTTCCTGTAAATAAGAACTTCCCTTTGTAAACTTACTGGTCTGGCGGGGAATGAGGTTTTTATATCGGCATCCTGTCATATCCCAGTAGGTAATGAGTTTCTACCGCCAAGGCTCCTTCCAGTCTCTGGCCCCCCCATTGAACGAGGGTGTCTCAGCCGACAAACATCTTCCGGTGGGGGAACGGAGGGGCGAGGGTTTATGAAGCATTATGTCTCTCGATGATGTTTCTCAATTAGGGAGGGATATGAATACCGCTAACGAGAATTACCCACATTATGTGGCATTAGGTGAGGTGGGCGCATTAGGTTGAGCAATACTGTGTGGCTTTTGCATTGATAACACTTGTCCCCATTAGAGGTAGGGTAGGTAGGGCGCTGTCGAAAGAGCGATGGCGTTTAGTTCTTCAAGTTGATGGCGGCCTTTTAGTCGAGCGTGCTAACGCACCCTTATGGTCGAGCCTGCTGTAGCATCCTCTCACTCTCCCCGGTAATCGAGCAATAATTTTCCCGTGGGTCATTCTTTATATATGTAATTATCTCTCTTATCGGTCAATAATTACATATATAATATATGCATTCACGCTCTATCGATCGAATAATGAATTCGATAGCATAATGACATATATAATATATGCACTGTGTCTGCTTCTTCCAGTAGTGTCGAAATGACGCGTAGAGAGAATAAGAGCGACAATGACGTAATTACGTATATAATATATGCATGATCTGCTAAAGCGTCTCTAATGGCGCGAATCGAATATGAAGCAGAATCGGCTGCTCGGCAGGGGAAATGCGTAATGACATATGCCCATAGATTGTCTGCTAAAGCGTAATTACGTATATAATGAATGAACGCATAATGACATATCTCATTCATAACTTCACGTACAAGGACAAGGTCCTTCGTGATTGATCGATTGATGGGTGCCGACCACGCCATCAAAGCGGTGTGAAGCAGGTTCAATGCCTGCAGAAGGGTGAGGAGCGAAAGCGCTCACCCACCTCAATCCCCGGTGAGGAGCGAAGGCAGCGGATTCTCAGGGTCTAATCTGACCGGAAAGACCCGTTGGATTCTAGTTCTCTTTTCCTGCCAACCAAGGCCCGGTAGGGTGAGCTTGCCGAACTCTCGACTTCAGGCCGCCATCGACTCAGCCGAGGAGGTTGAGGCCGCCATCGACTCGGCCGAGGTTACGAGGTCGAGGAGAGGGCTAACATGCCTAGCCCTTAAGGTGGTGGATAGTTTGTATGTACTTAAAGGTAAGGCAAGGATCTAAAGGGTTCATAGGCAGAGTGCCGTACCGACAAAGCATTCATTAAGCAAGTGTTATCAAAGGAATATACTAGGTCTTCTGAAGCCCGTCCATCCAACAAGGCTCTTTGATGGACCACAATCAAGCCATCCGGGGCAGTGAAAGCCATCCAGCAGTGAAAGATATAAGCTAAAGGGAAAACCACCACCCTATGGGCTACTCACCCATAATCCATCCAGCAGTTCCATGATATCTGCCTAAAGGTTATAGCTTGAATGACTCAATCTATCCAATCTGGCAGTTCCTTCCACACAATGACTAAGAAGCTCCTCTATTGTAACCCCACCTACCCAACCCAAGTATGATTCTTTGAGCAAGTGTGTAGTTAAACGCCTTCCCTTTGTTGAACGCCTATCTATTCTGAGGAGATAGGTGAAATTCTTCATTATTATTCCCACCATCCTATCCATCCAAATATTTCTAAATTCTCCCACGAACATGCAACCCTGAGAATATAAACCCAGTCAAATGCAGTACGAGCAGAAAAAGCAAAATCAACACGATCATCAGCAAGTATAGAAGCAGGTTCAGTGTGGTCTAAGCCCTTTGGTCGGGGTGAGGGTGAGCCAGCTGAACTCTCGACAACAGGCCCAAAGGGTGCTAACACATGCTCGACTAAAAATACGCCATTGACTTGGCTGTGGTTACGAGGTCGAGGATAGATTACGAACCCACTCTCTCGACCAAAGAAGGGACAAAGTCACTCACTATTCATATGGTGAGGGGGAGGGGCCCCAAAAGAGAGCAACTCAAAGAACTAAAAGGACACCATTGCTCCATTGGTGGGAACATTATACCCAAAAGAAGAGTGGTACCTGGAAGAATTGATAAGGCAAGGCAGTAAAGAGTTAGTAACATTCCCGACTAACTAAGTGCATTCATATAGATGCCATACCCTTGGCAGATTCCTAAAGGAAAGTATTAGTTATAAAAGGCATCTCCTGGCTGTTTGGACATCATATCCTATCAATCTGAAGCTTGTCCCCATTATCTAACTCACCTCATTGTGTAACCTGCATTGTAAAGCTCTTTGTGTCTCTGTAGGAGTATCGACATGTATTATTCCCCTCACAGGAGTAGGCATAGGAACCCTGTTCCCTACATGGAGTGCAAGGGTAATGGGGAAAGTGTTAATGAGAAATGGGGATTTAAGGGAATGCGTGAATGTGAGAATGTGGTCCAGGTAGTGTGTAGCGTATTGTTACGTTAAAGGGTAAGATTGAAAGGGGAGGGCACAACCGCCCTCCCCGTGCCACCCCGACGGCCTGCCAGCCTACCCGGGGTGGTCGTCTGATTCCCGGAATCAGACAGCCACCCCGGGCCAGCCGCCGGGTTGGTGAGGGGTGGGAGGCCGCACCCCACCCTGCGCCACCCTGGTGGCCTGCCGGCTCACCCGCGGTGGCCGTTCGATTCCCGAAATCGGACGGCCACCCCGGGTGGGTCGGCGAGCCGCCGGGGTGGCGCAGGGTGGGGCTCAACCGCCCACCCTGCGCCACCCCGGCGGCCCGTCAGCGTGCCCGGGTGGCCGTCCGAGGGGGTAGGGAAGTTTACGGGGGAGGGCAGGGGGGTTATGGCGAGGGGGTGGGGGGGGTTACGGGGAGGGGGCAGTGGCGGTTACAAGTGTGGTTACAAAGGAGGTTACGGGGAGGGGGCAGGGGAGGTTATGGGGGTGGGTAGGGGGGAGGTTACGGGGATGGGGGGCGGAGGGTTACGGGGGGCGGGGCGGGTGGGTGGGTTACGGGGGTGGGTAGGGGTTACGGGGAGGAGGCGGGGGGGGGGGGGTTTACAGGGGTGGGTAGGAGGAGGGCCGACGGGTGTTACGGGTTAGGGGTAGGGTTACGTGGAGGTAGAGGGGTAGGGTTACGGGGGCGGGGTGGGGTTACGGGTTAGGGGGAGGGTTATGGGGGGTAGAGGGGTAGGGTTATGGGGGGGGTAGGGCGAGGGTTAGGGGGGGGTTAGGGGGTAGCGCCGAGGGGTGAGGGTGGGGTAGGGGTAGGTTTTGGTGGGGCACCCAAGGGGTCGGGGGGCTAGGGGAGGGGTGAGGGGGAGTGGTTGGGGGGTTAGTGGTGGGAGGAAGCAATAGGTGTAGGGGGAGGGCCGAGGGGTTGGGGGGGTTATGGAGGTGGCTGGGGGCTGAGGTCGAGGGGGGGGGGGTTATGGGGGAGGGTGGTGAGACAGGGACGAGGGGTGAGGGGTGTTAAATGGGTAGGGTGAAGGGGTAGGTGGGGCAACCAAGAGGTGAGGAGGGGTGAGGGGTGTTAAATGGGTAGGGTGAAGGGGTAGGCGGGGTGACCAAGAGGTGAGGAGGGGCGGGGGTAGAGAGACGGGTGAGGGTAGGTTGGATGGTGAGGGGGAGCGAAAGGAGGGGGACGAGGGAAGGTGGGGTGAGGAGGAGGGGAAGGGTGAGGGGTAGGGGTAGGAGTGGCACGAGGGGTGAGGGGGAGAGGTAGGGGTAGGGACGGGGGGAAACGAGGGGTGAGGTGGGGGAGCGGGGAACGGGAGTCGAGGAAATGAGGGGTGAGGTGAGGTGAGGGGGAGGGGAAGGGGAGTCAGGTAGAGGGGCAGGTGGGTGGCTCCAGGGGAGTGAGATAGGGGGGCCGGGTAGGGGTGACGGGGTCGTGTGGGGTAGGGAAGTGGGGCAGAAGGGGGGTTGAGGGGTGAGGGGGAAAGGGGTTGCTGAGTTTGGGGAGGGGCCCCGAAGGGTGTGCGAAGGGAGTGGGTGGCTGGCCGATTGCAAGATGGGGTTACCCTGGGCCCACCATGCTCACGTCGGAAATATTTATTAATTTGGTTGACAAAAAATTTTAAGTTTATAAAAAAAATCTAGTGGTCGGTCGATTGTAGGATGGGGTTGCCCTAGGCCCACCATGCTCATGGCAGAAATATTTCTTAATTTGGTTGACAAAAAATTTTAAGTTTAGAAAAAAAATCTACTTCATTAAACTAATTTAATATGAGAAATTTCAAGGAAAAAAATTTAACTAACCTTTCAATTGCGGGAATTCTTCATTGAATATGTTGTTGATCCCAATGTAGCTGCTCCACAAATTCGCTCCAAGTCTTTTAACGAACCTCAGCAAACCTTGATGTAACGTGAGTAATAGTGATAATGGAATATATAGGTGAAACTATGGAGATGTTTTATCGTACGGTGAATGCGGGATTAATTAGTTTTAATAAATTTTAACATGTTAATTTTTTTATGGCGATGAATGAAAATATGATAAAGCGAACAATATGGAATTGTTTTAACATGTAAATATTATATAATTTGACTATTAAAATAATTTAGGTAGAAGTTGTAGTTTATAATTTTAACTTTAATGATTTATTTCATAAAAAATATTAAGTTTACATTTTTCATTAAATTGCATAATAAAATAATGAAATGAAATGAATCTCACAAACTTTTAGGAGGGAAATATTTTCATGAAATTTTTTGGTTGGAAAATTTTTGGAGGGAAATATTTTCGCGAAATTTTTTGGGAGGGAAATTTTTGGAGGGAAAATTTCATTACCTAAGCTATATAATATCTTTAGGAGACTCTTCATTTTTATTATTCAACATATTCTATTTGAAAGGGATGGATTTTCCTGATAGTGAAGTTTCAATTTATACAGCATCGACATCTTCATCGCGTAACAACTCTATTCATATGGATGAATATAGCGGGAATTCTTCCACTATGAATAGAAAGTCAATTCTTCCACTTAGTCCTGATCCTAAGGACTATGAGAGCAGCACTGATGAAAGAGGGGATGGAGAATTTCAAATAAATAAAGAGTCACAGATTCCACTTAGTCTGAATTCGAAGGACTATGAAAGCAGTAGTGATGATGAGCTTGATGACAAATTTCAAAAGAATGGAGTCTCACGGTGTCCACTTAGTCCTAATTCTATGGACTATGAAAGCAACAGTGATGAAGAACAAGATGGTGAAGTTCAAAAGAATGGAGTGTCACGGTGTCCACTTAGTCCTAATTCTAAGGACTATGAGAGTAGTAGTGATGAAGAGTGTGATAACAAATTTGAAAAGAATGGAGTGTCAAAGTGTGCACTTAGTCCTAATTCTAAGGACTATGAGAGCAGTAGCGATGAAGTGCATGATGATGAATTTCAAAAGTATGGAGTGTCACAGTGCCCAGTTAGTCCTAATTCTGAGGACTATGAGATCAGCTTTGATGAAGAGCGGGATGAGGAATTTCAAAAGTATGGAATGCCACGGTGTCTAGTTAGTCCTAATTCTAGGGACTATGAAAGCAGCTTTGATAAAGAGCGGGATGATGAATTTCTAAAGTATGGAGCGCCATGGTGTCCAGTTAGTCCTAATTCTAAGGACTATGATAGCAGCAGTGATGAAGAGCAGGATGATGAATTTCAAAATAATGGAGTGTCATGGTGTCCACTTAGTCCTAATTCTAAGGACTATGAAAGCAACAGTGATGAAGAGCGTGATGATGAATTTCAAAAGAATGGAGTGTCATAATGTCCTCTTAGTCTTGATTCTAAGGACTATGAGAGCAGCAGTGATGAAGGACATGATGATGCACTTAGTCCTACTTCTAATGAGTATAAAGGTAGCAGTGATGAAGGACAAGATGATACACTTTGTCCTAATTCTATGGACTGTGAGAGCAGCACTGAAAATGCACATGAGGAAGAATAT
Source organism: Pinus tabuliformis (assembly GCA_031772625.1). Taxonomy (NCBI): domain Eukaryota; kingdom Viridiplantae; phylum Streptophyta; class Pinopsida; order Pinales; family Pinaceae; genus Pinus; species Pinus tabuliformis. The sequence goes on from CM062819.1 coordinate 1,253,874,290, forward strand.
CCAATAAACATCGAGTCAAAATTTCCATTGAGTCCGAATTCTATGGACTATGACAGTAGCACTGAAGAAGGGGAAGATGAAGAATATCATCCAAGTCAGTATTTGAAAAGCACAGTTGATCATAGTGTGGATAACATTCCTCTTAATGATGATAATAATCATTATACAAATGATGATCTAATGATGGAGATGTTGCCAAGAAATATTGTATTGAGGAGTAGGAGCAGAACTTTTCGTATCAATGCAAGATGTTCTAGTTATACAAGGGGTAGAGCAGAATATCTGATGAGAAGAAGTTCTATCAGTGCACTCATTTCAAGTGAATGTTGCCAAAAAGATTGCTTGAAACATATGGATTTCAAATTTGCATTAGAGAGCAAGAAGAGATATTTGTCAATGAATAAAAGCATGCAAAATTCATATTTAGTTGGGTGCATGCAATCTACATTGTCAGGTTATGATTATCATATTAAGACCTTATTTATCTGTAGAAAAGCTTTCAAAATGTTTCATTCGATTGGGAATTTTCGTCTCTCAAGAATTCAAGAAAATTTGGAAAAGGATCCCACATTTTATTCTGAAGTACGTCATAAAAGACAGTTTGGGCCATTATCAAACACTGCAATGTCATGGATGAAAGATTTCTCTTCAAAGCATGGAGAGTGTATGCCAAATAGAGAGACAATACATATTCTAGATAATTTTTCGAGATGCAAAATCTACAACCTATATAAAGAATATGCAAAAGGTGCTGAGGGACATGGCCGGTTTATTACATATCAATATTTTGTGAAGATATGGAAAAAAGAATTCAACAATGTCTGTATGCCTAAGAAGACAAGGATGGGGATTTGCAGTACATGTGCTTCTCTTAAATCAAAAAGGGACAAATGTGAAGGATCAGAAAGAGGTAGGCATTCATAACTTTAACTTTTAAGATTGTATATTCATCAAGTATGAAAACATATTTCTTAATGGCTTTCTTTTATGTTGTGTAGATTCAATTGTCAAAGAACTTCAGGAGCATCACAAACAACAAACAAATGAATGGAAAAAGTTGTACAAGCATCGAAAGAATTTTTATGATAATCTAAATAAATATTTGGGTTTGATAATTGATGGTATGGACCAGAAGAAAACACTTTTACCACATTTTGTTCGCACACCTAAAAATTTACAAGAGGAAAATTTTATTCAGTATCACTTGGTCGGTTGTATGGTCTTCAATGGGAAAATGTTGCCAAAGGTATACTTCACACCTCCAAATATTCATAATGATGCAAATCTGACCATAACCATAATTCATGATGTTCTTTCTCATTGGTTTGGTAATCTTCCTAAAGTTTTGTATCTACAATTGGACAACACTTGACGTGAAAAAAAAAATCGGGTTGTTTTTGGATATCTAAACATGCTTGTTGAATTGAGAATTTTTCAGAAGGTAAAGGTTGGTTTCCTTCTTGTTGGGCACACCCATGACCATATTGATTAGATGTTCAATTGTTTTTCAGTCACATTGAGGAGGAAGGAAGTTGGGAGCTTGCCATCATTAATTGAATGTATTAAGAAATCATACATGCTAAAGCCTACATTTGATGTGTTGGAAGAAACTATTGACATGCAAAGGTTTATTATGGGATCATATGGTGAGGAGAAATGCATTGAACAACTTGTTGGAAATAATACTCAGAGGGGGGGTGAATCAGTATTATCAAGTTCTTTTAATAAATCTTCCATATTTATACTTTGAATTATTTTTGCATGTCAGTACCATAAAATAATGAGCATGAACAAAGAAAACAGATAGTCACACCAAAGAACACCAGATGTAAGGTGGAAACCCAATGTGGGTGAAAACCACCTGCTGCAATATGTCTCTATCTTCTTTCCAATTAGAAACTTCTTTTACAATGGTTTTCTACTGGTGCAGTCCTTTACCAGTACGGAGGCTGCAACCTGCAGAGAGCTACAACTCTCTCTTGTTTTCCAGTCTCTCCTGGAAGGGAGCTACAACCCCCTACTTCTTTTCTTTCAAGGATAACTTTTCATACATTTTCAAACTAGATCCATAAACATCAAGAGATCATCAAGTACAAGTAAATATGCCAGTCAACTGCAGTAACCAGATCAACAATAATAGTAAACTAAACCCAGAACACCTTATCAACAGAGAAAAGTCAGCCAACAAAATACCTTAAGACAGATACACAGTTTTTCTTTCTCTGGCCTGCGAGCGTACGCACTTCACCTTCTGCTCCCCTGCGTATACCCGCATAGACCCTTCTGCCAAACTGCGTACTCACGCACTGTTTCTTCAATCACGCTGCGTACTGTTACTGTAGGCACGCACCCACAGATACTATCGCGCCGCGTACTACTACTGCAGCCACGCACCCACAGATGCTATCGCGCCGCGTACCCACGCACCTGCGGCTTCTGAAGCGCCGCGTACTTTCCCTGTGCCCACGCACCTGAACCTCTGTCACGCTGCGTATCCACGCACTGCGCCTTCTTCTGCTCTGCGTACCCACGCACTTCTCCTTCTTCTGCTCTGCGTACCCATGCACTTCTCCTTCTTCTGCTCTGTGTACCCACGCACTTGCACTGTTAATCACCTGCGTACCTCTGGTTAGGGCTGAATTGGCAGTCCACCAGTGTGCTACAGATCGTCAGATGCCCAGATCTGATCATGCGCTCGAGAGATCACCCTTCATAGATTCGCTTTCAACTTCACTTTTATATAGATCAAGCTTTTAAAATAATAACCCAATATTTTACATCTTCAGATATTCAATTGCAAAAGATGCTTAGTCAAGTGATCTCCTTTGCTTTATATAGGCAAGCTCTTCCTAAAATCATGGATCAATACCATAGATAACCAATAAAAGGGGCCCAAAAACATGGGACTCAATAATAATAATAATATAAAACAATACCACGGGCCAAAACCGTAGAATCAAGAACGGCGGGCTAAATACCACGGGCCAAACATAGGAAACCCCACGTGAACGCGCTTCTCTGCCTTGAAGTAAGTGAACTGGGGGTACGCACCTTCTGAACGGGTGACTTGCATGTGTGGCCGCAGTCCCTTCATGGCGTACCTGCGGGTACACACCTTTTGAACTATTCTCCTGCGTACTTCTTAATTTCCAACATTTTGAGAGCCTGATCAGGTGTTGCCATCAAGTACAACATCTGTAACATAGAGCCATACCAGAATCATAATGCCAACAATCTCCCCCTTTGGACTTGATGGCAACCTCAAAATCTTCAACGTCATTCTCCCCCTTTGACATCAAGGGAAAAGGGTTATGCTCCCCCTAAGAACATGCTCCCCCCGACTATAAACCAGATCTGCAAATAAGAACCATACGCCACCAAAACACCATAAATGACCATGAAAGAGATAGAGACATATTGCAACAATATTCAGACCAGCATCCATGATGTACTTCCTCCATAATGCCAACAATGCATTATATGCTCCCCCTGAACCTGTGCCATTCGATCTTCAACCAATCCGCAACCCAGCAAATGTACGCATATACCCCAAATGAACCTTGCGTACAACCAACCATCAGAAGAGATTCAACAAGATGATGCATCAACAACCCCCAGCTTTTGCCTGAGGTATTCAAAGGTCTCCCTGGGCAATGGTTTGGTGAGTATATCAGCAACTTGTTCCTTAGAAGGAACATACTCCAACTTGACCTTTTGTTCTAGTACTTGTTCCCGGAGAAAATGATACTTGATCGGTATGTGCTTGGTCTTTGAATGCATGACTGGGTTCTTTGAAATGCTGATTGCACTTGTGTTATCACATAAGATGGAGATAGGTGGTGTACAAGTGATTTGAAAGTCCTGCAAGGTCTGCATCATCCAAAGGAGTTGAGTGCAACAAGATGCAGCAGCAACATATTCTGCTTCAGCTGTAGACAAGGCAATCGAACTTTGTTTCTTGCTGAACCAAGATACTAATCTGGAACCCATAAAGAACGCACCACCACTTGTGCTCTTCCTGTCATCCACGCTTCCTGCCTAATCTGCATCTGTATAAGCATGAAGTGTGAGATTTGTATCTCTAGGATACCATAAGCCATAATTTTGAGTCCCTTGAAGATATTTAAAGATTCTCTTCATTGCCTGATGATGAGTTTCCTTCGGATTTGCTTGAAATATTCCAACTATTCCTACTGCATGCATGATATCCAGTCGGGTACCTGTCAAATAAAGTAGGCTTCCAATCATAGATCTGTAGGTTGGTTGATGCACTGCTACTGATTCATCATTTGCACTGAGGCTACATCCTGTGACCATGGGTGTACATACTGGTTTTGCATCTTCCATGCCATATTTCTTCAAAATCTGCTTGAGATACTTGGTTTGAGACAAAAAGATCCCTCCCTCCTTTTGTTGGATTTGCAAACCAAGCAAAATATGTCAGTTCTCCCAGCAAGGACATTTTGAATTCTTTCTGCATCACCAAGGCAAAGCTTTGACTCATAGATTCTTCATTGCTGCCAAAGATAATGTCATCTACATACACAACAAGTATTAGCAATTTGTCATTTTCAACTTTTATATAAAGATTGTTGTCTACTGATCCTTTTGAAAAACCTTGTTGATGAAGATATTTGTCCAAATGATAGTACCAAGCCCTTGGAGCTTGTTTGAGACCGTAGAGAGCCTTTTTCAATCTGCATACAAGATTTGGATCATTTCCAAGAATGAAACCATCTGGCTGCTCAATGTATACTTCTTCTTCCAAGTCTCCATTCAGAAAGGCTGATTTCACGTCCATTTGAAATACTTTGAAGTTTTGAAAGCTTGAGAGAGCAAGGAACATTCAGATGGCCTCAAGTCTTGCAACAGGAGCAAAGGTTTCTTCAAAATATATTCCTTCTTGCTGCGCATACCCTTTACAAACAAGTCTGGCCTTGTTTCTAATTACTTCTCCATTTTCATTCAATTTATTTTTGAAGACCCATTTTGTCCCTATAACATTCTTATCCTTTGGTCTAGGAACCAGCTCCCAAGTGTTGTTCTTTTCGATCTGCTCAAGTTCTTCATCCATTGCTTTCACCCAACATTCATCTTTGCATGCCTCTTTCACATTTTGTGGTTCAGTGGAAGAGAGTAATGCCAAATAGCTTGAAGCTTCTACAACTGTTCTTCTTGTTTGTACACCTGCTTCTTTCTGCCCCAAAATCTGAGATTCTGGATGATTCTTCTGAACATATCTGGATGGAGTCTTCTCTTCTATCCTTATCTGCTCCTCTGGTTCTTCTTGAGGTTCTTTTTCTTCATCATTCTGTCTTTGAGGGTAGTCTTCTTCTTCTTCGATATCTTCATGATTTACTTGCCTAGGAATGTATCCCTTCTCATCAACCACTACATCAATGTTGTCAACAATTCTTCCAAGTCTTTTATTGTAGCACTTGTAATATTTGCTGTGTGGAGAATAACCAAGAAGAATGCCTTCATCTACTCTAGGTTCAAGTTTGCCAAGTTGCTCATCAGTATTCTTAATATAGCATTTGCTTCCAAAGATTTTGAAGTGCTTTACCGAAGGAGTCTCACCATACCAGAGCTCATGAGGAGTTTGAGTGTTGTTCACCCGGACATTTGTTTTGTTGAGAATAACCACCGCAACATATGCAGCTTCACCCCAGAAAGTTGCGGGAGTTCCAGACTCATCAAGCATAGCACGAGCCATTTGTTGGACTATTATGTTCATTCTTTCCACTACTCCATTTTGCTGAGGAGTTCTAGCTGTAGAGAATTCTCTTCTTATCCCATGTTCTTCACAGAAATCGAAAAATTCATTTGAGGTAAAATCCCCACCTCTGTCGGATCTGAGGCACTTAATTTTATATCCTGATTCATTTTCAACCAAGGCTTTAAAGGATTTTAATTTTTTGAATGCTTCATCTTTGCGCTTCATAAGTCCTAACCAGACAAACCTGGAGAAATCGTCAATGAATAATATCAAGTATTCTTCTCCTCGAGGTGTTCTTTTCCTGAATGGTCCACATACATCTGTATGTACAAGCTCAAGAGGCATGCTAGCTGATCCTTCCTTCTCTGGAAAGTTAGTTCTGGCTTGCTTTCCAAACTGACATGATTTGCATATGGTGTTGTCTGGAATTCTGATATCTGGAAGACCACGAATTGCCTGATATTTGCATGCTTTCCTTATTTGTGAAAAGCTTAGATGCCCCAACCTCCGGTGCCATAACCAGTGTTCATCATCCTTGCTTAGATAGCATTGTTGTTGTCCCTCTTCAAATATGTATAGATTATTTGGAGTTCTTTTACCTTTGATCACCATTTTACCTATATCAAGATCACGAACAAAACATCCATTTGTTCTAAATACCACCTCGGTTCCTTGATCACACATCTGGCTGAAACTCAGAAGATTATGCTTCAATCCATCAACATACAAAACATTTCCAGCTTTGACCTTTTCTTTTAACTGAGCAGTGCCTTTTCCTTTTATAGTTGCAGGAGTATCATTTCCAAAAGAAACTTTCTTTCCCTTTTCTAGAGCAGAATATGATTCAAGTTTTTCTTTATCACCTGTCATATGATTCGAACATCCACTGTCAATGTACCATAGATTTTCTTGTCCCTCTGCATAAAATGCTATTCCACATCTTTCTGTTTGTGGTTCCTTTATTCTCCATGTTTTGGTGCTTGAGGCTTGTTCCTTTGTCTGCTGAAACCTGCTCCTGCATTCAGAATCTTCATGACCAAAGTTATTGCAAATAGAACATTCAACTTCATTTTCAAGAACTGAAAAGTTGTTATAGGTCCTTTTTGTAATCCCGGTCATACTTCTTTATTTTTGAGCTTCTCTAGTCATGATCGTTTTATATGCAACACATTGAGCTGCTTTGTGACCAAAGTTATGGCAAGAAAAGCATTGTCCATTGAAGAAACTTCTGCGGTTATCCAATCTTCCGGCCAAACGATTGTAATTTCTATTGTCATTCATTCTTGAAGCAAATTGAGGGGATTTTACCTGTGGTTGGTTGTAGCTTTTGCTCATCCTTAAGATGGATTGCCCCTAATTTTCCTGATAGTCTTTGTTTGTAATTGGTCCCTGCTTTACCTGGTGATCTCCATTGTGCTTTTGCTCATTCCTTCTTGCTGCATCAAGATAACTCTTTGAGGTGGATGCTTGAGAAGTTTCTCCAATATAACCCAGACCTATCTTGTTTAGAGGAGAACGCTGTACATTGATGATCTCATCTAGATTTTCAGATCCTTTGACAAACTTAAGATTAATAGCCTTTGTTTTCTCAATCTCTTTTCTAAGACCAACAATTTCACCTTCTAACTTTTCAAGATATTTTTCCTTTTCATCAATCTGAAATTGTAGAGTATCAGTGATCATATTCTTTTCTTCTATACATGTCTTGAGTCTAAAAATTTCTTCATGAAAGCTATCCACATCTATAGCATCCATGTAATCATCATCTTCAAATTCCATTAAAATTTTATAGTCATTACCTCGTTCATCTTCATCACTATTTGATAGACCATCACTATCTTCATGAGTGTAGTAGCTTTTCTTATTTGCATTCTGTTTCTTTCTCCATCTAGCAGGTTCCTTTCCTTTATCCTTATGAGGACATTTCACAGCATAATGACCTACTCTTCCACAAGCAAAGCATTTAAAAGGCAACTTATCTCTGAACCTTCCAGAACCCCTTTGAAGATTTCTGACAAAATTTGATTCTTCTTCTTCTTCTTCTGGCACGTGACTTGCTTGATAATAGTCTCCTTTGCCTGAGGCCTTGAAAGTAGCTTCTCTTCTGTCTGATGGACCTCCCTTTCTCATTTCATAAGCAGTTAGAATTCTGTGTAGCTGAGACATAGAAAGAATTCGTAGATTTTCCTTTTCTTCTATTACAGACACTTTAGATTCAAACTTGGCGGACAATGATCTTAGAACTTTTTCAACCACAATAGCCTCTTTTATTTCTTCACCCAAGTTTTTTATGCAATTAACAATCTCATCTACCCGAAGGAAATAGTTAGCCACACTTTCATCATTATACATTCTGAGATTCTCATACTGAATCCTGAGGGTTTGAAGTTTAGCACGCTTTACCTGTTCATCTCCTTCGTAGCTCAAGACAATCTTGTCCCATATTTCTTTTGCGGATTTATATTGCATAACCTTCACGAATTCTGTTTGAGATAAGCATCCTAGCAGAGTATTGACTGCTTTAGCATTTGTTTCATATTTCTTCTTCTCGGCCGAATCTGTAGGAGTAGCTGAAGGAAAAGTGTAGCCTATATCTATGATATCCCAAACTTCTGTACCAAGAGATTGAAGATAGGCAGTAACTCTTACCTTCCAATAATTGAAGTTTGTCCCATCAAAGATTGGTGGCCTGATTGAAGCTTCCCTCTCGTAGTTGCTCATGATGAATGATCTTCCTCCAAGCGATCAAGCTTCTCTGAAGGACCTGCTCCGATACCAATTGTTGGAAATAATACTCAGAGGGGGGGTGAATCAGTATTATCAAGTTCTTTTAATAAATCTTCCTTATTTATACTTTGAATTATTTTTGCATGTCAGTACCATAAAATAATGAGCATGAACAAAGAAAACAGATAGTCACACCAAAGAACACCAGATGTAAGGTGGAAACCCAATGTGGGTGAAAACCACCTGCTGCAATATGTCTCTATCTTCTTTCAAATTAGAAACTTCTTTTACAATGGTTTTGTACTGGTGCAGTCCTTTACCAGTACGCAGGCTACAACCTGCAGAGAGCTACAACTCTCTCTCATTTTCCAGTCTCTCCTGGAAGGGAGCTACAACCCCCTACTTCTTTTCTTTCAAGGATCACTTTTCATAAATTTTCAAACTAGATCCATAAACATCAAGAGATCATCAAGTACAAGTAAATCACCCAGTCAACTGCAGTAACCAGATCAACAATAACAGTAAACTAAACCCAGAACACCTTATCAACAGAGAAAAGTCAGCCAACAAAAGATCTTAAGACAGATATGCAGTTTTTCTTTCTCTGGCCTGCGAGCGTACGCACTTCACCTTCTGCTCCCCTGCGTATACCCGCAGAGACCCTTCTGCCGAACCGCGTACTCACGCACTGTTTCTTCAATCATGCTGCATACTGTTACTATAGGCACGCACCCACAGATACTATCACGCCGCGTACTGCTACTGCAGCCACGCACCCACAGATGCTATCGCGTCGTGTACCCACACACCTGCGGCTTCTGAAGCGCCGCGTACTTTCCCTGTGCCCACGCACCTGAACCTCTGTCGCGCTGCATATCCACGCACTACGCCTTCTTCTGCTCTGCGTACCCACGCACTTCTCCTTCTTCTGCTCTGCGTACCCACACACTTCTCCTTCTTCTGCTCTGCGTACCCACACACTTGCACTGTTAATCACCTGCGTACCTTTGGTTAGGGCCGAATTGGCAGTCCACCAGTGTGCTACAGATCGTCAGATGCCCAGATCTGATCATGCGCTTGAGAGATCACCCTTCATAGATTCGATTTCAACTTCACTTTTATATAGATCAAGCTTTTAAAACAATAACCCAATATTTCAGATCTTCAGATATTCAATTGCAAAAGATGCTTAGCCAAGTGATCTCCTTTGCTTTATATAGGCAAGCTCTTCCTAAAATCATGGATCAATACCATAGATAACCAATACAAGGGGCCCAAAAACATGGGGCTCAATAATAATAATAATATAAAACAATACCACGGGCCAAAACCGTAGAATCAAGAACGGCGGGCTAAATACCACGGGCCAAACATAGGAAACCCCACGTGAATGCGCTTCTCTGCCTTGAAGTAAGTGAACTGGGGGTACGCACCTTCTGAACGGGTGACCTGCGTGTGCGGCCGCAGTCCCTTCACGGCGTACCTGCGGGTACGCACCTTTTGAACTATTCTCCTGCGTACTTCTTAATTTCCAACATTTTGAGAGCCTGATCAGGTGTTGCCATCAAGTACAACATCTGTAACAAAGAGCCATACCAGAATCATAATGCCAACACAACTTAATGACATTAGCTTCCAACATCAATTTCGTATCAAACAAATTGATGGGAAAACACTAATATGGGGCAAGAAGTATTCAACTACTATAGAATGGGCACCGTCACCAGGTTCGCAATTTTTGAAGTTCATTCCAGATCATCCAATATTTGCATCAAAAATATTGTTATTACAATCAGTTGGTGAAGTTCATAATGCACACAAACAAAACAGAGATATAAATTATTATGATTACCTAGAAGAAATTAAAAAATGTATTAGATATACATATGAGTACTTTGACATTGCTGATTCAGTTTGGTGGGAGTCATTTTTCAATAATCAAAGTGATATCATTTCAACAAGAAGAAATGAAGATATACCTTTGAAAAATCCATTTATTTGGCCACAAAATGTGTCGAATGCACATGAGGAAATAAACATTGTTGAACAACAACAATCTCAAGGTATCATTAATTATTCACAGGCAGAGGAAAGAGAGATGTATATTGGTTCCAGAAGATTTCGTGCACAACGTGAAGCCATGGAAGACTTTACAGGGGTTTAGTACAGGATATTAAGGAGAGTTGCATGATCGCAGTGCTAGCATATGGAGATCTCAATGGCTATCCAATTTGGGTTGCTAAAGTTATAAAGGTCTTTACAGAAAATGAGGATGCTACAAGTGTTGAAGTACATTGGTATGCCACAAATACACACCCATTCAATGGTGTATATAAGCCAGAGATGGTAGTTGACAAAAAAAATGGCGGAAAGAGAAAAAGAAAGGGTACAAATATAAATCATCGACGCACAGACATATTGAAATTGGAGGATGTTAACATACTTGTTTATGACTTCAATTTAACAAAGAGGGGAACTCTTCGCTTCAAGATGATAGAGATTCTAAAAAGGTTGTTACCAGAAGGAACAATATTGAGATGGGAGTCTGCTGAAACCAGTCGTAGATCTAGAAGAATTTTGAAACCTGAAATGATGGGCATGCGTGTGGACTCAGATGGGGCACTAGTTGATGAAAGAGAAGAATATGGAACATCTTCATCAGCATCCAGTCACTCATCTGAAGATGTGAATTCTAATGGCGTGCAAGAAAATATGAGTGATTTTGAATAATTGTTTAAGACAGTTTATCTAACTGATGTATGCATCATCTCTTGAAATAAAAATTTTGATTTCCATATGGTGTTAAATGAGAAGTTATGAGTTATTTTTATGTTGTTAGATCATTTTGCTAGCATTTTTTTTAAATTTTGAAGATTGACCCTAAAAAAAAATCATCGTTCTAGTATAATCACTTTTTTGTTTTCAAGCTATATTTTGCACGAAAATTTTGTTTTCACTGCCATTTTTAAAACATGTTCAAAATTGTCCCTAAAAAAAAAACCATCGTTCCAGTATACACACTTTTCATTTTTAGCACTGTTTTTGATGTTTTTTTGGCGTTTTTTGGCCAGAGTTCCCGTTTTGAGTTTATAGTTCCCGTTTCAAAGTTTACATTGTTATAATTATTTGACCCCTTTCAGCGATCAAATTCATGGTATTTGTGCTAGAAGCAATATATTCTCTTTTATGGATGGATTTTCAAGCTATAATCAAATGCAAATCAAACAGAAAGATCAACACAAGAACACTTTTATATTCCAATCGGGAAAGTTTTCATATAGTAAGTTACCTTTTTGGGTTAAAAATGTTGGCGTCACTTTCTAGCAGGTCATGTCCTATTTTTTTCACAACATCAAACACATCATTGAGGTCTATTTGGATGACCTTACTGCTCAGTCCCTTTGGCATGAGGATCATCCAACCCATCTTAGGGAGGTGTTTCTACATTGGTTATATTATAATATTTGTTTAAACCTACACAAGTGTGTATATTGCATGGTGCCTGAGAAGTTACTAGGATTTATCATATCTAAGGAGGGGATTATAGTTGATCCTTTAAAGGTCAAGGCTATCATTAATTTCCCTCCTCCATGTACTCTTAACCAACTTCAAGCATTGCAATAGAAAGTTAAATTCTTGCGTAGGTTTATTTCCAACTACTTCAAGATCACAAAAGGTTTTATGTGTCTATTGAAGGAGGGTGAACATTTTGTATGGGATGACCTGGCTTGGAGATATTTTGACACTTTGAAACAACCATTGTTGTTTACCCCATTATTGAACTCTCCTATTTCAATTGGGACTTTTTCTTTATCTCATGGCTTGTGAATCAACCATTGGTATGGTTCTCATCCATGAGGATGAGATGTGCAATGAACACATCATTTATTATCTTAGCAATATTGGTCATAAGATTCCATATTGCCATATTGAGAAGTTGTATTTGGTGGTTGTAGTTACTTTGAAATGATTATGAAATTACATACTCTTGTGAAATACCATAATTATTTTTCACTCAAACCCCATGAAACACATCTTTGGTCGACAAATCATTAGGGGAAAATACTCAAAGTGGATTATTATCCTTCAATAGTTTGATTTAGAATTTTTTGGTTCCAAGTCCAAGAAATACCTCAAATTGATGACAAACCCATGGTTTAGGAATCGTTACATGATCAATCATTATTTCTCATTAGCTTGTTTGATCTATAGTATGAGGATGTCTTGCTATATCTCCAAACTCAATGCTTCTAGTTTAAATTGTCTTCTGATGAGTGTCATTGTATCTAAAAATGATGTTATTATCAGTTATACTCTTTATCATCATGCAATTTTTTTGGTATTAAATTGATGTATTACTGATGAGGAGGTTGAAAAATTCTTGAATTATTGTCATCTTGGAGCATGTGGTGGTCATTTATCCAGATTAGAAACTACCAAAAAAAAATTGCGCATTGGCTATTTTTGGCCCTTGATCTTTAAATATTGTATTATGACAATCAAAGAGTGCCATCCTTGTCAAATATTCACTAAAAATAAGTGTTCTCACATTGTTCCATTTCATTTGATGGTTTCTATTAGACCATTTGCAAAATGGGGCATAGATTTCATGTAGTGTAAGCCAACTTTGGCCAATGAACATTGGTAAATAATCATGGTAGTGGATTGATTTATTAACTCGGTTGAGGCATGAACTTGTGTGGAACATTGTGCTCTTCTCCCTCCTCATTGAATCCTTTGCACCCAAGATGTGTAGAAATTGTTTCTTGAAGATGTAATGGTGACTCACTTGGGGGTCAAATGGGTGCCACATCTGCATACCAAAAAAATCATGTGTTAGTGACTATGTATCCATCAAAAAACCCAAAATAATATAATTAAGGAAACCAAAACCATTCTATCTCTCACCAATGGTGGCATAGTGAGTGCATAGGGGTAAGACTATATCAGGGTCGTTCACCAGAAGAAACCTTAGTTGAACCACTATTAAGCCTATCATCCCACAATCATCCCTATTAACTCAGTCTAGTGCATCATGCAAGCATCTAAGGGAAAGGGATAAGTTTTTTATACTCACAACCTTAACTTTGGTACTCTCTACAAGAAGAAAGAGACGAAGATGCCTCCATAGAAAGACAAGTTATATTTACCCATATGACATTGGATGAGTTGGTCTTTCATGTTTGTCAATAATCTCTCACACCATTTGAATATTGTTGGTCTCACACAATGCACTTTTATTTCCATTTGATCCCTCGAGGCCACAAGGTGCCCCATAGACCCTCCTACTCAGGTTATAGATAAGAGGATTGTGCAAAGAATGAGGTCAGTCACCTCTCTGATAGGTATTTTACTACTTTCCTTGCATGCTCTTAGCCCATAGTCTTGGACCACGAATTCATCAACACTTTCCTCAAATTGTAATTTTCCCACTAAGCATTACTTTTATGGACCCTCACCTCCATCACCTTTCGAGAAAATATATATCTTCCACCTATAGTTTAAATATCCCTCCTTTTACCATAGATCGTTGATCGTAGTGTTGCTACATATCAATCAATCATTAGAGGAGAATCACTTTCCCTTTCATGGTCAAAGTTTTGAAAACACTTAGGAGACCATCCATAATCCCTAAGTTCACACAAGGCGGGAAGATGAGCCAAGGCTCTCATGTCATCCTCTTGGTGCTCTCATTTCTTCCACTCAATATTATTGGACCTCTACCTACCAAAAACACATAGATATAGATAAGTCTCATCCTTAGCAAACATACCCACACTACAAAAAATTATATATTTTCTAGATTTGGGATTTGGAATGGTTTTTTCCACTAGAGTATCCCCCCATAAAGTGGCCACCGCCTCAAGAGTTTGTCCCTCAAATTGAATACTTTGATCGTGGTCTCTCCCAAGGCACCTATATGGGAGTGACGGTGCACCATCCCCCTAGAAGGGGTTTGTTAGGGGTGGAAAATCCATCAAACTCAAAAAATAAACCATGAAAATGACGAGGATTTAGACACATACCTAATAGAAGAATAATGTTGAATAACAACCTATATACTCTAGGATCATGATCACATGTTCTAAGGGTAGGGGGGTTTTCTCCACAAGTTACACTCTCTACAACAAAATGAGAAAATGAGCTCTATGTTGGCCCCAACTCACTATATTTATACCTTATGCATTAGAGGAATTTTGAGGTCTAAAATGGGCCTCCTAAGGATAATAGTAAAATAATAGTAAAAATAATTAGTTATGTATATTTAGAAGAAAATAAAGAAAACTATATTTTTTATTGTATTTTCGACTTATCTCCTTGTAGGTTTACTCAAATTTCAAGTGTCTACACTCATTGGATGTGGAATTAGTTATGCGTCTATTTAGTAACCAATCTATATACTTTTGATTGGATATACATTAAGGAAAATTCAAAATACATGAAAATTTGTGTTTGAACACATTTTTTCTTGTGTTTTTAATTTTCCTCGGTGTAGCTCTACTCAAAAGTATGCAGAGTGGGTACTTGTTCATTGTAGAATCTAATTTTTCATTTGATCACTATACAGACTCGAAATTTTAGTAAACCTACAAGGAGATAACTAAAAAATATGACTAAAACAATTAGTTTTCTTCTTTTCCTTCTAAATATATTCTCCCCTAGGGATGACTCATCATCTTGAATCCCATTGGTTCTCTTAAAGTTGATTTTGTTAGTAGATTTTTCATTTTGAGGTCCATTTCTGACTTCAAAATTCCCCTAATGATCTCACAAATGTGTCAATTTATTTCCATTATTTCCATTTTCCTCCCATTGAACTACTTATTTACAATTATGAACACATTTTTATCATTTTTTTCCTACTAATTGATGATTTTATGCAATCTTATGAAACAAATTGGTCATCATTATCACAACTTATTGATGTTTCAAGCCCTAGGTGTGTTTTCTCTTGAACCTGACATGTAGGGGTAGACATTTTCCTACCATTTATATTTCTTTATTGATCCTCATTTCTATATTCATTGCACCTTAGGTTTAATCTTGTTTGGTTGCCACATTAACCACTATGTATTTGTGCATCATAAATTGCATGATATAGCCTTCCTTCACATGGATGCCCTAGTTTAGCACCTCTTTAATATGTTGGTGTCCATGTTTTATCCTTTTATCCTTTTGGAATCCCTCCTTTTGACCTTCCACAACTTTGAATCTAAGCCTTGTTTCTTTTTCTTTGTCATCTTCTGTCTATACCCTCGAAGGATTCCACCATGTCTTCTACCTTACAATAGATGTTATGCATTGTCTTGTTGTTGGTGGTGCTAGATGCCACCAACATGTAGCGAGATATATCTAATGTCAAGTCCCAATTAGACCTCACACCATTTGGTGTAGGATTCCCATATGTCTATATGGTCTGGCCACCATTGGAAAGGTTTAAAATATGTCCTTGGTTACAGAACATACACAAGAGATCACAACACCTCTTGGATGTAGAAAGTATGTGATATTTGTGTGATACCAAATGTAAGATGCACAGGGAACTTCCATGGATGGTAAGGGGAAATGAGGCTTTTGTTAGGGAAGTAATAGTACTATCCTAAGGGAAACCTGGGAGCAAAGAGAAAGGCTTGTTGATTACCTGCAAATTAGTTCACATGATAAACACCAATCATGAAAACATAACAACACATATTCAACAATATCCATATCCAAGAAACGAATTAGTTCATTAGACTTAGTATGTAATTAGATCAACATATATTGCAAACATAACAAGAATAGTTTTACTATATCCACTATACATGCATGAAGGCTCATAGATATTATGATTATAAATGAAAGATCCCAGGTACATTGTTACATAGATGAAACAATAGAACTAGTAGTGTAACATGAACCCATAACTTGATTCTCCAAAGAATGATCTATCTCATATGTGATACCAGATAACCCAATAACTCCAAGACTCCAATCCCTTTTCTTGATTTATAAGGAGCTATTATAACAAATGACAATGACCTTTCAGTTTCCTCATGACTCTTCAACTTCTATGACCTATGGGCTTCTATACAACTTTTCATATTCTATACATGACATTTTACGTTCCATGGGTGTCTTTTGACATTTCACATGTGTCTTTCGACTTCATTACATGCAACTTATTACAAAATAAAAATTACATATAAGACAGTGGCTATATGAGACAAAAATACTAATAGGAAAAAATATTATCAAATTGACAAGTATTCAATTCCTCATGGATCTCATTGGTGATGTATGTGTGCCATGACATGAACTCTGTAGAGATGATTTTGATCCAAACCGGAAAGTGCGATACATATCGCACCTTCACCTCCAGTGCTTCTATCAATATGGTCTTGGAGATTGATTGTACATTATTCCATAGTCATGATAGTTTCATGTGGGATTTTACTGGTGCAATGGGATATTGTCGAATAATGTCTTTGGTGATCTCCAAGCTTTCTTGTTCTAATGTTTGCTTGATTTGTTCTATGTGTTGCCTTATTTCATAAAAGATGATTTCCCTGCCTCTTATTTATTCAAGTGATCCTATTGAAGGTATCCCATGTTTTTTGCTAGAGACTCGAAGCCATTGTGTAGTTGACTATAAGAGTAAATAGTTTTAGTCGCTCATTCTCCAAGACAATTATAATTTTGATGGTGGAATGTTAGTTGTACTTGACCCATTTCAACGCTAATCCTATCCTTTCTAACCAACTGTTGCATAACATTCAGATATTTGGAAACCCATTCCTGGAGTTGATCAACTACTCTACTTGCCACTTTCAAGAGCTTCAATACTTATTGTGCTTTCTTCTAAATGCAAATTAGAGGAGTCACTATTTCTTGTAGAAGTATCATTTCATCATATAATTTTGCCATGGTATCCTCTATTGGCCCCAGTTCTTCCTGCATGTTTCAATTCCATTCTGTTGTGTTGAATTTGTGTGAAGATAACCATTTATTTTCTGCAGTGAGATGTTCCTCTTGTTTCTTTACTGCAACCAACCCCTTCCTTAATATTTTATTCTCATTTAAAAAATATTTATTTAGATATTGAGACAGGGTTTTAAGGACCATTTGGGAAGTACCTACGCCTTTGTTGTATGATCCTCTTATTAAGATGATCAAACATGACATTGCACACATCACTGAATTTTTCTTAAGGTGGAGGTATGATTCCCATGTCATCAAAATGGGAGATGACCACCCATGAGAGGAGGTTCTTCCTGTGAACCTGGTTGATCATTTATGGGTTGGATGACATCATATTCCTCCAATTCTTCCTCTATTTTACGAGTCAATTATTCCTCCTCCAGTCATTGTGTTGTGTCTTCCTCCTATGATTACCTTTTTTGTTCCTCTTCTACTCTCCTTTCCTCTTCTTATTTCTATTTCCTCCTGAGAAACTCATCTTGCTTCCTTTTATCCTCTCCTTCTACTTCTCTCCTTTCCTGTTCATCCTGAATATAGCATGTGTTTAAAGGATCAAATTTCCATTTCCTATCAGTTTCTCTTGTTGAATCATTCTTGATCTTTTCCTTAGGAGCTACATTCTTTACTTCGGGAGTTGTGTTTGTTGACTCCTATACTTGCATATCTTGAGCTAGTGGAACTTGGGGGGAATTGAGTTCAATACCTGAATGTCTCTTTATAACTACATTATACCAGTTCTTCACCATCTCATCTTCTATGGTAGAAATTGATGAATATCCCCAATTGAAACCAATCCTTTCACAATGTTTCTTGCACACTCTCCTAGGATCATATCCATGAAAGTCTTTAGCTGCAAAGTGCAAGTGGTCCAACTCTTGTATTTTTGCATTTGTCGCCTTGTGGCTCTTCAGTTCATATTATTTGATCCTCAAAGGGAAGGTGGTTCAAGGGGATTTCTTCCCTCCATGAGGAACTCTTGACAACCCTTTTTCCAACTAATATGCCACTTCTTGCAATACCACCTTATTAGTCACATATCACTACATGAGGTGAGGAGAGATATGACATCCAAAGCATCTTATATATGTACCTTCATGTTTAGCAAACCAATCTATGATATCATGTAGTGACTCCTTCACCTGATCATTCATGCAAGGAGGATCAATCTCATATATCATATGGAATATGACTGTGAAGAAATTCTCTACCAATTTTTCATATGCCCCTCTAAAGCTTGATTCTGACAACACTTTGCAATGGAAGTAGACTGGAAAAATATTTTGTAGGGTATAGTTCCAATACATTCCTAGGAAAGCATATCATACACAGATTCCATATGATAGAAATGCATACATATAAAATTATGGTGTTTGGTTTGATCTTAAAGATTCTTTAGCCTACCCAACATGACGTTGCAACTCGAAAGAAAGTATATCTACCCAATTGAAGACTTTGTCACGTGTGACAACTATGTGGAGCATATATATCCAATTATCCTCAAACACCCCAACTTTTTTTCACCCATGCAGTCTATAATCCATATCAATGAGACACTGATATACATCCCTAAGAATCTTAGTTAGGTGAACTAAATATGGGAAATGTCAAAACTTAGCAAGCTCTTGTTACCAATATTTAATGATGTCATTTGTGTCGAGATCAACCCATATAGTGTAAAATTTGTTATTGGCATATTTTGTGGGCCTTTATATATTGTAATAGGTCTGCATGTCTTCTCAATAATAGGTGGCCAACTAACCATTGCTTTAACTTCGAAGCAGCAAATTAGAATCATCCATGTATCTAAGAATCCATTCAATAACTTCTACACAAGGATGACTAGGAACCTTCATGTGATCCTATGCATCCTGGACTGCTTGATATTGATGTATTCATTCAAATTCTTTAAGTTTTTAGTGAATTGTTTTACATGAATGTGTCTTTGATGTCATTCCATGTGACCTCAGTAGACTTCTCTAAGAAGCATTGTGTATCTACATAGATGGGAATGGTAAGCTTTGTAACTTCAATTGCTTCTTTAGTGCTTGTTTCTGAGGATTCTTTGGAGGTAACCTAACGTGTAGCGGGAGACATGGTTCCAATAGATGATGAAAGAGTAATAATACTTGTAGCTCGAACACCTGTTTGTGGAATCACACTCATGGTGACAACCATTAGCTTCATGAAAAATTCGATTTATAGAAAACAAAAACTTAGAAAATCATATTGAGAATGTAATCCCATCAATGAAGGCACATAACTACTTGCATGGGCAAGAAATATGCATGCAAACAAGGTGGGCACACTTTCAAAGCATGAAGGGAGTTCAAGGCTCATTTGGGACTTTGAGGTGCACTCATGCACTCAATCAAGAGAGAGATAACATCAAGGGCACAAGGTGCACTAACAAATCACAAAGGAAGTTCATTTGGGCCTTTAAGGTGCGCTCATGCACTTAAGGAGACTAAGAAGGATATGGAGTGCACTAATAATAGATGAAGGAGTGAATATTATGTCCTTCAATATTTTTGGGTGCGCTCATACGGTCAAGAGGATGAGGAGGGTGCACTAGCGATTTCTAAAGAGATAAAGTGAAAAATTTCAAGCCTTTGGGGTGCGCACATGCACTTAAGGAGGGTGTAGTTCTTCATGATGAAGGGGTGTGCTCTTGATCAAAACTTGTCTTTTCTGGGTGTATTTTTCTGAGTTAGTTGGGGCTTAAGTTTCTAGAAGTGTGCTCTATCATAGAATGCCTCAAGGACAAGTCCAATACCAAGATTGAATGATAGAAATGTGAAGAGGAATGATCTACATGTTTTTATGGATGTGGTTGCCATCATGATTAGAATGTGAAGAGTTAAGGTATATGAAAAGTCACAACTTGTGATAATAAATTAACACATGTAGAAGCAAGAACGAACTAAAATGTCAGTAAATAAACTAAAAATAAAGGAAATTCCAAGGAAAACAATATCAAAAGCAAAAACATGAAAGGAAACCAATAGAATCAACATGCAAAACTTACTTGGAATTAAGATTGACGAAGAGTTTCTTGATCCAAAGATGTCTGCCCAATCACGATGAGAATGATTATGAGAAAGAATGATTAATCAGGTTGATTAAAAAAAGGTTACATGCAAATATATTCCATGCATGCTCAACACTTGTCGATGTATGAATTAGTTATTAAGATAAGTGAACTAGGTTCATATTTTCTAGGAGTGCACCCACATACAACAAGAAAGCACATGCATGAGTTCTAGAAGGGCCCATGTTTTTGTACTGAAGGAGTGCACTCAAGGAGAGCATAGTTCTTCAGCCTAAAGGAAGGCACTCAACAGACGAGAAATCCTTTGTCATATTAAAGTGCACTTTTCCTTAAAATTGATTTTTCTTGCTTTTTTTCGCTTGTATGTGCTTTTTGTGTGCTCCATGGTAGAAAAGGCTAGTTTCTAAGTCAATAAAAGCTATGACTTTACCTAACCTTGGAAAAGATAACAAAAGTGCTTCTAAAGGTTAGGTAAGGACACTTAGAAAACATTGACATAGGAGGATGTGACACTTAGAAAAAACATAAGAATAGAAAACCAAACAATGTGACAACACTTAATAGCTCGGAATGACAGTTCAAGTAGGCTCCAAAATTGAGTTAGGCAAAAATTTTGGAGGGTTGTTGTCGCAGCGACAACACTTGCTTACATAAGCATGTTGAAATTCTCTAGTCTTATTTTCATCATTCAAATCGCATTTTTTCTAGGCTTTAGTTCAATTTTTTATCCTTCCAAGAGGGTTTGTTGTAATGAGTGGTATTGCTTACTGGCCTCTTTTCCTTACTTTTCTTAGGGAAGTTTTGTCTCTCTAGTAGAAGCTTCCTTTGTGTCCTTCTCATGCTCGTTAAACAGTAAAGGGTATCAAGCATCATTTTACCTCTTTTACATGATCATTAAATCTTCATAGAAAATAAATAATTTATTGAGCATATTGATGAGCCTAGGTATTGCAACAAGAATGTTGCAACTCCTAAGGCTACTAAATTTAATTATCAACCCGAGGTTCAAACAAAATTAAGAGGTATCGGCACTATATGTGCAACACACAATGTGTCCTTCCTTTGCTGTCATGATGTAATGGAGTGCATGTACTGAAATCAAATCCTAAACTAATTGTAGAAAATGAAATGCTCAAAATGGAAACCCTAACCTAATGCAAGAAATAAAGTACAAGGAAAGAAACATATTCTAATTGCATAAATATCATGAACTAAATGTAAAAGAAACCTAACTTAACCATATTTATCACATGCGATGATTTAAACCAACTGAGCATGGAATCTGATCTAGGGATTATTAATTGTTTTATGCATGTGATAATTAAGTAATAAAAAGAACTATTTTCCTTTATCTTTTCATTTTATAAATGCAAATGCTAATCTTTCCTTTATCTTTCGCAAGGGAGACAGGTGTGGAGGAAGAGGGGTACAATGGTTTTGATGGATTGGAGGTTAATTAGAGGCCTAATCCCAGCTTCAATGATGATGTTACTGAATTTGGGCTCAAAACAGGCCACTACAGGATTTCCTACAAGATGTACTAGTTCCTATAAGATCCCCTATTTTATTACAAGAACAGGCCAAAAGCTTAGGAAGTGGTCTAGAAGGTGGAATGGAGATTGGGAAAGGTGGTTAATGGAAGAATAAAGCATGGAGGTGGTGGAAACTACCCAAAATTCAAGAAAGGGCTTCAAGATGTGTAGATTTTCTCAATGGAAATGGCATTTTTTTCTTATAAAACAAGAATTCATATTGAGATTTTAGTGGATTTTTGCGACATGGGTGGATGAGGTGAGATGAGGTCTCCCTGAAATGTAGAAGCTCCTGCAACAACACACATTATTGTCTGTATCTATCCACAAATTCATCTATACATGGGAAAGGTTTATTAAATAATGGAAAATCACTAGTCTAAAATCCAGAAATTCGAGAACTAGTGAGCTAGTAAATCTATAAAGTGCCTAACATAATCAAGTGAAAATGAAATGGTGTAATTTTTTTTATTAAATAGAATTTTTTTTTATCTAATGCAAGTGGAACAAACTCAATTGAATCTCATTAACATGCTCTAAAAAATAGCATAAATTTATTGTTCTTCACTACAAAGGAGTTCCAAAGATCTAGATTTGGGAATAAGAATGCTAATCCAAGTAGATCAATTACTTGCTCCCTACTATAGGAGGATCAATATTAAATAAAAAATAAAAAAGATATTATAGAATTATGGCTCACATTTTGGAACTCTATTGATTGAGAAAATCTAGGAATGTGTTCCCTGTCATTTAATGTAGATTCCTTTTATTTTTTATTTAATATTGATCCTCCTATAGTAGGGAGAAAGTCCCCAAATTATCTCCCCCTCCAAATCTTCATAATCTTCCCTATATTCTCATAATATTCCACAAAAATAAATAATATTAGGCACAAATATGCAATTATTCATAAACCTTCCTAATGAACATATTAAAGTTAAAAATGCATTATCTAATGCAAAACGAGAGGTTTAATATGCTAAAGGATGGTTAGATGGTCCTTAAATTATGTTTAATTTAGAGTCATGGGCCTTAATTTACGTCTAATTTAGAGGCCCACCAGACACCCCTGTTGAAAGTGTTTCTCATCCTCTGAGCAACTTAGTGACCTCCTTGTGCCTCATTCATGGCCATGGCGCTCTCTCTCTTGTGCATCCCTCAATATTTTCTCTTAATAATCTTGGTTGTAAGTTCTGCAAGGACAATCCCAAAAATCTATTTCTGCATAGAAAAATCATTATTTCTTGAGACCATTAGCTTGCCTTCTTCCCCTTATTCAAGATGGGTTCTTGAATATTTTTCAATTTGGCAAGGTATTCCACATCCTTATCAACCTTCTGATACCTCGTTCCACCATTTGGACACCTCTGAAACCTTCAAAATCCCTTTAGATAAGAACTAGGACATCCTGTAGTAATTCCTGTCAAAACTATGAGAAATCTTATTAAAACTACAAGAAACCCATTTTGAGCGTAAATGATAGTCTGAGCCTAGGGCAGACCCTCTACTTGACTCCCATGCCTTTCTCCCATTTCTATAACATCTTTTAGACCTTGAACAAAATCTAGAAAGAGATTAGATACCTCTTGGAAAGCCTCTTTTCATCACCGCAGTTTCAGTTCGGTTTTGATGGTGAATCCTTATTTCCTTTTATTGCCTTCTTCTTTCCTTTTGTGGCCTAGATGATTGCCCAATGGCCTTGTAGTTCTATGTTTTTATTAGGTCTCTCTTAGGCACTACCATTTTGGGTTTTAGCATAGTTTGTTACTTTCTTCCTTTTTGTAGCAGCATTCTGCCTTCCTGTAGCAGTCATTCCTCCTCTTTCAATGTCTTATAACTGTATGGGAGTGATGAGAAATGATGTAGAGGGTTTGGAGGATGATGCTAGGGCTCAGAGGGAGTATTGTAGGTTTGTGAAAATGGATAGGATGCTCTGTTTGATTTTGGTTTTCAAGAAATTTTCAAGGTGAGACAAAGTGCAGGGTTTGTTCTTGAAATTATGAAATTGGATGGACGAATGATGGATAGATAGTGAATATGAAGTGGATGGAGGGCTTGGAGTGCTGTGGTGACCTTGACTTCGCAAAAAATCCTTCTTTTAACTGTTGTCCCCATTCCTTGAAATCATCACCCTTCATAATTTGACTTTTCAACATTGCATGAGTGAAGGAGTGAGCTGCAATTAACTAGTTGAATGTGGCTGAGACTGCTGACCCATCCTTAGCTTATAAAACCTCATATCTCATGTATTGACAAAAAATTTCTAACTATAATATGCTCAAGGGAAGAGGTCAAGAATATTGCATACTTATACCTACCTAATGGTTGTTGGAGAGACATTCATGCTACTACTGAGTTGATGTTGTTGTGTTGATAATGACTCAGGTACGTGTTCTTAACTACCTTTTTCTTTTTTGTTGATCTCATTTTGTTGATGGGTTGTCTTATTGTTGATGTGTAGGTGTTGGGGGACATATATCAACCTTCCCTAAAGAATACCTAACCTTTTGACCCATTTTTCCATCATATTGTCTCTTGTAGCTTCTTCTCGGCCTTCCTATAAAGATCTTGTAGTATTTTAGGAAAACCTCTTGTAGCATACTTGTTTTGTCCATATATCCCAAATGGTAGAATGGATTGAACTAAAGCTTTCTGAGCATGTTTCCATCATCATTATGCACCTCCCCATAAACAAATATTGGCCAATGGATGCATGAATCTCAATAGAAACTAAAAATGGATGAAGGTGATGGAGGTTAGTTTCTTGGAAGTTGTGCACTCAAATTTGCTAGAATCTCTTGATCATGCTACCATCATCCATATGCATCTCCCCCTGAAACAGTCTGGGAAATGGATGCATGATTTCAAGATATGGAAAAAATAGTTTTCTTCTCTAGGTATTTCTGTTTCCTATAGAGATCATGTAGTAATTCGGGACACCAAGGAAAATGAGTGGTAGACTCTTGGGAATTATGAGTGGATGGTGGAAATAGATGATGGTGATGGATTGGCATGGCCTTGGTCCTATTGGAGCATTTGACCAAGGGAGGAGAAAGTCAAAATTTGACTACTTTTGATTAGGTTTGACCTAATTTTTTCTTTTTCTAGTACCAACTTATTTTTGTTGCTTGCAGATGTTGGAAAATACATGCATTCATCAGAGAGATAAATGGAGAAAATATTTTTTATTTATTTCTTTTTTTTTCTTCTAGGCCTACTAGCTGCCTCAAGGAGGTTTTCAACTAGTAGGTTTGCCTAGGCACCTCAAAGGAGGTTTTCACCTAGGATCTTTTCTTTTTTTCTCTTTTTTTCTTTTTTCCCAATCCATTGACTACCTCATGGAGGTTTTCAATCAATAAGCCAATCTCAGGTGCCTCAAAGGAGGTTTTCACCTGATATTTTACTTTTTTTTCTCTTTTTTATTTTTCGTTTCTACCCTACTCTACTTGAAAAACAAAATCACTTTCAAGTATAAGAATACTTCTAATGGAGCCATGTGCACATCATGATCACAGAAAAACTGATGTGTAGGTTTGAAATATATGATTTGACATGTACCTAGATTTCAAACACCAAATGGTTTGACTTTGAAAGGATCAAGCATAGTTGAGGAAGAGAGTGATGCTCCATCTTGTTGATTTTCTGGAACCAAACCTCAATATAACTTTGATGTCCTTGGTTTTATTACTTATCTAGATCATTCTTCATGTATTCTGTAAGCCTCCTATTGCAATAGGTTTCATATTTCATGATTGACTGTTTTACATGCCAAATATGTCATCTTGTCATGCTGCAAGGTTCCATATTTCCAAGAAGTTCCATTTGAAGAATCATACCATTTTTGAAGAGTTTTACAGTTAATGGAAAGCCAAATAGCTTAATCTTGGCTTCCCTAGGTTTAAATTGCTTGTTTTAGAAGATAAAGAATGAATATCTATCCAAACAGTTTAAAGCTTGGCAGATGAGTAGCTAGGTAGAGAAATGAAGGAGCCAAACTGCTTAATCTGGGCCCTTGGAAGAGATAAGGGTTGATTGTAGATAGGAGGGCAGTCAAAAGAAAAGAGGATAATCAGGGTCTGCAAGTCTAAGTGCACCCATTCAAAAGGAATAAAAAATGCTAGGTAAGTAGGTTGGGTAAGTAGTTTTGTGGTTGCAGAATCAAGCTATGTGATCCATTTCATGTTTTCAAGTGTTATATCTATTCAGATCACAAGTACAAGGAAATTTTTCATTTGGCGGAGCTCAAGCGAGGCATGTTTAACTCCCCCTTCTTCTTATTCCCCAAATCATTCACTAACGTCCCCAAAGAGGTCAAGATCTACTTGATATCTCTTAAACATTTGCCTAAGTAAAGATCTACTTTCCTTAAAGGTGCTCATATTTCTTCTGTAAGTCCTATTTCCCCTTTGTAGCCTAAGATTTCTATACTTAGCGCTCTCTTATCATTTTCATATTAACCTCTAACTTACTATGTAAATCCCTATCTATTTTCCCTTCCCCTTACTAAAAGCACTAAATAGCTCCCCTATGTACATATCCCCTCCCTCTAGTTGAAAGATAACCTTGACTATGCCTGGGAATTGCTAAGTTTACCTGAAACTTAGCCAGAACCCTCGGTTGCCTCTCAAACCATCTTCTAAATGCATTAGGACTCATTCCTATGCATAAAATTCCCCTCCAAATGTATAAAATCCATCTTTGGCCGTGTTTTACCTTTCCCAAGGCATAAACCCCTTTTTGGCCATAAACCCTTCTCAAAGCACATAAAACCCCTCTCAAGTGCCTTTGAACTCCTCCAAAGCATGAAATTCCTTTTTTAGGTTATCAGACCCCTTCCGAGGCCTCAAAAACCCATATTACCCAAAGGTTTTAGCCCCTGCCATATTAACAAATAATTTAATATTCAGGCGGGCCCCCTCACATAAACCTACTGCCAGCTCCGCACTCCGTCAGCCCTCCAATCCGCCCTCCCAGATCCGACGGCTCTCGGCAATTTCGGAGCCGCCCCGACATCCAACGATTAGCCTCTAATAGGCTAGCGGTTTCCCCACCGTACAATGGACGCGTGTCCACCCTTGATTGCATCAGGCGGCCTCTGACAAATACTGCCCTCGTACAGAAGGCGGTCCGATGAAACCACAAACTACCTTTTGTCTCTCCACCCCTGACGTCAGAGCCACGTCAGCGCTACGTCACCTCTGCTTCGACCCCCCACTGCTACGTGTCAACCTGCCACAGCATCTGCCTCCGTCCCTACCACGTCACCCTACCGTACTACCACGTCACCCTGCCATATTGGGACCCACCGCTGACGTCATGCTGACATCATCACCAAAAAAGGCGCGAAGCGTGAAAATTGCAGCAAAGGATGCCCGGAATGAGAAACAGAGGCATTTTTTGATGCGCGCTTAGCGCTAATCGTGCATCGCTAAGAAAAATTGATCAAAATGGAGGGCTTCTCATGGCTCAGCTACCTGCAAAACCCAAAAATTCGCGAGAGGCAACAGGATTTCTTCATGTATGTTCATATACCATCGGCCAGCACCGATAGCATTCTAGAAGCCACAAAAAACATTTGCAGCAGCCATTTTTTGCCTTGAAAGGGCAGAAAATGGGCGTTTTGATAGTTTCAAGCACATCAAGGGAGAGAAAGTGGCCCGATTCAACTGTAAAAGAATATTAGAGGAAAGATAAAGCCCAAATTAAATTAAAGAGTATCAGTGAGGCGGAAAAGAGTATCAAATCGGCAATATCAAAGCAGGTGAACATTAAAGGCCCCCAAGCAAAGTCAAAGAAAGCGGTGAAGCCATTTAAGGCTCTCAGATCATAGTTAATGCACATCAAAGCCACTCAAGAGCAGGGGATCAAAGCCCAAAGCACAGTTATGGCTAAATGAACAGCACAGAGCCATAAGGACACCATATTAACTCATTTTGATGCAGCTGCCTCCAGCGCAGCTCAAATAAATATCTTCTTGCATTAATTTCAGGACAAGATTAGGTTAAAGAACTCATTTCCCTCAAACCTGTTTAGGGTCTGTTGTAATAGATATTCTTTGATATTTTCTCTATATAAACCACCCTAATTCATTGTTTAAAGGGTTGGTTGGTTGATAATCCTCATTCTAGACTTGCACTGTATATTTTGAGAGCTCTATAATCAAAGACTGCTAGAATGCTTTGGATGAAGGACTGACTGTTGTGTTATTTAATGGCCAAAGAGTGACTATGGAATTCTTGTGCTACTACATGGCTCAATAAGTGTTTTCCTACCTCTGTTTACAGTTTACATATGTTTATACACCGTCTAAATAGCAAGAAAGAAGAATAGCTTAGGTTTTGCTTGACTGCACCCTATCCTTAGTTCTGGTTATTTCTATATGTTTTCTTCATAAATGGTTATGAATACGCATACTTAAATGATCATGTTTACTTTGTTTCTTTCACATATGACTGTTATTTAGGAATTCTTGACTGCTTCTAGACAAACTTTCATTCACCTTCCCTCTATGTTAGCTAATGAAAGATTCTTAGTTGCCTTTCATCTCTAACCTTCATTCCATCTTTATTCCAGCTTGATATTGTTCTATGTGTAGCTATCCTACTCTGTACTCCTCTTGTGACCAAGAAAACGCAACAGCAAGCCCTAATCCATGACTCCATGCCCAATGGTTCGAACTTCTCACTATATGCATCCCAACTCCGCTTGAAAACATCATCCTTCCCACCAAAATCAAAACAAAACCCATGTACACCATAACTAGCCTAAGATCAACCCAAAACAAAGTTAAATATTAAAGAGAGAGCCCTCTCTGTCTGTAGGTAGGCTAGGACCTGCAGCCCAAAGATTGGTTTGAGGTTACCTCGGTCGTATCCCTTAAGGAGCCAAGGGACAACCTGAGTGATAACATCATTGGTGACTCCACTGGGACTTATTCAGAAAATTCCAAAAAACAATTTAGAAGTTGGCTCCCAAGAAGAAAACACATAATACTAGGTCAAATCTAGACCCTAATCCACCAACTGTTTTTGAAAATCCTAATTTAATCTCTAGAAACCTTAGCAAACAAAAACAAGAAGAGTTTGCTGATTCTAGTCCTGAAACAGTTAAGCCAAGCTGTTTTCCAACCCCTGTTAAAGTTTTGTTTCGTTCAACCCCTTCTTCCCCTTGTTCATCATCCACCTCTCCAAGCACCTTTTCCACACCTCCATTCACTACGAATACTACCACTACCACCACTGTTATTGCAGTTGTCCCAGCTGTTCCAGTCATTCCACTTATCCCTGTAAATATGGCTAACATATATGCACCATTACAGTTACCTGCAAATCCAGGGGTTATGCATATATGCACCTTTACAGTTACCTGCAAATCCAGGGGTTATGCCTCAGGATTATCAAACCGAAATCACATATTTTGATGCTACTGGTTTTGGCACAACCCTGCAACATACCAAGAAAATGCAGGGCTATTTTGAGAGTTATGAAATAGATGATGATAGTGTAAGAATGAAGATTTTTGTCCAAAGTTTAACAGGAGATGTAAGGCCTTGGTTTAGAGCACTTGCTGCAAATTCCATAGCTGACACAGAGGCCCTTTATCAAACATTTCTTAACAGATGGGAGAATAAGAAGGACCCTCCGCACATATTATCTGAGTATGACACTATCAAAAGAGGCCCTCAAGAAGCTGTCTTAGACTATTGTGCTAGGTTTAACAATGTTTACAACGCTATTCCACAAAACCTTAGACCTCCACCTGATCTTGCTTTATACAAATTCCCTGATGGATTTGACTTAGATATGGCTTATCAGTTAAGGGAAAGAGCCCCTCAAACCTTAGCAGACATGCAGAATGTAGATGTTAGTGTGGAGGTAAATCTGATTGCCAAGCGAAATAGAGCAAGAGCTGAGAGAAGAACCACTTTTAAAGATGAACCTTCAGCCTTTGAGCAAAAATTGGACACAATCATCAAAGATATGGACAACTTTGAAAATAGAATGGGAACTATTGAAAGAAAAGCCTCATGGGAAGGACAACCAAAACAATCCTATCAGAAATCCAAACTTTAGAAAAAATCAGAACCCAAACGTTGGAAGGGAAAGTCCTGACCATGATATAAGACCTCCTTTTCATGAAAACTATGCTGAAGCATCCACATCTATTGAGCAGATAGAGGACACTCACATAAACTTGATGGGTTTGAAGAGTGAACAACAAGTATTTCTAACCCAAGAAGACCAAGATGACCATGAGATAAATCAATTTCAAACCAAGTCTGGAGAGTCATTTGACTTCAAATAAGGTTATGATTCAGCTGTCTACGAAGTGCATAAACAATACAAATTGAGAACAAGAACCATTGATGTGTCTGATCCCATCAAGCCAAAGGATGCCAAGCAAGCTAAGAAAGTAAAGGACAAGGCCGCTATCACAGAACCTGCTGATAAAATAGACCCAAAACTAAAAGAAGTGACCATAGAGGATGTATCTGACATGCAGCCCTCTAATAACCAGCATTTTGTATCCTTTCCCTCAAAAGACAATGTAAATAGCACTCCTCAAAGCCTTCCCAAAACAAAACAATCTCAAGAAATCACTGATAACCAAGAGAAGATCACTGAAGATACAATTGAAAAGGGAAAATCTGTCAGTCACAATACTAAAACACAGTCAGAAAAACCTTTTGATTTAGAAGCAGAAATTGGTAAATTAAAGATATCTATTCCTCTCTCTAAGCTTGCCAAACATGATGTCTACAGACAGCAAATCAAAAGATCACTGCAAATACCAGAGAACAGGGATGATGTTAATGTCTTAGATAATCAACCTGAATTACTTTTTGGTCCTGAAGTCAATGGTAAATCAGGACATGGAGCTGTTCTACCCTTTTATGTCAGTTTGCACATTCATGATAAAGTGTTGCACAATGCTATGTTTGATTAAGGTGCTTCACACAATCTAATGCCCAAAGCTGTAATGGAGAAGCTAAAACTTGATGTCACTAGACCCTATAAAGACTTATTCTCCTTTGATTCTAGTTAGGTCAAGTGTTTAGGCTTAATCAAAGACCTTTGTGTGTCTTCAGTCCAATTTCCCAACAAAACGATCCTAATGGACGTGGTGGTTGCTGACATTCCACCAAAGTATGGCATGCTCTTATCAAGATCTTGGGGAGAAAAACTCCAAGGATCTCTCCAGCTAGACCTCTCCTATGCCACTATTTCAGTCTTTGGGCAACCAAAGAGACTGTATAGAGAAATTCTGATGAAGTATGTGGTAAGTAGTGAGGAAAAACCCTAAAAATTTCCCATTTACTCAATCCATTCTGATATGGATTCCTTTATATTATTCAATGATGATAGCTGCCCTCCCACTGATGAGAAGCCTTTGCCTTTAGAACAAGAAAAATGCATCAATCAAGAGTCGGTTGCCCATACCTGTGAAACTGTTAAAACAATTAGTGCAACCAGCATACAAGAAGAACCACATGAAGCACAAAAGCTAGGTCCACCCAATCCTAAAATGACTGAAACTCTTAATACTAACCACAAGCAAGAAATCACATGGTATTTAGAGTTTGATGGTTCTGTTAATAAGCTAGGAGCAGGGACAGGAATATGGATTCACAATACACATAACAACCATGCAGAGGGTCATGCTTACAGACTAAACTTCAAATGCACCAACAACATGGCAGAGTATGAGGCTCTCTTTTTAGGCCTTAAACTGCTCAAAGCTCTAGGAGCTGCAAAAGTGTCCATTCTAGGTGACTCCAATTTGATCATTCAACAGATGAAAGGTAACTTTGTTACTAATGACAATAGGCTAAGAGCTTATAGGTCTGCTGCCACAGAAATACTCAATTCCTTCACCGAATCCAAGCTTGCTAATATTTCTAGAAGCCATAACATACATGCTCATAGTCTAGCTACTTTTGCTAGCACTTGCAAGCTTCCCTTTGAGCCCAATTACCACTTTACTGGTGAGATAAAGCACAGGCCTACTGTCTCTAACAATATCAAAGATTGGCAAGTGTTTGAAGATGATGCTCAAATCAACAATTTTCTTACCTTACAGCAAGAATTCTCAAGCTCAAACATTGATGAAGATGCCATGGATGACCCACAATAGCAAATGAGCCTAAATGAGCAAACTATAATAGCTGAAGTAGAAAATCAAATGTTGCACCCAACCATTTTTTATGAGAAAAACATGCAAGAGCTGAAGCAAATGCATTTAGATGAAATATCCGAAGCAGAGGCCGAATTGATTGATTGAAAAGACAAGTTTCTACCTACTGGCCTCACTCCATTAGAAGACATATTTGATTCAAACGATGTCCCCAAAAAGCCAAAGATGCAGCCCTTAAACGCTGTTGTGGAAGACTATAATATTGGGACAACAGAGAAGCCCAAAATGATTAAACTGTCCAAGTCTTTGCCTCCCAATCAAAAACCAAAATATGTTGATTTATTTAAAGAGTTTCAAGATGTATTTTCCTGGAGTTATGAGGACCTTAAGTCCTATGAAACCTCTGTTATTCAACATACCATTCCCTTAAAGCCAAATCAAAATCCCTTCCAACAAAAACTAAGGAGAATCAATCCTGTGCTTCTCCCTTTGATTGAGAAAGAAGTGAAAAGAATGTTTGAAGCTGGTATCATAGCACCCATTAGATTTTCAGAATGGGTATCCAATCTTGTTCCCACAAGGAAGAAAATAGGGGAGATTAGACTATGTGTGGACTTAAGAAATCTGAACCAAGTCTCCCTTAAAGATCACTACCCTCTGCCAAAAATGGACCACATTCTACAAAGAGTAGTGGGGTCTTCAAGAATTTCTTTTCTAGATGGCTTTTCAGGTTTTAATCAAATACTTGTTCACTCGGATGACCAAGACAAGACAGCCTTTACAACACCGCGGGGAACATTTAAGTATGTGAAGATGCCTTTCGGACTAAAGAATGCAGGTGCTACCTTTCAAAGGGCCATGGAAATTGCATTTTCCAAGGAAATCCATGATTTCCTAGTGGTTTACCTTGATGACCTTACTCCTTTCTCAAAATTTGATTAAGAGCACCTAAAACATTTGAGACAAGTGTTCCTAACATGTAGGAAATATGGCATTTCCTTGAACCCCAAGAAGTCTTTATTTGGCCTTGAAGAAGGCAAATTGCTAGGCCATATCATTTCAAAAGATGGGATTAGAATTGATCCTGAAAGAATTCAAGCCATCCTGCAAATCCCTTATCTGAGAAACATCAAAGAATTGCAAGCATTCCTAGGAAAGATCAATTTCCTAAGGATATTTATCCCAAACTTGGCCGAGCTGATAAGAATGCTAAATAAAATGTTAAAGAAGGATTCTAAGCTAAAATGGACTTTAGAGGCCAAGCAAGACTTTGAGGGCATAAAATCTACCTTAACCCAAGCCCCAGTCCTCACAAGTCCTCAATTTGATAAAGATTTCATCATTTTTTCATTTGCATCTGAACACACCATTGATGTTGTCCTGTTGCAGAAAGATGATCAGGGAAATGAAAAGCCAATTGCATTTTTCAGCCGAGCCCTTAGAGATGCACCCTTGAAGTACCAAATCATGGAGAAGTAAA
This sequence comes from Pinus tabuliformis, assembly GCA_031772625.1. Classification (NCBI taxonomy): domain Eukaryota; kingdom Viridiplantae; phylum Streptophyta; class Pinopsida; order Pinales; family Pinaceae; genus Pinus; species Pinus tabuliformis. The sequence continues at coordinate 1,253,907,892 of CM062819.1, forward strand.
CATATTCCCTTGTTAAAGCAATCAAAGATTTCAGAATTTACATTTTATATTCACATGTGATTGCTTATGTACCAAATGCTGTTGTAAAAGACATATTAACTCAAGTCTAGGGCATAGAAGCCAAAAGAGGCAAATGGATTGCCAATATCCTTGAGCATGACATTGATATAAAACCCACCAAGCTGATAAAGGGACAAGGTTTAGCCAAACTGATGTCCGAAACCAATTTCCAAGCCTTAGACATTAATCAACTGGACAATGAACAGGAGCTGGCGACTCCACAGATCAGTCAATCTTTTTTGCAATCCCCATGGTATGCTGATATATGTTTTATATTGTTAAACCTGTGTGCTCCTCTAGGGTTGTCCAGAACCAAAAAGAGATTTTTAAAGATGAAAGCATCAAAGTTTTGTGTCTTAGATAGTGCCCTGTTTTGGAAAAATCATGAAGGAATATTGTTGAATTGTCTAACTATGAATGAAACTGACAGTGTCATGAAAGAATTTCATGCAGGGGAATGTGGAGGGCACTTATATTGGAAGTACATTGTTGATAAGATACTAAGGGCTGGTTTCTATTGGCCCACTTTGTTTGCTGATGTGAGAAAGTTTGTTGTTTCATGCCACAAATGCCAAATATTTGAAGGAAAAAGAAAGCTTCTTCCCTTGCCCCTTAAGCCCATTTCAATCGAGAAACCTTTTCAACAATGGGGTCTTGACTTCATTGGAGAAATCCATCCATCCTCTTCTGGCCAGCATAAGTGGATTCTAACAGCCACATATTACTTTACCAAGTGGATTGAAGCCATCCCATGTAGGCAAGCCAATGACTCCACCATCATCCAATTCCTTGAAACCAACATTTTGTCCAGATTTGGCTGTCCTGAGAAGGTCATTACAGATAACGCTGCTGCCTTCAAATCCAAGAAAATGATCAATTTTTGCCATAAATTCCACATTACCTTAGGTCACTCCACAACCTATTACCCTCAAGGTAATGGCTTGGCCGAATCATCCAACAAGAGTCTGATTAACATCATTAAGAAAGTCTTGGGGGAGAACAAGAAGAACTGGCACAAAAAACTTGTAAATGCCCTATGGGCAGATAGATTGTCAACCAAGAGATCCATTGGGATGAGCCCATATGAGTTAGTCTATGGCATGGAGGCCAAGTTCCCCTCTTCTATGGGAATCCCTGTTATCAAATTGCTGCAACAGATTCAGGCAGAGCCAAATGATATCCAAAGAAGAATAAACCAAACCATCCATTTGCAGCAAAGAAGAGAGCAAGTGTGCGACAGAGCTCAGATCTTACAAGAGAAGCTCAAGAAAATGTTGGACAAAAGAACCAAGGTTGAAGATTTCTGCATAGGCAACAAAGTCTTAAGATGGGATTCAAGAAGAGAGGACAAAGGAAAGCATGGCAAGTTTGATTTCCTGTGGAAAGCCCCCTTTATTATTTTTGTTGTTCAAGGCAACAACACATATTTTCTGAAGAGTTTGGATGGAATCACAGCTGAAGAAGGCCCTGTCAAAGGCCAAATGCTAAAGCACTATCATGATCCCTTTTGTTGAACGCAACACAACTATGTATACTATCTGTACATTAATATTTGTATTTTCAACACTTTTTCTTATAGCGGGCCAATAAGAGGGAGCAACGCAACAAATTTTGAAGGAAAGATCAAAGAAAGCTCTATTTCAGATATCTGTTTTTGAAATAAATCCAAAGAAGTGCTCAAGCAGATTTGAATATGTTTACAAGCACCCAAAAGGCAAGAAGCAAGGATGTAATGTTTCGGCAATTCAGCTCAAAACGATACTACATATCAGCTTAATTCAGTCAAAGGCATTGACAAGAAGGAGAATTTCAGTTTACAGCAACAAGTGAAGATCAAGGCATTCTGACCTGTTGTTCTTGGCTTTTCATCCTGAAAAACCATCCCCAAGTGGAGCCACTGTTAGCCTCCTATTGCAATAGGTTTCATATTTCATGATTGACTTTTTTACATGCCAAATATGTCATCTTGTCATGCTCCAAGGTTCCATATTTCCAAGAAGTTCCATTTTGAAGAATCATACCATTTTTGAAGAGTTTTACAGTTAAGGGAAAGCCAAACAACATAATCTTGGCTTCCCTAGGTTTAAATTGCTTGTTTTAGAAGATAAAGAATGAATATCTGTCCAAACAATTTAAAGCTTGGCAGATGAGTAGCTAGGTAGAGAAATGAAGGAGCCCAACTGCTTAATCTGGGCCCTTGGAAGAGATAAGGGTTGATTGTAGATAGGAGGGCAGTCAAAAGAAAAGAGGATAATCAGGGTCTGCAAGTCTAAGTGCACCCATTCAAAAGGAAGAAAAAATGCTAGGTAAGTAGGCTGGGTAAGTAGCTTTGTGGTTGCAGAATCAAGCTATGTGATCCATTTCATGTTTTCAAGTGTTATATCTATTCAGATCACAAGTACAAGGCAATTTTTCATTTGGAGGAGCTCAAGCGAGGCATGTCTAACTCCCCCTTCTTCTTATTCCCCAAATCATTCACTAACCTCCCCAAAGAGGTCAAGATCTGCTTGATATCTCTTAAACATTTGCCTAAGTAAAGATCTGCTTTGCTTAAAGGTGCTCATATTTCTTCTGTAAGTCCTATTTCCCCTTTGTAGCCTAAGATTTCAATACTTAGCACTCTCTTATCATTTTCATATTAACTTCTAACTTACTATGTAAATCCCTATCTATTTTCCCTTCCCCTTACTAAAAGCACTAAATAGCTCCCCTATGTACATATCCCCTCCCTCTGGTTGAAAGATAACCTTGACTATGCCTAAGAATTGCTAAGTTTGCCTGAAACTTAGCCAGAACCCTCGGTTGCCTCTCAAACCATCTTCTAAATGCATTAGGACTCATTCCTATGCATAAAATTCCCCTCCAAATGTATAAAATCCATCTTTGGCCGTGTTTTACCTTTCCCAAGGCATAAACCCCTTTTTGGCCATAAACCCTTCTCAAAGCACATAAAACCCCTCTCAAGTGCCTTTGAACTCCTCCAAAGCGTGAAATTCCTTTTTTAGGTTATCGGACCCCTTCCGAGGCCTCAAAAACCCATATTACCCAAAGGTTTGAGCCCCCGCCATATTAACAAATAATTTAATATTCACGTGGGCCCCTGCACATAAACCTACCGCCAGCTCCGCACTCCGTCAGCCCTCCGATCCGCCCTCCTAGATCCGACGGCTCTCGGCGATTTCGGAACCACCTCGACATCTGACGGTTAGCCTCCGATAGGCTAGCGGTTTCCTCATCGTACAATGGACATGCGTCCACCCTTGATTGCATCGAGCAACCTCTGACAAATACCGCCCTTGTACAGAAGGCGGTCTGATGAAACCACAAACCGCCTTCTGTCTCTCCGCCCCGGACGTCACAGCCATGTCAGCGCTATGTCACCTCTGCTTCGAGCCCCCACTGCTACGTGTCAACCTGCCACCGCATCTGCCTCCATCCCTACCACGTCACCCTACCGTACTGCGACGTCACCTTGTCGTACTGGGACCCACCGCTGATGTCATGCTGACGTCATCACCAAAAAAGGCGCGAAGCGCGAAAATTGCAGCAAAGGATGCCCGGAATGAGAAACAGAGGTAGTTTTTGATGCACTTAGCGCTTAGCGCTAATCGCGCATCGCTAAGAGAAATTGATCAAAATGGAGGGCTTCTCATGGCTCGGCTACCTGCAAAACCCAAAAATTCGCGAGAGGCAACAGGATTTCTTCATGTATGTTCATATACCATCGGCCAACGCCGATAGCATTCTAGAAGCCACAAAAAGCATTTGCAGCAGCCATTTTTTGCCTTGCAAGGGAAGAAAAGGGGCGATTTGACAGTTTCAAGCACATCAAGGGAGAGAAAGTGGCCCGGTTCAACTGTAAAAGAGTATCAGAGGAAAGATAAAGCCCAGATTAAATTAAAGAGTATCAGTGAGGCGGAAAAGAGTATCAGATCGGCAATATCAAAGCAGGTGAACATTAAAGGCCCCCAAGCAAAGTCAAAGAAAGCTGTGAAGCCATTTAAGGCTCTCAGATCATAGTTAATGCACATCAAAGCCACTCAAGAGCAGGGGATCAAAGCCCAAAGCACAGTTATGGCTAAATGGACAGCACAGAGTGATAAGGACACCATATTAACTCATTTTGATGCAGCTGCCTCCAGCACAGCTCAAATCAATATCTTCTTGCATTAATTTCAGGACAAGATTAGGTTAAAGAACTCATTTCCCTCAGTCCTATTTAGGGTCTGCTGTAATAGATATTTTTGGATATTTTCTCTATATAAACCACCCTAATTCATTGTTTAAAAGGTTGGTTGGTTGATAATCCTCATTCTATACTTGCGCTGTATATTTTGAGAGCTCTATAATCAAAGACTGCTGGAATGCTTTGGATGAAGGACTGACTGTTGTGTTATTTAATGGCCAAAGAGTGACTGTGGAATTCCTGTGCTACTACATGGCTCAATAAGTGTTTTCCTACCTTTTTTTACAGTTTACATATGTTTATGCACCATATAAATAGCAAGAAAGAAGAATAGCTTAGGTTTTGCTTGACTGCACCCTATGCTCAGTTCTAGTTATTTCTATATGTTTTCTTCAGAAATGGTTATGAATATGCATATTTAAATGATCATGTTTACCCTGTTTCTTTCACATATGACTATTATTTAGGAATTCTTGACTGCTCCTAGACAAACTTTCATTCACCTTCCCTCTCTTTTAGCTAATGAAAGATTCTTAGTTGCCTTTCATCTCTGACCTTCATTCCATCTTTATTCCAGCTTGATATTGTTCTATGTGTAGCTATCCTGCTCTGTACTCCTCTTGTGACCAAGAAAACGCAACAGCAAGCCCTAATCCATGACTCCATGCCCAATGGTTCGAACTTCTCATTATATGCATCCCAACTCCGCTTGAAAACATCATCCTTCGCACCAAAATCAAAACAAAACCCATGTACACCATAACTAGCCTAAGATCAACCCAAAACAAAGTTAAATATTAAAGAGAGAGCCCTCTATGGCTGTAGGTAGGCTAGGACCTGCAGCCCAAAGATTGGTTTGTGGTTACCTCGACCGTATCCCTTAAGGATCCAAGGGACAACCTGAGTGATAACATCTTCTACAATGACCTTCAAATCAGCCACTTTTTGTTGATTTTTCTCTTGAATACATGGAGGATTTTATGGTAACCATGAGGGAGATTTATCAATCTTTGATTTTTTTGTCTACTCTTCATCAAATGCAACCCATGATCCTTTGGTATTCTCATTTGAATCTTCTTCTTCTAGATGTAGTTCTTCAATGATATCAAGAGAATCTCTTTTTTGCAATACACTTCTTGAGCTATGGTGAATACCATTTAACTCAAGAGGAGATGTTTGGAAGTTTTGTACCTTAGCATTGTAAGTGGGCTAAGCTACTTCAATGTGTGGGTTTGGAAATGGTGGTGCAGATAGTTGAGTAGGAGTGGATATTTGAGATGGATGTGGTTAGGGTTATGGTTGTGGTGGAGGTGAATTGTAGGGATAACATGGAGTTGGGTATGGAGGATATTGAGGAAAATATTGAGGATATTGTGGATGGCTCCCATTATTTCCTTGCAAAATTTGTTGCCAAGATTCTTTTTGGGGTTGATATGCCCAATGTTGCAAAGGAAAGGGTGTGTTCCAATTACTTTGAGATGGATCTGTATAACCTTGAAATTTTGAATTAGGTTCTTGCATCATACTAGGTTGAATAGGCTGCCACAATCCTCTTGGATCTACATAACATAGTTGCATTGGAATTGAATTGCTCCATTGTCCTCTTGGTAAACTTCCTTCAACCTTGGTAGTGAAGGACAATATTTAACATCATATGATTCTACATGGATGACACAAATATTAACATCTTCTTTTTTATCATTTTGAATTCTTAACATTTCTATTTGTTTGGTTAGATTGCTAAGAATTTTTGTTTTAAAGTCATCAAGCAAATTTCCAAGTTTAGCTTGACTTACTGATCTTGATGTTGATTTACTTACTCTTGTCATTCCTCTTGATATGTGTTTTCATGTTTCACAAAATTCTTCAAATGATAATTGGTATACATCACCTCTACTCATGAGATCAAGGAGATCAATCCATTCATCCCTAATTGTTCTAAGTAAGATGGTTTTTAGTGTGTCAGATCCTAAATGATGTAGTTTTTCCCTCTTAACATTATACATGAACCTATCTATTAGATCCTATAGACTCTCATCTTTCTTTTGATTCATTCTAAATATTTCTTATTTAAGGTCACGATCTTTATATTTTTCTAAAAATATCTTTTGCATATCATTACATGATCTTATTTAATTAGTCCCTAAAATCATGAACCATTTAAGAGCTCTATTCTTCAATGTTGCTGGAAACAATCTCATTTTTTGAGTTTTTAATAAGTAACCATAAGATCTACAAATGATTTCAAATTCAAAGAGAAAGGTTTCTGGATCCTCTGTGTTGAAATATGGCAACAAGAATATTCCAATTTAATTTGTCCTTGAATTAAATTGTGAATTAAAATCGAACTTAGTCTTAACAGCTACTTGGAAATAATTAATTAATTAATTTTAAATTAATTAGTTGGAGAAATTAAAGTTAGAAGACTTTCTGAAGTCATGCAAGAGTTATCCCTTAAATCAAGGAGATAAGATTGAGTTATATTTGAGTTGTAATTAGTTAACTTAGTTTACTGAGTTAAGTCTAGTTAAATTAGTTCCAAACTGTTTGAGGAACTAATAATGAGTTAACAGTTAGTTGATGCATTAATGCACTCAACCAGTGCTACTCCAGTTAACTGAAGATTCCCTCATCAGAAACTCATGCATGTCTATTCTTAGAAAAACCCAGTTGAGCTTAATGTTCAAGGATAGTGTACTATCAGTTGCATGTGTTTTCTCATGGAGAAAACTCATGCATGCGGTCAAGGATTCATCCTTGAGGATTGCACAGTTTTGAAGGCTTGTTTTTCCACTTGGTAAGAGGCTAATCATCCACAAGGAACAATGCAAGGAAATAGGAGCTTGGAGGGCAAAGAGGAAGACTGGAGAGAAGCCAAGATTTCCTGTGAGCATCTGTGAGGATTGTACTGAGAACTGGCTAGCTGTGAGAGCTAAGGCTTTGTATAATTCTGATGTATTTCCACCATGTATGATAATACAATAGTGTGCGGTTTTTATCTGAGACTTTCCCCAAGGAATTTTCATGTGTATTGTGCCATTGATTCTTCTTCTTCTGGTTATATTGTTCAACTCAATCTTTAAGATTCCACAAATTGATAGTAGAAGTAGGTTATAGTATTATATTTTGATTTATATTGGATTATCGAGTTAACCTATCACAGATTTTCTACATTGTATTGAAGTTGTGAATAGTATACTGAGAACAGAATTCGAAGCTTGAAGTTCGGGGTTGTGGGTGAAAATTGAATCCATATCATACATCAAGGTTGGCCAATGGTTTTCTATGGCTTGAGACTCGAGTATGCCTTGGAAGGTAGCTCGAATTACATAGCATGGAAAGATAGAATGGAGGTTGTATTAGAAGACAATGGTTTGAAGGAATTCATTGATCAAGAAATCCCAAAGCCAGCTTCAACTAATGCATAAGAGTTGGCTGAGTGGAGGAAGTGTGTGGCGAAGGTGAGACGAATCATCCTTGAGGGAGTTCAAGACCATATTGTCTCAAGTCTCCATGGGAAGGATACTCCATTTTCAATGTGGAAGACATTGAAGGACCTCTACCATAACAGTAGCGACCAGAGGAAATTTTCACTCAAGGATAAGCTTGGAAGAATCAAGATGGAGAAGCGTGATACTATTTCCACATATCTCAACAAGCTCACCACCTACAGAGATGAGCTTGGCAGTGTGGGAATAACTATTGTCGATGATGATATGTGAGCCTCGCTCTCCTTGGCCTTCCAAAGAGTTGGAATAGCTACCATGACTCTGTGAATGGAAGGTAGAAACTACTAGATTGGGAATGACTGTGGTCAGATCTTATGTAGGAGGATAACACGAGATGGTTCTTCATCCAATAATGATGATGAAGAAAATCTTGCCTTAGAAAGTAAGGCAAGGAAAGGGAAGGGGAAGGCTTCCCATTTCAAATCGAATTCTTCTCATGGAGGGAAGAAGGGTGACATGTCTAAAGTAAGATGCTTTAATTGTCACAAGATGGGACATTATGCAACTAATTTGCCATCAAAGAAGACCAAGAAGGGATCCTCGGAAGGATCGGAAGGTGAGGCATTAGCCTCTCAGTTGAAAATGGACTTTACCTTCATCGCATGCATGGTGTCATTGATGATGGGTTGTGTTTGGTATCTTGACAGTGGAACCTCATTCCACATGACCGGCGATAAAAAATTATTCAGTGCCTTGGAGGAGAAAGACTTCAAGATGCGCATAGAGATGGGTGACAGCGGAAGGTATAGTGTTTCAAGAGTAGGCACGGTTGCTTTTCAGAGGGAGCATGGAGCTCCTCACAGATGTGATGTATGTGCCTGGACTCAAGAAGAACTTGGTATCAGTCACGATGTTGGAGGACAAAGGCTACGATTTTGTCTTCAGTAAAGGAATGGCGTTCCTAAGACACATAGCCACAGGTCAGACCAAGAGGATAGGGATTCAGGTGAAGAATCTCTATAAACTAGAGGTAGATGATTGTGCAACATTGAGTATGAAAGAAAAATTGGTGCAAAGACAAGACATTGGCGAGTTGTGGCACAGGTGGTTGGGCTATTTGCATCATGGGGCTTTGAAGATAATGCAACAGATATCTACAGGACTTCCCAAAGGCAAACATGAGCAAATTGACACATGCAAAGGTTGTGCCTTGGGAAAGTACACCAAGTCTTCCTCTCATGATCAAGACAGTTGAGTAGAGGCTATCCTAGAGTGATTTAATACTGATTTGTGTGGACCATTCTCGATGACATCCACAACGAAGAAAAGGTATTATGTGATTTTCATTGATGACTATTCTTGTAAATGTTGGACTTATTTTATGCAGAAGAAGGACCAAGCCTTAACAAAGTTTTGTGAGTTCAAAGCTTTGGTTGAGAAAGAGTCAGGGAAGAAGATCAAGGCATTGAAAAGCGAAAACAGTGGAGAATATGTCTCTCAAGAGTTTAAGAACTTCTATGTAGCCGAAGGAATTAAATGAGAGTTGATGACACCTCATAACCCACAGCAGAATGGGGTGGCTGAGAGGAAGAATAGAACTATTGTAGGGGTAGCACGAGCAATGCTGCATGACCAAAACCTACCACTTCACTTGTGAGTCGAGGCATGCAACACAACGGTCTATTTGCATAATAGAAGCCCGCATCACATACTTGGGATGAAGACACTAGAGGAAGATTTCTCCAGTAAGAGACCAGATGTGGGTCACTTCAAGATCTTTGGCTCATCGGTATATTGTAATGTGACAAAGGATGCATGGAAGAATCTTGACCCGACAAAAAATTTGGGGATATTTTTGGGGTACACTGCTACACCTCACAACTATTGGGTGTGCTTTCCTACCAGTCGGAGGACAGTGGTTCGCAGAGATCTCAAGTTTGATGAGAAAAAGGCCATGTGAGTTTCCCTTGAGAGGGAGCTCCAACTACAGGATATGGAGGAACTATTGGTTCCTAAGGAGGAGGAGCCTCAGACTGATGCAGAGCAGTCGCATGCAGAGGTTCCAGGAGTGGAGACATCCACTCAACCAGAGTCTTCCAGAGATGGACGAAAGCACACAAGAGAATATGACAGATTGTTGGAGGATGCAAGAGAGAATGTGGGAGCACCATCTTCTCACCACAGACAGAGGTGGTCACCTGAGAGGTACACTGGATACATGGACCTTATTGGGGAATGTGTTGAGACTGAGCCATCTTCCTTTGAGGAAGCAGTGCAGCAGCCAATTTGGGTTGACACCATGGTAGAGGAGTATGACTGCATAGTTTGTAATAGTGTTTGGGATGTGGTTCTGAGACCAGAGAACAAGTCGGTTGTGAGTTCCCATTGGCTTTACAAGGTAAAGAAAGCTGCTGATGGTAGTGTGTAGAAGCATAAGGCAAGATTTGTTGCCCGTGGCTTTTCACAGGTCGAGAGGATCATGTTGCTGCAGTATATTTCAATAGAGGAGCAAGATGCTGACATTTTGACAAAGGCATTGTCAAAGTGTAAATTCGAGTTCCATAGAGATAGGATTGGGGTGGCAGATAATCCCTTTATTGTTGAGAGAGAGTGTTGAAATATGGAAATAAGAATATTCCAATTTAATTTTTCCTTGAATTAAATTGTGAACTAAAATCGAATTTAGTCTTAACAACTACTTGGAAATAATTAATTAATTTATTTTAAATTAATTAGTTGGAGAAATTCAAGTTAGAAGACTTTCTAAAGTCATGCAAGATCTGTCCCTTAAATTAAGGAGATAAGATTGAGTTATATTTGAGTTGTAATTAGTTAACTTAGTTTACTAATTTAAGTCTAGTTAAATTAGTTCCAAACTATTTGAGGAACTAATAGTGAGTTAACAGTCAGTTGATGCATTAATGCACTCAACTAGTACTACTCCAGTTAACTGAAGATTCCCTCATCAGAAACTCATGCATGTCTATTATTAGAAAAACCCAGTTGAGATTAATGTTCAAGGACAGTGTACTATGAATTGCATGTGTTTTCTCATGGAAAAACCTCATGCATGCGGTCAAGGATTCATCCTTGAGGATTGCGCAGTTTTGAAGGCTTGTTTTTCCACTTGGTAAGAGGCTAATCATCCAAAAGGAACATCACAAGGAAATAGGAGCTTGGAGGGTAGAGAGGAAGGCTGGAGAGAAGCCAAGATTTCCTGTGAGCATCTATGAGGATTGTACTGAGAGCTAGCTAGTTGTGAGAGCTAAGGCTTTGTATAGTTCCGATGTATTTCCACCATGTATGATAATACAATAGTGTGGGGTTTTTATCTAAGACTTTACCCAAAGTATTTTCATGTGTATTGTGCCATTGATTCTTCTTCTTCTGGTTATATTGTTCAGCTCGATCTTTAAGCTTCCGAAAATTGATAGTAGAAGTAGGTTATAGTATTCTACTCTGATTTATATTCCATTATTGGGTTAACCTATCACAGGTTTTCTACACTCTGACCTTAGACCATGAAATTTTGGAAGAAAAGATGGAGGGATGTTCTTCATGTGCACACTACCATCAGTATCTTGAATGGGAAATCCAAGAGGATCTTCCTCATTTTCATCATCTCCATCCATTTCTTCTACATTCTTTGCCATATTCTTCTTCTACCTACAAAAGTGAATGGTGATGTGGCTCCTACTGCACCACGTGATCAAATTGGGGGGTGGGTTGGTGTTGGAGATTTTTTTTTTTTTTTTATGATTGAATGAAAACACTAATGCAATGCACTTTTGTATTATTGAAATGAAATATGCCTAATGCAAATATTTTTTGTTTTTGCAAAAAGCAAAAAGAAATGGATCAAATAGGGAAGAAAACAATGCATACTTTGACACCTCCCGGGAAACAATGCCAAAAAATGATGAGCCTCGATATTGCAACAAGAATGTTGCAACTCCCAAGGCTATCGACTTTAATTATATCAACCCGTGATTTGTACAAACTTAAGAGGTATCAATAGTATATTTGAAGCACACAATGTGTCCTTCCTTTGTTGTCATGATGTAATGGAGTGCATGTATTGAAATCAAATCCTAAACTAATTGCAGAAAATGAAATGCTAGAAATGGAAACCCTATCCTATTGCAAGGAATAAAGTACAAGGAAAGAAACATATTCTAACTACAAAAAGATCATGAACTAAATGTAAAAGAAACCTAAATTAACCCTATTTATCACATGTGATGATTTAAACTAACTGAACATGGAATCTGATCTAGGGAGTATTAACTGAGACATGCATGTGGTAATTAATAAATAAAAATAACTATTTTTCTTTATCTTTTCATTTTATAAATGAAGATGTTAATCTTTCATTGTTCTTTGGTAGGGGAGACATGTGTGGAGGAAGATGGGTACAATGTTTTTGATGGATTGGAGGTCAAGTAGAGGCCTAATCCCAACTTCAATGATGATTTTTCTCAATTCGAGCTCAAAACAGGCCGCTACAGGATTTTCTACATGTCTACAGGATGTACTAGTTCCTAAAGGATCCCCTATTTTATTACAAGAATAGGAAAAAAGCTTAGGAAGTGGTCTAGAAGGTGGAATGGAGCTTGGGAAAGGTGTATAATGGAAGAATAAAGCATGGAGGTGGTGGAAACTACCCAAAACGCAAGAAAGGGCTTCAATATGGGTAGATTTTCTCAATGGAAATGACAATTTTTGCTTATAAAACAAGAATTCAAATTGAGACTTTAGTGGATTTTGGCGACATGGGTGGATGAGGTGAGATGAGGTCTCCCTACAATGTAGAAGCTCCTGCAACAACACACATTATTGTTTGCATCTATCCACAAATTCATCTATACATGGGAAATATTTATTAAATAACGGAAAATTACTAGTCTAAAATCCAGAAATTCGAGAACTAGTGAGCTAGTAAATCTATCAAATGCCTATCCTAATCAAGTGAAAATGCAATGGAGTAAATTTTTTTATTAAATAGATTTTTTTTATCTAATGCAAGTGGAACCAACTCGATTCAAGATCATTAGCATGCTCTAAAAAATAGCATAAATTTACTATTCTTCGCTACAAAGGAGTTCTAGAAATCTAGATTTGGGAATAAGAAGACTAATCCAAGTAGCTCAATGATTATTATGACCTTCCAAAAATTTTCTAGGGATGACATGATACTTTTTATCCTTCAAAATAAATTACATCAACCATTTAACCCAATCCTACAATAAGAAATCATTAATACTAAATGAGGAAATAGAAAGAAACAAAAACAAGAGATGCATGTGAATAAGAAGTGACAAGAAGAAAAGAAAATGATATAAAAAGGGATTTGAGGCTCCTAGGATGGCCAAGCCCAAGGAAACTCAGAGATATATGGAGGAGAAAAAGATTTAGAAGCTGAACATGACACTAATCTTCATTATTTTCATCAATACAATTACATCCATGCAAGAAAATACAATGGAGTTGCAAAAATACAAGTTCTCTCCATAAGAACACTAATAAAATTATCTTCCTAGAGGAAAATTTCACCCAGTACTTATACAAAATGATTAGGAATCATTCCCCATGAAAGGAGGAACATTTCCCCACCAAAATCCCTTGATTAGTGGTTCTGGTTCTCAATACTACGAATTTGCATTAAACAACACGAAACACATTCCTAGATTTTCTCAATCATTGGAGTTCCACATTCAATGCCATAATTCCATAATATATTTTTTATTTTTTCTTTAATATTGATCCTCCTGTAGTAGGGAGCAAGTCCCCAAATTATCTTCTCCTCCAAATCTTCATAACATTCCCAATATTCTCATAATATTTCACAAAAATAAATAATATTAGGCATAAATATGAAATTATTCATAAACCTTCCTAATGAACATATTAAAGTTAAAAATGCATTATCTAATGCACAAAGAGAGGTTTAATATGTTGAAATATGGTTATATGGGCCTTAAATTATGTTTAGTTTAGAGGCATGAGCCTTAATTTATGTCTAATTTAGAGTCCCATCACATATTACTATCTCTTCTTCGAGCTTGTTAAGCCACGAATAATACACCTTATCGAGTATCCTTTTACCTCCATGTTTAATTTTCTTCTCTTCATGCTCATTAAACGATGAATGATATACCAACCAATAAAAAGAGAATTGGGAGAAATCACTTTTTCCATTCTATCTCAAAATTGTAGTCTCACCCGTGTCACCCTTAAACATGGAACCTATTTGCGTTAGTACCTCACAGTTGTGTTTTAGCCTGCATAGGAGTCATACCATACACATGAATCTTTTTAGTCCTCTGGATGGTTATTCTTCCAATCACAATGGAGTGTGCTTCAATACCTCTAGTGTTATTGAACGATATCACATGGTGCTCATTAGTCAATGCTTCCAAGTCATTTTTATATCATGTCTTTACATGTTCAAGGGAATTCTAAACCTTATTCAGTCATTTGTAGTCCTTGTTGACCTTTTGTGTCAATCATACTTATGCTAGTTTTACTTCATGACTTCATTTGTATACATCATCTCTTGGTCTATTCCATGTTGATTAATGAGGGATATATTAAGGGCATCCTTTGATGGATATTCTTCTATCGAATTCAACTCATTACCTAGGATATTGATCTAGGAACTAGTAGTACCTTGGAGCTTGTAGAAATTAATGGAAAGATTCCTCACAATTGATAGTGGGTTTACCTCATTGACTCCTAATCATTTCAATCGATTATTGTTCGACATCAACACATTTATTACAACTCTACCAGTTGTGATAGGTACCTTGGGGTCCAATTTCATCATTGGTGGATTCCCTTGCATATGATAATTGTATACCTCAATGAGCACTAATCAAATGGTTTCTACCATACTCAAAATCACCTCATGTATTTTCATGTTGTAGATTCATGGCATTGGGGTTGAGTAGAAGACCTATGGTTAGGGATGTTTCACTCTTTTATTGAATCCTTTCTAGGTACTATGTATTGGAAATATTTATATACAATCTTATCTACTTTGAGGGATACTATGGGGCACCTCTTCACTATGTTTTTGTAGACTTACTGATGTATATTGTGACATAGATCCACATTGTATTTGTTGGTGGCTATATTCTTTTGGTATCTTGTATGGATCCATTGTTTATCTCTTATGGATTTTTACTATCATTTCATGTGGACATGGATCCACATTGTATGGTTGATGGCCATGTTTAGTTTTTCTTTATGCCAAGCATGGGTGTGCCCTACTTGGGGATGAACATTTTATGATTGAGAATTAGTTGTTAATGTGGCTCTGATCTAGTTATTTGGTATCAAATCCCTCCTCACATTTTTCATACACTTGTCTCTTTAATGAATTTCATCCATCAGTTTCTCTTCTAACATCATGCATTATGCGACATCTATTATAGCCTTTTTTACCACCTTATGTTAGATAGAGGAACCTAATCTCAAACTTTCAAAGTTAATGGTATGAAAGTATTCTTCTTTACCCTTGTTTGTGCTCTTTTTCTAACCCATCACTCCCACGGACTTACCATCCTATCACCCATCACTCCATTATAGTAGAAAAACCTGGCACTTAAGTACACAACTTATCTTTAGCATGGGAGTGATGGGGGTCAAACATCTACATTAGGTCATTCCCAAGAAGATCAACTTGACCATGTTATCCTAAGTTTGTCTGGGATCAATTATTGGAGAAGTTTCCTAACCTCTCATGGCCCTAGGTGTATAGATACATCCTCTTAAGTCTGGGAAATCCTATATAGTGAGACCCTCTCAAGGATAGATGGGAGTTAGAGAGAATATAGCTTATTAATGTTGGTGAACTTATATTGTAACATTCCTCTCTTACATGTGAGATGAGCCTAGTCTTCCCCTATGTCAAAGGAAGAGGATTGCCAAGGGTCATAGGAGAGCTTCGTGGTGAACTAAGGTATAATATCTCTTTGTACTATCCCTGTTTATGAATGTGTTGATGGTTTTGGACCTCCCAACATGTCAGTAGATATTCTTGGTAAGAAGTCCCAACTAGACCTCAAATTTTTTGGTGTAGGAGTCCCAGTAGTGGGTAGTAAAGTAATGCGTTGACTATGGTAGCTTGCATAGGTAAGTGTGATAAATTTGTTGGAAGCAAGTGTGTGACCTTGCAACGAGTCAAGTGAGATGCACGGGGGTTCTAACACACAAATGGGAAAAGGAAGTGTGTCCCTTAGAATCCTGTAATAGTACGCAGCCTGAAAGGAACACACGAGTTGAATGACATCACAAGCTAGAAAGCGGAATAGTCCACAAACCAAAGTTGCAGCTTAACCAACAACACATCTGAAAAAACATTCATACAATTGCATATAAAATAGTTCATACACAAATGTGTAAGTTAAATAACATACATTGTTAAAGCACCCGGAATAGTCCAACTACAATAAAAACATATGCATGAAAACGTGTTTCCTCTGTTATATATTATTAAGTGAAAGTTCCATCCATACATACACCATTGACAACCACTAGCCCCAATAGCGGAACATTATAGTCAACACTGCCTCCTCCTCCAAAGAGATGTACTCACTCTATGCTATGGAGAAGCCAAGGCTCGTCATAATACTCTCCAAGCCTTCTCTAAGCAATGCCTAGCCAAAATATTGGCTCCCAAAAGCCTGTAATATGAGTTATGAGATTCTATCTAGAGAAAAGTGTGGGATGATTGTTGACATTCCCCTTTGACTCTTGGACTACCCTCATGACTCTTCACATTAAATAGTGATTGTTCACATTCCACTAGTGATACTTGAAATTTCACTTACAACATATTTACAATAATACAATTTCCGCATATACCCTTGTGGGACAAAATAGGCTTGAGTAAGCCTAACACGACAAACAACATCACTCAGGGTCTTGGGAAAAAACAAAATAAGTAACCTCCTCACAGTGTTCTTCACTAAAAAATTGATACCAAGTTTAGTACTGCATTATTGTGTCCCTGTACTTTTTTATGATGTCTTTATCGAAGAATACTCTTGTTTCCATAGCTTATGGGTATAAGCTTCTGAAGCATATGTCCAACTCATCCTGAAGCATGCACAATATTGTCTTGAGAGTGGCTAGACCACCGATGTAGTTCTACATGTTTTCTGCACTTAGATGTAATTCATCACTGGTGGCTTCATGCATCAGTTGCTCTCTGTACCTGTCAACCTCCAACATGACTTGGTTCTTTCTCATGTTTGTACTATGAAATCCAAACTCCTGAACAACCATGCATAGGAAGCCTCAATGTTGGTTATGAGCGGTGGGAGATGATCATAGTTCCGGATCAACATCTGAATCCGTTCTTTGTCTAGCTCTGCCAGTGGCTTCATCATCTTGTGCAAGTAAAGTGGGCCCCCCTTATACCTAATTGTCCATTCTTGTACATGTGAAATAGCAGTGTGGATTTCTTTGAGAGTTTTGGCTATCTTCACGCACTTCTGTTGAAAACCGTATAGATGGAAAACTTCCTTGTGCATGGTGACAAATCTGTTATACAATGTCTGCATGGTGGTATCCAAAGTTGATATTTCAACAAGTATTTCTTTCTTCATGTACACCATAGTGGAGCCTGTGAACTTCTCTATTCTTTGCCTGGCCTCTTGCAATTCCTTTTCCCTATGATCATTCTCTTCTATCAAGAACTTAATTGTTGATGTCTTCTAACATCTGATACAATCAACCTTTCCACTATTTGTGCGGGTGGTGTGTGATCATCTGGGAGTTTCTTTCTTCATGTATGTACAATCCTTTGTTGTGCTCATCAAATGATATATTGTACACTTCCATCACTAGATCATCATCAAGGAGCACAACCTCTCCTTGCTCGCTTGAGACTGGTTGTGATTATTGAGGTGGCAGAGACTATGGTGTGATGTTGAATTCTCTCGGCATGAGATCGGTGTCTTGGTCCTATGGATCCTATTCTGTCTCCATGTCTATTGCTTCAACCATCTTCCCAACCTGTTGAGCGATTTCCTAAACCTGAACCTACTCATCCTCTTCTTCATCTGCTGGATGATCTTATTCTTCAACTTGTATAGGTGTAGTTTGATTTATCAGTGCACATTTCCTTTCCTCTTATTCATGTTTCTGATCCTCCTCCCTTTCTCTCCTCCTAATCTGTTTCTCTGCTTTCAACTTCTTTTCTATTTCCTGCAACTTCCTCTATGTATCTTCCAACCTTTGCTTCTCTCTCTTCCTTTTTTCTACTTTCCTTTCATGTTTTCTCCTCTTCACCTCTATCTGCAAAGCTACTTTCTTAATAGGAGGATCTTCTCTAAACTTGTAGCTTCTCTCAG
The DNA here is from genome assembly GCA_031772625.1 of Pinus tabuliformis. Classification (NCBI taxonomy): domain Eukaryota; kingdom Viridiplantae; phylum Streptophyta; class Pinopsida; order Pinales; family Pinaceae; genus Pinus; species Pinus tabuliformis. Next base: position 1,253,925,948 of record CM062819.1, read on the forward strand.
CTTCCGTGCTCTCAGAAATATTCCTCTTTCCATTGTCTTGCACTGGCTTACTACTCATTATTGTTGTTTTTGTTTCTTCCTATGGTGTTGTTTCCTGTATTGATACTTTCCATTCTATAGCTATGCTAACCAGTTCATTGAGCCTAGAGGAGTTGTAGCAATACTTTTAAGGGTCTTCCTCTAGCCAATGGCATGCCCCGTGGATCCATGGGTAACACACCTTTGCATAATGGTTCTTTCATATGCAGTGGGGGCCGTACAAATTGAAACTCTTGGTACCAAACCCAAAATTCTTCAAGTCCTTGGCCTCGTTATATGTATCCTTATTGTTACATATCTATTACAATCCAATCCATAAAGGAAGAGTAGGCCATGGTGCCTTCTTCCTCCTGTGTAGTCCTGCTGATAACCTTGTGGAGATGTGGTATGGAACCTCTTGCACGAAAAACGTATATGTGGCAAACCTCGATAGCTCATGTAGAGGCTTCTTTCTACTAAACATATAGATGAAGGTGCCACCAGGTGAGGCATACCAATCTGCAAAGCTAAGAAATGCCTGCATCACATCTTGGAACATGTAAGGTGGATCATGTTCGAAGGTAATCTTGTACACTGGGATGATGAAGTGGTTAGATAGCTTCACCATGCCTCCTCGATAGCTACACTTAGAGAGAAACTTGTAATATACGTTCACAACATCATTTGATGATGTCCATGTCCAATCCATGCTAGGTAACTATTGTTGGGCACAAATTGCATCAAGTAGGTACACCGGCATATAGAATCTTTCTTGCTCATCCTTCAGCAGATTCCGGGTACTCGACACATGCACTTTCAGCTGAAGAGCCAACATGTCATACCAATTGAATGGCCTTCCTTCATTTTCTAACTTATCCAACATAACCACCAAACTCTATGGAAAGGTCTCCATGCTCTCTTGACAATACAAGTGACATGCAAAGAAGCCCAAGATTTGGTAAGCCTTCCTGAGTGACTTCATCTTGTAGACTTGGTTTGGTGTTGCTCTACACTTCGATGTCTCTTTTACCCAACACTTCATGATGTCTCTAGCATTCACATTACTGTTGGTAGTGTAGAACAATGCATCCATGTGATTCATCAGTTGTGGAAAGTGATACATATGATGGTAGTTTTCTGACCTAAAGGTGGCAAGTTGTCTTCCATTGGTACTGCTCAGTTTCATCATCTTAGGATCGGTATGTGAGACAATTCGGGGAATGATATCTACACATAGGAAGGCAGGTACCTGCATGTAACCCTGTACAAGCCTGACTTGAAAATGCTGACATAGACTTGTTGATCTTCTAGATCTTCCTTGAACTTACCTGCAAATATGTCCTTTATTTCTTGTAATGTAATCTTCATGTCCTTCTATAAAAACAATTGTGTGTCTACATAGATGGGCAAGTTCATTGGCACATGTTCAACCACATCTCAAGTGCTGCTCTCTACAATATTCTTTGATCCAAATCTCTTGGAAACCATGCTACCTATACTGCTAAGAAGCTGCTTAAAAACTGTTGTACCTGGAGACGGAGTGCACACTTAGGGAAAGAAAATGTCAGCTTAAAACAAAAGCACCTTTAGGACCAATCATGCAATAAACTGGGTAGCTTCTGGGAAAGATTGGACAATTGTGTCTCTAAGAGGTGAGGTACTATTAGTTGGATTAGTTCATTATTCAGTCCCAACTATTAGTGAGAGGTACTGATGACTGTAATTGCACAGAGCACAATCTAGTGTGGCTTGCTAAGGACTAGAACTATGTAATGTGTGATTCAGTCTGGCTTGATGCTAGCTGGGACTGCGCATTGCATAATCCCAGTGGGCAATAATTTGGGACTGTCTCTTGGAACTATGTAGAGCGCAGCTAGATCTAGTGACTGACAGTATCTACACAATTCCTTGAGCCAAGGCAGAGCCTTCAGTTTTAGAAATGCACAGTGCATGCCTAGAAGAGCTAGAACTAAGCCAAGCAGCCCAGGTCTACCCAAGGGAAACTTGAAAATGAGTAGATCTGAATGCATGAGTCAAGGATGGTGTAGATATGAGTGAATAGTCATTCATGTAATCAAAGCAAGTGCAAAAATCAGTCAAACGGATGAACAACAAATCTTGTGGGGAGAGTTGCTGCAACGACGACCATTAGTACAAAAACGGGGTTATGCATGTAACACTTAAGAAAGGAAATGAAAAACTTGGAACAACACTTATATAAGTTAAAACAAACTAAAATGCCAGTGACCATTCAATAAAACATGTAAAACAATGCTCACATAAGCCAAGGAAACAAAATCAACAGAAAAATAAGAAAATTACTTGAAAAGAAAAACTTACCCAGAAAAGCTATGTCGATTGTGTGAAAGGTTTCTAAATGCTTCGGGAATGCCATAGCTCCAAGATCAAATGTGAAAATGAGATCTGGTGGCGTCCATTTAAATATATTTGATCGATTTAGGGTTTATGACATACATGCCAAAAATATAGGAAAAAGCATCAAGTGGCGGAAATTTCTAAAATTAACTCAAGTGTAACTCCTACTGCTAAAGATAGATCCATATTTTTTAGGGATGCTTTTCTTCTTTTTTCTTTTTTATTTTTCAGGGAGGACTACGATGCATGTGTGGAGAAATTGTAGAGTCCTCGGGGGAACCGAGAAACATACCAAAACATGCATTAGGTAGCAGCTAAGGGAATGCTTTTGTGGAATTCCTAGGATGAGTGGCTCTGGATTCCTCTCATGATCTGCTCAATTTCCCAGCTGAAGACAAGCTACGAGCTGGGCCTGCACATTTTTGGAGTCGAAGCTCACTGTCGAGTTGCACTGTGCATTTCCTAAGAGCAAGGCTAGTTACCCTCTAGGACTGCGCAGATTGCCAAGGTAGTGCAAGCACTGGATTGTAACCAAGTCAAAGGAGGTTAGATTGTGGTTAATCAATAACGCAAATAATAAAACACAAGTTTTACATCAAAATATGAACTTGATGAAAGCACAAGTACCTGGGCAGTGCAAGACAAGTTGTTGAGATTTTGATAGGGAGACTCAAAAACGAAGCAAAGGAAAAATTTTGGAGGGTGGTTGTAACTGCTACAACATAATGGAAATTGTGAATTCCCTTCCATATTTCATGTTATCATATCTCTATATGTGATTTGGTTATTATTATAGATGCTGGTGCATAGTAACTTTCCTTCTGTAGAGGCAAACATCATCTTGTTTGGTGGTGTATGTGTGTAGAAGATCATATCAGGGAGATTGGAGTATGATCTTCAAATTAGAGTGTGATTTCCAAAATCTCAATAGGGTCTTAAAACTAAACCAACTTATGTGGATGTCCAAGTAGGTTCTTCTCAACCTCTTTTATGAGATGAATGGATGCCATTGCATTAGATATAGGCAATTTATTTGAATCCATCATACACTATCTAGTCAATCTTTATGTAAGATCAGTGGAGTATTATCTTTTTAGCATATGATAGGTTTTCAAGCTAACATCAAGTTAACTAATTTTTCTTTAGAGAAGGGTATTAAGATCAAATACTCTTACAACTATTATTTGCAAGGAAATGATTTACCATAATCAACTACCCAAAACCCTTCTTAGGATCATCATGAAAATAATCATTGAAAATAATAGAAACTAGCATAAATCCCTTATGAATGAATTACGTGTTGTTAGGATCACCCCTAAAATTGAACTGGGTAACTCACCATACTTCCTAGTCTATGGTAAGGAATCCATCCTATGACCCAATGAAAGGTTTCCTTCTCTCCAATTGGCTCAATCAATTAGAGAATATCCCTACCCAAAAATGCAATAACACAATGAATAATTATTAAAATGATAAGAAATAAGGAATAAATCCAAACAAACCTTCTCTAACAATCCGACAAATATTAAGAGATGGCTTGATATCTACTCAGTTAGCAACAAATATTATATTGCTGGTGATTTAGTTATGAAATGGGACAAAACCCAATGATTAAGAAAAGAGTAAGCACATGAAATTTCAAAGTTGTGGCTTGGTCCATTTCATATTTCTCAAAAGGTTGGCCCTTCACCATACATTCTACAAAAATTAGAGGGAGAGAAAGAAATCCACATGGTGAATGACCAAATTCTTAAGAGACACTTTTTGTAAATATGTATACAATCTTCTAAATATCTATATAAATTGTACTATTTAATCCATTTTTTCATATTTAATGGAAAATAATATCTTCCCCATTTATTTTTTTCCTTAATTTATAGGTTTTTTTATCATCATTGAACTCCTAATTTCACATCCTAAGAACTTCTTTCTGTCATGAATCTTTATCATGGATATTTATTAATTAAATCGTAGTAGGAATTATGATTCCAAATATTAAGTAACACATATTTAGGATGAATAAAACTTTTATATATGATTTATTTTTATAATAGGATTCATGTTAAGGAAAATACTTAAAAGTGTCATTCTTCATGAGAGTCCACCTATTTCACAGTAAAATGATGACTACTGGCAATAAAAAAATGAATTAAACAAGGGTGCTAAGCTAGTTATATGCATTTTGATAATGCATAAAATCAAAATAACTTTTATGTCATCCCTCTTCATATTCACCCAATTGTAAAATTATAATTATATATATATACCAAGGGTGATTGTGAATAAAGCATGAGAAGTTGAAAATCACAAAAAGTGCGGGAAGTGTATATAAATCGATTAAGGCTATGGACACTTTCTAGCAGTGGATCATTGTATACATGATACTAAGGTAACTTCATCGAAATCGATATGAACGGTCAATGGAAGCAAAGAAATTCAAGGTTAAAGAAGAATGAGCTAAACTTATTACAAATAATTATCTCTGTATAAAACTTCTTCCTCTAGCTGTATTCATAAATGCATTCCAAAGTGTTTATCTTAAATGAAATTAAAATCCATTAATTTCCATCTTATAAATAATGCTGATTTTAAAGTTACGAAGTGAATTTCTTAAATCTTTTCAATCAGGTGTTAAAAGAAAAACTCATGATTATATATGAAAATTCTAAGGTCATATTCTCCTTCTATGTAATTGTTATTTTTTCCTAAATTATGTATATCGACAGAAATAATTGTTTCTTTTAGTGTGTCACCAATTGTTATGGTGTAACAACAACTCATTATTATATGTTATATGTATAAAATAATGAAGATCCCTTTATTTTGAATTTTTGATGAAATACTCCTTTAGTGTGTATATTTGAATCATTACATATATTGAATAAGGAAAAATCCCAAATTTCCGTATAATATCAAATATCAACATAATATTCCATATCTTTAAATCATATTGATATACCAATATGAGGTTATAACCAAGAAATTAACACTTTTGTATATCGGACATTTAATGTTCAAACCACAAACCTGCTAGTGATATTTCCTTTTCTCGTCAAATCATCCCGATTTGTAATGTATTCCATTAACGACATTTGATAGAGGATTTATTTTGAAGCTGAATTCTAACTTTTTCCGGATAAAGAAATCAAAATTATTTTTGTTTTCCTAACAAAATTTTCAAATTTTTTAGCATGACCCCAAAATGAGTTGCAAAACAAGAAAAGGAAAAAAAAATGTTAAGATGAAGAAACAAAAAAACCCCAATTCCTCTCTATTATCATATACTTTTTATAGGATTTTACATCACAGTAGAACATAGAACGAAATCTATGATTTCCTCAAGGTGGGAGAATACTTAGACGAATACCAAGAAGATATTGATGGATATATAGAAATTTGGCACTCAAGTCTACACATGACTATTGCAAGACCTACTCTCATTCCCTCTACGAACATGGTGTGTTAGGATATTAGTCATGTTGACCTCAAAACTAGAAACATTGACACTAGCAATAGGTAGCTCATTGGATCATTCAAATCAGAGTATCTCAAGATTATGTATAGGTACCTAAACATGAAGTTAATTTTGATCATAAATTTCTTAATGAATTCCTAATTTCAAAATTTACTACATATCAAGTTGAATGCCACAACTAATTAAGGAATAGTACTATTATGAGGATCATTTTCAAATGAGGGACACTAATTTATATCCCACAATTATAACTAAATATCACCTATGCATGATTGTTTTGATGCTCTATAGATTATTTGGAGCATAGAACCTAAGCCATTTTAAAATTGATTGGGTTCTTCTAGTTCACTAGGTTTTGGAAAAATGAAGAAACTTTAACTGGTCATTTATCATGTCTAATAATCTATGGAGAAAAATTGACAAAGTTTTAATTAGACTCTAATAGATGCACAGAGCATGTCGAGAGCCCTACAGTGTGTTGCATAGTAGAAAAGGCTAGTTTCTAAGTCAAGAAAGGCTATGACTTCAACTAACCTTGGAAAAGATAACAAAAGCGCTTCTAAAGGTTAGGTAAGGACACTTAGAAAACATTGAATTAGGAGGATGTGACACTTAGAAAAAACATAAGAATAGAAAACCAAACAACATGACAATACTTAATAACTTGGAACGACAGTTCAGGTAGGCTCCAAAATTGAGTTAGGAAAAATTTTTAGAGGGTCATTGTCGCATCGACAACACTTTCTTATATAAGCATGTTGAAATTCTCTAGTCGTATTTTCATCATTTAAATCACATTTTTTCTAGGCTTCAGTTCATTTTTTTATCCTTCTGAGAGGGAGTGTTGTAATGAGTGGTGTTGCTTACGTGCCTCTTTTCTTTACATTTCTGAGGGAATTTTTGTCTCTCTAGTAGAAGCTTCCTTTGTGTCCTTCTCATGCTCGTTAAACAGTAAAGGGTAACAAGCATCAGTTTACCTCTTTTACATGATCATTAAAACTTAACAGAAAATAAATAATGTATTGAGCATATTACTATCTCTTCTTCAATCTTGTTAAGCCATGAATAATACACCTTATCGAGTATATGTTTACCTCCTTTTTGAGCTAATTAAAAATAAATGAAAAGGACAATATTGAGTTTACTTTTCTTCTCTTCATGCTCACTAAACCATGAAGGAGATACCAACCAATAAAAAGAGAATGGAGGGAAATCAATTTGTCCATTCTATCTCAAAATTGTAGTCTTAGCTATGTCACCCTTAAACATGGAACCTATTTTCATCAGTACCTCACAATTGGGTTTTAGCTTGCATAGGATTCATATCATACACATGAATATTTTAAGTCCTCTAGATGGTTACTCTTCCAATCACAATGGAGTGTTCTTCAATACCTCGAGTGTTATTGAACAATATCACATGGTGCTCATTAGTCAATGCTTTGAAGTCATTTTTATATCATATCTTTACATGTTCAAGGGAATTATAAACCTTATTCAGTCATTTGTAGTCCTTGTTGACCTTTTGTGTCAGTCATACCTATGTCAGTTTTACTTCATGACTTCATTCGTATACATCATCTCTTGGTCTATACCATGTTGATTGATGAGGGATACATTAAGGCCACCCTTTGATGGATATTCTTCTATTGACTTCAAATGATTATCCAAGAGAATGATTTAGGAACTAGTAGTACCTTGGAGGTTGTAGACATCAGGGGCAGGAATCCTCACAATTGATAGTGGGTTTACCTCATTGACTCCTAATCAATTGACTCGATGATTGTTCAACATCAACACATTTGTTAAAATTCTACCGGTTGTGCTAGGTACCTTGGGGTCCATTTTCATCATTGGTGGATTCCCTTTCATATGATAATGGTATACATCAATGAACACTAATCATATGGTTTCTACCATACTCGAAATCACCTCATGTATTTGCATGTTGTAGATTCATAGCATTGGGGTTGAGTAGAAGGCATATGGTTAGGGACATTTCACTCTTTTATTGAATCCTTCCCAGGTACTATGTATGGGAAATATTTATGTACCATCTCACGTACTTTGAGGGATATTATGGGGAACCTCTTCACTATGTGTCCGTAGACTTATTGATGTATATTGTGACATAGATCCACGTTGTATTTGTTGGTGGCTATGTTCTTTTGGTATCTTGTATGGATCCATTGTGTATCTCTCATTGTTATTTACTATCATTGCATGTTGACATGGATCCACACTATACAGTTGATGGACATGTTCAGTTTTTCTTTATGCCAAGCATGGGTGTGCCCTACTTGGAAATGAACTTATTATGATTGAGAATTAGTTGTTAATGTGGATCTGATCTAGTTATTTGGTATCAAATCCTTCCTCACATTTTCATACACGTGTCTTTTTAATGAATTTCGTCCATGAGTTTCAATTCTAACCTCATGCATTATGGGGCATCTATTATAGAACTTCTTACCACCTTATGTTAGACAAAGGAACCTAAGCTCAACCTTCCAAAGTTAATCATATGAATGTATTCCTCTTTACCCTTGTTTGTGCTCTTTTACTATCCCATCACTCCCACAGACTTACATTCCTATCACCCATCACTCCATTATAGTAGAAAAAACTGGCACTGAGGTACACAACTTATCTTTAGTATGGGACTGATGGGGGTCAAACATCTAGATTAGGTCATTCCCAAGGAGTTCATGTTGACCCATATTCTCCTAAGTTTGTTGGGGATCAATTGTTGGAGAAGTTTCTTAACTTCTCGTGGCCCTTAGTGTACAGATACATCCTCTTGAGTCTAGGAAAATCCTATATAGTGAGACCCTCTCAAGGAGAGATGGGAGTTAGAGAGAATATAACTTATTAATGGTCGTGAATTTCTACCATAACATTCTTCTCTTACATGTGAGATGATCCTAGTCTTCCCCTATGTCGAGGGAAGAGGATTGCCAAGGGTAATAGGAGATTTTTGTGGTGAACTAAGGTATAATATCTCTTTGTACTATCCCTATTTATGAATGTGTTGACAGTTTTGGACCCGCCAACATGTCAGGGGATATTCCTGGTAAGAAGTCCAAACTAGACCTCAGATTGTTTGGAGTAGGACTCCCAATAGTGGGTAGTAAAGTAATGCATTGACTATGGTAGCTCGCATAGGTAAGTGTGATAACTTTGTTCGAAGCAAGTGTGTGACCTTGCAACGATTCAAGTGAGATGCATGGGGGTTCTAACACACAGAGGGGAAAAGGAAGTGTGTCCCTTAGAATCCTGTAATAGTACGCTGCCTGAAAGGAACACATGAGCGGAATGACATCACAAGCTAGAAAGCATAATAGTCCACAAACCAAAGTTGCAGGTTAAACCAACAACACATCTGCAACAAAATTCATACAATTGCATATAAAATAGTTCATACACAAATGTGTAAGTTAAATAACATACATTGTTAAAGCACCCAGAATAGTCCAACTGCAATAACAACATATGCATGAAACGTGTTGCCTTTGTTATATATTATTAAGTGAAAGTTCCATACATACATACACCATTGACAACCACTAGCCCCAATATTGGAACATTACAGTCAACATCGGCTGCTCCTCCAAAGAGATGTACTAGCTCTATGCTGTGGAGAACCCAAGGCTCGTCACAATACTCTCCAAGCCTTCTCTAAGTAATGCCTAGCCAAAATCTTGGCTCCCAAAATCCTGTACTATGAGTTATGAGATTCTATATATAGAAAAGTGTGGGGTGACCCTTGACATTCCCCTTTGACTCTTGGACTACCCTCATGACACTGCACATTACATAGTGATTGTTTACATTCCAGTAGTGATACTTGGAATTTCACTTATAACATATTTACAATAATACACTTTCCACATATACCCATGTGGGAAAAAATAGGCTTGAGTAAGCCTAACAAGACAAACAACATCACTTAGGGTCTTGGGGAAAGACAAACTCAGTAACCTCCTCATGGTGGTCTTCGGTGACAAACTGATACCAAGATTAGTATTACGTTATTGTGTCCCCACTATTTGGTGATGTCTTTATCAAGGCGGACTCTTGCGTCCACAACTTCCAAGTATATGGTTCTAAAACTTCTGTCCAACTCATCCCGAAGCATGCACAATATTGTCCTGAGTGTGGCTAGACCACTGATGTAGTTCTTCATGTTTTCTATGCTCAACTGCAAGTCGTCACTAGTGGCTTCATGCATCAATTGCTCTATGTACCTGTCAACCTCCAACATGACTTGGATCTTCCTCGTGGGTTGAGTGAGGGTTACGATTGAATGGATCTTGTGTCCTCAGTATGACATCCAAACTCCTGAACAACCATGCATAGGAAGCCTCAATGTTGGTGATGAGCAGAGGGAGATGCTCATAGTTACGGATCAACCTCTGAATCTGTGCTTTGTCTAGCTCTTCCTGTGGCTTCATGATCTTGTGAAAGTAAAGAGGGGACCCCTTATACCTCATTATCCATTCCTATACATACAAAATATCAATGTGGATGTCGTTGAGAGTTTGGGCTATCTTCACGCACTTTTGTTGAGATGGAAAACCGCCTTGTGCATGGTAACAAATTTGCTATACAATGTTCACATGGTGGTATCCAAAGTTGATATTTCAACAAGTATTTATTTCTTCATGTCTACCATGGTGGAGCCTGTGGAATGCTCTATTCTCTACCTAGCCTCTTGCAAGTCCTTTTCCATCTGATCATTTTGTACTATCAAGAACTTGATCATTGAGCTCATGGCTTGTGTATAAGCCTTAGAAGCTTCATCCATGGTAGTTGGATGTCTTCTAACATCTGATACAATCACCCTTTCCTCTATGTGTGAGGGTGATGTGTGATCATCCGGGAGTTTCTTTCTTCATGCCTATACAATCCTTTGTTCTGACTCATCAAATGATAGATTGTACACGTCCATCACTAGATCATCAACAAGGAGGAAAACCTCTCCTTTATCACTTGGGATTGGTTGTGATTCTTGAGGTGACAGAGACTATGGGGTGACCTCGAATTCTCTCGGCATGAGATCTATGTCTTGGTCTTGTGGCTCCTATTCCATCTCCATGTCTATTGATTCAACCGTCTACCCAACCTATTGAGCATGTTCCGGAACCTGCACTTGCTCACCGTCTTCTTCATCTGCTAGATTCTCTTATTCTTCAACCTGTATAGGCATATTTTGATCTATCAGTGGACCTTTCCTTTCCTCTTATTTAGGTTTATGATTCTCCTCCCTTTCTCTCCTCCTAATCTCTAGAAACAAGTTGGGGGAATGCTTGGAGGTTGCACTCACTTTCAAAGACTTTGTGGAGATAAAAGTGGCAAGGGTATTGGTAATTTTGAATATCGGAGGTGATATAGGGTGAAATAAAACTCCAACATCAAGGCATCATGTCTCTTTAGATTTTAGACTATGAGGGCATCACCTTCAGATGTCACAAAGGGTCACAAGAACATACACAATGCTATGAAATGTCCACTGGGATTACATGGAAACAAAGGCAAGTAAAAGCCCTTGTCTCCCAAGATGAAAGAGAAATTATTTATCCTAACGAGGATGGCTTCCTCCCATCCTTTGTGCAACTTTCTTGGCTACCCCTATTGTCTTGATGGCTCTGACTCTATATCTTACTCTGACTGTTCCTATGATCATTGATGGGGCTTCCACAGAGCACAATTTGATCAGCCACAACTCCAGATTTGACGATGCCACTCTTAGGTACTCTCTCTTCATTTGTTTCTTTATCTTCTATTGTTAGCTATATTTTGGATTTTGGGAAAGATTGGAATACAATAAAACATGCGTTCCCTGTATATATGTTATTGAAATCAATTATAATTTTTGTGGCTAAGGTCATGTGGTAGATATCAACTTCTTAAATGGATCCTAGAAGTCACATCCCTTGGGTGGATGACTTTAAGAACAAACTAAATATAATTTCCATTGTGGTTAATAATTGGCCATGGATACTTAGATGCGGGTGATTAATAGTGCTGGTACAACGCAGCTCTTTCGGGATGGCAAGTGGCGTGGCCACATGGCCACCCACGCTGCAACCAAGACACCCACCGCCACAATTAATGGCATTTTAATGTTGTCTAAAAGCAAAAAATAATTAATGCTGGGTGAAGGCTGACGATACCTAACTCTGATCCATAAGATGGAGAATTCAGATCACCTTCCCCCCATTCTGCCTCCTCTGGCCTGTAACTGCCTCCTCTCTGCTGTAGAGCCGAGCTCTCGAACGACTGTGGGGAGAAGGTGCCAGATCCTCTATTGCATTGAAATGGTCGAAGGTGCCCACTTCTCACACAACCTGTTCTTCTGTTTCAAAGCTACTGCTTCGACCCTAAACTCTGCTTCTGGTAATCGAATTCCCCACTCTCCTGCCTCCACGAGCCATTCCATCCCTCCTCCTACTCCTCCAAGCACCCATCGAACCAATACTAACCAAGCAAATATGCCTTGTTTGCAACATAGGATGAGATGTAGAAGGGGTAGCAGCAGAGGTAGAGCCACTCACCCTCCCTTGCCATCCCTCTTTAACTCTACTCCTGTGAATTCCTCCTTTCCCTCGTTTGTTGCTCACCGCAGTGGTTGGGGGCCTGCCCAGATGGTCGGCTTTAGGTGTGATGAGGAAGCCCAGTAACCTTCTGATGTCTCTGTCCTGACGATGAATCCCTACCATTCTACTCAGTTCTAGTTCCGGTGCACTTTGGAGTGCCCGTGTATTATTGCTACCATTTTTGTTGCCTTCAGAGAGGAGCCAAAAAGCACTGTCGTCCCGGCATGCATCATCAGGACAGGGCTAGCACCAGTAGGTGAAAAAATCATGGTAGCATCTCGGGGACTCGCAGTACTCATGGTGAAGCTCTGAACCGAACATACATAGCTCAGGTACACAACACTCCATGTGGAAATGCGAAGATGGAAGCCATGACGAGCACTCCAGGTGGTAATGCAAAGATAGAAGCCACGGCGAGCGAACAAAAACAAGACGAAGAAGATATGGATGCCTACATGTGTCTCATTGTGGAGGAACCTCTGCCACCTACTGACACCTAGCAGGCCAAGGTCTCTTTTCAAGTTTTTTACTCACCTAGTCAACATCTTAGGGGTACTTTTTGAAGGTTTTTTTTTATGTAATTACTGTCAATTGGGGTCAATTTTGTTTGTATGGTTCAAAAAACTCTTCTACAAGGTTATTACAGGCTGGTTCCCCTACGTGGGTAGCTCATACAGTGAATTTTGGATTGGTTTCCCCTTGAGGGCAATCTTTTTTCAGTTACTGACTGTTAAAACATGGTAAAATCTGAGATAGGTTCTGCAGAGGCCGGTGCCTCCATGTATTATTATTTTTCAATCCATTAATAGATTTAGTCTTATTTAGAAAAAAAAAATGGCCATGGATAACTTGATAGGAAAAGAAAGGTATTGTAGGAAAGCCTTATTCTTTTTTGATAACATGATTAGATGCTTAAATAAAATTCCATTTGTACATGTTGGTGTTGAGCTTTGATGGTGGTGATAAAAATGTCTTGAAGTCAAAACTTAAAAAGTGTCTTGATCTTATTTAACCTAAGATGGTAGTGCAATCATTTTGTTAAAGTTCATGATTCTAACAAATAAATGGAAACATATGAATATCCAAGATGAATGTTGAATCCATAATTTGAATATGTATATGAATACACCAAGTATGTTCATGACCCTAGAGAAATATGTAGGGAAAATTATTTAGTCACATGTACCATTATATTTTGTTGATTATTGTAGCCTTGCAATGAAACACTTTTTGAGGTAAAGGGAATTCTTGGGTTTGCTTGATATGGTGTGTTGTAGCTAAAAGGAAAATATAACAAGAGGTTGTATCTCCACTAGTAGTACATTAATGAAAGGTTGTTTAATGTTAGGTTCCTATACTACTAGTGTAGCCCCTTATTTTTATTACTGTAACCCCCTTATTGTATTTTTGTGCCCATGTAGTCCCCATATTCTATTATTGTGCCACATATAAGCCCACTATTGTTATTATTGTGCCCTTACAATATTATTGTTATGTAGGCTCTGATTATATTGTGACCCGTTAGACTCCTATATATAGAAACAAAGTCTTGTCATTTGTATCATCTAAGAATTGTTCATTTGTGTAATGTAAAGGAGGATTCCCCCTCAAAGAGGCCAGTTTTGAAGTCGTTGGTCTATCTTTTCTTCTATTTTGTGAGTTGGTTGCATAACATTTGGTATCAGAGCTTTGGATTATGGGGTTTCGCTACTTAAAACAGATTTTGTCTCGCTATATTTTCGGAGACATTGGGAAAATAATAATAACTTTCTCTCTGAGTAAAAAGTGACAGAAAGAGGATGGACTGTAATTTGTTGGGTATAGTTTTCAGTGCCAAAGGTCAAAAAAGTGACATGTGGCACTTCATACAAGTTCACTCTATTGAACTAGTCTATAATTAGGTCATCATGGGAGATTGGGCATAACTCTTTCTTGAAGAATCCAATATAGATTATACTTGTGCGGTTGGAAAGAGGACTCTAAGGGATACCATAGGATGAAATTTCAGACCTTGGGGATCCGAAATTATAGAGATACAATAGACTCAATATCAAGCTTCTACAAAGTGAGAAAAAAGTGTATATTTTTTAAACAATTTGCACAACTTTTGTTTGAAAAGATAGTTTGAAGTGATTCAAAGGGAATAGTGAAGCATAAATATCATTAATTCATGACCCGAAGAAAGAAAATGGAAACACCTAGTAAGAAACCCAAAATTTCTACTATGATGCATGAAGAAGAAGGTCAAATGCAACATGATATATTAAAATTATGAGACCAAGTACAACAAATTTCACTCTTGCGAATGGTTTAAAATGAGACATGGAAGGTTTGAAAGATGGCATCAATGGTATAGAATAAAAACTGAAAGGAAAAATTGAAGATTTGAAGAAAGACATGGAAGGTTTGAAGGGAGGTTTCCCAAAGTTGCTACAATAAATGCTTCCTAATAGAGAAAAGGTAGTAGAGGAAACTCATGATGAGAACAAAAAAAACGTTAATCATGATTTCATAGACCCTAATGTTGGATTGAAAACCCATAATATTCCAAATATAGATATGAGGATGTTTGATGGCAAGGATCTGGTAACCTGGATACTATAGGTGGAGCAATATTTTAATCTACATGATGTGCAACAGCCACAAAAGTATGTATTGCATATTTATATTTAGAACCGACTCATTTTGTATGGTATATAGGGCTTTGTTGTTGTAAACCACTTTTCAGCTAGTTAATTTTCATAGACGAAATGATAGCACATTATGAGGATACAAAGAGAAACACCTTCTTTAGCTAATTGATAAATCTCAAACAAAAAGGTTCAATAGCAGAGCACATTGAGGACTTCCAAAAATGGAATATAAGGGTAAATGATATTCCAGAGGAGAATAGGATTGATGTCTTCATAAGGAATTTAAAGGATAACATATAACATGAGGTTCATCTTTTGGGAACCTGATTCATTGGAGAAGGAATTCAGGTTAGCAAGAAATATTGAAAGCAAAATTATGGCAACAAGGAATCCTACCTCTCACAACTATAAAGATGGAAGTGTTGTTTCTCTTAGCCTTCCACAACCTACAAGGTTTACATCACAACAATTGGAAGAAAAAAGAGAAAAAAGTCTATGTTAAAATTATGATAGAAAATACACTAAAGGTCATAAGTGTGTTGAAAAGAAATTAATGTACATAGATTGGGGATATGAGGAAGAAAAGGAACAAGAAACATCAAAAGAAGATGTTATACACCAAGAACCAACCCCAGAGAAAGAAGAAATGGATCCGACCATATCTTGTAATGCATTGATGAGAATAACCACTCCTAAAACTCTCAAGATAGAAGGACATATCAAGAAGAAAAAGGTAATAGTGTTGATTGACTCGGGTAGTACCCATAATTTTTTTTCATTGTAAGACAACCAAGGAATTGAATTGCTTCCTATATCTAGGACTAGAGTATCAAGTGATGGTTGCAAATGGAGGAACCATAAATTGCTCTATAAAGTGTCATAATATCAAGCTATCCATGGGAGAATATGTATTTAATGGTCCAATGCTTTCCATTCCAATGGGTGGTGATGATGTTGTACTAGGAGTCTAATGGTTAGAATCTTTGGGTACAATAACTTTTAATTTTGAAGAATTTTTCTTGATTTTTTTTTGGGAAGGAAAGGAAGTTGATTTAAGGGGTATCACAAGGAAACCAGGAAAGATAATCAACTTTAATGGCATGTCAAAGCTTCTAAAGAAAGAACAACGTGGTGTAATTGCACAATTATGTTCACTAGAGGTTCAAACAACGAAATCATCTATTTCTACTGATCTCAAAAAAGTCTTGGACAATAATTCTAAGGTTGAAGAAGTGGAAGACCACATCGAGCCTCAACAAACATTTCTCCAACTCCTAAAGGATAACCTCACATTGGCCTAGAATCGAAGGAAACAATAGGCAAATCAACACCACAACAAAATAATTTTTGATGTAGGTGACTGGGTATTTTTATGGCTACAACCATACAAAAAAATGTCCCCCGAGAAAGCTAAGAAGGATAATAACTTATCACCAAAGTACTATGGTCCTTAAAAGGTATTGCAAAATATTGGTACTATGACATACAAATTGGAGCTTCTTGCATCTACCTGAGTGCACCTAGTTCTCCATGTTTCATGCTTAAAGAAGGTTATAGGTGATGAGCTCCTAGTTCAAACAATATTGCCGGAACTTGACAAAGAAGGAAAAATTATATTAGAACCTAAAGCAGTCACAAAAACAAGAACCTGGTAGCTACGAAATCGGTCAATTTCAGAGTATCTTATCAAGTGGAAGAACTTACCCACTAAATATTCGACATGGGAGGACAAGAATCCTATACAGAAGCATCCATAACTACTCAAGCGTTGAGGGAAACACATTTTTTGAATGAGAGGGGCATGTTAGGTCCATATACTACTAGTGTAGCCCCATATTGTTATTAGTGCAACCCCCTTATTGTATTATTGTGCCCATGTAGTCCCCATATTGTTATTATTGTGCTCCATAGAAGCCCACTATTATAATTATTGTTCCCTTACAATGTTATTTTTATGTAGGCTCTGATTATATTGTGACCCCTTAGTCTCCTATATATAGAAAGGAGGTCTTGTCATTTTTATCATCTAAGAATTGTTCATTTGTGTAATATAAAGGAGGTTGCCCCCTCAAAGAGGCTGATTTTGAAGTCGTTGATCTATATTTTTTTCTATTTTATGAGTTGGTTGCATAAAATTTGGTATCATAGTTTTGGATTATATGGTTTCACTACTTCAAATAGATCTTCTCTCACTATATTTTTGGAGATATGAACTAAGGAAGATAGGGTTTTTGAAAGCTCCTGAATTCCATCTCAAGTAGGTGACCCTGGGAAAATCGTCATAACTTTCTCTCCGAGAATCAGATTAAAATTTTGTAAAAAGTGGAAAAAAGAGGATGGACTGTAGTTTGTTGGGTATCATTTTCATGGCCGAAGGTCAAAGCAGTGACATGTGGCACTTCGTGTAAGTTATATCTATTAAACTAGTCTATAATCAGGTCATCATGGGAGATTGGGCATAACTCTTTTTTGGATAATCAAATATCGATCAGACTTGTGGGGTTTGAAAGAGAACTCAGAGGGATACCGCAGGATGAAATTTAAAACCTTTAGAGTCTGAAATTATAGAGATACAACATATTCAATATCAAGCTCCTACAAAGTGAGAAAACAATGTTTTTTTTGTCATAAGTCATTAGATTAGTAGGTATAGAGTGCAAGACCAATTTGGATGCATTATATATATTTAAAATTTTCCCAGAGAATTAGTGGGATAATTATTTGGGTACATTGGTGTCTTGATAGATGGAATTATGTTTATAAAATTTCTTACTGTTCATTGCTTATAGCTAGGTCAATGTTAGGCCCTAGAGTACAATAAGTTCCTGATTATTTTGTGTGGCCGCAAAGTTTGGCCAAAATGTATGATTGGTCTCCAATTCATATGTTTTTTGAGATGAAAATACTATAAGTAAATCATAATGTAGGAGAATATATGAATAATTTGTTGCATGGATGCTAGAATGTTTCTACAATGAATAACTAGTGGTTGGTTATTATAGTGGTGAGATATTAATTAAAGCATTATTGTTTGACGCCTATTATTAATGGTAGATATTTGTTAGTTGGAATTATGAGTTTGCAACAGGGAGGATGTAATGATGTTCTAGACATAATAGAGAGTTTTTGGAATTTCATCCAAAAGCATGGAAATGATATTTCTTGTTGTAGCAATGGAGATTGGTTGGAGATGGACAAACAAGGTACACCTTTTATTTTATTGAATCAAAATCAGGACCATATGGAAAGATGAATCACATCTTATATTTGGAGGAAGTCTAACATGGTGTGTGTATATTATGTATATTGGTCAATAATGTTTTTGAGCTTGATCTTAGCTAGAGTTTCTACTTGGGAGGAGTATTGTAATAGCATGTGATATTATAAAATCTTGTACTTATTTCCTCCATGATATGGAGCATGTAAATAATATGTAACCATATCTATCTATGTGTTATGTAAATTCCATATCATTATATGACTCTTGTAAGAAGGCATACCCATTATCCATGTGTCCTTGATGATCTAGATAGCTTGTTTAATATAGTACACAACCTCTGATAAAGTATGGGCCATGTGTTAGTTGAATTCTCTATGAGTGGATTGTGTTGGTTGTAAACTCTAGGGGGCATGGCAAGCCTAAAAACTTGAATTTTCCTATACATTTAGGTGGATTTCATTGAGAATATGAATGAACCATGTACTCGAAGGAGATCTTAGTGGGTCGGTAGTTGCAATAGTTAGATGCCCATGTATTTTGGTGGATTGCAACTCCTTTAAGTGGATGATGACAACTTGGTAATGTCTACACGATCAAGGAATGAGACACAAATGCCAAGTTAGATCATATATATACTTTATTGATCAAGAGTGCTTTTGATGCATTGAACCAATGGAATATGATGATGACTTACCTAACAAAGATAAAGACATGTCCAAATCACTAAGGGTGAAAGTTGGGATTATTGACTCCTACCTATCACATAGAATATTAGTGATGCTTATGATCATACATGAAAAGGATGTGGTTTGTTAATGTATTGATAATTGTGATGTAGAGTTGGTCTCAACATGTGTATTCTCCTTTTGTGTTTTTAGGAGGTTGTTGGATCATGACTTGATGAAAGATTTTCGTCAACAATATTTTTTAAGTTAGTGCCTAATTGAAATTTCCTCAACAAGTTTTTAATGTGCGAAGATGACACATTTATCTCAAAACGAGCTCTTATTTATTTATATATGTACTATTAAATTGTTAAATAAATTGAACACACACAATTTTGGTGTCTAAAATATGTTCATTCTCTTATTATTTAGATTAAAATTTCAAAGACTAAAAGTTTTTTATTTATTTATAAATATATATAAAGTAAAAGAATACAAATTAATCTTACATGAATTACATTCTATCACATGCATCCATAGGTTATTCATCCATTAGTACCTATGCAAACCCACGAAAAGAGAACTCTATGGTTAGGTATATCATGATCCAAACAATTTTCCTTGTTACTGCTCAAACAAGACATCTCGCGAGAAATAAATGGGAAACAATTTGGGTAGGACCACAATCCTCATGGATCCATATGTTTATTGAGTAGGTTCAGTTTAACATATTGATGTCACTTTTAGATATGGTGTACCAATTACCCTTTATAGAATAGAGATTAAAAATTTAACCACCCTTAAGTTCTTTATTGTTTTATCTTGATGCGAAAAGATCAAAATTTCATGCATGAAAATAATATCTAGGTCTCTTCATCATGAAAGAAACACGTGAAACAAAAGTAGTAGAAGAAAACACAAGTCCAAGTGATATAGGATTGCTTCTAATGGTGAAAAGGCCTACTTGGTGAGTGCCAGTATTGCAGCAAGAATGCTGCAACTCCTGGGCTACCAACTTTACTTTTATCAACCCAGTAGTTCATAACAAAGTTGAAAGTGTCGGTGCTATATGCACAAGTACTAGTTCTCACTGTAGGTTGTCACTTGGTCAGCCGGCACGAGATCACTAGGAGCTCAAGCCAACTTCTATAGATTTCAGAAGAAGCTCTATGTGTGATGGAAGGAGAGAAAGATTACTCTACAGATGCTATTCTAACTGCAGAAAGGAGAAAGACTGGAATGTAAAGCAAAACCTAGTAAACCCTAATTAACAAGTTAATTCTACTTTTGCCAAAAACAGTATGAAAACCATGAAATAAATGCAAATACCTACTCAAGGAAGTAAACAACATCTAATCATGCTATTTCTGGAAGTAAATAAGCAAAAAATGTATTTCTCGATTTTTATGTGTTTTTATGTGAATTTAACATGCATCTAATTGATTGTGTGTGAGTGTGGCAGCGAATAGGTGGCGTTAGAGGGTGGTTTTGGAGATTGGGAGGATGTAGGATGGTGTGGATGGGTCCTAGGAGGTCTTAGGTGGCCTTTTGGAGGCTTTTCCCACACTCGGCCTTCAGAAGAAGCTTACAGGAAAAACTACAGGAGGACACAGGAAAACTACGGGATGAAAACAGGGAAAATACAAGAGGCCTACAGGAGGAGGCCGAGAGAAATTTTCGCTGTTTTTAGGGTCTGAGAGTGGGTGGAAAAGGTGGATGAAGGTTTGAATGAGGTGTTAGGGTGCCTAAGGTCTACCATGAATCACCAGGAGGGAGAAATATAATTGGGTTTGCTCAAGGAGAGAGGAAAACGTTTTATGAAAAATGAAGGAAACTAGGGCAGAATTGAGGTGAGGTTTGGAAGACCTATAGGGCATGGATCAGATGGATGGTGTGACTTCTGGTAAACTGGCCTACTACTAGAAGAGATATTTTGTATAGAAACTAACATTCAACCAAGAAAATCAAGCAACTAATGAAATAAGTGCATCCTAGGAAAACAGAGTTTTGCATTGAAATGGCCTAAACTATGATGCATAGAAGGAAATGTTGGGAAATGTTGTAAGAAATGAAAGCATGCAAAAGGACTATTTCAAATTAGGAAGTGAACATGGTAAAGAAGATCTAAAGAAAAGAAAAACTGGACTATCAACCTACTAGAGAGATGCAAACACTAGAAGTCCTAGGAATGAGGAAAATTTGTGTTTTTGGGGCAGCAAGAGAGTCTTTTCCTCAAATCATGGTCCCAGAGGGAGTAAGAGAGGCCAAGGCACTGTTGCTAGCCTTTTGAATCTTCCCTAATCACTGCTTAACCTGCTACAAAAAGCACAAATGGAAGCAAATTACTAAATCATCAAAAGCAACCTATTCTTAACCATAAGAGAAATACATCTAACAGCAAACTAATCTACAAACTGAAGTAAAGCATACAAATACAAATAAAGAGAAGCTTGGATGCTTGGATTGGGACCTAACCCAAGAGCTTCAGCCCTCAGAGGTAACTTAGTGCTATCTCAAAAAGGATTCCACCTTCACTATCAAAAAATAGCAAGATTACATAAAACTGTCATACAATAGTAAGCTCGAAATTTGAGCAGAGTTTGTGCAAGAAAAAAGTCGACCCTAGTGAGGCCCTAGGCCTCTCTAATTATACATCTGAAGCTACTGACAGGTTCCTTAAAATCAGGTAGGCTTGGCTCCCAAAACTCGAGATAACTAACAATCATCTTCCACTTGCTTGGCTGCCTTCTAGTGTTGATTCGACTGCTTGTACTCCGAGCTGAATGAAGGGGAATTCAAAGTGAGGAGCAATAAATGAGGGGGATTCCCTCCTATAAGTCCTCTTCTCTATCTACTTTGTGTTATTGCTACAGTTTGATCACTAGATCCTTGACATTTACCTTGAAATCCATCAATAATCTGCATTAAATACATGTTATACCACACGGCATAATAACTAACTCAACTCACCCGATAAGCATAAATATAATCAGAAACTCATACAATAAGTTATGAGAATGGTTGATTTGACTAGGTTAGGAGGTAAAATGAGCCCATATAATTACCCATTTATGAGGCTCATCATCAACCCCCCTACTGAAAGTGTTGCTCATCCTCTGAGAAACCTAGTCAATCTCTTGGTCTTTCATGGCCCTGGTGGCCTCACTAGCATTCCAGGCTCCTGATGTGGTCTACTCATGTTCTCCATAAAATCCTGTCTTTCTATCTATGTCCTTCAACTGCTCCTTCTCCTCTTCTTATCTTGTACATTGGCACTCTTTTCAATGCCTCCTTCAGCCTCATGGGGGAATGGTATTCTCTGATCTACAAGATGTAAGGTAGGGTGTTCCATCTTCTCATGCATGCATGCACACAGTCATCCCCAAGTAGCCTAACAATATCTTGAAAGTGTGCAATTGTTGTTCCTGATTGGCTAGATATTTAGGGGAAATATGAGGGTCATTGGCAAGCAGGTTGTGTGTGCTGATGAGTGCCATAGGATTTGATGGCTCAGCTCTTATCATCAATGGTTCATTCTGCTCTTTTTTTAACAATCTTTTCATTTTTGCTGCCCTCAATTCTTCATGGTTCATCCATGATGCCATAGCCATTAATTTCAGATCCCCTAGCTTGGCATTGGGGTCACACACATTCAGGTTTGTGAGGGTCATGTTGTGTAGATAGAACTCTACCATCTTTTCTTTGTCCTCGGAGGTGCTTTGGTCACACAAATCCATGAACTACATATAGTCTTCGAAAGGCATTATGCCTTATTATGCTAAAGTTTTTATTTGGAATTAAATCCATTGATCTTTCAGACAGAGGCCATAATACTTGGCTGGTCTTATGCATTGTAATGCTTCTATGGATAAGCTGGCCATGTATGCCAAATGAGTCTCTTTCTCCTGCAGTTGCCTCCTTAGTAATTCATTCTCATTCTCAAGGTGGCTTCCTGTAATGGCTTCTCTGTCTCTAAGAGCACTCAATTCCCTGCCCATTTCCCTGATTTTGTCTTCCATGTGACCAATATCCTCAACTCCTTTGGACTTGGCTATCTGCATCCACCTATGTGTTCTTAATCTCTATTTTTCCAATTCAAAAAATAGTGGAATTGCAAATTTCTGTGTGATTGTCTTGCCTCCCTCAAGTGTTGGAAATAATACTGAGTGGGGGGGGGTGAATCAGTATTATCAAGTTCTTTTAACAAATATTCCTTATTTATACTTTGAATTATTTTTGCATATCAGTACCATAAAATAATGAGCATGAACAAGAAAAACAGATAGTCACACCAAAGAACACCAGATATAAGGTGGAAACCCAATGTGGGTGAAAACCACCTGCTGCAATATGTCTCTATCTTGTTTCAAATTAGAAACTCCTTTTACAATGATTTTGTACTGGTGCAGTCCTTTACCAGTACACAGGCTGCAACCTGCAGAGAGCTACAACTCTCTCTCGTTTTCCAGTCTTTCCTAGAAGGGAGATACAACCCCCTACTTCTTTTCTTACAAGGACCACTTTTCATAAATTTTCAAACTGGATCCATAAGCATCAAATGATCATCAAGTACATGTAAATTACACAGTCAACTGCAGTAACCAGATCAACAATAACAGAACTAACCGAGAACACCTTATCAACAGAAAAATTCAATCAACAGAAGATCTTAAGACAGATACGCAATTTTTCTTTCTCTGGCCTGCGTCGCTACGCACTTCACCTTCTGCTTCCCTGCGTATACCCGCAGAGAGCCTTCTGCTACACCGCGTACCCACGCATTGCTTCTTCAATCGCGCTGCATACTGTTACTGTAGGTACGCGGTGTTACTGAAGCCACGCACTCAAAGATACTATCGTGCCGCGTACTTTTGTTGTGCGTACGCACCTGAACATTTGTCGCGCTGCGTACCCACGTAGTTCTCCTTCTTCTGCTCTGTGTACCCACGCATTACCCCTTCTTCTGCTCTGCGTACCCACGCAGCTCTCCTGTTTCTGCTCTGCGTACCCACGCACCTGTACCGTTGATCACCTGCGTACTTCTGATTAGGGCCGAATTGGCAGTCCACCAGTGTGCCACAGTTAGTCAGATGCCCAGATCTGATCATGCGCTCGAGAGATCACCCTTCACAGATTCTCTTTCAACTTTACTTTCATATAGATCAAGCTTTTAAAACAATAACCCAATATTTCAGATCTCAAGATATTCAATTTGCAAAAGATACTTAGCCAAGTGATCTCCTTTGCTTTATATAGGCAAGGTCCTCCTAAAGTCATGGATCAATACCATAGATAACCAATACCAGGGGCCCAAAAACATGGGGCTCAATTATAATAATAATATAAAACAATACCACGGGCCAAAACCATAGAATCAAGAGCGGCGGGCTAAATACCACGGGCCAAACATAGGAAACCCCACGTGAACGTGCTTCTCTGCCTTGAAGTAAGTGAAACTGGGGGTACGCACCTCCTGAACGGGTGACTTGCGTTTCTGGCCGCGGTCCCTTCACGGTGTACGTGCGTGTACGCATCTTCTGAACTTTTCTCCTGTGTACTTCTTAATTTTCAACATTTTGAGAGCCTGATCAGAGCATTGCCACGGGTGTTGCCATCAAGTACAACATCTGTAACATAGAGCCATACCAGAATCATAATGTCAACAATCTCCCCCTTTGGACTTGATGGCAACCTCAAAATCTTCGGCTTCATTCTCCCCCTTTGACATCAAGGGCAAAGGGTTATGCTCCCCCTAAGAACATGCTCCCCCCGAATATGAACCATGAAAGAGATAGAGACATATTGCAGCTATATTTAGACCAGCATCCATGATCTCCTCCTGTACATCCTCCATAATGCCAACAATGCATTATACGCTCCCCCTGAACCTGTGCCATTTTATCTTCAATCAAACACATGTACGCATACACCCCAGATGAACCTTGCATACAACCATCAATCAGAAGAGTTTCAATAAGATGATGCATCAACAACCCCCAGCTTTTGCCTGAGGTATTCAAAAGTCTCCCTGCGTAATGGTTTGGTGAGTATATCAGCAACTTGTTCCTTCGAAGGAACATACTCCAACTTGACCTTCTGTTCAAGCACTTGTTCTCGGAGAAAATGATACTTGATTGGTATGTGCTTGGTTTTTGAATGCATGACTGGGTTCTTTGAGATGCTGATTGCACTTGTGTTATCACATAAGATGGAGATAGGTGGTGTACAAGTGATTTGAAAATCCTACAAGGTCTGCATCATCCAAACGAGTTGAGTGCAGCAAGATGCAGCAACAACATATTCCGCTTCAGCTGTAGACAAGGCAATCGAACTTTGTTTCTTGCTGAACCAAGATACTAATATGGAACCCATAAAGAACGCACCACCACTTGTGCTCTTCCTGTCATCCACGCTTCCGGCCCAATCTGCATCTGTATAAGCATGAAGTGTGAGACCTGTATCTCTAGGATACCATAAGCCATAATTTTGTGTCCCTTGAAGATATTTGAAAATTCTCTTCACTGCCTGAAGATGAGTCTCCTTTGGATTTGCCTGAAATCTTCCAACTATTCCTACTGCATGCATGATGTCCGGTCGGGTACCTGTCAAATAAAGTAGACTTCCAATCATAGATCTGTAGGTTGGTTGATGTACTGCTACAGATTCATCATTTGCACTGAGTCTACATCCTGTGACCATGGGTGTACATACTGGTTTTGCATCTTCCATGCCATATTTCTTCAAAATCTGTTTGAGATACTTGGTTTGAGACAAAAATATTCCTCCTCTTTTTTGTTGGATTTGCAAACCAAGGAAATATGTCAGTTCTCCCAGCAAGGACATTTCAAATTCTTTCTGCATGACCAAGGCAAAGCTTTGACTCATAGCTTCTTCATTGCTGCCAAAGATAATGTCATCTACATACACAAAAAGTATTAGCAATTTGTCATTTTCAACTTTTATATAAAGATTGCTATCTGCTGATCCCTTTGAAAAACCTTGTTGATGAAGATATTTGTCCAAACGATAGTACCAAGTCCTTGGAGCTTGTTTGAGACCATAGAGAGCCTTTTTCAATCTACATACAAGATTTGGATCATTTCCAAGAATGAACCCATCTGGCTGCTCAATGTATACTTCTTCTTCCAAGTCTCCATTCAGAAAGGTTGATTTCACGTCCATTTGAAATACTTTGAAGTTTTGAAAGCTTGAGAGAGCAAGGAACATTCGAATGGCCTCAAGTCTTGCAACTGGAGCAAAGGTTTCTTCAAAATCTATTCCTTCTTGCTGCACATACCCTTTACAAACAAGTCTGGCCTTGTTTCTAATTACTTCTCCATTTTCATTCAATTTATTTTTGAAGACCCATTTTGTCCCTATAACATTTTTATCTTTTGGTCTAGGAACCAACTCCCAAGTGTTATTCTTTTCGATCTGCTCAAGTTCTTCATCCATTGCTTTGACCCAACATTCATCTTTGCATGCCTCTTTCACATTTTGTGGTTCAGTGGAAGAGAGTAATGCCAAATAGCTTGAGGCTTCTGCAATTGTTCTTCTTGTTTGTACACCTGTTTCTTTCTGCCCCACAATCTGAGATTCTAGATGATTCTTCTGAACATATCTGGATGGAGTCTTCTCTTCTATTCTCGTCTGCTCCTCTGGTTCTTCTTGAGGTTCTTCTTCTTCATCATTCTGTCTTTGAGGGTAGCCTTCATCTTCTTCGATGTCTTCATGATGTACTTGCTTAGGAATGTATCCCTTCTCATCAACCACTACATCAATGCTGTCAACAATTCTACCAAGTCTTTTATTGTAGCACTTGTATGCTTTGCTATGAGGAGAATAACCAAGAAGAATGCCTTCATCTGCTCAAGGTTCAAGTTTTCCAAGTTTCTCATCATAATTCTTAATATAACATTTGCTCCCAAAGATTTTGAAGTGCTTTACCGAAGGAGTCTCACCACACCAGAGCTCATGAGGGGTTTGAGTGCTGTTCACCCGGACATTTGTTTTGTTGAGAATAACAACCGCAGCATGTGCAGCTTCTCCCCAGAAAGTTGCGGGAGTTCCCGACTCATCAAGCATAGCACGAGCCATTTGTTGGACTGTTCTGTTCATTCTTTCAACAACTCCATTTTGCTGAGGAGTTCTAGCTGTAGAGAATTCTCTTCTTATCCCATGTTCTTCACAGAAATCGAAAAATTCATTTGAGGTAAACTCCCCACCTCTGTCGGATCTGAGGCACTTAATTTTGTGTCCTGATTCATTTTCAACCAAGGCTTTGAAGGATTTGAATTTTTCGAATGCTTCATCTTTGTGCTTCATAAGTCCTAACCAGACAAACCTGGAGAAGTCGTCAATGAATAATATCAAGTATTCTTCTCCTCGAGGTGTCCTTTTCCTGAATGGACTACATGTATCTGTATGTACTAGCTCAAGAGGCATGCTAGCTGATCCTTCCTTCTCTGGAAAGTTAGTTCTGGTTTGCTTTCCAAACTGACATGATTTGCATATGGTGTTGTCCGGAATTTTGATATCTGGAAGATCGCGAACTGCCTGATATTTGCATGCTTTCCTTATTTTCGAAAAGCTTAGATGCCCCAACCTCCGATGCCATAACCAGTGTTCATCATCCTTGCTCAGATAGCATTGTTGTTGTCCTTCTTCAAATATGTATAGATTATTTGGAGTTCTTTTACCTTTGATAACTGTTTTACCTGTATCAAGATCACGAACAAGACATCCATTTGATCTGAATATAACCTCGGTTATTTGATCACACATCTGGCTGACACTTAGAAGATTATGTTTCAATCCATCAACATACAAAACATTTCCAGCTTTGACCTTTTCTTTTAACTGAGCAGTGCCTTTTCCTTTTACAGTTGCAGGAGTATCATTTCCAAAAGAAACTTTCTTTCCTTTTTCTAGAGCAGAATATGATTCAAGTTTTTCTTTATCACCTTTCATATGCTTTGAACATCCACTGTCAATGTACCATAGATTTTCCAGTCCCTCTGCATAAAATGCTATCCCACATCTTTATGTTTGTGGTTCCTTTATTCTCCATGTTTTGGTGCTTGAGGCTTGTTCCTTTGTCTGCTGAAACCTGCTCCTGCATTTAGAATCTTCATGACCAAAGTTATTGCAAATAGAACATTCAACTTCATTTTCAAGAACCGAAAAGTTGTTATAGGTCCTTTTTGTAATCCCGGTCATACTTCTTTGTTTTTGAGCTTCTATAGTCATGATCGTTTTATATGCAACACATTGAGCTGCTTTGTGACCAAAGTTATGGCAAGAAAAGCATTGTCCATTGAAGAAACTTCTGCGGTTATCAAATCTACTGGCCAAATGATTGTAATTTCTATTGTCATCCATTCTTGAACCAAATTGAGAAGATTTTACCTGTGGTTGGTTGTAGCTTTTGTTCACCCTTAAGACGGATTGCCCCTGATAGTCTCTGTTTGCAATTCATCCCTGCTTTACCTGATGGTCTCCATTGTGCTTTTGCTCATTCCTTCTTGCTGCATCAAGATAACTTTTTGAGGTGGATGCTTGAGAAGTTTCTCCATTATAGCCCAGACCTGTCTTGTTTAGTGGAGAACGTTGTACATTGATAATCTCATCCAAAGTTTCAAATCCTTTGAAAAACTTAAGATTAATAGCTTTTGTTTTCTCAATCTCTTTCCTAAGACCAACAATTTCACCTTCTAATTTTTCAAGATGTTTTTCCTTTTCATCAATTTGAAATTGTAGAGTATCAATGATCATATTCTTTTCTTCTATATATCTCTTAAGTCTAGTAATTTCTTCATAAAGGCTATCCACATCTATAGCATCCATATAATCATCATCTTCAAATGCCATTAACAATTTATAGTCATTACCTCGTTCATCTTCATCACTATTTGATAGACCATCACTATCTTCATGAGTGTAGTAGCTTTTCTTATTTGCACTCTGTCTCTTGTTCCATCTAGCAGGTTCCTTTCCTTTATCCTTATAAGGACATTTTGCAGCATAATGACCTACTCTTCCACAAGCAAAGCATTTAAAAGGTAACTTACCTCTGAACCTTCCAGAACCCATTTGAAGATTTCTGACAAAATTTGATTCTTCTTCTTCTTCTTCTGGCATGTGACTTGCTTCATAATAATCTCCTTTGCCTGAAGCCTTGAAAGCAGCTTCTCTTCTGTCTCATGGACCTCCGTTTCTCATTTCATAAGCAGTTAGAATTCCGTGTAGCTGAGACATAGTAAGAATTCGTAGATTTTCCTTTTCTTCTATTGCAGACACTTTAGATTCAAACTTGGGGGACAATGATCTTAGAACTTTTTCAACCACAATAGCCTCTTTTATTTCTTCACCCATGTTTTTCATGCAATTAACAATCTCATCTACCCGAAGAAAATAGTTAGCCACACTTTCATCATTATACATCCTGAGATTCTCATACTGAATCCTGAGAGTTTGAAGTTTAGCACGCTTTACCTGTTCATCTCCTTCGTAGCTCAAGACAATCTTGTCCCATATTTATTTTGCGGATTTATATTTCATAACCTTTACGAATTCTGTTTGAGATAAGCATCCCAACAAAGTATTGACTGCTTTAGCATTTGTTTCATATTTCTTCTTTTCGGCCGTATCTGTAGGAGTAGCTGAAGGAAAAGTGTAGCCTGTATCTATGATATCCCAAACTTCTGTACCAAGAGATTGAAGATAGGCAGTAACTCTTACCTTCCAATAATTGAAGTTTGTCCCATCAAAAATTGGTGGCCTGATTGATGCTTCCCTCTCGTAGTTGCTCATGATGAATGATCTTCCTTCAAGCAATCAAGCTTCTCCGAAGGACCTGCTCTGATACCAATTGTTGGAAATAATACTGAGAGGGGGGTTGAATCAGTATTATCAAGTTCTTTTAACAAATCTTCCTTATTTATACTTTGAATTATTTTTGCATATCAGTACCATAAAATAATGAGCATGAACAAGAAAAACAGATAGTCACACCAAAGAACACCAGATATAAGGTGGAAACCCAATGTGGGTGAAAACCACCTATTGCAATATGTCTCTATCTTCTTTCAAATTAGAAACTCCTTTTACAATGATTTTGTACTGGTGCAGTCCTTTACCAGTACACAGGCTGCAACCTGCAGAGAGCTACAACTCTCTCTCGTTTTCCAGTCTTTCCTGGAAGGGAGCTACAACCCCCTACTTCTTTTCTTACAAGGACCACTTTTCATAAATTTTCAAACTGGATCCATAAGCATCAAATGATCATCAAGTACATGTAAATTACACAGTCAACTGCAGTAACCAGATCAACAATAACAGAACTAACCCAGAACACCTTATCAACAGAAAAATTCAGTCAACAGAAGATCTTAAGACAGATACGTAGTTTTTCTTTCTCTGGCCTGCGTCGCTACGCACTTCACCTTCTGCTTCCCTGCGTATACCCGCAGAGAACCTTCTGCTGCACCGCGTACCCACGCACTACTTCTTCAATCGCGTTGCGTACTGTTACTGTAGGTACGCACCCAGAGACACTATCGCGCCGCGTACTGTTACTGAAGCCACGCACTCAAAGATACTATCGCGCCGCGTACTTTTGTTGTGCGTATGCACCTGAACCTTTGTCGCACTGCGTACCCACGCAGTTCTCCTTCTTCTGCTCTGCGTACCCACGCAGTACCCCTTCTTCTGCTCTGCGTACCCACGCAGCTCTCCTGTTTCTGCTCTGCGTACCCACGCACCTATACCGTTGATCACATGCGTACTTCTGATTAGGGCCGAATTGGCAGTCCACCAGTGTGCCACAGTTAGTCAGATGCCCAGATCTGATCATGTGCTCGAGAGATCACCCTTCACAGATTCTATTTCAACTTTACTTTCATATAGATCAAGCTTTTAAAACAATAACCCAAAATTTCATATCTCAAGATATTCAATTTGCAAAAGATACTTAGCCAAGTGATCTCCTTTGCTTTATATAGGCAAGCTCCTCCTAAAGTCATGGATCAATACCATAGATAACCAATACCAGGGGCCCAAAAACATGGGGCTCAATAATAATAATAATATAAAACAATACCACGGGCCAAAACCATAGAATCAAGAGCGGCGGGCTAAATACCACGGGCCAAACATAGGAAACCCCACGTGAACGTGCTTCTCTGCCTTGAAGTAAGTAAAACTGGGGGTACGCACCTCCTGAACGGGTGACCTGCGTTTTTGGCCGCGGTCCCTTCACGGTGTACCTGCGTGTACACATCTTCTGAACTGTTCTTCTGCGTACTTCTTAATTTTCAACATTTTGAGAGCCTGATCAGAGCATTGCTACGGGTGTTGCCATCAAGTACAACATCTGTAACATAGAGCCATACCAGAATCATAATGCCAACAATCT
The DNA here is from genome assembly GCA_031772625.1 of Pinus tabuliformis. Classification (NCBI taxonomy): domain Eukaryota; kingdom Viridiplantae; phylum Streptophyta; class Pinopsida; order Pinales; family Pinaceae; genus Pinus; species Pinus tabuliformis. The sequence goes on from CM062819.1 coordinate 1,253,957,349, forward strand.
CCCCCTTTGGACTTGATGGCAACCTCAAAATCTTCGGCTTCATTCTCCCCCTTTGACATCAAGGGCAAAGGGTTATGCTCCCCCTAAGAACATGCTCCCCCCGAATATGAACCATGAAAGAGATAGAGACATATTGCAGCTATATTTAGACCAGCATCCATGATCTCCTCCTGTACATCCTCCATAATGCCAACAATGCATTATATGCTCCCCCTGAACCTGTGCCATTTTATCTTCAATCAAACACATGTACGCATATACCCCAGATGAACCTTGCATACAACCATCAATCAGAAGAGTTTCAATAAGATGATGCATCAACAACCCCCAGCTTTTGCCTGAGGTATTCAAAAGTCTCCCTGCGCAATGGTTTGGTGAGTATATCAGCAACTTGTTCCTTAGAAGGAACATACTCCAACTTGACCTTCTGTTCAAGCACTTATTCTCGGAGAAAATGATACTTGATTGGTATGTGCTTGGTTTTTGAATGCATGACTGGGTTCTTTGAGATGCTTATTGCACTTGTGTTATCACATAAGATGGAGATAGGTGGTGTACAAGTGATTTGAAAATCCTGCAAGGTCTGCATCATCCAAAGGAGTTGAGTGCAGCAAGATGCAACAGCAACATACTCCGCTTCAGCTGTAGAAAAGGCAATCGAACTCTGTTTCTTGCTGAACCAAGATACTAATCTGGAACCCATAAAGAACGCACCACCACTTGTGCTCTTCCTGTCATCCACGCTTCCGGCCCAATCTGCATCTGTATAAGCATCAAGTGTGATATCTGTATCTCTAGGATACCATAAGCCATAATTTTGTGTCCCTTGAAGATATTTGAAAATTCTCTTCACTGCCTGAAGATGAGTCTCCTTTGGATTTGCCTGAAATCTTCCAACTATTCCTACGGCATGCATGATGTCCGGTCAGGTACCTGTCAAATAAAGTAGACTTCCAATAATAGATCTGTAGGTTGGTTGATGTACTGCTGCAGATTCATCATTTGCACTGAGGCTACATCTTGTGACCATGGGTGTACATACTGGTTTTGCATCTTCCATGCCATATTTCTTCAAAATCTGTTTGAGATACTTGGTTTGAGACAAAAATATTCCTCCTCCTTTTTGTTGGATTTGCAAACCAAGGAAATATGTCAGTTCTCCCAGCAAGGACATTTCAAATTCTTTCTGCATGACCAAGGCAAAGCTTTGACTCATAGCTTCTTCATTGCTGCCAAAGATAATTTCATCTACATACACAACAAGTATTAACAATTTGTCATTTTCAACTTTTATATAAAGATTGCTATCTGCTGATCCCTTTGAAAAACCTTGTTGATGAAGATATTTGTCCAAACGATAGTACCAAGCCCTTGGAGCTTGTTTGAGACCATAGAGAGCCTTTTTCAATCTGCATACAAGATTTGGATCATTTCCAAGAATGAACCCATCTGGCTGCTCAATGTATACTTCTTCTTCCAAGTCTCCATTCAGAAAGGCTGATTTCACGTCCATTTGAAATACTTTGAAGCTTTGAAAGCTTGAGAGAGCAAGGAACATTCGAATGGCCTCAAGTCTTACAACTGGAGCAAAGGTTTCTTCAAAATCTATTCCTTCTTGATGCGCATACCCTTTACAAACAAGTCTGGCCTTGCTTCTAATTACTTCTCCATTTTCATTCAATTTATTTTTGAAGACCCATTTTGTCCCTATAACATTTTTATCTTTTGGTCTAGGAACCAACTCCCAAGTGTTATTCTTTTCGATCTACTCAAGTTCTTCATCCATTGCTTTGACCCAACATTCATCTTTGCATGCCTCTTTCACATTTTGTGGTTCAGTGGAAGAGAGTAATGCCAAATAGCTTGAGGCTTCTGCAATTGTTCTTCTTGTTTGTACACCTGTTTCTTTCTGCCCGACAATCTGAGATTCTGGATGATTCTTCTGAACATATCTGGATGGAGTCTTCTCTTCTATTCTTGTCTGCTCCTCTGGTTCTTCTTGAGGTTCTTCTTCTTCATCATTCTGTCTTTGAGGGTAGCCTTCATCTTCTTCGATGTCTTCATGATGTACTTGCTTAGGAATGTATCCCTTCTCATCAACCACTACATCAATGCTGTCAACAATTCTGCCAAGTCTTTTATTGTAGCACTTGTATGCTTTGCTATGAGGAGAATAACCAAGAAGAATGCCTTCATCTGCTCTAGGTTCAAGTTTTCCAAGTTGCTCATCAGTATTCTTAATATAGCATTTGCTCCCAAAGATTTTGAAGTGCTTTACCGAAGGAGTCTCACCACACCAGAGCTCATGAGGGGTTTGAGTGTTGTTCACCCGGACATTTTTTTTGTTGAGAATAACAACCGCAGCATGTGCAGCTTCTCCCCAGAAAGTTGTGGGAGTTCCCGACTCATCAAGCATAGCACGAGCCATTTGTTGGACTGTTCTGTTCATTCTTTCCACAACTCCATTTTGCTGAGGAGTTCTAGCTGTAGAGAATTCTCTTCTTATCCCATGTTCTTCACAGAAATCGAAAAATTCATTTGAGGTAAACTCCCCACCTCTGTCGAATCTGAGGCACTTAATTTTGTGTCCTGATTCATTTTCAACCAAGGCTTTGAAGGATTTGAATTTTTCAAATGCTTCATCTTTGTGCTTCATAAGTCCTAACCAGACAAACCTGGAGAAGTCGTCAATGAATAATATCAAGTATTCTTCTCCTCGAGGTGTCCTTTTCCTGAATGGGCCACATGTATCTGTATGTACTAGCTCAAGAGGCATGCTAGCTGATCCTTCCTTCTCTGGAAAGTTAGTTCTGGTTTGCTTTCCAAACTGACATGATTTGCATATGGTGTTGTCCGGAATTTTGATATCTGGAAGATCGCGAACTGCCTGATATTTGCATGCTTTCCTTATTTTCGAAAAGCTTAGATGCCCCAACCTCCGATGCCATAACCAGTGTTCATCATCCTTGCTCAGATAGCATTGTTGTTGTCCTTCTTCAAATATGTATAGATTATTTGGAGTTCTTTTACCTTTGATAACTGTTTTACCTGTATCAAGATCACGAACAAGACATCCATTTGATCTGAATATAACCTCGGTTATTTGATCACACATCTGGCTGACACTTAGAAGATTATGTTTCAATCCATCAACATACAAAACATTTCCAGCTTTGACCTTTTCTTTTAACTGAGCAGTGCCTTTTCCTTTTACAGTTGCAGGAGTATCATTTCCAAAAGAAACTTTCTTTCCTTTTTCTAGAGCAGAATATGATTCAAGTTTTTCTTTATCACCTTTCATATGCTTTGAACATCCACTGTCAATGTACCATAGATTTTCCAGTCCCTCTGCATAAAATGCTATCCCACATCTTTATGTTTGTGGTTCCTTTATTCTCCATGTTTTGGTGCTTGAGGCTTGTTCCTTTGTCTGCTGAAACCTGCTCCTGCATTTAGAATCTTCATGACCAAAGTTATTGCAAATAGAACATTCAACTTCATTTTCAAGAACCGAAAAGTTGTTATAGGTCCTTTTTGTAATCCCGGTCATACTTCTTTGTTTTTGAGCTTCTATAGTCATGATCGTTTTATATGCAACACATTGAGCTGCTTTGTGACCAAAGTTATGGCAAGAAAAGCATTGTCCATTGAAGAAACTTCTGCGGTTATCAAATCTACTGGCCAAATGATTGTAATTTCTATTGTCATCCATTCTTGAACCAAATTGAGAAGATTTTACCTGTGGTTGGTTGTAGCTTTTGTTCACCCTTAAGACGGATTGCCCCTGATAGTCTCTGTTTGCAATTCATCCCTGCTTTACCTGATGGTCTCCATTGTGCTTTTGCTCATTCCTTCTTGCTGCATCAAGATAACTTTTTGAGGTGGATGCTTGAGTATCATTTCCAAAAGAAACTTTCTTTCCTTTTTCTAGAGCAGAATATGATTCAAGTTTTTCTTTATCACCTGTCATATGCTTCGAACATCCACTGTCAATGTACCATAGATTTTCTTGTCCCTCTGCATAAAATGCTATCCTACATCTTTTTGTTTGTGGTTCCTTTATTCTCCATGTTTTGGTGCTTGAGGCTTGTTCCTTTGTCTGCTGAAACCTGCTCCTGCATTCAGAATCTTTATGACCAAAGTTATTGCAAATAGAACATTCAACTTCATTTTCAAGAACTGAAAAGTTGTTATAGGTCCTTTTTGTAATCCCGGTCATACTTCTTTGTTTTTGAGCTTCTCTAGTCATGATCGTTTTATATGCAACACATTGAGCTGCTTTGTGACCAAAGTTATGGCAAGAAAAGCATTGTCCATTGAAGAAACTTCTGCGGTTATCAAATCTACTGGCCAAATGATTGTAATTTCTATTGTCATCCATTCTTGAACCAAATTGAGAAGATTTTACCTGTGGCTGGTTGTAGCTTTTGTTCACCCTTAAGACGGATTGCCCCTGATAGTCTCTGTTTGCAATTCATCCCTGCTTTACCTGATGGTCTCCATTGTGCTTTTGCTCATTCCTTCTTGCTGCATCAAGATAACTTTTTGAGGTGGATGCTTGAGAAGTTTCTCCATTATAGACCAGACCTGTCTTGTTTAGTGGAGAACATTGTACATTGATAATCTCATCCAAAGTTTCAAATCCTTTGACAAACTTAAGATTAATAGCTTTTGTTTTCTCAATCTCTTTCCTAAGACCAACAATTTCACCTTCTAATTTTTCATGATGTTTTTCCTTTTCATCAATTTGAAATTGTAGAGTATCAATGATCATATTCTTTTCTTCTATATATCTCTTAATTCTAGTAATTTCTTCATAAAGGCTATCCACATCTATAGCATCCATATAATCATCATCTTCAAATGCCATTAACAATTTATAGTCATTACCTCGTTCATCTTCATCACTATTTGATAGACCATCACTATCTTCATGAGTGTAGTAGCTTTTCTTATTTGCACTCTGTCTCTTGTTCCATCTAGCAGGTTCCTTTCCTTTATCCTTATAAGGACATTTTGCAGCATAATGACCTACTCTTCCACAGGCAAAGCATTTAAAAGGTAACTTACCTCTGAACCTTCCAGAACCCCTTTGAAGATTTCTGACAAAATTTGATTCTTCTTCTTCTTCTTCTGGCACGTGACTTGCTTCATAATAATCTCCTTTGCCTGAAGCCTTGAAAGCAGCTTCTCTTCTGTCTGATGGACCTCCCTTTCTCATTTCATAAGCAGTTAGAATTCCGTGTAGCTGAGACATAGTAAGAATTCGTAGATTTTCCTTTTCTTCTATTGTAGACACTTTAGATTCAAACTTGGGGGACAATGATCTTAGAACTTTTTCAACCACAATAGCCTCTTTTATTTCTTCACACAAGTTTTTCATGCAATTAACAATCTCATCTACCCGAAGACAATAGTTAGCCACACTTTCATCATTATACATCCTGAGATTCTCATACTGAATCCTGAGAGTTTGAAGTTTAGCACGCTTTACCTGTTCATCTCCTTCGTAGCTCAAGACAATCTTGTCCCATATTTCTTTTGCGGATTTATATTGCATAACCTTTACGAATTCTTTTTGAGATAAGCATCCCAGCAAAGTATTGACTGCTTTAGCATTTGTTTCATATTTCTTGTTTTCGTCCGTATCTGTAGGAGTAGCTGAAGGAAAAGTGTAGCCTGTATCTATGATATCCCAAACTTCTGTACCAAGATATTGAAGATAGGCAGTAACTCTTACCTTCCAATAATTGAAGTTTGTCCCATCAAAAATTGGTGGCCTGATTGATGCTTCCCTCTCGTAGTTGCTCATGATGAATGATCTTCCTTCAAGCGATCAAGCTTCTCCGAAGGACCTGCTCTGATACCAATTGTTGGAAATAATACTGAGAGGGGGGGGGGGTGAATCAGTATTATCAAGTTCTTTTAACGAATCTTCCTTATTTATACTTTGAATTATTTTTGCATATCAATACCATAAAATAATGAGCATGAACAAGAAAAATAGATAGTCACACCAAAGAACACCAGATATAAGGTGGAAACCCAATGTGGGTGAAAACCACTTGCTGCAATATGTCTCTATCTTCTTTCGAATTAGAAACTCCTTTTACAATGATTTTGTACTGGTGCAGTCCTTTACCAGTACAAAGGCTGCAACCTGCAGAGAGCTACAACTCTCTCTCGTTTTCCAGTGTTTCCTGGAAGGGAGCTACAACCCCCTACTTCTTTTCTTACAAGGACCACTTTTCATAAATTTTCAAACTGGATCCATAAGCATCAAATGATCATCAAGTACATGTAAATTACACAGTCAACTGCAGTAACCAGATCAACAATAACAGAACTAACCCAGAACACCTTATCAACAAAAAAATTCAGTCAACAGAAGATCTTAAGACATATACGCAGTTTTTCTTTCTCTGGCCTGCGTCGCTACTCACTTCACCTTCTGCTTTCCTGCGTATACCCGCAGAGAGCCTTCTACTGCACCGCGTACCCACGCACTGCTTCTTCAATCGCGCTGTGTACTGTTACTATAGGTACGCACCCAGAGACACTATCGGGCCGCATACTGTTACTGAAGCCACGCACTCAAAGATACTATCGCGTCGCGTACTTTTATTGTGCGTACGCACCTGAACCTTTGTTGCGCTGCGTACCCACGCAGTTCTCCTTCTTCTGCTCTGCGTACCCACGCAGTACCCCCTCTTCTGCTCTGCGTACCCACGCAGCTCTCCTGTTTCTGCTCTGCGTACCCACGCACCTGTACCGTTGATCACCTACGTACTTCTGATTAGGGCCGAATTGGCAGTCCACCAGTGTACCACAGTTAGTCAGATGCCCAGATCTGATCATGCGCTCGAGAGATCACCCTTCACAGATTTGCTTTCAACTTTACTTTCATATAGATCAAGCTTTTAAAACAATAACCCAATATTTCAGATCTCAAGATATTCAATTTGCAAAAGATACTTAGCCAAGTGATCTCCTTTGCTTTATATAGGCAAGCTCCTCCTAAAGTCATGGATCAATACCATAGATAACCAATACCAGGGGCCCAAAAACATGGGGCTCAATAATAATAATAATATAAAACAATACCACGGGCCAAAACCATAGAATCAAGAGCGGCGAGCTAAATACCACGGGCCAAACATAGGAAACCCCACGTGAACGTGCTTCTCTGCCTTGAAGTAAGTTAAATTGGGGGTACGCACCTCTTGAACGGGTGACCTGCATTTCTGGCCGCGGTCCCTTCACGGTGTACCTGCGTGTACGCATCTTCTGAACTGTTCTCCTGCGTACTTCTTAATTTTCAACATTTTGAGAGCCTGATCAGAGCATTGCCACGGGTGTTGCCATAAAGTACAACATCTGTAACATAGAGCCATACCAGAATCATAATGCCAACATCAAGTAGTTTGTAATAGGAGTCAAGATTAGGCTTGGGGCCAATCTCTTGTAGCTCTTGTGCTTCCTCTTTCACCTTTGGCTATCCTCCTATATTTTCCTCCAGTTTTTGTGTCTTCTGTAGTTTGGACAATGTCTCCTATAGGACTATTTTAGGGTCCTATAGAATTTCCTTCCCCTTCCATGCAGAAGATCTCGTAGTCCTCCTTTCATAGGTTATGGGTGTCTTGGAAGGAGATTCTTTCACCTGGGTAGATGGTGAATCTTCAATGTTAATGGGAGTCTTTGATGAGGGTTGAGGTTTGCCTATTTTAATTCGGGTACTCTTTCTTGTCCTGAAATACATGGAGGTTTTTCTTTTCCTCTTCTGCTTCTACTTTACTGGTGTATCAAGGGCAGTGAGGGCAACTACTACTTCTCTTTCCAAAGTTTCAGGGGACTCTTCTCTTTGCTTTTCCCTCTTTGCCACCTTTTCTCGCTCTTCTATCTCTTTTTCCTCCTCCTGCACTGTCTCTTTTTCTACCTATTGTTCTATCTCTTCAACTCCCCCCCCCCCCTATTTCTTTTCTTTCCTCCTTCCTCTCTTGCTCTACTATGTCACCACTGGCTTCATCTTCTACTCCTTACTGTTCTCCCTCCTCACTGACAGCAAGACTGACATCATAGGTTAATGCCTTGATGTCATCCTCAACTGTCATATTTATGAAAACTTCCCATGCTATAGGGATTGTAAGGGTATGGTGGGCTTCTTCTACTAGGATCTTGATTAGGCCATGGTGAGTTCGCTGCTATGAGTTTCCTTCTTGTACCTTGGTGCTGGAGTCAATGAGGGGCTGAAGGATAAAGTAAGGGATACTGAGCTTTTGATGTGCTTGGGTATCCATGCCATATCTTAATTCTTGGAGGATTCTGAAGTGATATCCATAAACAATGTTGTGCCTCCCCTCACAAGAAATGTATTTGATCACTTGGTAGCTAACCTCATCCCAGGGATATGGTACACTAGCCCTCCTAATTCCATTTTTGTCTTCAACAGGGGTTTCATTATCTTGGAAAAATTTCCTCTTGGCAGCCTGGCCAATTGGTTTCTCATCTTTACTCCAAGGTAGCCCAAGAGGAAGGGTAGTGACCCTACTGATGAATTCATGGGTTATTTCAATGGAGAGGCCTCTAATGGTTATAGTAGCATGAGTTCTTGTGTGAGTGACTAGAGAGAGAGAAAATTCATGGGCAATTTCATCATCAAACCCTCTAAACTTCTCAAAGAAATTCATCCAGTTTGCCCTTGTAAATATTTCCACCACTTGAGGATGTGCATGGAGTCTAGTGGAGTTAGTGGGCTCTTTTCTCATAAACCCCCTTGTCATACTACCTATACTTCTTATGAAAAACCAGATATGGAGGTGGATACAAAGAATTGTGAGTGAAATAGAAAAACAGAGGGGATTGTGTTTAAAAAAAAAAAATAGATTATTTATTTATTTATTTTATTTATTTTTTAATGTTTTTCTACCCTCTTAAAGACTCATTTAATCTTCAATTTGAGACCAACTCTCTCACATTTTGATATTCAACAGAGGGCATTCATGAACCCTACCTCTTCAAACTAAAATTCGTGCAAAAAATTACATTTCCTCCCTTCAAAATGACTCACTGCCCCTCCTATAGAAGCCTGCTGTCCCTCCTGTAGATTTCCTGTAGGTGCTCCTGTAGAAAATGCCGAGAGAAAAAATAAGGAGGAAATCGATGGAGGATGGTGGATACGACACTATGGGGGCATAAGAAGACTGCGATGTGGCTGAGTTATGAGGAGAAACTAAAGTAAAGGTGGTGAGAATGTGCGGTGAGGAGTGCTCATTACCTTTTATGGTTGTTTTCGGTTATGAGTGCTGAGCTGGCAAGGTGTACGTTGCCCAGATTAGGACCGTTGGTCCCCACCTACTTGGTCATCATGACCCCCCTCGTAATCATCACCTCATTACTACATTAGAGTTAACTCTTCCTCCCACTACCTGTCCTTCAGATCTTTTTCTTTAGTTGACTGTGCGCACGTGCGGGTGGTATCTCGGTTAAGTGGAGTCAACTAAATGAAGGTGGCCAAGTTAACTAGCCACCTTTCCCTCTTTCGATTTCAATCATCTCGTTGCCTTCGTATGATTCCTAACTACACAAATGCAGATAGAGGAGTGACTTAGCTACTTACTTGTAATCCAAGTGTATTTGTTGCCATCGACTGTGAGGTGCTTCAGCTATCTCTGTTGCATGCCTTCATTTTCCCTCATACATGATGTCTCTGATTACTGATGTGTTGTTTTGTGTGTGGTTGTATCTTCCGGATTCATCGCATCTGTTTTTTAAGTGCATCGACGTTTCGAACCAGCCTCTGTGGTTCATCATCAGGATGTGAATTATTGAAGAAGTCAGTGATGGGTGATGGTGAATAAATAGGTAAAGGTAAGGGAGAGAGCAGAGCCGACAGCATCCAGGTAAGAGGAGAGGTTCCTTGTATATAATTGTTTTATGTATATTTGTTATGTTTTAATCCAATTGTGACAGGATTAGTTTATTTCTTTTTATATTGATTGGTTTAATGTATTGAGAAATGTATATATTGCTTCATATATATTTGATTTAATGATTTGTTTTAATATGTATTGATTGATTTTAATATATATTATATATTGATTTTAATATATATTATGTATTGATTTAATATGTGTTATGTTTATTTCTTTTTATACTTCTATATGTTCTTTTTGTTTGATATTAATGAGCTAAGATATGTATTTAATGATTTAATATATTATGATATATGTGTGTATTTTGTTTTGATGTATATTATGTTTTTGATTCATATAATGATTAAATATATGTATTATGTTTTGATTTATATGATGATTTGATATATATTTTATGTTTTTGTATTATTTAAGATATAAATTTATTGATATAATATGTGTTAATATATTTTTATTTGTTTGAATAAATTTATTGATTTGATATGTGTTAATAAATTTATTGATTTAATATATATCATGTTTTAAGATATATATTAACAAATTTATTGATGTAATATATATTCTGTTTTATTGATTTAATATGTGTTTATGTGTTAAGATATGTATATATTGATATATTATGTTTTGATTTATATATTAATTCAATATATGTCATGTTTTGATTTATATGTTTTTGTATTATTTGTGATATAAATTTATTGATTTAATATGACTTAATATATTTATTGATTAAATGAATTTATTGATTCAATATGTATTAATAAATTTATTGATTTAATATATATTATGTTTCAAGATATGTATTAATAAATTTATTGTTTTAATGTATATTATGTTTTATTGATTTAATATACATTAATGTGTTAAGATGTGTATATATTGATTTATTATATTATGACATATATATGTGAATTTTGATTTGATGTATATTGTGTTTTTTATGATTTGATGTATATTGTGTTTTGATTTATATATTGATTTATCTATTATGTGTTGATTTATTTGTTGATTTGATATATATTATGCTGTGTATTTATTTGAGATGTACATTTGTTGGGTTAATATGTATTAATCTATTTTTATTTTTATTAATTAAATAAGTTTATAGATTCAATATGTATTAACAAATTTATTGATTTTGTATGTATTTATTTTGTTTTAATATATTGTGTTTTGCATTATTTGAGATATTTGATTTAATATGTTTTCATATATATATATATTGAATTAGTGTGTTATATATATATATATATATATATATATATATATATATATATATATATATATATATATATATATATATATATATATATATATTTATATGTGGAATTTTATTAGGGAGTTAAATTAATTTGATATGGTGAAGGGTATATTGCAATGTGAAGGTGAGGGAAATGGATCAGACAAAGGGATGAAGAGGGAACGGGGCTAGGAAGAAGCAGAATCCTCTATTATAGTGGGAATCCAGTTATCGCTTATCTTCCAACCGTCATCGCGATTTAGGTTATCAGGGTGTTTTCTTATTTCAATCGCTTCTCTGAATTTCCTATGGTGGTAATGATCAATTTTGGCCATGACACAGGAGTCTTCTATGCAAATGTGGTGATTGGTTTTGCTTGAGTGTTGTTTTGTTTTTGTAGGTTCTTCTTTTATTGGAGCTGAGCTGCATGTGACTTTTCATCCTTCAGATGTGTTGTCCCTTGCTGTTGGTGCTGGACTTCTATGGGATCAGTTGCTACAAGAATTCCTATAGGAGCTCCTGTCGCTGCTTCTCCCCTTGAAAATTCAACTACTTTCTTGTGCTTGGATCTCGAGAATTACGCCAGAGGTGGAGATGAATGATGGAGGGATAGTAGGTAAGCTTCAGGTAAATTTGATGGTGCCCTTCCCTCTTTTTATTTTTGTTTTTTTCAAAACTGAAAAACTGTTTTTCTGTGTTTTTTCTCGAAAAGGAAAAAAAATAATAATAATGATGCTTGGAGTGTGATGCAGGCTTGGAAATGATGGCAAGGAGGTTTGAAGATGGTAAGAGGGATTATAGGTTCCTCATGAAGCTTTTCTTGTCCCTCAAACTACCTCCTGTAGACACTTTTGGCTCTCTGCAATCCCTACAGGAGCCTCCTATAGAAAAAATAGAGCCTCTTGTAGAAAACACAGTTTTGGAAGAAGAGGTATAGTGGGGTGAAAGAGATGCCAAACACGATGGAGGATGGTGTGGAGAAGATGAGATGGATGCTGGTATGAATGTCAGGGTCCCCTTGGCACCTTCTCTTGCTCCTTGTAGTCCTCTTACAAACCTGCAATGCAATAAAAATTCATTTTTTCTTCCTCCATTTTTTATTTTTTTTTGAAAACAATTAGGGCTCCTCAGAGAGGTTTTCACCTTAATTTCCTGCCCTGGGTGCCTCCAAGGGAGGTTTTCACCCAGGGATCTTATTCTTTTCCTTTTTTTTCTTTTTTTGACATCACTGGGCCGCCTCAGAAGAGGTTTTCAACCCAATGATGGGACTCAAGTGCCTCATGGAGGTTTTCACTTGAGTCCTTATTTTTCCTCTTTTTTTCTTCAGTGAGTGGGTGAAGTGGAAGCTGAGATATTCTCCACTACCATCACTGTTTTATTCAAATCTTCAATAAACTCTAGCTTGGAGAGGGGTTTCTTCTAGACCTTCAACCGATGTCCATTGACAAGCATGGGGATGGCTTCATCATCAATGGTTTTGATCAGAACTGAACCATTTTCATTGCATTTCTCCATAGTGTAGGGTCCCAGCCATCTTGTCCTCAGCTAGCCTTTGAAACCCTTGTATCTTGAATCATAGAGTAGTGCCTAATCTCCCTCTCGGAATTACTTCTCCCTGATATTTCTTTCATGCCATATCTTTCTCTGAAGCTGAACTACCTCCGTATGGAGGAGGGCTTGCAATCTGTATTCATCCAATCCATTGAGCTGAACTAATCTCTCCTTTTATGCATGGTTGAGGTCTACAACCAACTGAGCTGCCATCCTTAGGGTATTGAATTCAAACTCTATTGACAACAAAGCCTTCTTCCCATATACCAGTTCATAGGGTGTGAACCCGGTGGTGGTATTCCATGTTGTGTTGTAGGCCCAAGTGGCCTCAACTAATCTGTCTACCCAGTCTTTTGTACTGCTGCTCACTACCTTGGTTGGGATCCCTTCCAATGCTCTATTAGTGACCTCCACTTGCCCATTGGCTTGTGGATGGTAAGGGGTGGAAGTCCTATGCTTGATATTATGATGTGTGAGCAGGTCTTTGTCATGTGGAAAGAGTCAATTTTGCGGACAAAACCGACCTCCCTAGAAGCTAAGGCTTTCTAGTGACAAACAAGACAATTAAGAACTATCTTTCCCTAAATATGCATTTAGAATACAAGCAATCAGGTGTTTATAACATACCTTTAGTCCAACGCTTTGTAGCAATCCAGTCTCTCTGATCCGGATGAGCTCCTCCTTCTGTTCGAAACCTGCATTCACTAACAAGCAAACGATTACATAACACCTGAATAACTCATAAAATAAAACATATTCATCATAAAGACCAAGGAGTATATGAAACAAATTATGTATAACAACTTGTTGAGAAAAATGAACTCAATTGTATTAAGTGGAAACAAAAGAAACCATTACAACCAGTGCCTTGGTGTTGTGCAGGTCCCTCCCAGGGTCCAACAAGAGTTCTCCTTTACTTTGATCAGCTCACCCACTTCCAAATGAAGCTAAGAAAGGATGGGAATCTCTCCTCTCAAGCTCTATAAGGGAGTCCTAATTTCAGCAGCATCTACCCTTAGGAATGTTCAGCTTTCAACCTCCCCTCCCTCTGGCCCAATGCCTGTATTTATAGTGCTTTGGAGGAAGTTAATCAGGTCCACCATCAATGGGATAAGCCCCTCTTTGAATGGGATAGCTCCCCTCTTGATGGGATAAGTTCCTCTTTCATAGGGATACATGAACCACCTAGAGGCGCTCAATACACGTCAAACCAACTTCTAGAATGCTCTAGAATCCACCACAAGTAACTTTTTTGAAGTAAAACTCGCGCCTTTTGACCTTTACAGGGGTACGCACCCACCCCTTTACAAACAGAGCGTACAAGTACGTAGGTATTGTGAACGTGGGGTGCGTACACGCAGGTAAGGTTAAGAGAAACTGCGTAACTAGAGTTAATTGACTTTTAAGGACTTTCTCTCTTTCTTGAAGTTTGACATGAAGAGCAGAGGTATAAGACTTGCCAAGGAGGATAGTATGACAGTTGATGAAGCCATACTAACTACAAATAGTCATGGTGACAAATTTTAGTGTAACAGATTTCCCCTAAAGTGCGAAGCCTGTAGTAGATTAGGGTTTCATATCATCTAGGAAGGGTGAAGTACTTTATCATTTCAAGGATTATCTTGTGTAGAGCCCAGTTGGAACCTGCAAATATTCAACACAAAATACATATGTAAGATCATATCATCACTGAGGTAGGCATTCCCATACTCAGATTGAAAACTTTAACTAAAAAACTAACTACTACTCTGATATGGGAATGATTTCACAATACATCATAATCATAGACTCTTGTAGACACAGTATGGATGCAGCCATTTGTTTATGATTAGTCTAATGTACAATGAATACAAAACTCCTCGCAGCCTGGATGGTGGAAACTAGATCTAGGGTCTTCATTTCTACTTCCCGAAAAGGTACGATTCTATCCATGCGAATAAATGAGTTGATGTCGAACATGGTAGAAACCACTTGATTACCAGTCGATGATGTAAACTGTTAACAAGTGTGAGAGAGACCACCAGTGATGTCAATGGTTCTCAAAGTACCCAGTACAATCCATGAGATGTGAATGAATGAGTTGATGTCGAACATTTCACAGAATCCTTCGATCGAAAGTCAATGATGTAAACCGTCGTCAAAGGCGAGAAACCTGCCATTGTTGCATGCAGATTTCAAGGTACTGACGATTTCTAGGTCATCTTTCCAAATAATGTGCTGATGTCGATAGAAAGCGACCCGTTGCAGGCAAGCCCACAACACGAAATCATAGATCAAGTTGAAGAAATGTAGCTGTAAGGACTGACTCATGGATGGTCGAGATGGATGACAGGTATTTTGCAGATGAATGGTTTATTTGCAGTGACCTCTTGAACACGTAATGACACAACAGATGGCTTGGTGACAATTGACCCAAAGTTAATACCCGGAACCGGTTGAAGATTTTCAATGTGGTTTAATCAACTGTTAGGCAAAGGATTTCCCAACCCAGGTGAATGAAAAGTGTCATGTTCAAGAGTGGTGAAAAATTTTCTTCTGAGACAAAAGATAACAAATAGGCTCATTTTCCTCTCTTTTCCCCCACCATTTCTGGCAAGTACCTCTTTATTTTTTACAAGCTTGAGGAGGATAACATGTGCTTGATTATAAGCTCATCCTTCGGATGAGTCCAACTTAGTTTAGATTCGAACCCTAAGAAGGAGTGGTCCATTCCTGTTTTTAATCGAACAGGTCCTTTACTATGAAATTTTAACGAGTCCAGTATAGGATAAACTCGGCATTTTTCAATTTTAGAGACTCTGAAAAACTTAAGAAGACTCCAGGGTTGAACTTTTTCGTAAATTTGTGTCTCCCAAGCCCGAAAAAGTATAAAATAATACTTGAGAGAACCGCTTGATCTTTTACGACCAAGGAGTACTTTCATAATTAGTGTCTTTGACTTGAAAAGTAAAAAGCGATCAAGGACACGTCGTTTTATTTCCAGTATCGAATTTGAAACGACAAAAATCCGACAATCTTTTCCTGTTTTTACGGTCATAAAAGGGCTATAAGGGGACCATATTTTAATTCCATTTTGACGAGTGTAAAATAAACGCTCGGCAATATTTTCATGTTTTAGGAGTCAGAAAAGGGCTTAAAAGATGACTCTGATGTTTTTGTTTGTGAAAAATGACAATTTTCCCTGAAAATCCTTTTATCCTGCACAAAAACCAACACATTACTCATACCTGTTTAAGATAGATAAAAATACTTTGAAAAATACCTTTTCATTGTGAAAAATAAACAAATTTATCATTTATTTACCCAAAAAACTTATAAAAAGGGTTTTTACCATTTTACTGTTGAGGAGAGAAAAAGGGCTTTTGGCAAGAAACTTCCCGTGGACATTGCGGAGAATCCGACCGTCGAAATCGAACGCCGTCTCATCAGGTATTCTACAACATCCTCCTCTTCGTTTCCATCCGTTTAGAATTTGTTTTTAGGCCCTAGTTTCATTTTTTGAAGGCTTTGGGGTTTCAAGGTCCGCTTTTCGGGGTACACATGTACTCCACTGGTGACCCGCGTACCTCGACATTTTCTCAGTTGGGAAAATGCCGAGCGTACGCACCTTGCCTTAAGGGAACCCATGTACGCACGCCCTGTTCCTAAAGGCGGGGTGCGTACCCCGCAAAATGAATTTTTAAACCCCAATTTCTTCAAAATGGACCAAAATTTCTTGATTTCATTGATTCTAACAGATGTTTTTTGGTGTGTAGATTGCCCACCATGCTTGATTGGCGCGAGAGAGAGCACGAAGATGTCGATTTGGCCGCCATTAATCATCAACCTTCCATTGATGCTTTGAAGGCATGCGGCCTTTACAAATACTGGGCCATACCTGGCATGAGGGCCCAGGTGCACTTTCTAGAGTGGCTGGTAGAGAGATGGAACGTCCAGGACCAGTGCTTTTACATTGGAGGGCACCAACTCGAGATAGAGCTCTCAGATATTTACTTTCTCACTGGTTTTCCCAAGAGGGGCGAACACTTGACTCTGTCCGGGACTAGGTCGGGTGGCCAGTCCATTGCTAGTCTCCGACTAGAGTGGTGCAACACGTAGAACCAGGAGAAGGGGATAGAGATCAAAACTATATCCCGCCCTGAACTTATGGTCATTGCTTTTACAGTTACCAGACTTTGCGGGGCTGCTGCTTTGCACATTGCCACTGGATCCCAGATGCGGATGGCGATTGATTGCTATAGAGGCACCATTTTCAACTGGTGTGATGCCGTGTTGGCTAACGTAAAAGGCCAACTAAATAAAACCAAAAACGGACAGCTGAAGACCTTTGGTTATGGGGCTTTAGTTGTGAGTTTTGCTTTAGAGAGGGTTCCGATGCTGATCCCACAGCATCTCACTGTTGAGGCTGGGCTTCCCCGAGAGCCCAAATTGACGTGATGGGTTGCGGTTATGGCCCTTCATCCTGATGAGGGCACGGAGGTTGTCCGATTTAGACCGGAGTACTTTCACTAGTTAGAGGACCAGGTCTTTTCGATACAGGATTTTCCTTATGCCGGAGTTTATTTTCGTGGAGATCCGGACATGGTTTTTCCACTGGGAGAACAATGGGATGACATAGGTACTTCATTTTTCACAAGTTTTTAAATTATCTACTTTTTTTGTTTTTTATATCGTCTCAAAACTGACAGTAATAATTTTCAAAATGCAGATGTAGGCCCACGTCGTCCAGCCAATCTCCGGCCTTTTGAGAGGAGACTACCAGTTGCAGCGGCACCGGCCCCATGGGACGAGGCCACAGAGACCCTAGCTGAGTTGGAACAAGACCTAGAGCATCTTACGGCAGACATACCAGAGACTACTATAGATGATATTCCTATCAGGATTCAGCGCTATGTAGTCGCAGTCCCAGGACCTTTTAGGAGGTTCTTATGTAGGGTGGCGCGTGCAGTGGTGTCGTATAGAGAGCATCACCAGTGATTGGATGGTCGTTTTTGTAGACACATGTGACATTTTGGTTTTTTGTACTTATCATTTTTTCCGATCATAAGGTGTTTTTCAACCTATGATCGAAGACGATGTATTTTTTGGCACACTCCTATATATATATATATATCATTATTACCGGCTTATCTTGTTAAACATGTGTGATTAAATGTTTTTAAATTTACATGTATGATTATCGCAAATGTCTGTTTAACATTCGAGAAGCAATTGCATCTACTAATGTATTTAAAGACCTTGGAATATGCTGATATTCAATGTAATCAAATTCACGTTCCAAGAGACGCACTCTCAAAAATAACCTTAATAACACTGGATTTCTAATGGCATACACTCTATTAAGCTGTAATACAATGAGTTCAGAATCTAACCTCACTATCAAACTCCGAATCCCAAATGAAATAGATTCAGACAATAACTCAATCACTGCACTGTATTCTGCAATGTTGTTTGTTGTTTGACCGAGGCTCACCCCATGCATAGAAACTAACTCGTCAGAGGGCGAATAGATAACCCAAGCTGCGGAAGAGATATTCCGTGTACTACGACAAGCACCATCAGCAAATCCAATGTATGTTTGGAGAGGCATCGACATCTGCAAACATCAAGCATAAAACCAAGATAAGTAGAATAACGACAAAAAACACACTTTCTAAGCTAAGCACACTGTCTAAACTAACAAACACACCAGCTAGAAAGAAAAACCTAACCTAATTAAAATCTCCATACCCAAGATTTAAGCATAATACCTCTTTAGGTAAAGTCCATTTCTGGGTTTACCCAAAGAGTCCCCGTCAAAGTCTACCAGCTCATAGGCCCCTTTTGCTAGCTTTCGCTTGACAATGTAGGGCCCATGCCACATAGGAACGAATTTTCCAGTACCTAATTTATCGTTAGCTTGATCATATAATAGCACTAGGTCTCCTTCCGAAAAATTTCGAGGGGTCACATTTCGATCATACTGAGCTTTCATACGTTTTGCGTGAGTCTCGATTGCCAATGTAGCATCACGTCGAGTCTCATCTAATTGAGCTAAGTATAATAAACGCTTCTCCTCTTTGGAAGTAGCTAGAAGTAATTCGACGACCATTTGAAGTGACGGGATTTCGCATTCAATGGGCAGCATAGCTTCCAAACCATAAACTAGTTGGAAAGGAGTGAACCCTGTTGATGTTTTCACTGAGGTTCGGTATGCCCAAAGCGCGGAAAATAACATGTTGTGCCAATTCGACCGATGGATACCAATGATTCATCGGATCATGATGACTAAAACTTTGTTGATGGACTCAACCAGACCATTCGCTTGTGGATAATAAGGAGTTGAGCTATCGTGACACAAACCAAGCTGGCCTGTAAGTTCTGTCATCATAACGTTTCGAAAATGGCGCCCATGGTCAGTGATTATCACATGTGGGACACCAAACCTAGCAATAATGTGATTGAATATGAAAATTGCAGCTGTCTTGCCATCTGCCTCGAATGTAGGCATCGCCTCGGCCCACTTAGTAAAATAATCAACCGCAAGGATGATATACACATGCCCCCCGGCCGAGTGAGGGTTACATGTAATAAAATCAATACCCCATTTGGCAAAAGGACCAACGGCAATTATAGGGTGGAGAGGAGCAGGTGGAGTGCGCATATTGCGATCAAACACTTGACAGTTATGGCATTTCCGGACCACAATAATACAGTCTTTAAACAAGGACAGCCAGAAGTAGCCAACGCGCAATATCTTTTGGGCTGTGGCATAACCAGACATATGACCGCCACACGCTCTAGAGTGGCAGTCATTCAGAACCCTTTCAGCTTCCTCGTGAGTTAAGCAATGGTGAAAAACCAAGTTTGCCCCACGGCGATAAAGAGTATCTCCAATAATTTTGTACTGTTGGGACTGGAATCGAATTTTCCGACGTTCCGACTTTGAAACTTCGGGCCGAAAGGATTGGGTCTAGAGATAGACGATTATATCCCCATACCACGGATCTAAAGTGCTGATGAGAAACAAAGAGTCGTCCGCAATGGGTTCCTCTGCCACAGTTTCTGTGTCAGCACGCGGGAAGTCACACATTAACTCTGCAAAAACTAAGGATTTCTTAGACTTAGATTTCTCAAACTCCAAGTCGAACTCTTGTAGGATAACGATCCATTTAGAGTACTTGCCCCCTAGCAATTGTTTAGTCAAAATGTAGATCATAGGGTTGCAATCCGAAATGACTGTAGTTTGACGGAGTAGAATGTAGTGACGAAAACGTTGGACAGATTGAACGACTGCCAATGCCAATTTCTCCACATGTGAATATTTGAGTTCAGTTGGGTTTAAAGTCCGACTAAGGTAATATATCAGATGTTCTGTTCTGAATTTGTCTTCCTGAACTAAGACCATTCCAATGGTGGAATGAGCGGCGTCGAGGTACAAAAAGTAATCCTGGTTGTAGTTGGGAGGATGCAGCAACAGGGCATGGGTCAATGCGTGCTTGAGTGCATCAAAAGATTTTTGAGCTATCTCATCCCAAGAGAATTGAGCGTTCTGTTTCAGCAACCGGGTAAAACCCTTTGTAATCTCGGCGTAGTTAGGAATGAATCGGCGTAAAAAGTTTGCTTTCCCCTGCAAACTTTGGAGTTGGCGAAGACTCGAAGGAGGAGGCAATTTGATGATAGCTTCTACCTTCGAGGGATCGACGCGGATGCCAGCTTTTGAAACTACAAATCCCAGCAATCGTCCCACTTCTATACAGAAGACACATTTGTGTGGGTTCAAACAAATACGATAATGCCTACACCTCATGAAGATTGCTCGTAAATGGACAAGGTGATCAGCTCGATGTAATGAATGAGTGGGCAAATCATTGAGATACGGTTGCACAATGTGTTTGATGTCATGAAACGCATAAGACATCGCCCTTTGAAAAGTGGCTCCGGCATTCTTAAGTCCAAAAGGTAATTTGCAATAAGCAAATGCCCCCCAAGGACAAATGAAAGCTGTTTTTGGTTGATCGGCAGGTAGAATATTGATTTGATTGTAACCGGAAAAACCGTCCATAAAGGAAAATATTTCACTGCCAGCACAATCGTCAATTATTTGATCGATATAGGGTGTTGGTTAGTTGTCCTTGGGACAAGCTCGATTGATATCCCTATAGTCGATGCATATTCTTATTGTTCCCTGTTTTTTGTTAACCGGAACAATATTCGATACCCAATCCGTTAACGGGATCGGATAAATGAAACCTGCTTTCAACAGCTTTTCAACTTCTTCTTTAATTGCAGCCGCTTTTCTTGGGTGAATCCGATGCAAACGTTGCCGGACAGGTTTAGCGTCCGTGTAAGTCTTAATCTCATGGACAACAATCGCGGGATCAATTCTTGGCATTTCCTCATAGGACCAGGCAAACACGTCGCGGAATTCTTGAAATAGGGCCTTGTATGTCTGAATTTCGTCATCTGAACACGAGGCACCTATATGAATGTGCTCAAGAATTCTGGGCTTGACTGAAATGTCAATGGGAATAGTGCGAGAAATGTTTCCCAAATTTAGCTCTGAATCAGGATGTTTCATTGGACTTTGAGCTTCTTTGACATATTCAGCTGTAAAGATTGATGAGAAATCGTTTTCAAAACGATCATCCTCAGGTAAAAACGAAGATCTATGATGGAGATCTTCCCATGGTAAATCTTCTACACACAGGACTTGAAAAAGTTGTTCGTCAGATGATACAACTTCGGGAAACGCTATTAACTCCGAGGTTGACGTGAAAAGTGATTCCTCACAGACCACATTCATTTGGTCGATTTTGGTTGAACTCAGGTCGGTAAAAGACTGCACGGCTTCATAGGCAATTTCATATGGACTCAAAGGCATAGCATCACCAAATGAGTCTATCTCAGATTCAAAAGGAACGATCCAAGGATCGTCATAAACAATGGCGTCTGAAGTAATCATATGAATGGATGCAAATGAAGACAAGGCATTGATTAGAGGAAAAGGAAAAGTTCCCAGTAAACCGGCATCTTTAACTAATCCTACTCCAACATCCTTATAAGGGATAGTCGTTTTACTGACATGCTGGATACTCTCTGAAGAGGCTGGGTCGGATGAAAAGTAAGCCAGCTGGTCTTATAAGGGATAGTAGTTTTACTGACATGCTGGATACTCTCTGAAGAGGCTGGGTCGGATAAAAAGTAAGCCAGCTGGTCTATTGTTATGATCTTGCCATTATGTGGAAACTTTATTACTCTGAAGACCGATGAAACGACCACTGTCATAGCGTAAGACGAACTTCGACCCAAGAGAAGGTTGTAGTCTAGAGGGGCATCAACCACCTCCACATCTAGACTAACGGTTTTTCCTTCAACCCCTATAGGCAAATCCTGTAGAATGCCAAACAGATGAAACCCACGGCCATCAAAGGCCTTAAGAATTGTCGGGGATTGATTTAGTGAAGCAGAACCAAGCGATCTCCAGCACTGTATCGACATAATACACGTGGAAGCTCCTTCATCAATTACAGTCTGATGAATAGGCCTGTTTTTGACTATCACTGGGATCTGGAAAGCCATTTGATGAGGTAAACATGGTGTCCTATTTTCTAGATCAAAGATTATTAGGTTTGGGTCCTGAACATCAACAACTCCGATAGCCGACAAAAGTAATTTGCGTTGTGCTGGGCATGATTGCAGCACTTCCAAAGCCGACATTATTGAGGGTGAAACAACTAAATCCTCAACAATGTTGTAATTCTGGGCCGCTCTCGCATGTGGATTGAAAGCAGACCTTCGAAGTACACCCTTGGCAGGCGGTTTGATCACTAAGTTCGGGTTAGGTTTCTCGATCTGTAGTGGATCGGAACCGGGAGCTGAGGTTGATGGATTAGAATGAGAAGATTTTGCTTCTTTGCCATCAACAAGACTTTTACTACCATAATCTTGCGATCGAGTCGCAATCCTTACATGAGACATCATCAAAATGGGTTCTTCACTGGCACTCGAGGAAGAACCTATCATCTTACTCTCCTGCTTTGGAAATGGATCTTTCAAAACAGCAAGAGTTGGGGAACCCTTGACAATTTTCACAACCTCGGCCTGATGAGGGCAATCTCTTGTAAAAAGATCCTCTTCACAAATAAGACAAGGGTATCAAGGTTTGCGCTTTTCGTCATTGGTTTCCGACTTTTCTGTTTTCTCCTTTGGAGTTTTGTCTGCTTTATTCTTCTTCTTACTTTTCTTTTTCCCACCGGATTTTGATTTAGCCGTAGATGACTCTACAGCGTGAATATCAACGGAAACTTCAGCAGAAGATTCTCCTGTCGGGGAGTCTGGCAAGGTTATAATAGGAGAAGAATTCTTTGAGGATTTCTTCTTGCTTTTGGTATTCAATGTACCAATCATGCCATCAGCGGCATGAGACCCCGAAGGAGCAGCAGCGA
Source organism: Pinus tabuliformis (assembly GCA_031772625.1). Classification (NCBI taxonomy): domain Eukaryota; kingdom Viridiplantae; phylum Streptophyta; class Pinopsida; order Pinales; family Pinaceae; genus Pinus; species Pinus tabuliformis. The sequence continues at coordinate 1,253,980,499 of CM062819.1, forward strand.
TTTGATTTGACTTAGGAAGATCTGGGATCTTTTCGTGTAACGTACCTGACTGAGTGTAAACTAAGTCAAGGTATTGCGCTTGAGCAATCACTTGCTCCTCAGTAACTACTCCGGCCTTAGCTACGTCTTCAGTAATCTTCGGTAATAATGATTTAACAAACCATTCAGCTAAGATTTGGTCCGGGATAAAAACTTTCACTAACTGCCTTCAACGTCTCCATTCATGAATATGATCGGAAATATAAGTGGACGTCGATTGTTTTAATGAAGTTAGTAACTCCGTGCCATTATCATATTTGACCGGCAACTGAAAATGAGTTAAGAACGAGGTAGCTAACTGGCTAAAATTATAAAAAGAGGCCCGTGGTAACTCAATGTACCACTTGGCCGCGAGACCAATGAGAGTACGCTGGAAAAGACGTAAGCGGATCGAATCATCTGAGATGGAATTAGAGGCACACCAGAGGTGGTAAGTCATCACATGATTCGACGGGTCCTCTCCAAACTTACCTTCGAACTTGGGTATGTCACTGGGCAACTTATTTGGCATTGGCGGCCAAAACGGAAGATAATTTATTGGATCGTTCGTTAGGCGCGGCAAGTCTGGTAAATCCAAAGTTGCGATAAACGGTAATTTCCGATTAGGATCCCTAAAGCTCTGGGTCACAAGACCAGTCCCAGGAGGAGGATATCCGGGATAACTGGGAATAGGAATCGCATTCGAGATATTGTATCCTCCCGGAAAACCAGGGTTAACCGGACCGTACTGGGGTTGTTGTGGTTGTTGATAAGTGTACCCAGGATACGGTTGATACTGGTAAACTGGCTGCTGGATAGCAGGCCCGTATTGGTATTGTCCCTGGTACGGTTGATAAGTGAATTGTGGTTGACTAGTGACAACCATACTTAAACCAGGTTGTCCTACAGGCATCTGAACCGTAGTTTGAATCGTGGATCCAGACAATGGTAAAGATGTCTGAGGAGTAGTTACAGAGACAGTAGAAACCGGAGCTGTCAATACTCCAGAAGTAAGTGTGGTAGACTGAACAGATGTTGCGGTAGTTGCAACAGTCGTTTGAGATGGAGTACTAGGGGCAATAGGCCCAGACTGAGAAACTACCGAAGGTACAGAAGTTTGAACATTAGCCTGGACTGGTTGCTGGGGTGAACCAGAAACTAAGGGTTGTCCAGCTTGAGATGACAACTGTACACTTGGCTGCAATACCTGTTGAACTTACGATGGATCCCACACTATGTTCATTCCGGGGTATTGACCCATGGCAGGTTGAGGATATTGAGATCCATAACCGGATTGAGGGTAGGATTGATAATTGAAAGGTACATTTCTCGTACCTTGAATATAAGATTGACCTTGGGGTGGTTGATAACCTTGACTCAAGTACTGACCTTGGGGTAGATACAGTACTAATACTGGGGTTGACCTTGAGGTATAAATTGATACTGAGGTTGACCTTGGGGTACATATTGAGGTTGGGGTTGACCTTGAGGAATATATTGCACCACAGGTACATACTGTCCTTGAGGTTGCCCCCCAGACGCAATTTGTGTACCTTGAGGTTGCCCCCCAGGTGTTAATTGAGGCTGCCCCCCAGGCGGTAACGGACCACCTTGAGGTTGAGAATTGGTAATTGAACCTGACATCATGTAAATGTCTCCTACACCCAACGGTTTATTACCATTGTTTCCAGTTAATAACCCATGTTCAATAGGTTGAGGAGATGCTCCCGCAAAAGTACCAGAAAGTGACTGATACCCAGAGGGAACAGAAGGACCGCCATACAAGAAAGATTCAGGAGATTGAGTAAACATGGACGACTGACCAAACATATTTACAGGAGTATAAATACCTTCGGGTGGATAAGGAGTACGAGGTGGAGAAAAACTTGACCCTGAGTTGTCCAAATAATTAGTTAACAAAATATACCAAGTAGTACTTCTAGGTGGACTGTAAAAAATGGATTCACGCTCCCTTAGATCAATATTGGGTTGATCTTCAGGGATAGGGACGCCTCTTTCTTCTTCTGGAGCAAGTTCTTCAATAGCTATCAAACCAGAAGGAAGATTTTCGGTGATGACTCTTTCTACCCTAGGTGAATCAGGAGCACTAGAAGTTGGAGTAACAGGTTCAGATATCTCAGGTTCTTTGCCTATATCACTAGTAGATGAAAAGCTACCAGCAAGCTCAGAAACTGTAATAGCTTCAGGATTATAACCTATTTCTAGACTTTGGTAATCATGATGAACTACCAATGAAGACTCTCCTTCTTCAGGTGAACCTACTTTACTGCCGCTAGGAGTTACAAGGACTTTCAAACCTTTGTAATGACTCGTGACGTCTTCAGGAGGTTGGCCCCAAAGTCTACGGGACTTCCTCAAAAAATCGGCCACAGTTACAATCTCAGGTGACTGGCCCCGAAGTCTACGGGACTGTCTCGGTAATTCAACCACAGTTAAAAACTTTTAACTACTGCACATGCAAACAAAATAAAATCTCAAAGAAAACTGACTAAAGTCTCTAAAGAACCAAACAAATTCGAATCACATGCCTAAAGAATCTATGGCATCAAACCATACACAAACAGTAGCCTTCCGGACCGGAAACACTAGTTGGTGATGAAGCCCAACATCGTCGAATTCAATACAGAAGTGGCGGGTGGAACAGTTACCCCGGCAACCTGCTTAATGAATAGACCGGCACAAGTTCCTCCACTTTAACCGTCTCGAGTGAAGTGAACCCCCCGGAAAATCCAAGTGAGTCTAGCCGACGTCTGCTCCAGGTACAGTGGGATCTTCCTTCCACCATCACCTTGGGTAGAACCCTAAAGATAATGGTCACTAAGGTCACCAACAGTAACAAATACACCTGGGGGAACAGTCTACGATCCGATAGCACGCAAGGGCAGAGTATCAAGCTCAATCCCCTTGCCGGCTCCTTGACAATAATCCAAGGTTTACCGACAAGTGACCCCAAGCTCCTCGACAATAATCTGAGGTTTACCGTTTGTAGTACATGCGTATCTGGCATCATTCCCAATGAAGGAGGATTGATCCCCTCACTGGTTCAGACATGATCTCGTGCTTCTCCTTTAAGAGGAGCTTTCCTAGAGCATAAATGAAACAACTGAATTTATCCTACCACAAGATGAGCTACTTGTTTGGTATTGCTGTCTTGGAGAGTTAATTACTCTCCTACTCCAAGACACTAGCCTGATCTATATTGGTGTTTTAGAGCCCTAGTAAATAAAAAGTTACTAAGTTAATTTTACTTTAAGCGTTAATTTTTATGGCTTTTCTTTAGGACAAAAGGTAGTGGAGATGAAACTGATGGTGTGTAGACTCAACTCAAATCCACTAAAAAAGATGCACCTGGGATGATTTATACTATTTTTCTTTTTTCAATGAATTCCCTAGCTAAGAGAGTTGGAGAATGCAAAATTGACATAAAGACAACTTTCTTGGCAATGAAAATCAAAGAAACAATCTCTTTATCTTTTCCAAAGCATACAACACATGACCACTAATTATTTCACGAAAATTCCTTTCTCTTTTCAAAGACTTCTAACGCTACTAAAACAAACTTTTCTTCAAAAGAGATTTTTTTGTATTTTTTCCTGTATTAACAAAGCATGTAAAACTACTTAACAAAAATCAAATTTAAAAAATCTATGACAATCAAATCAATTTTACCTAAAAGCAAATCTAATGAGGCAAAAGCCTACAAAGTATAATTCCAGGATGTTTTACTCAGTTGCAATTCAACCAAGGACTAGTTCATGCAGAATCATAAACCAGTCAAAAACAAAAATCAAAATCTTTTGTTCTTTTTCTTAAGAATGAAATTCACAACTTTAACCAACAAGTTTTCTCGAAATTCCACAAAGAGACAACACAAAGGTAGGTTTCTCACACAGGTGGATTTTATGAAAGGTCCGACTCCTAAGAAGACTGAAAAGACCAGGGAGATCCAAGGTTTTACAACTTCTAAAGCCAAAGTCACTACAGGACCAATGCAAAAATCAAACCCTAGGGCTAGAACTTCTATGAATTTCACTAAAACTCTCGATACTAATGAAACAAGCTTAGATGAAGACTTCTGACAGGTAACCAGTGGATCTGGGCAGCAAAAACAAATTATAAACAAAATCTAAGAAGCAAAAAAGGAAAAATTGAAATTTTCTCAACTTTTGACAGGGTACGTAGGCAGCCTATTTGCACAGGTGCGGGTACGCTCTGTGTACAAAGCGGCAGTGCGTACAAGTACGCACTGTGCTTAACGCAGAGGTTGCGTACTTCTAGCAAAACCAAAAAAAGTAAAATCTAATTTAACCCTAAGCTATTCCACCCAAATTCACAGTCAATTAGTCAAAAACTAGAAAGAAATCGACTTTTCTCAAATCAAAGTATCAATCAAAAGAGAAATCAATCAAATCCATGGATTCCCCAGTGGATTCGCCAGTTTGTCATGTGGAAAGAGTCAATTTTGCAGACAAAACCGACCTCCCTAGAAGCTAAGGCTTTCTAGTGACAAACAAGACAATTAAGAACTATCTTTCCCTAAATATGCATTTAGAATACAAGCAATCAGGTGTTTATAACATACCTTTAGTCCAACGCTTTGTAGCAGTCCAGTCTCTCCGATTCGGATGAGCTCCTCCTTCTCTTCGAAACCTGCATTCACTAACAAGCAAACGATTACATAACACCTGAATAACTCATAAAATAAAACATATTCATCATAAAGACCAAGGAGTATATGAAACAAATTATGTATAACAACTTGTTGAGAAAAATGAACTCAATTGTATTAAGTGGAAACAAAAGAAACCATTACAACCAGTGCCTTGGTGTTGTGCAGGTCCCTCCCAGGGTCCAGCAAGAGTTCTCCTTTACTTTGATCAGCTCACCCACTTCCAAATGAAGCTAAGAAAGGATGGGAATCTCTCCTCTCAAGCTCTATAAGGGAGTCCTAATTTCAGCAGCATCTACCCTTAGGAATGTTCAACTTTCAACCTCCCCTCCCTCTGGACCAATGCCTGTATTCATAGTGCTTTGGAGGAAGTTAATCAGGTCCACCATCAATGGGATAAGCCCCTCTTTGAATGGGATAGCTCCCCTCTTGATGGGATAAGTTCCTCTTTCATAGGGATACATGAACCACCTGGAGGCGCTCAATACACGTCAAACCAACTTCTAGAATGCTCTAGAATCGACCACAAGTAACTTTTTTGAAGTAAAACTCGCGCCTTTTGACCTTTACAGGGGTACGCACCCACCCCTTTACAGACAGAGCGTACAAGTACGCAGGTATTGTGAACTTGGGGTGCGTACACGCAGGTAAGGTTAAGAGAAACTGCGTAACCAGAGTTAATTGACTTTTAAGGACTTTCTCTCTTTCTTGAAGTTTGACATGAAGAGCAGAGGTATAAGACTTGCCAAGGAGGATAGTATGATAGTTGATGAAGCCATACTAACTGCAAATAGTCATGGTGACAAATTTTAGTGTAACATTCTTCAATCAAGTTGGAAGTGAACTGACTACATTGGTCTATGACCAACTCTCTCGGATACCCGAACTTGTAGAATATGTTTTTCCTCAAAAACTCAGCTACTTTTTCCTCTGTCGCTACTTTGATTTCTTTTGTCTCCACCCACTTTGTCAGGTAGTCGGTGCACATAATGATGTACTGTTTTTGCTTTGAAGGGGGGTTGATAAGCCGCACAAAGTCCATGCCCCACTTCTCAAATGGCTCAAAGGTCACTTGAGGTTTCATGGGCATCTCATCCTTTGGAGTGGGTTTCCCCATCCTCTGACACCAATCACACTGGCTCGTGTATCTCCTCACATCTTGATGAAGAGTGAGCCAGTAGTAGCCTTCTTGCAATATCTTGAAGGTGGTTCCTTTTGCTGCAAAATGACCTCCACAAGGCCCATCATGACAGGTCATGGGGATGTCAAAGACTTCCTCCTCCCTGACACATCTTCTCAAGATCCAATCTGGGCCAAGTTTGAAGAGATTGCCTCCAATCCAGGTGAAAGGGGTGACTTTCCTCACTATCTTGCTCTTCTCTTTTGAGGATAGGTGTGGTGGGAACTATGTTGAAACCAAGTAGTTTGCTATATCAACAAATCATGGAGAGAGTACTGATATAACAAATAGATGTTCGTCTAGCATTTGGTCATCAACCATTCCTTCTTCTCCTGTAGGCAAATTTACTCTAGACAAAAAGTCAGCAACAACGTTCTCTTTACCAAGCTTATCAATAATGGTCAGATCAAACTGCTGCAGTAAAAGAAACCATCTAATAATGTGAGCATTTACATCTAGTTTGTTCATTAAATATCTAATTACAGCATGATCATTGTGCACAAAGGTTTGATAGCCTATGATATAATGTCTAAATTTTTTTAAGGAATGCACGACAACTAGGAGTTCCTTCTTGGTCACTATATAGTTTAACTCTGACTTTGACAAGTTTTTGCTTATAAAGTATATGGCATAAGGTAACTTTTCATCAATTTGTCCTAAGGCTACTCCTATTTCTTTGTTTGAGGCATCTATGTGAATGTGAAAGGGTAGGGCCCAATTTGGGCCTCTGAGAATTGGGGCAGTCACTAGCTTGCTCTTCAAGGTATCTAGGGCTTCTTGACAATTTTCCGACCATATGAACTCAACATCTTTGCCTAGGAGGCCAAACAAAGGAGAGGCTAACTTGCTGAAGTCTTTAATGAATCTCTTGTAATATCTAGCTAAGCCTAGGAAGCCTCTGACATCTCTCACCTTTTGAAGAGGTGGAACCCTTTGGATGATGGCAATTTTGTTGGCACGGTCCCTTCAGTCATAAAAAAATCACATTTTTCTAGACTGAGGGATAGGTTCATCTCAATACACTGATCTAGAACTTTTCCTAGTTTAGATAAAGCTTCCTGAAAGTTAGAGCCATAAGGAGTAAAATCATCCATGTATATTTCTACTGCATCGTGAACCAGTTCAAAAAATATACTCAATACCACTCTTTGGAAAGTGGTTGGAGCATTGCACAAACCAAAAGGAAGGACCCGGTATGCAAAGGTACCCTAAGGACAAGTGAAAGTGGTCTTATCTTGGTCTTCCAGGCTGATTTGAATATGATTGTACCCGCTAAACCCATCTAGGAAGGAGAAAAACTTTTTCCCTGCCAGACCGTTTAACACTTGATATATGAAAGGTAAAGGAAAATCGTCCTTTTTAGTGGCTTTTTTCAATTCTCAATAGTCAACACAGATTCTCCACTTACCATTTTTCTTTGGCACTAGCACCAAAGGAGAGACCCACTCACTATCAGAGATGGGATAGATGATTCCCGCATCAAGAAATTTTTGCAGTTCTTCCTTAACAATATCTTTAAGTGCTGGGTTCATCCTCCTTTGAGGCTACTTTACTGGCTTGAAATCTTCCTTGATGTATATATGATGAGTACATACTAAAGGGTGCACTCCCTTCATCTCCTTTTAACTCGAGGCGAAGGCATCTAGATGTTTTCTCAGTATGGTGCATAGCCCCTTCTCCTAGGAAGTAGATAGGGATGGATTGATTTTCAATGTTCTTTGTGGGCCGAACTATATATTTTTAACACAGAAAGAAGTGGGGTTGGCCACATAGAGATCAGTTGAGGGGTTGTTTTGGATTTCCCTTACTATGTCTTCTAATGGTGATACACTGGGAGGTGGATTCTGAATCAAGTTTTCAATCATATCATCCTCATCTTGCGGTCTTCCCCCATGGCGATTTCTAATGTACAAAGTTGTGTAGAATAAACTTCATCCTCATCCTCCTCCTCCAACCAGAGAGGTAGATCATGTTCTGCAAGGGTTGGGTAGGAGGATATAGGATTAACTGCTTGGACATGTGCCCATTCTTTATGGTCATGTTCCCAGCTCGACAACTGATGTAGGCATTGGCTGTAGCCAACCAGGGTCTTCCCAGAATGAGAGGGTACCTAGTGAGCTTTGCCTTTGGCTGGAGAATTAAGAGATCAGTAGGGTACTCCAAAGAATCCGTGGAGACCATCAAATCTTCCACAATCCCCTCAGGGGTCACTATGGAGAGGTCTACTAGCTGCAGCACTGTCATGGTCTTCCTCAAGGAGCCTTGGAGGTTAAGTTTGAGCATTGTGTCCTTTGTCATCACATTAATGGCAGCTCCCAGATCAATCAAGGTATGTGGGACCATTGTTCCATTGATGTGGACATCAACTACAGGGCTTCTAGGGTACAGATTATCTACCCCAACATCAGGTCGGACAGTTGTCCTATGACATTGATGGTTGGGGCATCTCTCTTGTGCCTTCATGGATGCTTAAAGCACTTCTCTTTGATCAACCTATTGTAGATAGGCACCTCTTTTATGGCTTGGAGAAGTGGTATCTTCACACATAAATGTTTCAATTCTCGCAGGAGCTCAGTCTCTTCTGGGGTAGGCTAGGTTATCATGGATAGTCTCTCAGGAAAGGGTGGATTTGCTTTAGGTGAGCTTTCCTCTTTATCTTCATCAACCTCCCTGGGTGGAGGCGGGCTATCTGGGAGAACTTTCCCGGATCACAAGTTAATTTCTTGAATCTCCACGACATAATTTGGGGATGATGGTTCCCCACTATACACTTGTTGAGCCTGTTTGTTGTTCGGGTTCGGATTTGGCTAGGCGGGCATTTTGGGTTGCCTCGGTGGAGAAGAAGGTAACGGTTGTCATTGGGAAGATGGTGGAGGCAGAAGAGTGTGAAGAGAGTTGTATTGGAGCCTCCACCCCTAATGAGATGCATTCCACTGAGGATGCGGCTGAGAGTAGGATTGAAATGAATGGGTGGTTGGTTGGGCATGATATTGAGATGTGGAGGACTAAGGAGGAGGTGTGGACTAGGAAGGATAAGCAGGGGGGGCCCAAGAAGGTATGGAGGTGACTTGGTTGGGGTTGTAGTATGCCTGAGATGTCCCTTGCATCCCATGCTGGTATGGTCTAGGTCCATGCGGCCTCCTTTGGTTTATGTAATAGATCTGTTTAGTGACTCCTTTGGCCCCTTGGTATATAGCTTTGAGTCCGGGAAAGGAAGGGAACTTATCTATAGAGTGATCTTCTTCACAGATTGAACAAACCTCTATAGAGTTCAATGGGCATTCATTCCTAGGATGCCTCCTGGTGCATCTAGGGCAAAAAATGGCCAAAGCCCTCTCTACTTCCTCTTGTTTTCTTTTGATAAGTAAGTTATCCATTTGCATGGCAATATTCTATAACATATTACTCTTGAAGTCTTCCAGCATGTTTCCAATTTCACCTTTAATGGTTGTAACTGAGCTGGAACCTCTCTTCATAGTCTTCCAGGGACTCATCACTTCCCATGGTCATTCGAAAGATTTCTTCTTTAGTATTTTTTTGACCTATAATAGTCTCGATACCTTTCATTAAAGGCCTGCTACATCTGAGCCCAAGTTGTGATGCTATTGCCTGGTAATCCCATGAACTAGCACAGTGTTGCGTCCTTGAGAGTAGAAGGGAACAGTTTCAACTTTTGTTCGTCTTCTGCATAGTCATAAGTTTGACAGATGATAGAAAAATCAAACAAGAAGGTGTCAGGATCTTCTATAGTCAGACCATGGAAGTGAGGTAGGGCTAAAGGACTTATATTCTTCATTTTGGTGTCCCCATTGGTCTCCCGAATGGGGAAGGTACCCTCTATTCTCTCCCCATTTCCCCTAGCATTTTTGATTTCATCCATTGGCTCCGGAGGAATGTTTTCTTCTTCTTCTTCTTCTTCTAGTATAGGTTCTTCAAATATGTCTGGTTGTTCACCTAAGGGTTCTTCTTGATTGCAGCCACTGAAGAAGAGAGAAGGTTGGTTGTGTGAAGCAGTGGGGGCATTGGGAAAATTTTTTCCTAAGTTATCTCTACTCCTACGAGGCATGAAAGGAAATATTTTTGGTTGGTTTTTTGTCTCTTTTCTCCACACTCAAAGTACCTGCAGAAACTGAAAATTGTGAATGAACAAAGCAAATTGCAACTAGCTGAAATGAACTTGCTGAACGGAAATTTGTTGAATTGAAAAGGAAAGCAAGGAAATGCAGAACTGCAAGAAAAAAAATGACTAGTCTATGTTGGGTGCAGTAATTGCACTTAAGCAAACTCCTCAACACTTAGTTGTCAACCTAGGGGATTCATAAACTTAGAGATGAAGCACAGGCAATGCCAGAGATGGTATGAATTTTCTTGATAGAAATTCCCACTTGAAAGAAAATCTTGCAGAATCGAAAGAGTAAAAGATAACTGAATCATCAAAGTAATCTAGTGCTGGAACAAGAAAGAATGCATTTGCAAAGGAATCAAAATAAAAAGGCAATCACTCCAACTGATCAATTTTTAATTACTGAGTATGTGTTATGTTTTTCTTTAGTAGAGACACTTGGTAGTCTCGTAGAATGGGCCCTTAAACCTACTTCTTTAGAGATTTCCTTCTTGCACTAATCTGTCCTGCACTATCGCAGTTTGCTTGCACTCGTGCAAGAACAGAGGTTTATGTAGGAGGTATAAATGGTGTCATTACCAAAGGATTTTTACTTCATGCAAGGGCTCAAACTTCCAGGGTTCATAGCACTCAGATCCTATGACAAGAAACTAGTTCTTGCACCTGATCAGGGCTTCTTGCACTTAGCATTTAATTCTTGAAATCAATGCTTAGTTACTGCACGTGTTATTATGCTATGAAATAAAATTGCACACATAAAAATGAATGTTTCTGATTTTAACAAAGTGCAAAAATAAAGAAACAATCCTTATAATTTATCCTGTCATGAAGCATTAATGAAAGCAAGAAAACTACTGGAAGTAAACTAAAAAGGCTTGCTGCATCACACCAACGTGCACTGGTGTAGGTTCATTTCTCCTACTTGGACCAGGCGGGAAAACCAAATCAAATATAACTGCAGTAAGTGAATAGCACACCAACATGCATTGGTGCAGGTTTATTTCTCCTGCTTGGACCAGGTGGGGAAAACCAAATCAAGAAAAATTACAGGAAATGAATAGCACAACAATGTGCACTGGTGCAGGTTTATTTCTCCTGCTTAGACCAGGCATGAGGTGGAGCTCCTTATTCCTATTAATTCACAAAGGAAAAGTACACCATGAATTACAGAGTCTAACCCAGATTTGGGTGATACCAGCAAAACAAAGTTACAACAACACTGTTGTAGCATCGCTCCTCCACCATCCTCCTTTCTACGTGCATCATTCCTCCTTTTATAACCTTTCATAATGATTAAAACAAGTTGTTCCTTTGCAAGGAATATGGGGATTGAATCCTAACCAAATATAATTACATAGTATAACAGTACAATCATTCCCCTATTAAAGGAATAAAGATTTGATATGAATTTTCCAATTTTGGGATTTTTCTAGAATTCTGGAAAATTTGGTAATTTTAACAAATTGCCTCCAGAGTGCCCTTCGTATCTCCTCAACCATTATGAATTTTGGAAAACCATTTTGAGCTTAGTCAATTTTCTATATTGGGACAAAAACCCATGTCACGAAATTTCTTTATTTACCTTCATCTGCACAAAAACTGAGGCAGAAGTTGGCAGTCTGGAAACTTGTTGACTGTGTTTCCTAGAATTCCGGAAAAAACAGTCTTTTTTATGTAAGTGCTTCAAAGACCTGTTTGTAACTTTTGGAATACTTTGAATCTCAGGAAATGGTTTCGTTATGGGTAATTGGTTATATTTTTGAAAAACCCATTTGCTCGGATTTCCATAATTCACCTCCATTTGCATAAAAACTGAGGTCAAACTTGGCCATTTAGAAATTATGTGGATTTTGAGCAGACTTATTAATTTGCAATGCTGGTGCAGGAATCCTACTGGTACTAGTGCAAGAATGTGTGGTGCAGGAATTTTGCCTCTATCAGAATAGGCATATATCCAACTTTGTGAACCTGCAAACACACAAACTATTATTAAATATGCCTTTAATTTTTAAATCTCATTAAAACAAAAGAATAACAAATACTTACTTATTATCTCCAAGAATGCACAAAACTATGAAAATGACTAGTCAAGCTAAATAAAAGCATGAGTGATTTCGAGTAAAAGGTGATATAAAGCGAGGAAAAATAGAGGCCCAACATCCCCCCATGCTGACCTCCTTGCATGTCCTCATGCAAGGAAATCAATTGTCGCGTTGTTGCTCCCTTGCAAAAAGAAAGATTAAAACATCTATAAGCATTCATAATGATGTTTCCTGCAATTCTATGTGATCAAATTTCCTACGCTAGATAAATTTTGTTGCAATTCTAGTGCAGGAATGTTAGTGTAGGAATCCTGCTGGTACTAGTGCAAGAATGTGTGGTGCAGGAATTTCACCTCTATCAGAATAGGCATATAACCAACTTTGTGAACATGCAAACACACAAACTATTATTAAATATGCCTTTAATGTTTAAATCTCATTAAAACAAAGTAATAACAAATACTTACTTATTATCTCCAAGAATGCACAAAACTATGACAATGACTAGTCAAGCTAAACAAATGCATGAGTGATTTCGAGTAAAAGGTGATATAAAGCGAGGAAAAATAGAGGCCCAACATCCCCCCATGCTGACCTTCTTGCATGTCCTCATGCAAGGAAATCAATTGTCGCGTTGTTGCTCCCTTGCAAAAAGAAAGATTAAAAACATCTATAGGCATTTGTAATGATGTTTCTTGCAATTCTATGTGATCACATTTCCTACGCTAGATAAAGCATGTTCCAAGAACAGAGTGTTTGCTGGACTCTTTCATTATTTATGCTAATTTCAAGAAAATCTATCACAAGGAATACAATCAAATTGCAAGGATGGTGTGTGCTTGCACTGATCTTCTTACACCGCCTAAACTGCACTGCTTTGCTGGCACTTTTCTTCTTGTACTATTGTATATTACAACATGATTGCATTGGTGCAAGCATAAAATCTGCTAAAAAAATAGGGAATTTTGATAAAACGTGGGCTATACTTTAACATGACTTCCTCAATCATACGGAAGTTTTGCTTCGCCATTTCTTTGATGCTTCTGAGCATATCCTTTTGCTCTTTCTCCAGTAGATCCTGCAATAAGTTCATGGGAGAACAAAGAAGTGGGAAAAGGGGAAAATTCAGAATGGGAAGGAAGTTTATTATAGGGATTCCAAGAACAGTACCATCAAGAGGGCGTAAACAGAAGTGGGATAGGAAAAAAAATTCAAGGGGTAAAGTGGGATTTATGAAATGGATAGGAAGGTAATCATTCTGGGATTGAAGAAGAAAACTAATGGGGAATTATGAAAATGGGATATGAAGAAAGGCAGAAATTTTTTTGGAAGGCCTGCCTGCTAACCACGTTACAGTTCTAATGAAAATATCAATTGTAAGAATGCAGTAAGATTAGGTACAAAAAAGTAGAAATTATAGACAAAAGAGTATGGTACATACCTGTTACCTTGTCCCAAATGAATTCCTTGTTTTGTTTCTTCCCAAAGTCTTATAATGAAAATCAAATTTTGTTGAAAAGGTGCAATCTCAAAATAACTACCACAAGTTCATGCACCTACTATAGAAATCTTGTACCTAGATTATGCAACGCATATTTAGAGGCAACCACCATCAATACACACTGTTGCCAACCAGCATCTTGTGAGCAGTCATCATTGAGTAATTCATCACTCTAAATACCATCAAAGTCAAAATGAGTTATGATACCAATTAGCAACCTCTTTATTAAACACTAAATTTCATTTTCATCCGGATTCAAACTAAATTTCCTCTTAATATAGAACAAAGAATAACGTTTACTAAGGGTACCACATCCTTAAAGATTCTTGATTTTTTTAAAGATATAACTCAAAGCATCATGTTCAAATCATCTTTAAAACCATTGTCCAAAAAAAGGATAGGTTTAGGGGAAGAGAAAGATAGCCAAGCAAATCATAGTATGCAATTAACTTTAATACCACAGACATAGCCCTGCTGCCCGCAGGTGTCCATAACCTCGTCAAGGGTGTCTTTTGACCCATCGAAATGTTTGTGTCCCACTTACTAGGAATTGATTCAGACTTACTAGTTCCTCTGCCCCAAAGACTTATTAAAGATATCCCAGATAATGAATAAAAGACTCCTTGAATTAAGAATGCTAGTTTTCTCATGAATATCTTATTATGATCTTAACAAGAGTGGTCCTCCATAGGGGGTTTCCAATAGTACCTTCTAAGGGAAACTGAAATTATATATATCAGATGACAACTTCTTAGAGTGATTAGTAATGGTTACTTTGAAAAATCATGAGGTATTAGAGTGAATCATACTCAACAAGATGTGTCACAGATGTGTGTGTTAACAACCAATGCGGATCAAAAGTAGTTTTAGTGGCTACACTTTAAAAATAAAAAAGCCTAATTACATTTTATTCACCTACCCTACTTTACCTAAGAGGTAGAAGAATTCCTTTTATGTATAGGAGTACTTCCAATGAAGCCATGTGTGGATCAGGTGAAAATATATATTCATGCTCAAATTTATCGTACAAACTTGAAAGTGTACATGAGCATGAAGAACCAATCAATGTACTTGATATGACAACAAGAGTTTTAAAAGAGAAGAATACTCCCTCGCTTGAGTCATTGTTCGGAACCAATGTTCGATATGATCATGGTATTCTTGGTCCATTTATTGATTTGGCCCATGCCGCTCATCCTCTTCTTCCATGCCATGTTGATTGTTCTCTGTAGGGTGAGTAGTCTCTTGATTACATTCTGGATCTGCTGATAGACATGTCAAGAACTCTTCAATCTCAGGTTCCATTGGATGTTCTCCATTGATTATAGTGCATGATTCATTTGTCTCCTTAGATGACTGGTTAGGGAAATCAAAAGAGACTTCCAAATCCTCTTGTGGTGGTGGAGAAATGGACAAGTTATTGATTGTTGTCAAGAAGTTCTCTTCCTGAGAGGTAGAGGTCAAGATCCTAGCAGCTGCTAGGGCTTGTGAGAGGTCCTTCATATTTATCATCTTCAATTCCATTTGATAGCCCCTGTCTCCACACACATATTAGTAACAGGGGTTCTTACAACACCCCAAAAATGATATAACATTAAAGATTAGTATATGAAGATAATTGATTTTAAAAGTTATTGGCTGAAATAAAGCTCACCACACTTGCATAAAAAATACAAAAAGATAAAGGCAGACTTACCCCTATTGCATCAACAAAAAATTCTTACCAAATCAAATCGCCTCCCTGGCAACGACGCCAAAATGTTGGGTGCAGGAATTGCACTTAAGTAAACTCCTCAACACTTAATTGTCAACGTGGGGGATTCGTAAACTTAGAGACGAAGCACAGGCAATGCTAGAGATGGTATGAATTTTCCTGATAGAAATTCCTACTTTAAAGAAAAGCTTGTAGAATCAAAAGAGTAAAAGGTAACAAAATCATCAAAGTAATCTAGTGCTGGAACAAGAAAGAATGCATTTGCAAAGGAATCAAAATAAAAAGGCAATCACTCCAACTAATCAATTTTTAATTACTGAGTGTTCGCATGGGGTAGCTCAAGTGGCAATGGCCGTGGAAATGAAGTCTCACCGAACCGGAGATCTTGGGTTCAATTCTTGTGCTACCCTCCCCGGAAATGGGGTGAATAACGGACATGTAAAAACCTAGAAAATGAGAGGGTCCTACCGAAGCTTACAAAAAAAAAAAATTAATTACTGAGTATGTGTTATGTTTTTCTTTACCAGAGACACTTGGCAGTCTCGTAGAATGGGCCCTTAAACCTGTTTCTTTAGAGATTTCCTTCTTACACTAATATGTCCTACACTATCGCAGTCTGCTTGCACTAGTGTAGGAACAAAGGTTTATGCATGAGGTATAAATGGTGTCTTTACCAAAGGATTTTTACTTCATGAAAGGGCTCGAACTTCTAGGGTTCATAGCACTCAAATCCTATGACAAGAAACTAGTTCTTGCACCTAATCAGAGCTTCTTGCACTTAGCATTTAATTCTTGAAATCAGTGCTCAGTTACTGCAAGTGTTCTTATGCTATGAAATCAAATTACACACATAAAAATGAATGATTCTGATTTTAACAAAGTGCAAAAATAAAGAAACAATCCTTATAATTTATCCTATCATGAAGCATTAATGAAAGCAAGAAAATTTCTGGAAGTAAACTAAAAATGCTTTCTGCATCACACCAATGTGCACTGGTGCAGGTTCATTCCTTCTGCTTGGACCAGGCAGGAAAACCAAATCAAACAGAACTGCAGAAAGTGAATAGCACACCAACATGCATTGGTGCAGGTTTATTTCTCCTGCTTGTACCAGGCGGGGAAAACCAAATCAAGAAAAACTTCAGGAAATGAATAGCACACCAACGTGCACTGGTGCAGGGTTATTTCTCCTGCTTGGACCAGGTGGGGAAAACCAATCCAAAATTAGATGCAGGAAAATAAATTCTAACTACTTTACACTATGGATCCACTTTCACTCAACAGGAATTCATGTGTTGTATATTAAATCACACTTAGCAGTATAAACATAAATTACAAGAAACTGGAAATGGGGTAAACGTGCTGGGTTGGTTGGGCCCTAGCCAACCAGCACGTTTCCCTTTTAAAGAAAAATGCTACTCACTAACTCAGATCAAACTCATTTGTTTAAAGGAACAAATAAGATTCGAAAAGCATGAGGTGGAGCTCCTTATTCCTATTAATTCACAAAGGAAAAGTACATCATGAATTACAGAGGCCAGCCCAGATTTGGGCGATACCAGCAAAACAAAGTTACAACAACACTGTTGTAGCATTGCTCCTCCACCGTCCTCCTTTCTACGTGCACCATTCCTCCTTTTATAATCTTTCACAATGATTAAAACAAGTTGTTCCTTTGCAAGAAATATGGGGATTGAATCCCAACCAATTCTAATTACATAGTATAATAGTACAACTGTTCCCCTATTAAAATAATAAAGGTTTAATACGAATTTTCCAATTCTGGGATTTTTCTAGAATTCTGGAAAATTTGGTAATTTTAACAAACTGCCTCCAGAGCGCCCTTCGTATCTCCTCAACCATTATGAATTTTGGAAAACTGTTTTGAGCTTAGTCAATTTTCTATACTGGGACAAAAACCCATGTCATGAAATTTCTTTATTTACCTTCATCTGGACAAAAACCGAGGCGAAAGTTGGTAGTGTGGAAACTTGTTGACTGTGTTTCCTAGAATTCTGGAAAAAACAGTCTTTTTTATAAAAGTGCTTCAAATACCTGTTCGTAACTTTTGGAATACTTTGAATCTCAAGAAATGGTTTCCGTTATGGTTAATTGGTTATATTTTTGAAAAACCCATTTGCTCAGATTTCCATAATTCACCTCCATTTGCATAAAAGCCGAGGTCAAACTTGGCCATTTAGAAATTATGCGGATTTTGAGCAGACTTATTAATTTGCAATGCTAGTGCAGGAATGTTGGTGCAGGAATCCTACCGGTACTAGTGCAAGAATGTGTGGTGCAGGAACTTCGCCTCTATCAGAATAGGCATATAACCAACTTTGTAAACCTGCAAACATACAAACTATTATTAAATGTGCCTTTAATGTTTAAATCTCATTAAAACAAAAGAATAACAAATACTTACCTATTATCTCCGAGAATGCACAAAAATACGAAAATGACTAGTCAAGCTAAACAAAAGCACGAGTGATTTCGAGTAAAAGGTGATATAAAGCAAGGCGAAACAAAGGCCCAACAATCTACTTTTGCCGAAATAAACTATTAGCAAAATGTTGCAATAGGAAATAGAAGAAATCAATAATCACATAATGCTTTGACGCTTCCTTGGCAGTGGTGCCAAAAAGGTGGTGAGCACTAGTATTGTAGCAATAATGCTACAACTCCTGGGCTGCCAACTTTACTTTTATAATCCTGGTAGTTCGTAACAAACTTGGCAGCGTCGATGCTATATGCAAAAGTACTAGTTCTCACTATAGGTTGTCACTTGGTCAGTCGACACGATATCACTAGGAGCTCAAGCAAACTTCTATAGATTTCAAAAGAAGCTCTATGTGTGATGGAAGGAAAGAAAGATTACTCTACAGATGCTATTCTAACTACAGAAAGGAGAAAGACCGGAATGTAAAGAAAAACCTAGTAAACCTAACTAACAAGCTAATTCTACTTTTGCCAAAAACATTATGAAAACCATGAAAGAAATGCCACTACCTTCTCAAGGAAGTAAACAACATCTAACCATGCTATTTCTGGAAGTAAATAAGCAAAAAACAAATTTCTGGATTTTTATGTGTTTTTATATGAATTTAACATGCATCTAATTGATTGTGTGTGAGTGTGGCAGCGAACAGGAAACTATAGGAGGCCTACAGTCGGAGGCAAAGAGAAATTTTAGTTTTTTTAGGGTGTGAGAGTGGGTGGAAAAGATGGATGAAGGTTGGAATGAGGTGTTAGGGCGCCTAAGGTCTACCATGAATCACTAGGATGGAGAAAGATGATTGGGTTTGCTCAAGGAGAGAGGAAAAAGTTCTATGGAAAATGAAGGAAACTAGGGTAGAATTGAGGTGAGGTTTGGGAGACCTATAGGGCATGGATCAGATGGAGGGTGTGACTGCTAGTAAGCTGGCCTACTACTGGATGAGATCTCCTGCATAGAAAGTTATAGTGAACCAAGAAAATCAAGCAACTAATGAAATGAGTGCATCTTAGGAAAACAGAGTTTTGCATTGAAATGGCCTAAACTATGATGCATAGAAGGAAATGCTGGGAAATGATGTAAGAAAGGAAAGCATGCAAAAGGACTATTGAAAATCATGAAGTGAACATGATAAAGAAGATCTAAAGAAAAGCAAAATTGGACTTTCAACCTACTAGAGAGCTGCAAACACTAGAAGTCCTAGGAATGAGGAAAATCTGTGTTTTTGGGGCAGCAAGAGAGGCTTTGCCTCAAATCATGGTCCCAGAGGGAGGAAGAGAGGCCAAGGCATTATTGGTAGCCTATCGAATCTTCCCTGATCACTACTTAACCTGCTACAAAAATAACAAATGGAAGCAAACTACTAAATCATCAAAAGCAACCTATTCTTAACCATACGATAAATACATCTAACAGTGAACTAATCTACAAACTGAAGTAAATCATACAAATACAAGTAAAGAGACGCTTGGATGCTTGGATTGGGCCCTAACCCAAGAGCTTCAGCCCTCTAAAGTAACTCAGTGCTAGCTCAAAAAGGACTCCATCTTCATTATCAAAAAATAGCAAGATTACATAAAACTGTCATACAATAGTAAGCTCGAAATTTGTGCAGAATTTACGCAAGAAAAAAGTCGACTCTAGTGAGGCCCTATTTGTTTCCCTCCTATTACCTATTTTCAAACTCTTTGATTACCTACTCTCAAACTCTTTATTTATGCAATTATAGTTTTTCTCTACCCCACTTTTAAGGAAATTCTAGGTCATTTATATTTTTTTCTCCCCAACAACATAAAATTGTCGCCCTATACTCACCATACTCAACTGGCCTCGTGTTCGATTGTAGAGGAGCCTAGCAGAACAAGTGCGCCTTAGGCCTTCTCTGTGTCCTTAGTAGCAAAGATGATGCATATGATGGGGTTTCCAACACCCACAATGTCGAGTAAGCAGAAGGAATCCGATCTCTCTCCTGCAAGCCCTTCGACTCCTCCAATCACAGGTTCACCTATCACAGCTAGGCAGTTGAGGTTGGTGTACCCAAGGCCCCGAGGCCTTACTACTCTTCAACTGGTCAAAGGGCCCATCAATGTTGTTTTCTTCTATGGGTGTGTCAAAGTCATTTCTATCTGCGGGAGCATTAAGAGAAGAACTTAATTTTATACCAAGTTCGTGGAGAAAATATTTTATGGAAGATATATGTTTTCTGTGGGACAAGACATTGTAATAATTTTTATTAAATCTGAATAACAATAGTATTTTCTTTATATCTCCTGTATCTCATAACTTGTATTTCTTGTATCCTTTACTATTGAAATTACCTGGTGAACATGAAGGGAAATATGGATGTGGATTAGGTGCTTAAAATGTGAATGGAAAGATGAAGTTCTAGAAGCAACCCGACCAGTAGCCATGTCTACTAATGCATGGGGTTTATCCATTGGAAAATTCCTAGATATTAGTTTCTCTAATCATGTCACATCAAGCAGAGTTGCGTGGTCATTCATTACATCGCAATTGCCTTCCCATTATAGGTATGCCATTGAATTTGGCTGCTTTATATTTTGCAAGCGGATTTCATGTTATTTTTTTATTTTGACCTTGTGATATCTTACATAATCTATGTAGCTCTTGATTTTTCTGAAGTACCCATAATTGTGTATGATGGTCCATTGCCCAAGGTTAATACATGTAGGCATTCATATGTGGATTTTAGATAGACATCATATTGTTCATTATGCCAAGTATTCCATAAAAAATTGAAATATGAGAATGCAAAGTCAAATCCTAAAATTCTTTACCAACATGTAAATCACAGCTCTACATAGTTAGATCTTTGTCCCCTTACAAACTGATTTTCCACTTGTAAATGGTGGAATGTTAGCATCAAAACTCAGATTAGAGAGCAAGTGGCAATGTTGGTCATTCATTTCTAGGAATGAAAACTCACTAGATGTTTGTACATTGAAGTGCTTGAGTTTATTTATGCTGAGGGTTAGATGCAAAGCTATGTGAAAGGAGACAAAATCAAAACCTCATTTATGCTAAATTCAAATGATAAACCTTGAGAAAAACTATTAGAACAATAGGATCTAAGTTAAAAAAATCGAGCAAATGCAATAAACCCTTATATCAAATAAAAGGAATGCAAGCCAATTTGGAATGGGCCCCTTTTAAATGGATGACCTATAGATAATATCATACAAACAACAAATCAATCTAGAGATTATGCCATCTCTTATGGTCGACCTGTAGAACAAAATCTGTTTGTAACAAAAGATGAAGAAATTAGCTCATTGAAATAGGAAAAAGGAAACTTAGTTTTAAAGGTAAAGATACACAAGTCCTAGGCTACAAGTAAACAAAAGTTAAAGGAAAAACTCAAAGAGATGATTGGAAAAGAAAAGAAAAGGCCCTAAATGCCTCCACTGGGCATGGAGTCTTATCTTGACCCTCAAGAAAAAGCCCTTTTTCCTTGTATTTCTGAAGTTTCTACACATTCCCTGGTGAATGCTTGGAAAACATCACTCTAGGAAGCTAGATTGTATAGAAATCAAAGAGAGGCTATACTAGTATTAGATCTAGCATAAGTAATGCAACTAAAAAAATTAAAATTTCTAAGCTCAAATCTGAAGTAAAGAATTAAATTCTGAAAATAGTCAACCCCAATACTCAAAATTTAGCTTAAATATTTTCACAATTAAACAACATAGGAACACTCCATAACATACTTTCATTTGTTGATGTTGCACTAGCTCCTTCCTTCAATGTAACGTGCATGCCCAAAATCATTTCTATTTCTAACTTGGGTCTAAATGCTTAAGAGATAGGAAAAATTCCATACCAATAGTGAGAAAATGAGAGTTTTATTCCATTTCCAACCATTTACAAATGAGAGGAGTGCCATCCTATTATAGGAAGAGAGGCCTCCTAAGCCATCATTACAAAACCATGTGGCATCATGAAATGGTGTGCTCAATACAAGCGGTAAATAACTGACTCCCAACTAACTTCCTCACATGTGTTGACCTCTCTTAGATGTTAGGTAGTGCACTTGAACCCTTTCCAACACTTGAGGGTCAAAATATTCAAACACAAGAGTCTCTTACTCCTTTTTTCCAACAAACCCTGTTCTTTCCCACATGTGAGGGTCAAGAAAGGGTCAAAACATTAGTGCCTCCACTAAAGAGCTCATAAATGTGTACAAATAGTCTCCCACGTTGGAGAGAGAGGAGAGAGAAATGTTGAATTTCCACGATCTTGGGTCTAGGATATAGTCTTAAAAATCTCTAATGCTACCAAACCAAGAATCTCAACAATACTACTTTTCATAGTAATATAAATAGCAGTAAATCACACATGCACAAAATATGGGAAACTTTTTACAATTTTGTACAATAACCCAACTTTGTTATATTAAACAACATATAATACAACAGTCTAGGGCTCTCGTAATAGGGATAATGACCCTCATATATCCACTAGTACAAGATACAAAATTGGGACATGGTGTTATTCCATCGACAACCAATCTATCCTCAACAAGATACTCTAACCATCTAGTTGTCGCATGCTCTCTCATATCCTCTCGGTCATACATTTTACCTTCTTAGTCCTTCAGCTCTTGATTTGCAGCGCCTGCCACTATCAATGCTCCAAATCCATCTAGCCACTAAATATCAGTTATCCAATCTACTCACTAGTTGCGCCTTCATCCATCAAAGCCACAACACATCGAGACTCCTATCGAGTTGTTCACATATCCACTTGTGAACAACTCTCAATCTACCCATTACTGCTCCTTAGCTACTCAGAGACTTCAACTCACTATGGTCTTCCTACACTACACCTATGAAGACCAACATAGGGCATGGAGGGCTTCCACATATCGCTGCAAGATGTCCATCTCCCACAATGAACATGAGATAGGAGGACTACCCATCATCTTCTGTAGAATTGATTCTCTACACATGTCTCAGTCTCCACAAAATGCTCATGGTTGATCATACCCTTGAGCTCAACCACTGTCTCTCTTGCAATCACCTTTGTCCATCAATGTGTTGCTCATTGAGCTCCAACTTGGAAATTATCACGCTGTCCTCGAGTAGACCATAAGTGTCCAATCATGTCCACACTTGGTCTTATCTCACACTTCCCTCCAACAATCCATGAGAGACCAAGTCTTCATTGTAGCATCTACACTTTGCTAGGCCATCCTCACACTTCGAAGACCCTTACACATCGCTTCCCACAAACTCCACCATTCCTCCCTTTTCTTTGCAATAGAGGAGCTATTGCACAAATCTAGGCATCAACAACTTGTCCTCTCCTAGGACACCATCAACCATGCAATATGATCCTAGTTGGAGTTCCTTCATGCCCAAGGAAACTGCAAAAAATGGCTCCCATAGGCTGCAAACCAATTGATCCAATATTGGTCATAAACTGTGACCTAACACAAGGGAAAATTGGAGAAATAACATACCTTTCATTTGTTGTTCATGGATTGAAGTTTGGTCACTGGTTAGGGCATCCTTGCAACCCACAACAACCTACCATCTGAGATCAAAACCTCCACCAAAGACTATGGCCTCCTCAAATATACAAACCTTTGCCACTCATTGTCTTGATAGGAACCTACAACACCCAGATTAGGCTTGTTTAAACCTCTAAATAGCCACCATAGGTCTATGTCTTAGTCTCCACGTGTTTTTGATCTCCTCAGCCTATTCTAGTGTGAGAACCCACATCAACTAGACCAAACAAACTTCCCTTGAGTGCGGTTGTCCCTCCTTGAGAGGTTGAGGCAGTTTTTTGTTGTCCTAGCCTCCAAACAAGCCTCGGTCTTCCTTCAAGTATTGCGGCTGCACTAGATATCCACCTATAGGTCTGTGACAACCAAGATTTGGGAATTTCCACCCTCAATTGAACCTTAAAATAGACCCAATCCCTTCTCCTTTCATCTGCATTCACACCTTGCCTTCCTTGACCTTGTTGTGGCATGAGACAACCCTCCGCGTAGTCAAATAAGCACCCAAAATAGACCTAAGCCCTCAAACTATTCTATCCTCTTCTCCTATTACAAAATAGAGGTATCTCCCTCTTCACTGAGTTGTTGTCCCTCCTTCTTAAGGCTTCCTTAATGTTGCTCTCTTTGGATGTGTAATAACCTCACATATCACCCTCTATTTATATCCAAAAGAGGGGCTCCTTCCAACATCACTCTAGGGTTGTCCAGTTGTCAAGGAGGCTTACTAAACTTAAGTCGGCCTTAACTCATATGGTGCCAACCCAACATTAGACTTCAAAAATTCATAAATCCTCAATGATAACTCATAATTGGATGATTCTTATTGCGTTAGAATTGTCTCGCTGAGAGCTATCATCCTCATCCATCACATGTCAAATAATCATAACAGTTTTGGCCCAAAAATATATGGGTGCAAAACCCCAGGCTTTGGTTCTAAGGCCACAAATCTACTTGTGGTGCTTTTACCTCCAACCCTCGAACACTAGGGCTTGGAGTACCTCCCAAGATACACAAAAATTAACACTCCCTTTTAGAGAAGGAGGTACTTCCAAGACTAGGAAGTAACCATCATCATATGGCGACACTAGCCCATATGGCATCCATCACTGTAGCATACCCTGTAAAATGAATCTGCCAATCTCGGTAGTGTCTCTGCCTCATCACATTTGTACCTGAATATCCCAAACCTCCATAGTGCCTACTCCCCCTAAGGCTAGACTCCCTCTGAGCCTACATGGTCTCCACTGGCTCAGTCCTGCAAGCAATCATCCTCTTGGACCAAATACCACTTGTTCAAATCCCACCAATCTTGGACATGAAACATCACGATCCAATAAAGAATCCATCTTGCCAACCTGTAGTTCATCACATGAAGCCATCTCGATCAACCTGATCTCTTCCATGCCAAAGAAACCCTCGATTTGTCCCAACCATCCATGACAAGACATAGGAAGTCCATGATCTACAAACTCTCACACAACATATTGAATTGCACCATGCTCACCACTAATCCACCAGAACTCCCAACCCATCTCATCATGTAGTCTATTGAGACCACATATCCATGTCTTTAGTTGAACCCTCAACTCCATGATCCAGACAGCCACAACTCCCTCTGAGTTTCTTCATTGTGCACACTTTGATTCACTGTCCCTCAAAGTAGCTTAGATATGCTTCGATGCCATGTTGAATTTTCATGATTTTGGGTCTAGGATAGAATCTTAAAATCTCTAACGCTAC
The DNA here is from genome assembly GCA_031772625.1 of Pinus tabuliformis. Taxonomy (NCBI): domain Eukaryota; kingdom Viridiplantae; phylum Streptophyta; class Pinopsida; order Pinales; family Pinaceae; genus Pinus; species Pinus tabuliformis. Next base: position 1,254,005,528 of record CM062819.1, read on the forward strand.
CAAACCGAGAATGTCAACAATACTACTTTGCACAGTGGACTATAAACAATAATAAATCACACATGTAAAGAATATGGAAATTTTTTTACAATTTTGTATAATAACCTAAATTCGTTATATTAAACAACATATAATACAATATTATAGGGCTCATGTACCAGGGATAATGACCCTCATACATCCACTAGTAAAATATACAAAACTGGGACTTAGTGTCAGTCCATCGACAACCAATCTATCCTCAACAATAAACTCTAACCATTTGGTTTCCACATGCTCTTTCAACTGCTCTTGGTCATACATTGTACCTGCTCAGTCCTTCAGATCCTGATATGCAACTCCTACCTCTATGAATGCTCCAATTCCATCTAGCCACTAAATCTCAACTCTCCAATATACTCACTAGTTATGCCTTCATCCATCAAGGCCATAACACATTGAGAATCCTGTCAAGTTTTTCACATCTCCACTTGTGAACAACTTTCAATTTTCCCACTACTGCTCCTCAGCTACTCATGGACTTCATCCCACTTGCGTTGCACCAATGAATACAAAAATAGGGCACAAAGGGCTACCACTTATCACTGCAAGATGTCCATCTCCCATAATGAACTTGGGCTATGAGGATTTCCCATCATCTGTTGTAGAAGTCCTTCTCCACACACAAGTCTCGAGCTCCACAAGCTGCTTCTCATTGATCAGACCCTTGAGCTCAACCACTGCCTCTCTTGCATCCACCTTTGTCCATCAAGGTGTTGCTCATCGGGCTCCAACTTGGACATTATCACATTGTCCTCCAAAATACCATAAGTGCCCAATCATGTCCACACTTGGTCTTCTCTCACACCACCCTCCAACAATCCATGAGAGACAATGTCCGCATTGTAGCATGTGCACTTTGTTAGGGCATCCCTGCACTTGGAAGACCCTTACACATGGCTGCCCATAGACTCCACTATTCTGCCCTTTGTTCTGCAATAGAGGATATATTTCAAAAATCTGGGCATCAAAAACTTTTTCTCTCCTAGGACACCATCAACCGTGCGATCTGCTCCTAGTTGGATTTCCTTCATGCCCAAGGAAACTCCAAAAAATAGCTTCCATGGATGCAAACTAGCTGATCCAATACTGGTCACAAACTGTGACCCAACACAAGGTAAAACTGGAGAAATAACATACCATTCATCTGTTCTTCATGGACTGAATTCTGGTCACTTATTAGGGCATCCTTGCATCCCACAAAAACCTACCATCTGAGAACAAAACCTCCACCAAATATTGTAGCCTCATAAAATCTACAAGACTCTACCACTTTCTATCTTGATAGGCACCTAGAGCACCCATATTTGGCTTGTTTAGCCCTCCAAACAGCCACCATAGGTCTGTGACCTAGTTTCCACAGGTCTATGATCTCCTCATATTGTTTTAGCATGAGAACCCACATCAACTGGCCTCGAACAACTTACCTTAAGTCTGGTTGTCCCTTCTTGAGAGGCTGAGGCAATTTGTTGTTGTCCTAGCCTCCAAACAAGCGTCGTTCTTCCTTCAAGTATTGTGCTATCCTTAGATTTCCACCTACAGGTTGGCAGAAGCCTATATTTGGTACTATCCACCCTCAATCGAACCTTCAAATAGGCCCAATCCCTTCTCCTTTAACCTACATTCATGCCTTGCCTTACTCGGCCTTGTTGTGGCATGGGAGAGCCCTTCACGCAGTCAAAGAGGCACCCAAACTAGCCCTAAGCCCTCACATTGTTCTTTTCTCTTCTCCTATGGAAAAACAAAGGTATCTCCCTCTTCACTAAGTTGTTGTCCCTCCTTCTTAACGCTTCCTTAATGTTTTTCTCTTTGGATGTGTAATAACCTCACATATCACCCTCTATTTATATCCAAAAGAGGAACTCCTTCCAACATCACTCTAGGGTTGTCCAACTGTCAAGGAGGCTTACTAAAATTAAGTTGACCTTAACTCATATGGTGCCAACCCAACATTAGACTTTAAAAATTTATAACTCCTCAATGACAACTCATAATCGGATGATTCTCGTTGCGTTAGAATCGCCTCGCTGAGTTCTATCATCCTCATTCATCAAATGTTAAAGAATCATCACAGTTTTGACCCAAATATATATGGGGGAAAAACCCCAAGCTTGGGTTCTAGGCCCACAAGTCTACTTGTGGCACTTTGACCTCCAACCCTAAAACACTAGGGCTTGGAGTACCTACCAAGCTACACAAAAATCAACAAGTGTGCCATCTATAGAATCTCAAAGAGATCTCATGCATGAAAAGTGGGTCAAACAATCAAATCTCCCCTTCTAGAAACATCTAGAGGCACATGATTAGAGAGAAATTCAAGCCTAGTAATGTTCACATGTGTGATTGACACATACTAGCTCAATAATACATCATAGAAATCCCACGTCTGAAAAATGGGCTCAAGAAGGGGGACACCCATCACATGTACTAGATAAACCAAAATATAACGTTGTAAAGTACTCCTTGTGATTCCAGTGTACATGATGTTTATGTACACATGTTGTGATGATATGGTGTCCATGTCATCATCTCATATTATCTATCTCCTATATCCTTTGATGTTGACATTACCTACTGAAAGTGAAGGTAAATTATGAATGTGGCATAGGTTCTTAAAATGTGAACGAAAAGATGGAGTTCTAGAAGCAACCTGACGAATAATCATGTTTGATGATGCATGGGGTTTATCCTTTGGAAAATTACTAGAGCTTAGTTTCTCTAATCATGTTGCTGCAAGTAGAGTTGTGTGGTCATTCATTACATCGAGACTGCCTTTGATTTGAATTTGGCTCCTTTGTATTTTGCAAGCAGTTTTCATGTTATTTTTTTATTTTGACCTTGTGATATCTTACATAATTTATGTAGCTCTTGATTTTTCTAGAGTACCCATAATTGTTTATGATGGTACATTTCCTGAGATTAAGACACCTAGGCATCCATACGTGGATTTTAGATAGACATCATATTCTTCATTATGCCAAGTATACCATGAAAAAATGAAATTTGAGAATGCAAAGTCAAATCTTGAAAATTCTATGCCAACATGTAAATTACAACTCTCAATGGTTAGATCATTGTCCCCTTTCAAATTGATTTTCCACTTGTCAATGTTGTAATGTTAGCTTAAAACCTCATATTAGAGAGCAAGTGGCAATGTTGGCCATTCATTTCCAAGCACGAAAACTCAGTAGATGTTTGAACTTTGAATTTATTGAGTTTATTTATGCTTAGGGTTAGATGCAAAGCTATGTGCAGGAAACCAAATGAAAACCTCATTTATGCTAAATTCAAATGATAAGCCTTGAGAAAAAATTATTAGCATGACAGGACCTAAGTTTAAAAAATTGAGAAAATGCAATAAATCCTTAGATCAAAGAAATCGAATGCAAGCCAATTTGGAATGAGCCCCTTTTAAATGGACGGTCTATAGAGAATATCATGCAAACAACAAATCAATCTAGAGATTATGTTATCTCTTATGGTTGATCTGCAGAACAAAACCTGTTTGTAGCAAAAGATGAAGAAATTAGCTCATTGAAATAGGAAAAGGGAAACTTAGTTCTAAAGGTAAAGGTCTACAATTCCTATGCTGCATGTGAACAAAAGTGAAAGGAAAAACTCAAAGAGATGATTGGAAAAGAAAATAAAAGGCCCTAAATTCCTCCATTAGGCATGGAGTCTATACAAGTCAGTAGAAGAAGGAATTAGTAGTGTGCGTAGCCGACTTTTCAGCCATTGCGGGACATTTGTACAAAATGGGTGCCGATGATATATTGTGAAGATATGTGCAAAAGTTTGAGCATGATATCATTCTTGATGAGGCTCATGGGGGAGCTTCAGGAGGCCATTATACAGGCAAAGCAGCTACATAGAAGATTTTGCACGCAGGTTTATGGTGGCCAACATTGCACAAGGATTCCAAGGCATATTGTAAGGCATGCGATGCATATCAAAGAACTGGGAGATCATCGTGAAGGGATGAGTTACCACTACATCCTCAGGTGTCTTTGCAAGCATTTGAGAAGTGGGTGATTTATTTTATTGGGCCCCTTCCGGCACCATCCCTATAGTTAAGAAGTGAATAATGTCTACGAAAGGGTCATTCACTATGCACACCGCAAAGAGTTGTGCATCTGACAACCCTTCCTTCAAATTACTAGGCTCTTCACCTGTTTCAATTCGCGAGAGATGGTCAGGTCCAACATTTAACCTCTCCGGCTTCACAGTGACTTCAAAGTCATACTCCTAAAATAATAACAACCATCTGCAAATCCCCCCCACCCCAACACAGGCTTGTTGACCAGGTATTTTAAGGTAGAATCATCTGTATACATCTTGAAATTCCCTCCTAATAGATAATGCCTAAATTTTTGTAGTGCATAGACCATGGCCAACCATTCTCACTCAGTCATTGAATAATTTTTTTCAACCTTCGATAACTTCCTACTTACGAATACTATAAGATGGTCCATTTCTCCTTCACCGGCATGTGTTAGCACTGCACCCAACGCAATGCAAGAATCATCCACATGTACATGAAACTCCTTTTTCCAACTAGGAAATACCAATATTGGCATAGTTACCATCTTCTCTTTCAACACATCTAAGTTGCGCTGACATTCTTCATCCCAATAGAATGTCGCATCCTTATTTAGAATTTTCTCCATGAGCGTGGTAATTTGAGCATAAGATTTGATGAATATTTTGATAGTATCTTGTATGTCCCAGCATTGTGTGCAGCTGCTTGACATTACTAAGGGCCTCCAAGTTCACAATTACCACAATCTTTGCAGGGTCCACCATCAATCCTTGCAAAAACATGACCCAACAAGATTCCAAAAGGAACATAGAATATGCAATTTTTCAAATTCACCATGATTTGGTATTTTGACATGTATCGAGCATCAAGCGTAGACTCACTACATGGTGCTTCACTAATCCAAACACTATCAAGTCAGCAAAGTACACTTCCAAAAACTTATGAATGAATTTCGTAAACGTTGCTATGACTACACGGGAAAATATCACAGGCATGTTCTTTAATCCAAACGGCATAACAATGTACTGAAAACAAACCCACTCCGTCACGAAGGTCATTTTTCTCCTATCCTCTGGCACAATATTGATTTGATGATACCCAGAAAACTCGTCAGTAAAGGAATAGGCCTCCTTCCCTCCAACATTGTCTAACACTTCGTCTGTAAATGTTGTTGGAAATGGATCGTGAACACATGCATCATTAAGCTTCCATAGATCTACACAAACCCTTGTTTTTCATTTTTGTTTCTTCTCTTGGACCACCATCGGGCTCACCAAATTAGATTCTTCAATAGGTTCTATGATGCTTTCCTCCAGCATCTTATCCAGCTCTTAGCGAACATTTTCCTTATACTTAGGATTAAGACGATAAGGCCTGTATTTAACAGGCTTCACGTACGGCTTCAATGTGATCTTCATAACACCCAAATCACCAATTATGCCTTTTAAACCAAAAAACTTAGTGGGGAAGAGATCCTGGTATTCTAAAAGTAATTTAGCAACTTTATCTACTTTAGCATTGTCCCAATAATCTCTGATTTTTGCGAACTTCATTTCTTCTTCAGTTCCAATGTTTACTTGCTTTGTTTTCAAAGGTGCAGAGATGTCCGAGTTTTCTATTTGTGGGCCTTCGACTTTGCGATGCCCTTTTGCCTTCGGAATATTGATGTTCCTTGGGTCTTCTTCTTCCTCTTCAGTGGTCACATTATAGCATTCCAATGCATGGCGCAACTGGGTGCTCCAGTCCAGTTGGGTCCATTCCATAGGTTCCTTTAGTGTTCTGAAGATAACCGCTTTAATCTCTTGCAGTGCTTCATCGATGCTTGCAAACCCGTCTTCAAAACTGAAAGTCAATAAGAACCCTTCCTTTAATACATCCCATTCCACGGTGCCATGGCGAAGCTCCGTCTCAAGATACCAGTTCATGGGGATTGTATCCAAGGTATGACAAAATATGTGCACCCATTCTGGCTACGGTTCGGTCCCCCATACCTTAGTCCATTTTTCCAAGTGATCATGTAGATCATCCCTTCCATTATACTTCTCAGTCATTCTGGTATTAGCACGCCCAAACCATAGCTTCATCATTCTTTTATAATCTCACCATCCAGAAAAACTATCCTTATGCATACCCCACCATCATGCAAGCATAGCGTGCAACGCAAATTCTAATGCTTGGAAGCGATGTTCCTCAAGAACTTCACGCTCAAAGTCATCTAAAAACATATCTACAACAGTTAAACCAGCATAATGAGGTAACTTTCTTACCTCCGAAGAAACACATTGTAGTGACTTTGTCATCATATTACATCACAATGTAGAAAATTCATGTAAGTGATTTTTCCAATGCTCTAATTCCTTGTCTGAATCAAAGGTGAAGGAACTCTCCCGGTCCCATGGAATTTTCCCATCTTCCGTTCGACTGATCCAGTCTTGATATTGCCTTGTTATTTTGTAAATTTGATCCAGTTCATCATCACTTTCTTCATAATCATGGACTGGTTCAGTATAGTGTGCCCCTTCTGTAGGGTCCAGTGGCACTATAACTCGAAGTGACTTCCTTTCAAACAACATTGTCATGTTTTTCAAATTAATGACCCTATTCATATCAATAGCCCAATCGATTCCTAGGAGCGCGGGTTAAGGATTACTGCCATCGACAGTTTCTATAACTTCAAAATCTGCTACTGCACTCGCACCTTTAATATCAACTGTTACTCAATATAATCGTCCCATGGGGATGATTTTCTATTGGTTCTCCATCCTATGTTGAATCAGATACCATTGCAGCATAGGTCTCCCCATCCTTTCACATGTCTATTTTTGTAGAACATTCACATCAGACCCCAGATCCAATATGACCTAATCCATTTCATAATCACTTATCTACATTGTTAGCTAATCTCTCACCTGGTTTGTGCCTTATTCTTACCAATCTTTCTGACCATGCGGTGTTCACCAGGGGCCTTTTATTTACTAGCACATTTATTTATTAATTCCTGAAGGCCTTCCATAGCCTTGCTATCGCACAACAGTTTCATGCAGGTCTTCAAAAATGTAATGAGTACAGAAGGATCAACCTTTTTGGGAAAAATACTAAGAGGGGGGGTAAATTAGTATTTACGAATCAATAACTTCTTACATTTCATATTCATATTTATATACACCAGTTTACTGAATCGAACCTATGTGTGCACGTGACTATTCTTAAGCCAATTAGCGTATATGCAGTGAAATTATAATTCAGTTAATCCATCATATTTTAATCTTCAGCTAGAGTATTAGTTCTTTATTAACCATTAGATAAACATTAACCATGTGTTGTACTAAATAAGCCATCACACATAAGAAACACACATGAAGACCAAGATTTAAAGTGGAACCCCAATGCGAGAGAAAAACCACCCACTGATGTTGTCTTTGTCTTCTTTTTAATATAAAGAATAATCTATTTACAATCTTGTATTGGTGTAGACTCATACCAGTACGTAGGCACCCACCTGCAGAAGGCTACAACCTTCTTTCATTCTCCATCTTCTACTAGACGAAAGCTACAAGCCCCTGGCTCTTGTACTGGTTGATATGTTTACCAGTACGTAGCTAAATACCTACACAAGGCTACAACATTTACTTGTTCTCCAGCTGCTACTGGAAGGGATCTCCAATCCCCTGATCTAATCATTAGCCACTACTAGTAGGAAGCTTCAACTTCCTCACCGAAGGCTCCAACCCTCAGTATCCTCCAGGGACCATGTTTCATAAATTTTCAGACTTTATACTCCTAGTACATAATATGTAGGCCATGTTTCATCAAATTTTCAAACTAGACCCATCAGTAACATTGAAGCTCAAAATCAATCACCACTTCAATACAACCATCCAATACATCTGCATCAACCAATTATTGAAACCCAATAATCAATCTATGATATAATTGAAACCCAATCATAACAACTGAAAATCATCAATTCTCAAACTCAATCATCAATCTCTAAATCAACCAAAACTAAATCAACTAATCACTAAAACCTCTGACATAACTGAATCACCCAATCATCAATTTATGATACAACTGAATCAACTGTTTACTCAAGATTCAATCAATTGAAACTTAATCAAAATTCAACCAATCAACTGGAATAGTGACATCACTGTAACCAGAACACAGAGCTCAGCCCATAACACTGCAACCTCAAAAATCATATGTCAGAATCTATATGCTACTTCAGTGAAGCCAACTTGAATGTATACGCTATTTCCTTTAACCTAACCTGCGTATACCTCTAAATATATTGAGTCATAGAAACCTCTTGACCAAAAGCTATACCAACTAGTGACATTTTGAAGATCTACTGTCAAATTACAGAGTTCTAAACAGATAGCAGTAAATATCACCCTTCTAACTCAATCAATCAATCAACCAAACTCAACCTCCTTAAACAATCAGTTTTACTTTCAGATCCAAAGAAGACATCATTAACAAACAACATTAAAATAGCAACACTAATAAGATAGATTAGTCATTTCTGAACAACAAAATTTTCTTATGCATATGCTACTTGGAAGAGCCAAACCAGCATATATACGCACCCTCACTAAGGATAAACAATGTATAGATATGAAAATAATAACTCATAACTTCGCAACTATTCTAGACTTTAGATATACCCATGTCATAGCATTTAAAGGACAAAACATTTGTTAGCACTCAAATCTAGACTATCCATTATCAGATCACACAATGATAAGTCATTTCATGTCTTATCATCCTGATCCATCATTAGATCTCATCCATGTTGGGTCGTGCAACAAGTATAAATTTACTCTTGATTACACTATCTTCTTCCTCCTTTTTATGCATTTTTGCCATGATGTAATAAGGTTTTGATAGAATTTCGATAGAAAGTGAACGAAACTTCTTTTGACGTGATTTGACTGTCAGAACTAACTATCGTTGCTTTTTATGCATAGATTAGTGAATGGGACAACTGTTGTTCAAACTATTGAACAACAAAGGCTAAACAGGGAGAAAAGGGCGCGTCTTGTGCGGTCAAATCGAGAAGCAAATCAGGAGGATCAGCGCAAGATGGAAGATTTTCTGATAATAGTATTTAGTTGTGAATTCCTCAGGATCTCCTAATCCTGAGGAATCACATTTATCTCTTTTCCTCTTTAAACTATAAGAGGGGAAAAACAAATAGAGGAGAAGAACTGAAATTTTCACCTTTTTACTTCAGTTGTAATTTTAATATACAGAGCATTATTCTGAAGGATACATCATGCTATAATGACATTTGGATTTGATGAATAATATATAATTCGTGTTGCTATTCATTCGTGATATTATGAAGTAATTAAGCAGTAATCACTGGCGGCTTGGGCTCGGTCACTGGTGGATTTCACTACTATTCCTTGTGTTATATTTTCACTTTTCTTTACTACAAGTTTAATTACTTTGTTTTATAGTTTTACGATTGATTTACTTTCACCAGTGTTGAGTTTGTGTATTCATTGCATTAATTCTTATTTATGTTGATTAGTTTCATTTTTTATGTTGTAAATTGATTTAATTATTAGGTAAGAATCATTTCTTGTTAATTGAAAGCTAGAGTGTTATTGGTCAGATCATGTGTATTACTTTTATGTAGAATTTTAGATTTAGCTGAAAGAGATTTTTTATCGCTACGGTGCACTCGGTTGATGTAATTGCAATTAGAACTTTCTGATTAAGATTGAGTTTTGGTGCTTGAATAGGTTAATTTCCTTGAAGTTACAAGCTTGGTATTTATGGTTTGATCTGTTTACTATTGTATTGAAATTAATAAGATATCTTAAAGCATTACTCTCCATGGATATGACGATTTCCATCACTTGCACATATTGTGTACACTCTTGAAACAAAAAGACTTACCTAGGTCGATAAATAATGTGAGGCATTTAGGAGTCCTAAAAAACACCTTATATGCGCCCAACATTTTGGCGCCGTTGCCAGGGAGAGTGTTTCCATTTCACAGAAGGTGATGTGCGTTTGATAATTGTTTGTTGTGAAAGAATTGGGTATTAAAAATGAAAGGTAAGAACCTGCATACGAGCAAGTAAAGTGCTTGCTCCCTTGCCCGATTTTTAGTACAATTGCATAAGAATTGAGTAGAAATAGATGTTTGATGTTTGTTTGTTGTGAAAGAATTGGGTATTAAAAACGAAAGGTAAGAAATTGCATACGAGCAAGTAAAGTGCTTGCTCCTTTTCCCTCTTTTCAACAAAATTGCGTAGGAATTAAAGTAAATGTTTGAATTTCTTTTTGAATGACTAAGAAGAAAAGAGTAGAAAAAGATTTAATTCCTCCACCCAGATCTGAAAAACCCAAGGGATCGGTGACCCTTGGACAATCAACCTTCATTGATGAAATCATAAGGAAAGATGAGTCTCAGTCATCAGTGGGACCCCAAATCGTTTCTACAAGAAATCCTATTGTAACCCTTCAGGATGTAGAATCACCATCTGCAGTTGACGGTGAGATTCACAACAAGACTAAAGGGTCTGAACAGAGTTTTCAGAACACTGAAATTTTTTAGTTTAGCCCTTTACAGGAAGGGAATTCTTGAAATCTCTGTGAAGGAGAAGGAGAAACAAGTAGTGCTTAAAATATTAAATCATCAGAACCCAAGTCTCTAGAAGTAGTAGTTGAACAGAGGACACCCAGTATTCTGGACCAAGGTAGTGTTGTTAAAATAATTTTAAAAGTCTCTTCTAACTCCCCCAAGAACAAATCCCCAGCTCTGAAAATCCCTGAATAATATTGGCATATTTTTTACCAAATGGCTCATAATCAACAACAGCCTCAGACCTCTACATTACAATACCCTATTGTTGATACAGTTGTCAATTCTCCCATGAAATCTGTTCCATTACACAATATTTCTACCTTTCATAGGCTAACTTCATAGGATCCTAATGCATTCCTTTTCGAATTTGATGTTTTATGTAGGGGATATGATTACACTACTTTCCCCCATAAGCTAAAGTTGTTCCACTCTATTCTGAAGGGAGCAACTCTGCGTTGGTTTATGGGGCTTGGTGGAGGTACCATTAATGACTGGGACCGAATGAAAACAACCTTTCTAAAAAATTACCAAGATTATTGTTGAACTAGAGAACTGAAGGATGAAATCTTTCAAATGGTAGCTAAGACCAACGAGACTCTTGAAGAATATGTAGAACATTTTCAATATAATATGCAAAGATCTCCTTATGAAAATTTTCCTCCTAAAGTTCTTAAAATTACGATGATCAAAGGTATGAAAGACCAATGGGTAGAAACACTAAATTTAATGGGGAAGGGTGATATTTATCAAGAGGATTATGACAATATTATACAATTGTGCATCAAGTGTTCCAGAGGCAGTACAAGGCTGAAACCAACCAAACGTGATGTGATTACCAGAGATAGAAAAGCCTCAGAAGGAAGCATTACACGAGTGGAAATCGACAATCTGTTGGAAGATTTCAAGACTGATATCTTGGGGACCCTAACGACACAATTGGATATCATGCAAGCCAAACAAAAATACGCTGAATCAGAACAGAACCTGGCTATTTTCTATCCATGTTGCAAAAAGAAACACAATCATAGAGAATGTCTGCTATATTTGATACAAACATGCACCATTTGCACTAAGGATCATGCTACGGAAGGTTTTCCATCGCTTCCTGGATTAAAAGTAGTTTTCAAGGAAGCAGAAGAGGAAGTGGAACCAGTATATCTGATGAACCACCACCATCAATGGCAAGCACATCCGACAGGTATGCCTATAGAACCTTCTTCATTCTTTCCTTCCTCGTAATTTAATTCTCAGGAGTATCTAGGGGCAGCATGGTAGAACTAGCCACCTTTCTCTACTTGGCCACCTTAAGAATTTTCTATGCCATCATGGCCCAACCAATCTAATCCAAACAATAATTGGCCAAATTCCTCTTACCCTACACCATTCTGGAAGAACAACACCTATTCCTCTCAATGGTCTCCTTCTACCTCACAAAATTAGAATTGGCAACCAAATTGGCAACGATCCGCAAGCCAGCCTATAGGAACAGTTCCTCTGCCTCAACCAACCTTACCAACACCTTACATGTTGCAGGAAAATCCTCAACCTAATATATGGCCGCAACTCCCAGTTCAACTAACTCCAAATCCTAACAATAGACCGATCCAGGCAGTATAAATTATTGAGAGTCTCAACCCTGAAGTTCGGATGAGAGAATGTAATGAACTTAAGTTAAGATCTGGACCCGTAATTGCTCCAGATGAGGACAAAAATCTACAACCTGAAGTTAAAGAAACATATCCGAATAATCCTTTGACTGTATATAACCAGCAAAAAAATCATGGAGAAGATACAGTCAGGTAGAAAGACCCTGAACAAATCATAACTACTTCTCCCCCGTTCCCAGAAAGATTGATAATACCTCGACTAATTGAATATCCTGACTTTGATCTTCTGGGTGAACTCAAAAATATCTGTATAAAAATACCCCTCCTCTAGGCCATTCAAGATATTCCGATATATGCTAAAACCATTAAAGAGTTGTGTGCAAAGAAGTCTGTGAGGAAAACAAAAATAACACCAACTGTCCATGTCATCGGGACTTTGTCTGATTTATTACTAGGAAAAGAGACACCTATAAAATACGAAGACCCGGGGAATCCCATTGTCACAGTACAAATAAATGGTCGCTCTTTTCCCAATGCTTTAGTTGACTTAGGGGTAGCCATTAACATTCTTACAACAGAAACTTGCGAAATTCTTGGCATCACAGCCTTAGAACCAACCACTACCTTGCTGGAACTTACCGACCATTCAGTCATTAAGCCAGAAGGAACATTACAGGATGTGATGGTCTCTGTGGACACTTGGGAATATCGGCAGATTTCTTGATTATCAACCCTAGAAACTGGCTAGATGGACATCCCTTAATACTAGGAAGGCCTTGGCTAGCAATAGTTGATGCTTATATAGGCTACCGAACAGGCAGTATGACCATAACCAGAGGAAATGATGTAAAAAATCTAGCTTTATACCCTCCTGCTCAACCAAGCCTAACCATTGTAAAAAGTTGGAAACAACCTGTAATATATTTGAAAGAAAATATTTGTTCACTATTGACTGTGGCAGATGTGCTTGAATTCAAAAACCAAATAGAAGATGATCTCATTAACATTTTTATCAATCACCCTACTACAATGTCTACTTTGAGATGTCACATGAGTGAAGTAGCCCTTGACAATGAGAGTGAAGGAGATTCCTTGAGAGACATCAATGACCAACCAATACCAACAACCACTGTCTATAATAGCAATCCTATTGAAATCGAGCCAGGGAAAATCTTGAACATTAACAGTAATCTGAGTAATGACCAACAACAGAAACTTATCCAAGTCCTTAGGAAATATAAAGGGGATTCGCATGGGATTACCCAGGCATGAAATTGATTGACCCTCAGTTATGCATGCACCACATCTACATTGAAAAAGATGCAAGACCCATTTGACAGCCGCAACATATATTAAATCCTCATCTAAATGATAATGTGAAAGAAGAACTTCAAAAACTGTTAGATGTGAATTTTATTTATCCTATATTTGACAGTAAATGGGTTTCTCCATTAGTAGTTGTCCCCAAAAAGAAGGGAAAATGGTGGATATGCATTAGCTACAGAGAACTCAACAAAGCAATGCAAAAAGAACATTTTCCCCTTCCATTTATCAACCAGGTCCTTGATACATTGGTAGGAGATAAGTTCTTCTCTTTCCTGGATGGCTTCAGTGGCTATAACAAATTTCAAATTGCCCCTGAAGACCAGGATAAAACTACTTTCACCTGCCCCAGGGGAACATTCACTTAAAGGGTATTACCTTTTGGATTGTGCAACGCACCTGCTACATTCCAAAGAGCCATACTGATTATTTTTGCAGACTTGATAAATGAAGGAATGGAGGTGTGCGTGGAGGATTTTACACCCTAAGGGGACGACTTTGATCAAACATTACAGACATTGGAGAAAGTTCTAGAATGGTGTATTGCTACTAGACTATACTTAAGTCATGAGAAATGTCATATGATGATGACAGAAGGCCTGATTCTGGGTCATTACATTTCAACAACTGGAATTCAGGTAGATTCAGCAAAGATACAGGTAATCCTCTTATTAGCCACTCCTTGCACTCAAATAGAAGTGTGTAGTTTTCTGGGATTTGCTGGATATTATCGTAGATTTATAAAGAAATTTTCGCAAATTGTTGCACCTTTATATGCCTTGACATGAAATGTTGATTTTATATGGATTGATAAATGTGACACTGCCTTCACAGATCTGAAATGTTTAGTATCAACAACACTAGTATTACGAGGCCAAAATTGGGGTATACCTTTCCATATTTCATCAGTCGCATCAGATACAGCTATTGGAACGATCCTTGGCCAAGAAGAAGACAAGAAACCCTACGCTATATATTACATCAGCAAAAACCTAACTCCTGCTGAGTTGAATTACACAGAATTTGACATAACTATAAGGGATTGACCAGAGAAGGAGAACCTCGTGGCAGACTTCCGCTCCTGAGTGCCAAGAATAGACGATACAGTGGCAGTAGAGGATCAGTTCCCAGATGAACATTTGTTTGCTGTGGCCGTAAAAACGCCATGGTATGCAGATGTAGCAAATTACTTAGCAGTGGGAAAATTTCCCAAACATCTGACACCCAAAGAAAGGAAATTGATTGTGCAGCATAGCACTCGTTTCTCCTGGATTGGAATATACCTTTTCCACACGGGAGCTAATATGCACATCCATAGGTGCATCAGGGAGGATGAAATTTATGATATCTTAAAAGCCTGCCATGATGGACCTTGTGGTGGACACTTTGCAGATCGCAGAACTGGACATAAAATTCTACAGATGGGCTACTATTGGCCCACTATTTTTAAAGATGCTAAGAAATTTGTCCAGGAATGTGATAGTTGCCAAAGGATGGGCCACCCTAGCCAATCTGAAGAAATTCTCCTGCATCCACAGCTGGTGATAGAACCCTTTGAGCGTTGGGCATTAGATTTAGTTGGGCCAATCAAACCATCATCCAACCAGAAATCGTATATATTGGTTGCAACATAATACATAACTAAGTGGGTGGAAGCAGTAGAGTTACTAAGAGAAATAGAGGAAACCATTATTAATTTTATTTTCGAAATTTTTCTGTGGTATGGTTTACCTAGAGAAGTGATTTCTGATGGGGGGGGGCACAATTCGTGGGTCACAAGATCGCTGCTACACTGAAAAATCATCACATCACACACATAATTACTTCTCCGTATCACCCGCAGGCGAACGGGTAGGTGGAGAGCACCAACAAAGTTATCGAAGCTATTCTAACAAAGACAGTCTCATCACATTGACGAGATTAGACTGCTCGACTGCCAAAGGCCTTGTGGGCATATCGCACAACTTGGAGAAACACTACTGGATACTCTCTGTATCAACTGGTATTTGGTAAGGAACCCATTTTTCCCATAGAATTTGAAATACAAACACTAAGGACAACCCAAGAAGTGGGACTAGATTTAACTGAAGCCCAAGTTAACAGGTTACAACAGATGAACAAATTAGATGAAATTTGGCTACTGGCTCTACAGCATACTACACTTATTCAATAGAAAAGAGCCAAATGGCATGATGCCCTAATTAAGAAAAAGACATTTCATGAGGGTGACTGGGCACTTCTTTATGACTCCAGGTTTCAAGACTTCCCTAGCAAACTGTAGACTAGGTGGTTAGGCCCCTATGAAATAAAGAAAGTACATGACAATGGCACTCTTACGCTGGCCACCATTGATGGGTCTGGTTCTTCTTTTAAAGCGAACAGGCATCAGGTGCGCCTCTACCAAAAACCACTTACTAGAGAATCTTTCTATCAGCAGATACGTGAGGACCCCACCATGCAAGTTTTAGCTGCAGAAGGCAATCCTTCAGTAGCTTAATCTTTATAAAACCTATTTCTTCTATGTAAAATATGTAAATATGATTGTTTATTTGATTTGATTTTCTTTTTTTCTTTTTCTCTGCTTGTTTTGTTGTTCAACCTATTGAATAGTTGTTGTTCAATCCAATTGAACAACACTTTCTTTCTTTACGTTGTTTTGTTGTTCAATCTATTGAACATTTGTTGTTCAATCTATTGAACAACTATTGTTCAATGTATTGAACAACTATTGTTCAATGTATTGAACAACACTTCTTTTCTTTTTGCGTTGTTTTGTCGTTCATTTAATTGAGCTACTCTTGTTTAATCTATTGAACATTTATTGTTCAATCTATTGAACGACACTTCTTTTCTTTTTGTGTTGTTTTGTTGTTCATTTAATTTAATAGATGTTGTTCAACCTATTGAACAACACTTCCTTTTCTATTTGCATTGTTTGTTGATCATTTAATTGAATAGTTGTTGTTCAACCCAATTGAACAACAAAATTTTTCTTTTGTGTGATTGCTCTTCACTTATCTCAGCCCCATTTTTCTTTTGTTTTTCATTCTTTCTTCTTCTCATGGCATGAAGTAGACTACTTTCATGAGGATAAGAATTTATGGATTCTATTTAAGGGAGTTAATATCTTTAACGTTATGATCTTTAATAGGATAGCTTCTTGATGATAGACTTTTTTCAAGAAAAGGGACACAGTTATTTATATACTACTTTACCGCATCATTTTATGTTGTACATGATACTGATTGATCATCTTAATACCATGCTAGTTCCACCCTTCCTGGTTATAATCTTCTCTATCTATAACAAATAAGGCTATGGGTATACTTTTTCTATTGACATATTCAACTTCTTTCACCATCCTTGCTCTTAAGGAGTATTGAACCTCCCTCTATTTATCATAAAAATGTGTAATAACAACAAAATTTTGTTTTTATATGGAGGATAGGGGATCTCATTACGAGCTAGCATACCATGTTCATAAGGTTGTAGCAAAGTGGCATTCCCACTATGGCCACCACACCTGGGTTATGATCCATTGGATAGACAGAATATCCTTGGAACAGGACGTCTCATCACGAGCCGACCTGATCACTTTTGCTACATCCCAATGAATGGTAGTGTGGTCATCTGGTTACCATGCCAGCACATTGATCTCTTCTTTAGAACAACACTAGAACTCTCCATTTATAAATTGAGGATCTTGGCTCATATGGGTTAAAAATCAACCTGTCGAGGCTATGGATGCCTGCTGGCAACGGAGCCTCTGCTTATTGTAATGAATTTATATCTTATCATCAACTATTACTATAATACCCTATTCTTATTATTTCCTTTTTTCGGAGAAATTATTTCCTTAATTTTTCTTTGTTTAGAACCTTTATGCATGAGATACTATTTTTCGATCAATCATATCATTCTTGTCTAGAATACCGTCATCAGAGTATCTTTTTGGCATATTGTTGTCCTTTTCTTTCTCGCATAACTTATCATCAATCCAAATCGTCCTATCTCTTATTCATAACTATCCTTACACACTTCGCTCTCATTATAACCATACCTCTTGTCGTCCTATCATTGATATGTGTACTCTGTTTCATTTATTGCCGTACTATTCACTCCTTGCCTTACCATCAGAACACCCCTTTCCCTGTATACTCGGTCGTAGGTGACCTCTATTTTTAAGGACAGGGAGGATTCCTACACATTTGCATGCATTGTATTTATTCCCCTTATTGGACTTGATATGTTGATATGATATCCCATGATCAAATGGCATGTGGCAGTATGATAGTCCTCAAATTAATATTATTAATTCTCATGGAAATTCCGCTTAACATTATGGAATTTAGTTGTTATATTTACTTGCTATTCTATTTTACCAAAGAAATTGTTGTTCTCTACTGCGTTTTTCTACCGTGTTAATATTTGAAAATTGTAGGGCGAATATTGGAAGAATTCGAGCATTATGGGTGGAAAATCAATTCGCTGAGAACCCTTAGTGTTGGAAATTTCTGACAGAGCCAGGGAAATTCTGGTGCATGCAGGATGGATGTCATATTTCACCAAGCTTCAAGCCCCTAGTAGTGAAATCACTCTCGAGTTTTTATAGCACTTACAGAATGGGCAGTCCACAGTAAAAGGTGTAAGAATAACAGTATCAGAGGCTGTGATAGCTGAAGTTTCCAGGTTGTTAGCAGAAGGAGCAGTATGGCCTAAAAAGCACATAATGTTGCATGACGTGGTGGATATTTTCAAAGACACAGGCTAGGAATTAACCCAAAAAGGCTAGGGCATCCAACCGTCCTCTCTGGGAGAACCATGGTACAAATTGGCACGTCTCATCCAGAAGTACATTACCTATGATGGTCGATGTGATCCAAGTGGATGTTGGTGGCCACCCACCTATCCCACTTGGACCCCCACAACTGTCTCTTTCATCTTTTTAGTTTCTGTAATCGTAGCACAATTTACTATTTTTAGCATTTTTTGGGTCCTAAACTTCTGGAGCCATTTTGAGGCCCTAAACAACATTTTTTGGGAAATCTAGGAGAAACATGGGTCCATGGACCTGTGTTGCTCTTCCAAAAGTTGTAGTGCTTAGATAGATCATTCTAATGAGTTATTGTACACGTCAAACAAAGATCAGGTGCCAAAGTTACGACCCTGGGAAGTTTGATGTACCAACTTTCCCAAAACGGGGCCCACAATTTGGTGTTTCATCTTCTAGGGTTAGGTTTTGGGATGTTAAGGGTTTTCCCTTATTTCTCAACAATATATAGGTCTTTGAGCCTCATTGTAACATAGTTTAGAGGCATTTAGCCACCACATCTCTTCTTAGAGATAAGCTACCATCGCCCTAGTTGGTTCATTTCCATTTCTGTTTGTAAGAATATTTCAGTATTCTACATTAATGAAATGAAGTATTATTTCCACTGCATATCTGTAGTTATGGTTACCTCTATAATTTATTGTGTTCCTGTTTAAATCTGGATCAGTGGTACCAGAGCGGTCTAATTTTTTCTCTGTTTTTTCTTTTCATGTCCCCAATGAGGTTGAGATATAAGGAGTTAGGGCTTGAACTGGTCGAACCTTTGCAAGACCAGCCTTGAAAATCCCGACGGCCTCCCATGGCGGATGAAAAGAAAAATGAGGGGGTAGGAGATCCTATCAAAATCTTGCTCGAAGAATCCCTCGAGTGACAAAGGAACGCGATGATGGACAACTTTGCGCAGATCCTACAGCGGCTACCCAGAGGCAATGCATCAACTTCCAACAGCTACTCTGGAAGCGCCACACCCTTTAAGGCACAAGTTAATATTGAAATCCCCATCTTTGAGGATCAGATAGATGCAGATTTCATAGATAAATGGTTAAATATGTTAGAAGGGTATTTTTTTGGTTCATGAATTTTTGAGTTGGGAAAAGATTGTTTTCGCTCTTCTCAAATCAGCCCCCCATGTCAAGGGCTGGTGGGAAACCTACTATAAGCAAAAGGATGAAAGCACAAGATCACTATTTTCAGCTACACCCACTTGGAATTCATTCTAGGATGCCATCAAGGAGCAGTACTACCCTGTCAAAAGCTATGAGGACAAATACATAAAGTGGACCACATTGCGGCAAGGAAGGGACCAAGATGTGCCAGAGTTCACAAACATTTTTCATACCCTTTGTACACAGTTGGGTATTAAGGATTCTGAGCTACATTTGGTACTCAAATACCGCGGCTACATACACAGGTACATCTAGGAAGATATGGAGTTCCTGAACATCTCCTCGCTCGGCACAACGTACCGATATGCTGTAAAAATCGAGCAAAAGTTCAAATAGAAGAAGCGAGACTTTGGATCTGCAAATGTAAAGACCAAAGGACAAAGACAAGGCGGGGTGTCCCAATACAACCTGTCAAAGCTGCAAGAGAAGAACAACACCATGAAGACAAAGAAGGACACAGGAAATTGGTGTGATTTCCATAAGAGCCCCAATCACAGCACGAGTGTCAGACTAAGCAGTCGCTAGTGGCCGAGCTGAAGGCTTCAGAATCAGATGCATGTCCCAACCCTGAGTCAGAACCTGAGAAGGGGAATGGAAAAGGGAAGTAGATCATTGATGTGGAGCCTAGTGCCACTGTTGCCACTGCCAAGATCCAGAAGAATGAGCCCGAAGATCCAGAGGAGGGGGAGCGTCTTTTCCACTCACAAATGTGGGAGAAGGGTTCGCTGTTGCATTTCATTGTTGACAGTGGGAGCCAAAAGAACCTCATTTCAACAGAGGTCGTGAAGTGATTTGGCCTACCAACTACACCATACCCACAACTGTACAGTATTGGGTGGCTTCACCAAGGATAAGATCTCCAAGTTCGCCAGCAATGTTGCCTTCCTTACAGCATCAAACCCTTCACAGACAAGGTATTGTGTGATGTTACACCTCTAGATGTTTGTGATGTACTATTAGGCCAACCATACTTGTGGAGGTGACATGCTGTGTATGAGTCAAGGCCTCGTGTTGTCATTATTTCTTTGTGTAATTCATTATACAGGATACCGAAGGTAGCCCCACCTACTGCCACCTCTTTGATCATTTCCAAGAAAGGTAGAAAGCTCCTCTCCCAGACTAGGAAATTCATTTTCTGTCTGGCTCGCTCCCAAAGTAAGGGGAAGATCGTCACCACATCCATGACCCCCGCAAAGGTTTCCTCCACACAGTAGCAGTAGCAGAGGGATATGGTCATGAAAGAACACAGGAACAACTTCTCCTCACCCACAAGGGTACCACACAAGCTTCAGGTGGGCAACAAAGTCTGGTTACATTTGCAGAAAGAACGCCTTACAAGAGCCCATTAGAAGCTCTGACCACGCCGACATGGTCCTTACACCATTACCAAGGCTATGGGAAATAATTATTTGGAGAAAAAAATTCCTCCATTCCTTCGCCTACACCAAGTGTTCAATGTGTACCACCCTCTACCATGCTTCCCACCATTGTTGGACACATCAAAGATTGTAGAACAAGTTTAGCAGATGGAGGAACTCAACGCAATGGGAACCATTGCTTCCTAAGGGGGGAGGAATGATGCAGGTGGATGTTGGTGGCCACCCACCTATCCCACTTGGACCCCCACAACTATCTCTTTTAATTTTTTAGTTTTCGTAATCGTAGCACAATTTACTATTTTTAGCAGTTTTTCAGGTCCTGAAATTCCGGAGCCATTTTGAGGCCCTAAATGATGTTTTTTAGGAAATATAGGAGCAACACGGGTCCATGGACTAAGTTTTCTCTTCCCAAAGTTGTAGTGCTCGGATAGATCTTTCTAAGGAGCTATTGTACACGTCAAATGAAGATCGGGTGCCAAAGTTACGACCCCAGGAAGTTGATGTACCAACTTACCCAAAACGAGTCCCACAATTTGGCATTTCATATTCTAGGGTTAGGTTTTGGGATGTTAATGGTTTTCCATTGTTTCTCAACAATAAATAGGCCTTTGAGCCTCATTGTAACATAGTTCAAAGGCATGTAGCTGCCACATCTCTTCTCAAGGATAAGCTACCATCGCCCTAGTTGGTTCATTCCCATTTCTGTTTGTAAGCATATTTCAATATTCTACATTAATGAATGAAGTATTATTTCCATTGCATATATGTAGTTATGGTTATCTCTGTAATTTGTTACATTTTTGTTTAAATTTGGATCACGACGGGATGTGATAATACCATGACAACTTAAACTCTTATCCATTTTAAAGCAAAAGCTTACTCTCAATTTACCATTTTTCTTAAATTCATTATTGCATGATACAACTGATAGAATAAGATGGGCTACACATCCTGATACTGTAGTTAGTCATCATGGTTTGATCAGACTGATTGTTAGTCACAGTCTTGCTCAACAAAATTTAACTTGGGATAATTTTATAGCACCACTAGAGATTAGGCCAAACCCTATAGTCCAAACCTCTGCAACCTTGGAAATTGGACAACAGAACCTTGTTTCGAAGAGGAAAAGAACTGCCCATACAGTAATAGGACCTTATAAGCACAAGCATTCTGTGAAGCTAAACCCAGTTCAGAGGAATTTTGTAGATCCGCAGGGTAGCGTCGAATGCCCAATAGAGCCATCTAGTCCAATCACTGTATAGGACTCTGAACCAGAACTGGAGGAAGAATGTAATTCTGAACCAGAACCGAAGGAAGAATGTAATTCTGAATTAGAACAAGAGGAAGAATGCAATTCTGAACCAGAAAAGGGGGAAGAACATGGTTCTAACCCAGAACAAGCGAAAGCAGAACATTTTTTCAAAATGATGATGAACTAGAAAATGAAGCAGGGCCTTCTCAAAGACCACCTATGAGCCCCCGAGATGATTTCTTGTAGGACTTTGAGGAAGGGATGGCCCAGGTTCTTGCAAATTTGAATGCATATATGCAACCTGAAGGATCACTTGACCAGAACCTGAACAAATCTCAATCCTCAAGAGATTCTGGTCACACGGAAATTTTGCCTTCCCCAGAAGCTGCAGACCGGGAAGAGGAAGTGGACACAGAAATGATTCATGAATCTGATAACCAGTCAGGTGACACAGTTATAGTGGAACATAGCCAAGATGAGCACTAAGAACCCTTAGATACAAAGGGTATTGATAAACTTGTTCCTACAAAGGATGCTCCTCAAAAGAAGCGAGTAGCTGAAATAAAGTTAAGGAAGCTGAGGAAGAAATACTGAAAGCTTCAGAAGACGGTTAAGTGGCTATGTCGGAAATTAAAAGAAACTGCAAATAGGAAAGCTCAAAGCACTATTCATGAATTAGTCACTGTCGCCACACAAGTAGAAATATGTGAAGGTAGGG
Source organism: Pinus tabuliformis (assembly GCA_031772625.1). Classification (NCBI taxonomy): domain Eukaryota; kingdom Viridiplantae; phylum Streptophyta; class Pinopsida; order Pinales; family Pinaceae; genus Pinus; species Pinus tabuliformis. Next base: position 1,254,028,486 of record CM062819.1, read on the forward strand.
CAATAGGAACCCAGACCGAACCTATTTCTACTCAGATGGTAGTCACACAAACAAGATTTCATATAGATTTGATAGATATGGCTACTCAAATCAAGGGTTTACCCTCTCACAACAAAAGCACCCAGACAGAAGAAATATTCAATAACATTCCATCAAGTAGTGATCCTATTATTTTAGATTTACAGGAGGAGCTGGTACAAGCCCAGCTTGCTTTAGAGCAATATAGGAAGGAGACAGTTCCTCTGCAAAAGTATCAGGAGTTGCAGAAGAAATTCAGAGAATTCACCATAATTGTGGATGAAACTTTTGCTAGGTTTAGACAGGAGGAAGAAAAGCTGAGGAAAGTAAAAGCCAAGCTGGATAAGGTCATGGGTTGGATTGACACCATTTTATCTTTATATTCTGATGTCTTATCTTGTAGGTCTCCTGCTATAAACTATACTTTGTTTTTATTGGAAATATATTCACTGTTGAAGATTAAGGCCTTTAAGGCTAGAAAGTCAGTTGAATTGAAGACAACCAAAGAATTTATAAATTGCTGTAAGGATCATGGGATAAAAGTCCAATGTCTTCTCTGTGAATTTTATTTGCATATTTTTTTATTAGAAGGGTAGGTGGTTAATAGTCCTAGCTATTTTGTTGGGAACATTCAGTTCCAGGCCTTTATTTCCTTTGCAGCAAACCAACTCAAGTGGTCCAAGGCTTATAACACCTTTCAAAGAAAAGAACATGGATTGGATTTGTGGGTAAGGGGTCAACTTACTCACCCCTTGAAACTTTTTGTTAGACACAAAAGGCTCATGACACAGGAGGGCGTAATTAAGATTTTGCGGCCTATACATAAAGAAATTGTACAAACGGGAAGGGCGTATTTCTTATCCATTCAGGAAAGGTCCTTGCTTGCATCCAAACAGAGATGGACAGTCTCAACCAATAATGTCAAGAATAGAGAACCATTTAACTACAGGTATTTTAAAGCTTCTGTAGGCCGTTTTGTCACATATAATAATATTATCTTGAGGGAAGGACCACATTAGGTAGGGTGTCGATTTAGGAGCCATATTATTTGGTACCTTCATGAAGGATATAGTTTTGATTATGAGTTTCTGAAAGGTCATGAAGGGACAACCTTTGCAATTGTAATACAAAAGCATGGTTTTAGGTTGGATAAAGAAAAAGTCTTTCTTGCTTACTCTTTAACTGCATTACATAATAACTACTTATTTTCACAAGGACATGAAACAAGGTAAGCAGGGGAGTATGTTGCGCTATGAAACAGGTATAACTTTACTCTTGATTACACTATCTTTTCCCTCTTTTTTATGCATTTGTGCCATGATGTAATAAGTTTTTGATAGAATTTCGATAGAAAGTGAACGAAATTTCTTTTGACACGATTTGGCTGTCAAAACTAAATTTCATTTCTTTTTATGCAGAGATTAGCGAATGGGACAACTGCTGTTAAAACTATTGAACAACAAAGGCTAAACAGGGAGAAAAGGGCGCATCTTGTGCGGTCAAATAGAGAAGCGAATCAGGAGGATCAATGCAAGATGGAAGATTGTCTAATAATAGTATTTGGTTGCGAAAAATAAATAAGAGGGGAAAAACTAATAGAGGAGAAGAACACAACATTTCTCCTTTTTACTTCATTTGTAATTTTAAGATACAGAGCATTATTCTGAAGGATACATCATGTTGTAATGACATTTGGATTTGATGAATAATATATAATTCATGTTGCTATTCATTCATGATATTATGTAATTAAGCAGTAATCACCAGTGGCTTGGGCCCGGTCACTGGTGGATTTCACAGTTGTTCCCTGTATTATATTTTCACTTTTATTTTACCGTGAGTTTAATTACTCTATTTTATAGCTTTACAATTGATTTACTTTCACCAGTGTTGAGTTTGTGTATTCATTACATTAATTCTTATTTCTGTTGATTGGTTTCATTTATTTATGTCATAAATTGATTTAATTATTAGGTAAGAATCATTTCTTGTTAATTGAAAGCCAAAGTGTTATTGGTTAGATCAGGTGTATTAATTTTATGCAAAAGTTTAGATTTAGCTGAAAGAGCTCTGTTATCACTATGGTGCATTCGGTTGATGTAATTGCAATTAGAACTTTTTTATTAAGATTGAATTTTGGTTTTGATTAAGATTGAGTTTTGGTGCTTGAATAGGTTAATTTCCTTGAAGTTACAAGCTTGATATTTATGGTTTGATCCGTTTACTCTTGTATTGAAATTAATAAGATATCTTAAAGCATTAATCTCTATAGATATAATGATTTCCATCACTTGCACATATTGTGTACACTTTTGAAACAAAATGACTTAGCTAGGTCGATAATTAATGTGAGGCATTTAGGAGTTCTAAATGACACCTTATATGCACCCAACAATCCATCATCAAACACTCAAGTGCATACTTAGTTCAAATCAAGGAAAGCATCAGAATCCCATAACATGCATACTTTCTTTTGATCTAATTTTTCATAAGATATTCATTACTTCCAGACCTTCAAAATTTGATCTTCACCTCCTTATATACTTAGAGCCTTTTCCAATACCTCGGACCAAAAAAACACTTAGAACCTGTGGTATTCTTAGACGAGTTCAAGTAACCATTATTCTACTCATTATTGTGGGCTAATACCATGGTATTGACCCTTGGTATTCTTTAACCTTAATCTTCCATCCCATACGTGCTTTTTCCTCTTGTGAAAGTGTTTGCATACGTATATGCTCTTTTTATTTAGTGAACCCGCTTGTATACGCTACTTGGAATAGGTGAACCCGCGTATACAACTTAATATAACTTAAAACATTATTTTTCTTCAATTTATTGATTCTGATCTGTAGTCCTTTGTTCCATCCTCCTGTTCTTCTATGCCATTACCCTATTTCCTTTGAATTGACCTGTTACATTGTGAGTTGTCATCATCACTTGATTCCTTTGATCTGTCCTACATTTTGTCACAATTGTAAACACAACTGCCATGTATTCTATCACATCCTGTTTATACCTTTATCAAGTAGTCCATTCATCAAATAGGTTGTCATCAAGGACAACTCATTAGTTAGGTTTCTTATCAAGGACAACACTAACAATCTCCCTGTATCAAACCTTTAACCATTATTTTGTTCCATCATTCTGTCACCTCTAATATCTGTCTTGTAGATTAATCTAGTTACCATATACTTGTTCTGCTACAAGTCAGTTTCCATCAAGGACAACACATGCATCATAATGCCAACAATCCCCCCCTTGAACTTGATGGAAACCACTTTGGTGTTTGGTCGCTACAACCTACAAATAACATCAAGACAAGCACTAAGCTTTTCAAAATATCAAGCCACTCTCCCCCTTTAACATCAAGGGAAAATGGATGACCAATGTTCAATTAATACTTCCATATCTGAACTGCTGAATATGAACACTAATCATGCGCCCCCTAGGCACATGTTGAATTCTCTTATCAAACTTCCCCTTAGTCCATGTTGAGATGCACTATAATGTCCATGCTCCCCCTGAGCACGTGTAGAGTCTGTAGAAATATTTTTCAAAATAATAACATGACTCTATAATGACTTTCCTATCACTAATGACTCACACATACATCAATCAAACAGCCAAGTGGGGATACACCAAATGACTCAACCACTCAACCAAGTGGGATTACATATTTGACATGATCTCAAAAGTCCATACATGATTGAATATGAAAATTATTACATCATATGTATTTACATGACCTTTACATCAAATGATATATATGACATTTATAACAAAGACCAAAAATCTAAACAATACCATGATAGTCATCAACAACTATCATACACCCTATATGATCTGCACCATAAGCATCTGTCTGCAGCATTCAGAACAGCAATCTGTATATGTCCATCATCAGTTTGCAAGGTATGTCAATGTAGTTGTAATATCATCAACCTATGACTAAGTATGCCTCATATAGAGAGCAACTTTCCTCTTGACCTTATCAAGATCAACTTGCTCTCTTTCCTTAGTAGAAAAATTCTCGTCGTAGCTTGCCACGAATCAACTAAGCATATGTACTTTCTCCAAGCAGTAATAAAAAAACATTCACATCATACCATATATATGTGAAACTACCATAGTCATCATCCATGACCATATCATCATAGCAAGAACTACATGATCTTTCCATAACAACCCTCAATATATCAACCATGTATTTTTCTAACATCCCATATCTGATAAGCATCAACCATGATATTCAACATATTTGAGTATCAAACCTATCATCATAAAGTAAGAATTCATCATCATTATATGACTAACTAAGTCATGTCTTCATGAAACCTACAATAACACCATTCTCTTGGCCAACCAACAATATTTACCAATATGCAACTTAAGTAATCATCCATGTATCCAACATAATATGTATCCATTATAGAGATAGAAATATGTATCTAGCTTCTTATCAAGGTGAAAAGAAAACCATGAGCTCACATTCATCAAATTTCCTGATAACATCAAAAGTAGAAATCATTAACCAATATACCATGTGAGATCCAAGAACTATACGAATCCTGCACCCTATGAAATTTTTGCATCTTTGAAGGCATGGTGGAAGCAACATAATAGAAATGAGTGACACTTAACATCATCAAATAATGAAGATGTGTACTTAAGTTTTGTTCTTTACCTTCAACTTATGAGGATCATCATGTAAGAAACAAAAGAATATGCATCATCAAAAGAGTCATCTGAATCATCCTTAAATATGATCTCAATAACGACTATGTGGCCCAAGCAATATAAGTATCATCCGAGATTTCATCATAGGAAATTCATAAGCATCATAGCATGATGTATCATTTAAACACTTCAGCAACATAATCATCATTACCATTGATAAGAATCATTAGGTACCAAAGCATTCTAACCATAATTCCAATAATGCATAATTAGAAGCATAACATATTCTCCCCCTGAAGATGTGCCAGCTGTTCACTATGAGATCTTATCATTGCAAATATCAGTAAGAATCATCATCAACTAGTTATACATCAAGTCATCAACAACTTATGAGGGTCAAAAGCACTTCTAAATAACATCCACAGACTGTAATCATCAACCATCGAAACAAAAAAGACAATTTCTCATTGTTTGAACCATATCAAACCCTTTTTGTGAGTTTGTCCCACTTATTTTTCATCAAACCAGCATACACGCGACTGTGCAGCTTCAAACTCACGTATATACGCAAGTTGTCTTCATAAGCTCTGCATATGAAAATTGGAACACTGAAATTTCATACTTTTAGTTCCTCCTAAGTTTGTTCTGATTGTTCCTGGTCCTGGAACTTTTGTTGAAGCATCAGTTACAAGAATATCATTACCATGATGGTTATTCATCAGAGACTCCAATTTTCTCTTGTATCTAGTCATGTGATGAGAACATCCACTATCATCTTTGTCTTTGAATGAGAAGAGATCAAGATCACACCTTATCTGATCTTCCTTTTCTTGATTCTCGATGGATTCATATTTTTTATATTTTCTAATATAAATTTGCTTATTTCATTGCTTACCATATTGTCTGCGATTATCCATAGACTTGTCCCTGCATTCTTTTACTATATGTCCAAACTTGTTATAGGTATAACATCTTATATGTTTCGTATTCCTTCTATAGAAATCAATGGTTTTGTGACCAAACATATTGCTATAAAAACAATATCCCTTAAAGTACCTGGAAGTTGATGCTCGTTTCATGAGATGGTTATTAGTTTGAAGCATTCTACTTGAGCATCTGGCTACAACATGTCCAAAATTATGACATATAAAACATTAAACATTATTCATCAGAGGAAATAATCGATTAACACTTTCATAGTTTGGAGTAAATGATTTTCTTTGAAGACTTTCTTTCCTTGGTTGTTGATGGGGTTGACCTCTTATCTCCTTGTTGAGCATTTCAAATTTTGTATTAGAGTTCCTTGCCTCAGTTTGTGAGCAAGATTCACCTTTAATAGTTTCATGAAAACCAAGACGAGATTTGATGGCAAGAGACCTTAGTACTATCTTGAAATCGTAAAATTTTATCTTTTTCTTTTGATTTACCTTTTAGGATATTTACCTCAACTTGAAATTGTTCTTCCTTTTCTAGATATTTCTTCTTCATGATTTCTTCAACTTTTCTTCCTTCTTCCACTTGTTTCCTTAATTTGAGAACCTTGTTTTCTTGTTCTTCAAACTCTTGAAGTAGTTCTTCAGTCTGGTTATTTCAATTCTTAAGATCTTCTTTTAAAGAGACACCCACATCTTCAAAACCTTCACAGTAACTGGTTCTTTCTATAAGTTCCTTGGTTCTTGTATCATTTTCATTCACTTCATTTCTCAATGATGTCACTTAATCTTGTAGCCTTTGACATTGGTCTTCCTTTTCTTTGTACTGCTTCTTTATTTTGTTTCCTTCCTCCAATTGAGCTTTTAACCTGGTAACTTCTTCTTTGAGGGTACACTCCCTTTTGTCAAATAGATCTTGTTGATCTCTAATTTTTTCTGTGAGCCTTTTAACTTCTACCTCTATATTTCTTTCACTTTCACCCATAAGAGAAAATTCAATTGTTTCACTATCACTTTCATTATCATCAATATTGCATGAACAGAGAAATGTATCACCAGAAGACCAAAAATTTGTACCTGATAATTCTTTTGCTTGTTCATCTTCAATTTGAAGTGATTTTGAATTTGAATACTTACTTCCACCTAATATCCAATTGTCTCTCCTGCTACCACTGATCCTTTGAGATGTCTTCTTCTTCTGAGGTGCTTTCTTCTTTTGCTTCTTTCCCATTGTTACAATGAATCTCCTTCAAGCGATCAAGCTTCTGCCAAAGGACCTGCTATGATACCAATTGTTGGGAAAATTACTGGGGGGGGGGGGGGGGTGAATCAGTATTTACAAATCAATAACCTTTTAGATTTCATTTTTAGATTTATAAATGCGACTTTAGTTAATCGAATATGCATGTGCACGCAACTATTATTAAGCCAATTAGTGTATATGCAGTGAACTTATAATTCAGTTAATCCATCATATCTTCATCTTTAACTAGATCATTAGTTATTTATTAACCATTAGAGAGACATTAACCATGTGTTGTACTAAAATAACCATCACACATAAGAAACACATGTGAACACCAAGATTTAAGGTGGAAACCCAATGCGGGAGAAAAACAACCTGCTGATGTTGTCTCTATCTTCTTTTTAATATAAAGAATAATCTATTTACAATCTTGTATTGGTGCAGACTCATACTAGTACGTAGCAACCCACCTGCAGAAGGCTACAACCTTCTCTCATTCTCCAACTTCTACTAGAAGGAAGCTACAACCCTGTGGCTCTTGTATTGGCAGATATGTTTACAAGTACATAGGCCTCAGCTTATAGAAGGGTACAACATTTACTCGTTCTCCACCTACTACTGGAAGGGAGATCCAACCCCTTGATCTAATCATGGGCCACTACTGGCAGGAAGCTTCGACTTCCTCACTGAAGGCTCCAACCCTACGTATCCTCTAGGGACCACGTTTCATAAATTTTTAGACTGGATACTCCTGGTACACAATAATTAGGTCACGTTTCATCAAATGTTCATACTAGACCCATCAATAACATTGAAGCTCAAAATAAATCACCACTGCAATACAACCATCAAATACATTTGCATCAACCAATCACTAAAACCTAATCATCAATCTCTGGTATAACTGAAACCCAATCATAACAACTAAAACTCATCAATTCTAAAATTCAATCATCAATCTATGAATCAACCAAAATTAAATCAATCAGTCACTGAAACCTCTGACATAATTGAATCACCCAATCATCAATTTTTTGATATAACTGAATCAACCATTTACTCAAGACTCAATCAATCAACACTTAATCAAAATTAAACCAATGAACTGGAACAGACATATCACTGTAACCAAAACACAGATCTCAACCCAGAACACTGCATCAAAAACCAGAACCAACTGTAACCTCAAAAATAATATGTCAGAATTTATATGCTACTTCATTGAAGCCAGCCTGCATGTATATGTTATTTCCTTTAACCCAACCTACGTATACCTCTAAAGATATAGAATCATAAAAACCTCCGGACAAAAAACTGTACGAACCAATGACATTCTGAAGATCTACTATCAAATTATAGAGTTCTAAATAGATAGCAGCAAATATCACCCTTCTAACTCAATCAATCAATCAACCAGACTCAATCTCCTTAAACCATCAGTTTTACTTTCATATCCAAAGAAGACATCTTTGAAGAAAAACAATAAAACAACAACACTGATAAGATAGATCAATCATTTCTGAACAACAAACTTTTCTCCTACATACGCTACTTGGAAGAGCCAAACTAACGTGTATACGTGCCTTCACCAAGGCGAACCAGTGTATAGATCTACAAATAATAACTTATAACTTTGCATCTATTCTAGCTTCAGATATACCCATGTCATAGCATTTAAAGGACAAAACATTTGTTAGCACTTAGATCTAGACTATCCATTATCATATCACATAATGATAAGTCATTTCAAGTCCTATGAACTTGTTGGCTTTGTGCAGCCTGACCCAGGTTCAGCATTAGTTAGCCAAACAAATCCCTACACTAATGGCCCTTTCGGCATCAGCCCATGGAGTGCTGACTGAAGTCTCACCCAAAGCAGTATCGGGGGATGCTGGAACCAAGTTTCTGTACCCTGAGATGATTGTGATGTCGATTATTACCCTATGTTCCTACTTTCATGCAGGTCACTAAGCTTTAGGGCTCTATCAGTCTACCCGTTTATTCCGCCCTTCAATACCTCCGTGAAGGTGTACGATTGACCTTTGCGCAGCCTTAACCGGCAATCCAGGTACCTTTGCGCTGCTATGACAATGTATTGTATAGGTTCCCAAGTCATCTTAAGTGTTTTACTTATCTTACTAATCAACCACAGTTAGTGCCACGTAAATAGATATTCTTACTTGTCTTCGATTAACTAATACAGTCACATACATTTGTGCATCACATGAACATTGTAAATTAAACCCAAAATACAATATAACTAGATGCATTAGCAAGAAGTAAATACACAAAATTTTTAGAATATGTTACTTAATTGATATATTTAGATTAATACAAACTCTATCCGCCCTATGTGTTAGAGCCTAGATTGACCTCACGCTAAAGGGAGGCAATCCTAGGATAATCACAAACCAAGCTTAACCTGGTAGCTAGCCCTACCAGGTCGAGAGAGGGCTCTCTCCTTGTCAATCTCAGTTAAGATGAGTGGATCAAATATTGATTTTAGGCTAGGTATAGTAGCTCTAGGGTTTTTGATTGATTTTTTTTGGTTTTGTTGCTGGATCAAATGGAGCAGGCAGCTTTGGGTCCGAGAAATCAAGTCAGGAATGCAGGGTGTTCTATGGGGCAAGGTAGGTAGGTGTTTTGGCACTTGAAATTGAGTGAGATGGTAGGTATCAGACTGGTGAGGAGCTGAGGAGGGCATGCAAAGATCATGTATCCTTCTCAAACAATATAAAACATCAAAAACTAAATGGTTTCCTAAGGAAAAGCACTGTAACCAATGTATTCTGCCTATCTATCTTGATATCATTTATCTAGAAGAAATGAATTAGATTGTGGCATACATAACACATGAGAAAAACTAATAACAGAAGGAGAAACTATGCAAAAACACTTTACCAAAAGCATCCCATAAAAATAGCTGCAAATCCTGGTTTATTTCCTTGCCAAACTGTTGATAAAGGTGTACAATGTAGCTTAGAGCATCCAAGAGAGTCCAACCTCTGCTAATGATAGAAAAAATACATAATATAGACATCAAACCACCTATGCTAGCCATTAGGGGTCGAATCCAAGAGATAAGGAACTGTTACAACCATTTCCAAACAAGGAACATGAATATAGGCAGTGGAACAACTTCCCTCTATAAGCATGGAAACTGATTCATTGACCCCCAAACCACCTCAAATTGATGAATCTACCCTCTAAGATCATTTCAAAATTACATTTACATAACATGGCATTAATTACAATCATAAATTCATCCATGAAGAGAGAAAAAGTCAACTTGCAGTAAAAGTAACCAAAAACTGGATTTTTTTAGCAAACTGGCTTTATGCACAGTGCCACTAGCCAGGTGTGCAGCGCCGTTTCACAACCACTTTTGGAGGCCTTCTCCTTAGCCAAATTGAGCCCACGATATCTCATTGGAAAGGACTTCCTATCTAGTTTCTAGAAAATCTTGAATTTTTGCATTTGGAGGTCATTTTACCCCTCAAAAGTGAAATCTCCCAAGACTGCTTCTGTGTGTCCAAAAAGAGGCAGAGAGGTCATTTTTTGGTATTTTTTTGCCTTTTTGGTGACCTAGTTTTGCTCCAAAATTGTTGAGATTTTTTGGGTTTGATGCTCTCATCATGCTGAATCCAAATGTATAAGCCTTTCCTCCAAAAAGTGCTCCAGGGAAAAGCATCTAGGGCAATTTCCTGTTTTCAAAATTCCAAAATTTGAAAAAGATAAAAATTTATCAAAACTTGCCTAGATTTGGCACAAGGCACCACCATTAGTTGCTTTGATTGGCTAGTGAGGCTTCAGCCAAGATTTTCAACTTATCTTGCTCCTTTTTTCTCCTTAAGGCCTTCCTTTGTTGTATGTTTCTCTCCCTGGAACTGTCATTAAGGGTGTCTTCTTCAAACTCATATTCATTGTCTCTTTCCATTACTTTTTGTGGCTATGAACATTTAAAGAGGTAAGCTTGGATGATTTGAGGAAAATTGGGCAATTTGGAGTAATTTGGGGCTTGGCTGACAGGTGCGGAGTGCCTCCCAAGTGTGTAGTGCCCGTGTATTTTTACATTGAGAATGACTACCAGGTGCGCAACACCAGCCTCTAATGCGCAGTGCCATTCTGAACTTGTCAAAAAGCATAGCAATTGCACACCTTTGCTCAATGACACTTCAAAATTGCATTCTTGGCTCTCCTTTAGCACTTTTGACTTCAACTTTAACAATGGAATGATCCAAAGAGATATTGCTTTATATGACTTTCATTTTTTAATATTTGATGGTGAAAACCCACTTTTGTAAGGTATATGTGTTTTTTGAAATACTCTATTTTTTTATGTTTCACTTTTTGCTTTGATAGGTGGACTGATGCTCAAATTCTTTGACTGTTGTCGTGGCATGTACTTGGCAATATCACCAGGTGACCAGGAGTAGCATGGAACCTTTTATTACATATGAGATCAATAAAATTACATGAAATTTAACAATAAAATACAAATGCTCTGTTCTCACCTCAGAACTAGTTTTGAGGTGAGAACCTTATTAAGCTTACAAATTAAGGAATTAGTACTTTTCTGATCATTATTATCATCCTCAGGAGTCTGCTGACCATTATTAACAATAGTCACTAAAATTTGACCATGGTAAAACCCTAAAACCTAATAAGACTAGAAACCCTAAGACCTAAGACCTAATTGATGAAATGAACTGAAAATAAGCATGAATCATTGACTGAAAAATATGAAAGGAGGTCAACATATATATGTCATGAGGGAAAAATCTGAAATGAACCCTACCATCAGTAGATCCATGACATAATGGAATGCAACTTATCAGATTGGGACTCCTAGTATGAAATGCAAAAGAGTAAATTTTGATCACTGATGGTAGTGTGAAGACACTGACACTAACATTGGCTCCAATGGGGATGGTAGCTCCGTGGAGGTGCCAAGAACCATAGATCTTTGGGAACAAGTAAACTAGTGCCTCATCCATTGGGCAATATGGGCAAGCTACTTCAAAAACTGAAACTCTCAAAACTCAAACTGACTCAAGACTCAAAGACTGAATTAAACACACAAACTGATACAAATCACCCAACTTTATAGCCTTCACGGGCCCCAAGCTGAAATGACGGTGTACCTTTGAACACTTGCAATGAAAAGGAAAATGGTATATACAATGATCACTTCATGATTTCAGAAATCACCTTAAAAGAATTATTGCTTCAGGAGCCTACCATTGACTGGTCCTCCTGAACAATCTTCTCCATCAATCTCTTTGAGCAGAAATGCATTTTTTCCTATGTATGCAGCAATCTTGTAGGGTCCCTTCCATAAGTTTTCACACTTACCATGCTTGCCTTCATATTCATTCCTAGCATCCCACCGCAACACTACATCCTCAAGCTAGAATTTATCTGCTTTTCTTTTCTGGTCATAGATCTTCTCCTGCAATCTGAAAGTGTTTTGGAAAACTTCCTCCCTTTTCTGCTGTAAATGGATCATCTAATTTATTCTTCGTTGAAATTCATCCTCCTCATTGCCTGACTCCTGTAAAAGTTTCACAACCAGAACTACAAGAGATGTCAGAAAGAATATGTCAATGCCATACACTAGTTCAAATGGAGACATACCTATGGACTTCTTTTGGCTCACCCTGTCAGCCCACAAGGCATTAACTAACTTTTTATGCCAGCTTTTCTTATTTGTTTCTAGCATCTTCTTGATGATGTTGACCAATGATTTATTAGATGATTCATCCAAACCATTACCCTACGGGTAATAGGCTATAGAATGACCCAAAGTAATCTTATACTTGCTGCAAAAATTGATCATCTTCTTGGACTTGAATGCAGCTGCATTGTATGTGATGATTTTACTAGGACAACCAAAACGAGATAAAATATTTTATTCCAAAAATTGAATGATTACCATATCTGTTGCCTGTCTAGTTGGGATTGCTTCAATCCACTTGGTAAAATAGATGTTTGTTGTTAGGATCCACTTGTGTTGCGCCGATGATGTTGGATGAATTTCCCCGATAAAATCGAGTCCCCACTGCTGAAAGGGTGCATTGACTTCAACCAGTTTTAGAGGAAGAGGCAGTGGGTAATTGTCCTTCAATGACACTTTGTTTAGATTTAAAAAATCAATACACAATTTGATCTCCCTGGTCTTCTTTCTCACAGGAACAAGATTTAAATCCAATCAGAAAATCTGATTGGGACAATTATACGAGCCTTGTATAATCTGTTCACTTCTTTTTCAATGGAAGGCAGCAACTTGGTATTGATTCTTCTCGGCTTCTGTCGGAACAGCTTTTGATTTGGCTTGATGGGAATAGTGTGTTGAATTATGTCTTTGTTATACACCTTTAGATCTGAATAATCCCAAGGAAACACATCAACAAATTTAGATAATAATATAACACATTTAGACTTTACCTTAGAAGACAATGTCTTCGACAATTTCACAACTTGGGCTTATCTGCTGTTCCAAGATTCACATCCTCAACACCTTTGTCTGTAGGCACCAAGCTTGGCTTTCTAGCCACATAATCTTGATTGAAAAGTTCTTCTAAAGGTATGAGACCTTTAGGGATAATGTTTTCCTTCAGCTGCAATATTTCCATTTGATTTACCTCAATTTCTGGTTCTTTGGTATCATAGTCCACATCTATGGAAGCATCCTTGTAGTTTCCTCCATTTTGCAAAAAGGTATTGATCTCCTTATCATCCCAAAACACATGCCAATACCTTAAATTGTCTGGAACATTAGGGCGATGTTTGACATGGATCACAAATTTGTTGTTGGAATTCATCAGAATCTTCAAATTACATGCAACAGTAGCAAGAGAATCTGCAATTACATTTTGAGCATGAGGTACTGCTGTTAAGGTATAATCTGGAAACATCCTTAAGATATCTAAAACTACATTTCGGTAGGCTCTCATCCTCAGGTGTTTGGCTTGATATTCACCCTTGACTTGCTTGATTATCAGCTTTGAATCTCCATAGACTGATATCCTTTTTGCATTTAGCTTTTTCAGAATTTTCAACCCTATAATCAATGCTTCATATTTGACTTCATTGTTAGAACAGTCAAATGCCAATTTATATGAACAAATTCTAACATTACTAGGGACTTTATTTGGCTGGAAAACAGGGCTGCAAATCCAAATCCCTATGCCGGCACCATCCTTACCCACGGCCCCATCAAAATCCATGCTCCATAGGCTTGCTTCTTCTTCTAAATGCTGAAATTATGTTTCATTCTCTGTCTTACTTTAACTGACCTCTTCAGTTTGCTGCTGCTCACTGTCTTTTTACTGCTAGCAGTATGTAGACTGATTAGAAGTACTAGCAATTTTTTGTCTTTCTTGATCAAGGACTGCTATGAAATTTTCTGAAATCTCTGGCACATCTTCTACTTCAACTAACTGACTATCAACATCATTCAAACCACTATCTGAATATAATACAAATGACTCTAAATCTGTATGTATAGCATTAATTGGATGATTAAGTGGTTTCTCCTTGCTTGTAATCATGTATTTCATTTTCTTCTCCCTGTATAGTTTTCTCAATTGGCCAAACACAGGAATAGTAGCATAGGAGAAATCTAGTTGTAAAGTCCCTTTAAGCTTTGCACCCCACGATCTGGAAAAAAGCATATCAAATCATGGTGGAATGTCCGCAACGACCACATCCATCAGAACATTCTTTGCTGGGATTTGGTCTAAAGATACCACAAAGTCTTTGATAAGACCAATACAATGGATTGTACTAGAATCAAAAGAATAGAGGTCATGATATTTTCGAATAATTTCAAGGCCCAATTTCTCCATAATTGCTTTTTGCATAAGATTATGGGAAGCTCCGGAATCAAACATGGCATTATGGAGGACATACTCGTGCAATCTAAGGCTTATATAAAATGGAGGAACTTCACTATCCTCAGACTGACCTTATAAGGTAGGGCCAAAAATGAGCTCAGGGTGATCATCTTCCACGTTAACCATATCAGAAAAAGGATCTATGTGCAAAATTTTAGACACTTGGTGCTTATAGCTGGTGTTCTTCATCAATTCAGTCAAAGGAATTGAAACTTTTAATTTATCAATCTCATTTTGTAAACTAAAAGCTGAAATTTTATCTACCTGTTTGATTGGAGGGTCCTTCTTTTTGACTTTTTCTTTTGCTACACTTTGCTGATTGTTCTTCTCATTTGCAACGCTATTTGTAGATGGTCCTTTGCTGGAAGTCAGATCAGCAAGATCCTTCCGTTTCTTCTGAATGTTTGAAGAGTCATTTTTGGATTGTGCTTCCTTTCTCTTTTGAACTGAACTGACTGGTACATCCATGCTTCTCAATGAGTATTGTTTCTACTATGCTGTCAATGCATTCATATTTCCTCACTAATAATCATCTGAATCATCCACCAAAACCACCTCATTGGCTAATATGTAATCTTCATCCTTTTGGGCATCTGGGACCTCCGAATATTCTTCATCCTCTGTGAGAAATATGGACAAACCATCAACAGTAAAGAAATTATTTGCTTCTACCACTGGATCACCATCATCTTCATCCTCTATTCCATGCACATAGTTTTGTTGCAAAGGAGTTCTGACCTGCTACTATTGTGACGACTGATCTTGTGCCTTTTTCTCCCTTTGTTTGATCCTGAATTGAGGTTATTGTTGTCCTTTGAAGTTGGGATTTCTGATCGTTGTTTCAGGCTTATCTGCAATTGTCAACCAATCGAACATCTTCTCAATTTTCCAGAGTATATTATCTGTCTTAACATCTGAGGAAGATGATTCTTCCTTTATGGTCACCTTCTTTTCAGTTTTCATCCTTGCTCTTTGGGCCAGCAGATTTTCCTCTAAACTCACCGCGTTCTTTTGCATATCTTCAAGTGTGGTAGGATCTCTTTCTCGCAACTGATATGCCATATCAACATCGAAGCCATCTAGAAATTTGATCAATGCTAGCCCCATTGATGGTTTAATATCAGTTGGAATAGCATTATAAACTGGATTGAACCTTACACAGTAATCTTGGACACTTTCACCTACATTCTTTTTTATATTTTCATACTCAAATAGAATTTGGAGAGGATTTTTCTTTACCTCCCATCGGTCCAGGAATTGTTTATGGAGAACCGGAAAAGTATTGATAGATGCCCCTGGTAATGCTCTGAACCACTTTCGAACCTTGCCTCCAAAACTATGCACAAATAATCTCATGGACACATTTTCTGCATCTACCTCATGAAGGTCAAAGAAGTCATTCATCCTATCAACATGTTGTTGCGCTGTGATACTTTGAGTGGCATCGAACAGAGGTATCTTGCTTTGGTAATAAGCGGGCATATCATCCAAATTCTGAGGCAAAATGAGAGGTGCATATCTAGCAGCCATGATTCAAGGCGGATTTGAAACTGGTCTTGGGGAAAGAGGAGGATTTATGACAACAAGAGCCGTTGATGTAGCAGAAGTGATGGGTGTTTGAGGGGTAATGATAGGTTGGTGAGGAAGTGAAGGTATAAATGGAGATGACGGATGATTCTCTGAAATATGGGGAAATGACAAAGAGGCAAAAGAAGTTGAAGCCAAATTAGTTAGTTCAGGAATTCAATCAGTAGTTAGGGATGACTGAGGAGAGTTTTGAAGGTTTTGGTTACTGAGCAATTTGGCTCATTCGATTTCAAGTTATTTGGCGAATTATCGGTCTGGGACTCTGTCCAGCAACTCATTATCAAATGTGGTTCTAAACAGGGAGGGACCAAAATATTCGTCAAAAGGAAGATCTTCAAGGAACAACCACTCCATATGCATGAATAAGATCTGAAAACCGGTCTTGGACTTAGTGAACTTTCTTGTTTGAGTATCCTCGGAATGAGATTAGGATTTTAAAATATGGGAGGAGGATCAGGATTGTGATTAGACCTGGTGTATCTTCTTGAAGCCAGTGTGTTCAAAATTCTCAAGATGTTTATATTACTTTACAACTTTCCACTTTTCAGCCTAATGAATTCTAAAATTATCATCCAAAAGTTCAAAATTTCTCAATAGTACTGGGGTGATTTTTCTTTCTTCCCCAGTATGGTCACCACTATGTTAGAGCCTAGATTGACCTCAGGCTCAAGGGAGGCAATCCTAGGATAACCACAAACCAATCTTAACCTAGTAGCTAGCCCTACCAGGTCAGGAGAGGGCTCTCTCCTTATCAATCTCAGTCGAGATGACTAGATCAAATATTGATTTTAGGCTAGGTATAGTAGCTCTAGGATTTTTGATTGATTTTGTTGGTTTTGTTGCTAGATCAAATGGAGCAGGTAGCTTTGGGTTCGGGAAATCAAGTCAGGAATGTAGGGTGTTCTATGGGGCGGGGTAGGTAGGTGTTTTGGCACTTGAAATTGAGTGAGATGGTAGGTCTCAGACTAGTGAGAAGCTGAGGAGGGCATTCAAAGATCAGGTATCCTTCTCAAACAGTATAAAACATAAAAAACTAAATGGTTTCCCAAGGCAAAGCACTGTAACCAATGTATTCTACCTATCTATCTTGATATCATTTATCTAGAAGAAATGAATTAGATTTTCGAACACATAACACATGAGAAAAACTAATAACAAAAGGAGAAACTATGAAAAAAAAATTTACCACAAGTATCCCATAAAAATAGCTGGAAATCCTGGTTTATTTCCTTGCCAAATTGCTGATAAAGGTGTACAATGTAGCTCAGATCATCCAAGAGAGTCCAACCTCTGGTAATGACAGAAAAACATACATAATATAGACATCAAATCACCTATGCTAGCCATCAGGGGTCGAATCCAAGAGATAAAGAACTGTTACAGCCATTTCCAAACAAGGAACAAGAATATAGGCAGTGGAACAACTTGCCTCTATAAGCATGGAAACTGATTCATTGACCCCCAAACCACCTCAAACTGATGAATATACCCTCTAAGATCATTTCACAATTACATTTACATACCATGGCATTAATTACAATCACAAATTCATCCATGAAGAGAGAAAAATTGAACTTGCAGTAAAAGTAGGCGAAAACTAGATTTTTTTAGCAAACTAGCTCTATGCGCAGTGCCACTGGCCAAGTGCGCAGTGCCGCTTCACAACCATTTTTGGAGGCCTTCCCCTTAGCCGAATTGAGCCCATGATAGCTCATTGGAAAGGTCTTCCTATCTACGTTTTGGAAAATCTTGAAATTTTTCATTTGGAGGTCAGTTCCCCCCTCAAAAGTGAATTCTCCCAAGACTGCTTCTGTGTGTCCAAAAAGCGGCAAAGAGGTCATTTTTTGGTAGTTTTTTGCCCTTTTGGTGACCTAGTTTTGCTCCAAAATTGTTGAGATTTTTTGGGTTTGATGCTCTCATCATGCTGAATCCAAATATATAAGAATTTCCTCCAAAAATTTCTCCAGGGAAAAGCGCAGTGCCGGTGGCGCTGCGCATCTAGGGCAATTTCTTGTTTTCAAAATTCCAAAATTTGAAAAAGACAAAAATTTATCAAAACTTGCCTAGATTTGGCACAAGGCACCACCATTAGTTGTTTGGATGGGCTAGTGAGGCTTCAGCCAATATTTTCAACTTATCTTGCTCCTTTTTTCTCCTTAAGGCCTTCCTTTGTTGTATGTTTCTCTCCCTGGAACTGTCACTAAGGGTGTCTTCTTCAAACTCATACTCACTGTCTCTTTCCATTGCTTTTTGTGGCTATGAACATTGCAAAGAGGTAAACTTGGATGATTTTAGGCAAATTGGGTGATTTGGAGTGATTTGGGGCTTGGATGCCAAGTGTGCAGCGCCTCACCCAGGTGTGCAGCGCCCGTGTATTTTTACACTGAGAATGACTGCTAGGTGCACAACACCGGCCTCTGGTGCGTAGTGCCAGTCTGAACTTGTCAAAAAATGCAGCGATTGCACACCTTTTCTCAATGACACTTCAAAATCACGTTCTTGGCTCTCCTTTAGCACCTTTGACTTCAACTTTAACAATGGAATGATCCAAAGAGATATGGCTTTATATGACTTTCATTTTTTAATATTTGATGGTGAAAACCCACTTTTGTAATGTCTATGTGTTTTTTGAAATACTCTTTTTTATTTTTATATTTGACATTTTGCTTTGATAGGTGGATTGATGCTCAAATTATTTGACTGTTGCAATGACATGTACTTGGCAATATCACCAAGTGACCAGGAGCATCATGGAACCTTTTGTTACATATGAGATCAATAAAATTACATGAAATTTAACAATAAAATACAAATTCTCTGATCTCACCTCAGAACTAGTTTTGAGGTGAGAACCTTATTAAGCTTACAAATTAAGGAATTAATACTTTTCTGATCATTATTATCATCCTTAGGAGTCTGCTAACCATTATTAACAATAGTCACTGAAAGTTGACCATGGTAAAACCCTAAAACCTAATGAGACTAAAAACCTTAAGACCTAAGACCTAATTAATGAAATGAACTGAAAATAAACATGAACCATTGACTTAAAAATATGAAAGGAGGTTAGTAGATATATTATATGAGGGAAAAAATTGAAATGAACCCTACCATCAGTAGATCCATGACCTAATGGAATGCAACTTATCAGAATGGGACTCCTAGTATGAAATGCAAAAGAGTAAATTTTGATCATTGATGGCAGTGTGAAGATACTGACACTAACACTGCGCACATAGCTATAGGGGTCTGTGCACTCAGCTACGAACTTCCACCATAGGCCTCTGCGCACTTAGATGTAAAGCCTCTACCTACGCTAAGACCTGAAAAACTTAGACTTCTCTATCGAGACTCCAAAACTTATCTACCAACTACTTAGAGATTACTTACCTAACTCCTTTTTATACAATCCCATGGTCCGCGGAACATGAGTGGATTTTTACAACTGAATTTTCACTTTACAAAATAAGGGCGGACAACCCTTATGACTCTTGATACCTTCGCACTCTGTGACAACAAAATTTAGATACTTTACAACTTTATTACAAAATTTGTCCTAGAACATGAGCTTTTAGCCCCAAAACTATCCTAATATTGGATTCGATGCGGAGCCTAAGTTTACGAAGATAGGAGGCTATTGGGATGACGATAGTCAATAAGGTGGCTGAACTGCATGGAAAATTTTAGGGGCTAATATTTACAAGTGGGCTAATTTTCCATGCTTTTTCCAAAACAAATATTCGCTAATTTCCATTTTTCCTAAAAAATGATTCGCCAAAATTTTATCGTACAAAACTTTTTTATCTTAAAAATAGCCAAATATTTATATAGAGACTATATAAAATTATTATACATTTGAATATTTTTACAAAAGTATCATCAATCATTTTACAAATTTCATATTCTGGACTGGTGATATTCGCCAAGGTTTCTAAAATTTAAGATAAAATTCTATCCTTAAAATTTTCCCTGCTGAACTGCTGCGCGAATACCAGGATCTATTCCCAACAAAGTTACAGATATGAAGGGTATTGTGGGAGATTTTGGCAAAATGAAAACTACTTTGAAACCTGATTGAATTCCGTCAAGTAGAGATGTTATCAGCTCAATCCGAAGTATAAAGAAAAGGTGCACAAAGAACTGGATAAAATGTTGGAGGTCGGAATTATTGAACTAGTAGAAGAATCTGATTGGGTGAGCCCAATGGTTGTATAGGAAAAGAAACAACAAGGTGAAATTAGAATATGCATAGATATGAGAAAGATGAATGATGCATGTGTGCATGATCCATTTCCCACACCTTTTATAGATGAATTTTTAGAGAATGTTGGCGGACAAGAGGCTTATTCATTCACTGATGGGTTCTCAGGGTACCATTAGATTAAGATCACACCGAAGGATCATAGCAAGACAACCTTGGCGACTGAAAGGGGATGCTTTCAGTATAAAGTAATGCCATTTGGGTTGAAGAATGTGCCCGTGATCTTCTCCAGGGTAGTAATCACGGCGTTCAAGGAGTGTATTCATAAATTCTTAAAGGTAAATTTTGATGACTGCACTGTGTTCGGATTGGTAAAGTGCCATGTTGCAAGTCTGTGCCTCATGCTGGATACATGTCGCAGATACCAGATTGCATTGAACTTGAAGAAATGTATATTCTATGTACCTTTTGGAATTTTTTTAGGTCATGTAGTATGTAAGTAAGGACTGATGGTGGACCCTGTGAAGATAGCGATGATTGTGAATTTAGAAGCTCCTAAGAATGTTAAGTAGATGTGCAGAACGCTGGTCCACATAGGTTGCTATAGGATTTTTATCAAATATTACGCCCAGATAATTGTGTCGATGGAGAAACTATTAAAGAAGGATGCAATGTTTTTTTGGGATGAGGAGTGTCAACAGAATCTTGATGTGTTGAAGGAAAAGATGGTGACTGTGCCCATCTTAGTATTTCCGGATTGGAAGAAAGAGTTCCATGTGCATGTGTATTGAGCTGGGAGCGGTATTGACCCAACTTGATGAAGGTGATATTGATCATCTAATAACCTTTGCAAGTAGGAAAATGTCAAAAGATGAAAAGAACTATTCCACTATAGAGCGTGAAGGGCTAGTGATGGTCTATGTGCTGCAAAAGTTTTGACATTATTTGTTGGGCGCACATTTCAAAATGTACACAGATCACTCCGCTCTAAAATATGACATCAACAAGCCTCTGTTGGGGGGGGAATCTATAGTTGGTTGTTGTTGTTCCAATAACATGACTTTGAAGTAATAGTGAAGCCTCAATGGTTGAATATAGGACCAGATTAGTTAAGTTGAATCGATACAGGTGAAGAACAAACTAATTTGGAAGAAGGATTGTCGGATGCACAACTCTTTGTTGTGCGCATTGCAGATGACCACTTTGCTAATATCATTTAGTTTTTGACCATGGGTACAACCTTAGAAGGCTATTCTACTCAACAAAAAAAGGAATTAGTGGTTTTCACAGCTAATTTTTTTGTTATAGTGGGACATTTGTATAATATGGGAACAAATGAAATATTGTGCTGATATGTTCCAGAGTTTGATCGCGCTAGTATCCTCAATGAAGCACATGGAGGAGTAGTAGGAGGAAACTATGCAGGTAGAGCGACTGGGCAGAATATTCTGCATGCAGCGTTATGGTGGCCGGTAGTGCATAAAGATTCTAAGGAATTTTGTGAAGCATGTGATTCTTGTCAAAGGACGGGAAAGCCTTCACGAAGAGATGAATTTCCCTTAAACACTCAAGTTTTGTTAAAATCATTTGAAAAATGGGAAATTGACTTTATAGGTCTGATACAACCACTGGGAAGGAAGATAGGTGTGTGGTACATCATTACTGCGACAAAGTAATTAACCACATGGGTAGAAGCGCAACCATTGAAGAACTGTATTGCTTCTATAACTATGAAATTTCTATTTGAATACATCCTAATGCGGTTTGGGTTCCCTAAGGTATTGATGAGTGATAGGGGTATGCATTTCTTGAATGAAACAATCAACGCGATGCTCAAATAATTCCAAGTTTACCACCAAAAGAGTATGCGCTATCATCCCCAAGCCAATGGTACAGTGGAAGCGTTCAATAATATTTTGGAGAATGCGTTGACAAAGGTTTTTAACATGAAGAGGAAAAATTAGGATGTACATATACGAGCAATCCTATCAGCCTATAGGATGACTCATAAGAAGATAACAGGAAAAACCCTATTTAGATTGGTCTATGGGATAGAAGAGGTCATGCCGATGGAGTATATTGTGCCAAGTCCGTGGACTATAACATTCACTGAGATGGCTGATCACGAGACCATGGAGGAGCATCTTGCAAAGTTACTAGAGCTTAAAGAAGACTGATTTCTAGTTGTATTTGATCAATAGGTGAAAAAGGAACATGAGAAGACCTGACATGATAGGCATATTAAGTTGTGCACTCTCAAGGTGAACAATTTAGTTCTACTCTATGGGAGTAAGTTCACAAAGTTTCTGGGAAAATTATAAATGCACTAGTTAGGCTAGTATGTTGTTAAGGAAATTATAGATGGTGACGCAATCCGACTCACAAAGCTGAATGGAAAATTGTTCCTTGGAAGGGTGAATGGAAGTCGGTTGGAGTTGTATACAGGGGATGTTTCCCCTGTGCAAAGACTACCTGGTAGCAAGACAGTATTAGCGCTCAATGTAGCTGTAAGGGAGAGTGGGACTATAAACTACACTACCCAAAGAAGAGGAAAACACAGTAAGGGGGCTGCATGAGGAAAGCAAGTAGCGTGCCAGGAGGAGGTGCGCCAAGGGGGAAGATGGGTCCAAAAGTAGCTATTGAAGTCACTGTTCATGATTAGATAGCGAAAATACCATTAGGAGGAGCAGGTAGGTGACATTTATGGTGAAAATATTTGGAGATATTCCACCAAAGATACATTTATGATAAGAAAATGGAGGGAACTGTTGGATTTGAATTCAAAATCACCTATAAATCTGGCATGTTGGTCTGCCATAATATAGTTTGCCTTCTACAAATTGCGTATGAGCCCTCTTTTTTTTTTCTCTATGAATCAGAAGGTTTGGGAGGATTTAGTTGCAAGCCCAACATTTGCGAGACTACCTAAGTGGAATTAGAAGATTATCCATGAAGAGATGTCTGCCGAACCTGCAAGTTTTGAAGCCGTTGTCTCTCAAGCGGAAGCCCCTGAATATGCATCAATTGAAGCTACTCCATTTGTGCCTACGACATTGCGCTTGGCTAGGCTGAAGAAATCTACTACTAAGGAGAAGCAGAAGAAACCACAACCTGTACTGGTGAGGTAGTCACCAAGGAAGAACCCCACGGAGGTTTGGCAGAAAGGGAGGATGGACAAGGCAAAGTAGCTGTATGAACCCGTGGATTTAGATGTAGAAGAACTCCGCGATGGAGTTGAGGAATTGGATGCTGACAAGGGTGAGCCTATCACTAGGCTCCTAGTGTATATCCCTTTACAAAAAGGGAAAGTGAAGGTACCCAAGGACCTGAATTCGGGAAAGTTCATGAACTCTATGCTACTACTACCGAAAGACGTATTTGAAGGCGTGCTCTTAGCTCGTATCCCTATGTTAAAACTAGAGGATTGGGATCTCTCCAATCATGAGAAATTTCCACATTTGGCAACTAATAAATACATGAACAAGATTTACTATGAAGAGACTGGGGTCACTAAGCTGGCGCCAATGAAATGCGTAAAAGGGGTTGAGCAGGCTGGATTGCTACATATGTTGTGTGTGCCACACTTTCACAAGTCGATTATTAATATTATCTTTGTGTGCTAATTGCTCACACTACTGCATGATCGGTGTTTGTGGTTCAGCAAACCCATCCCCATAACAGACATGATGATCCACAAAATTACAAAATTGCCTTATAAAGGGGTAGATCCAGCCAAGGTATTTTGAGGTAAAGGAAAGGAGAAGGAACTTGTAGACAAAATAAAAAATGAGTTTGGTTTGGTCAAGAAGTCACGCGGATACTCTATCCGCTCTATCACATACCAAGGAGTGCAGTTTGTCGCTTAGATTTTGGCTAGGAAGGTCATGATAAAATGTTGCGCAGATGAGGTTCTGGTGCCAGTAATTTCATTGGTTGCACAATGCATAAAGGGGATGAAGTACAATTGGGTGTAGTACCTCTGCAAGGAATTCTTAGCAAATTTATGCGAAGCGCAAGATGAAACAAAGTCATTTCACTATGGTTGGCTCTTGTTGTTGATTGTACTCGTTGCATGGTGACTACCGAAGGATAGTTAGTTCCCTCTGTAGGATGATGATTTGTTGGAGGCAGTGAAGTTCACTTCGCTATCGGTGATGAAGGATCCAGAGAGGATCATAAGGTCAAAAGTCTTTCAGATATTGGTCAATATGGACCTCACAGTGATCAGTCAGAGGCCAAGGTTGTCCCCAACCTTGTTTGAGCAATTGCGGTCCTTTATGGAATTTAAGGCCGATTTCCATAATGTATCAATCCGCACGAGGTGGTACCCTAAGAGGGTGTGGCACAAATTTCCATACCTAATTAGGGAGGCTGATGTATAGGAGATTGTGGGCACATGGCTAATAGAGTGGCAAAAACCAACCGATCTTGGCATAGGTACCAAGAAAGGCGGAGAAATATCTTCCATGCAGATGACAACTACGCAAAAATGGAAAGAAGTAGCACAAGCAACATCGCGGGAGTTGGTTGATGAGAAGAAGAAAGAAGCTGCCACTAAAGAAGTTGCTACTAAGGAAGTTGTCGATAAAGAGCACGCTGCAAAAGAGGCCACAGTAGAAGTTGAAGCATCAACTTCCCAGCATACTGAAGAGCAGGAATAGTCTGAGCAGGAAGGAGGTGGAGGTGACAAGCAAAGAACTCCCTTCAAATTACAGAAGTGGACCAAGGAGATGACTTCATGACCCCAAAAGAAGAAAAAATCAGACAAAAATGTAAAGTGGATCCAATGGTCCTCACTGAGGGGGACTTGGATGAGATCGGGGATAAGGTCTACAACACAATGAATGAGTTGTGCAATAAATTTGAGTAGTAGTGCATGAAAATGTTGGGGAGCACCCAGAAGGATCTGTGCGAGTTGTAGATTCAAACATGCAGAATTCTGGTGAGTGTGGGACAAGAAAGTGAGGTTCAAGCGAGCCTACAGTAAGCGAGTGAGAACGTATTGGAAATAGAATTGACTCTGGACCTCAGAGTGATTCTCTTGCCGAAAGGGAAATTACGTGCAGATTCAGATGAAGATAACGCTCATCTCAGCAAGATAAAAGGTGCGGGTATGAATTTAGCCACGCTTCCCCTTTAGACCCTCCACCCGCTTCATCAGGGGGTCTCAATGTTGGCATTATGATATAGGTGTTGTCCTTGATGGCAACTCGCTCAGAGGTATGATACAGGTGTTGTCCTTGGTGGCAACTCAATCAGAGGATAGATCTTAGTACAGCAGGCCAAGAGAAAGATATACGCAGGTTAAATTTGATGAAAGTGTGTATACACGCGGGTGAGAAGAAAAAAATGCACGTATACATACACACATAGGATCAGAGAAGGAAAGGCGCGTACATGTTGGAAAATCAAGTTTTGGTCCGTGGTATTTGATCCATGGTATTTTAGTATTGGTCCGTGGTATTTGATCCAAAGTGTTGACCCCAGGTACTGGGTCCAAGGTATTGGTTCAACATGGTTTTGGACCATGGTATTGAGAGAAGCCTAAACCTATATCAAGAGAAGATCATTAGGCCAAGTGATGAATATCTGATGAAGTGTGAGAACTAGGATGCTGGTTATGGGTTTGTGATGTTGTGCTTGATCTGAATCAAGGATGCCCCTATGCTGTTGATGATGTATGATGGATCGGGATCATAAGGCTTGGAATGTATTATCATTATGTGGTTTGATCATGGATAGAATAGATTTTAATTATTGAAGCATGTTTTATTGTATGAATGTTATGATCTGGGTATGACTGATGTCTGGAATAGCTGCAAAGTTATGAGTAAGTATTTTAAGATTTGTACGCGAGTTGGATTTGGTAAAGGCACATATGTACGCTGGTTTGATTCTTCATAGTAGCGTATACATAATGAGATATGATATTTGAAGTTGCAGTTGGATCTGGTTATTGTCGCAGAGTTCTGTTGTCTGTTCTGTGTTCTAGTTTCAGTGGTTTAGTATTGGGTGATTCAGAGATTGATGATGTAGGTATAAGTTGATGATTGTATTGCAGTGGTGATTGTTTTGTATTTATGGATCCAGTATGAAAATGTATGAAACGTGATCCCTGGAAGATCGTAGAGTTCAGTAGGTTGGCACCTATGTACTGGTAAACATATCGGCCAGTACAAGAGCTAGGGGGTTGTAGCTCCCTTCCAGGAGCAGCTAGAAAACGAGTGAAGGTTGGAGCCTTTAGTAGGCCGATGCCTATGTACTAGTAAATGGATCAACTAGTACAAGAGCTAAGAAGATTGTAGCCTTTTGTAGGTAGAAGCTTGCGTAATGGTATAAGACTGCACCAGTACTATTAGAAAAACAAGTTTCTTATTAAAAGAAGATAGAGACGAATTGCAACAGATGGTTTTCACCCACATTGGGTTTCCACCTTAT
This sequence comes from Pinus tabuliformis, assembly GCA_031772625.1. Lineage (NCBI taxonomy): Eukaryota > Viridiplantae > Streptophyta > Pinopsida > Pinales > Pinaceae > Pinus > Pinus tabuliformis. The sequence continues at coordinate 1,254,055,486 of CM062819.1, forward strand.
ATCATGGTGTTCATGTGTGCTCCTGATGTGTGATGATCTGTTTTGTTTTACTGCACATGTTTACTATTAATATGGTTAATAATGTTCTGATGCACTCATTAAGGATCAACTAACTAAATCATAAGTTTACTTGATATACGCTTGTTGCATTACACACAGTTGCGTATACATGCATTTTGTCTTAACTGAAGTAGCGTATATGAATCTTAATATGGAAATGAAAAAGTTATATTGATTTAATAATACTGATTCACCCCCCCCCCCCCCCCCCCCCCCCCTCAGTATTATTTCCAACAATTGGGATCAGAGCAGGTCCTTTGGTAGAAGCTTGATCACTTGAAGGAGATATGTAGAACAATGGGAAAGAAATCATGTCAAAAGAAGAAGACATCTCAAAGGAACAATGACAGCCTACCATTGAGTGGAAGAAAGTATTCAGATCCTGAATCACTTCAAATTGAAGATGAACAAGCAAATGAAGCATCAGATAAAATCACAGGTCAACAAGAGCTACTTAACAAAAGGGAGACTGCACTCAAAGAAGAAATTATCTGTTTAAAAGCTCAGCTGGAATGGGCCTTCAGAGTTCGTCAAACGCTGCAGGAGCTGAATGAAGAACAAGAAAAAGAGATTTCATACTAAGGCAACAAGTGGAAGAAGGAAGAAATTCTGAAGATATTTTGAAGAAGCAATGTCTGGAAAAGGAAGAACAACATCAGGTTGAGGTAAATATCTTTAAAGGTAAATTAGAAGAAAAGGATAAACTATTATGATTTCAAGATAGTACTAAGATTTTGGATGATATTCTTGGTAGTCAAAGGTCCCCTGCTATCAAAACTAGTCTTGGTTTTTATGAATCTGTTGAAGGTGAATCTAGATCACAAGGTGAGGCAAGGAACTCTAATGAGAAATATAAAATGCTCAATAAGAAGATGAGAGGACAACCCCATCAACAGCCAAGGAAAGAAATTTCTCCAAACTATGGAAGTGATAGACGATTATATCCCCCGATGAACAATGTTGAATGTTATGTATGTCATAATCTCGGACATGTTGTAGCCAGATGTAGAAGTAGAATGGTTCAAGTCCATCACATAGAAAGATCATCACGTTCCAGGTACTGCAATGGATATTGTTTTGCTTGCAATATGTTTGGTCACAAAGCCATTGACTGCTATAGGAGGAATATGAAACATGTAAGATGTTATGCATGTAACAAGCTTGGAAATATAGAAAAGGAATGCAGGATAAGATTTTGGGCACCATACCAAAAGGAGAAAACATCATCACAGTTGAAGATATGGAAGAAAAAGGAAGTACAACAAGAAAGATGTGGGATGGCAGAGTACATAGACATGACAGACTCAGAGGAAGCTGAAAGTGTGGAAAATCAGTGTTCTAAATCTCATATGCAGGTTTCATGAAGACAAGTCACGTATATATGTGAGTTAGATCCTGTAGAGTCACGTATATGATGTTCTGAAGAAAAGCAGTGGTACAGAAATCTGATATTGTTCAATCACTGTTTGATGATGGCATGGCACAGTTTCAGGGGGAGCATATAATTCAAATAAAGCATTGTTGGCATTATAGTTAGAAGTCCTTGGTGATGATGCTTATGTGACTAAATGATACATTTTGTTGGTCGGTCAAAAGGATGGTATTGCAGGTTACAGGGCTGGATGCTGATGATGCAGATCATATATGGTGTATGATAGTTGTTGAAGACTATCATGGTTTTGATTAGACTGCTGGTCTTTGATTTGTAACCCAACTATGCATGGGATGGATGATGTAATGTTTCTTAGTTTCAAGACATGTATAAACTTTTGGTATATCCCCACTTGGTTGGGTGGATGAGTCAAAATGGTGTATCTCCACGTGTTTGGGAGATTGATGTATGTATGAGTCTTTAGGAAGGTCATTGGCAATGTATGTATAGAGTCATTTTATGCTTTTGTAGACCTTGCATGTGCTTAAGAGGAGCATGGACGGATTGGTACATCTTGGCATGTACAAAGGGGGAGCTCAATCAGAGATCTCAGTAGGTACTCAGGGGGAGTATGGACAACAGAATGCATATCAAGAAAGAGAATATCTTGGTCCACTCTTTGCCCTTGATGTCAAAGGGGGAGAGTGACTTGGTGTGGTGGTTGCCATCAAGTCCAAAGGGGGATATTGTTGGCATTATGATATAGGTGTTGTCCTTGATGGCAACTCGCTCAGAGGTATGATACAGGTGTTGTCCTTGGTGGCAACTCAATTAGAGGACAGATCGTAGTATAGCAGGTCAAGAGAAAGATATACGTAGGTTAACTTTGATGAAATTGCGTATACACATGGGTGAGAAGAAAAAAATGTGCGTATACCTACACACGCAGGGTCACAGAAGGAAAGGCGTGTACATGTTGGAAAACCATGTTTTGGTCTACGGTATTTGATCCATGGTATTTTGGTATTGGTCCGTGGTATTTGGTCCGAAGTGTTAACCTCAGGTATTGGGTCCAAGGTATTGGTTCAACATGGTTATGGACCATGGTATTGAGAGAAGCCTAAACCTATATAAAGAGAAGATCATTAGGCCAAGTGATGAATATATGATGAAGTGTGAGAACTAGGATGCTGGTTATGGGTTTGTGATGTTGTGCTTGATTTGAATCAAGGATGAACCTATGCTGTTGATGATGGATGATGGATTGGGATCATAAGGCTTGGAATGTATTATCATTATGTGGTTTGATCATGGATAGACTAGATCTGAATTATTGACGCATGTTTTATGGTATGAATGTTATGATCTAGGTATGACTGATGTCTAGAAAAACTACAAAGTTATGAGTAAGTATTTGCAGATTTGTACGTGGGTTGGCTTTGGTAAAAGCACGCATGTACATTGGGTTGATTCTTCATAGTAGCGTATATATTATGAGATATGATATTTGAAGTTGCAGTTCGATCTGGTTATTGTTGCAGAGTTCTGTTGTCTATTCTATGTTCTGGTTTCAGTGGTTCAGTATTGGGTGATTCAGAGATTGATGATGCAGGTATAAGTTGATGATTGTATTGTAGTGGTGATTGTTTTGTGTTTATGGATCCAGTATGAAAATGTATAAAATGTGGTCCCTGGAAGATCGTAGAGTTCAGTAGGCCGGTGCCTACGTATTGGTAAACATATCGGCCAGCACAAGAGCCAGTGGGTTGTAGCTCCCTTCTAGGAGCAGCTGGAAAACGAGTGAAGGTTGGAGCCTTTAGTAGTCCGATGCCTACGTACTAGTAAATGGATCGGCTAGTACAAGAGCTAAGAAGGTTGTAGCCTTCTGCAGGTAGAAGCCTGCGTACTGGTATAAGACTGCACCAGTACTATTGTAAAAAGAAGTTTCTTACTAAAAGAAGATAGAGACGAATTGCAGCAGGTGGTTTTCACCCACATTGGGTTTCCACCTTATATCATGGTGTTCATGTGTGCTCCTTATGTGTGATGATGTGTTCTGTTTTACTGCACTTATTTACTGTTAGTATGGTTAATAATGTTCTGATGCGCTCATGAAGGATCAACTAACTAAATCATAAGTTTACTTGATATACGCTTATTGCATTACACATAGTTGCGTATACACGTGGTTTGTCTTAACTGAAGTAGCGTATATGAATCCTAATATGGAAATGAAAAAGTTATATTGATTTAATAATACTGACTCACCCCCCCCCCCAGAATTATTTCCAACAATTGGGATGAGAGCAGGTCCTTTGGTAGAAGCTTGATCGCTTGAAGGAGATCCGTAGAACAATGGGAAAGAAAGCACGTCAAAAGAAGAAGAAAACTCAAAGGAACAATGACAGCCTACCGTTGAGTGGAAGAAAGTATTCAGATCCTGAATCACCTCAAATTGAAGATGAACAAGCAAATGAAGCATCAGATAAAATCACAGGTCAACAAGAGCTACTTAGCAAAAGGGAGAGTGCACTCAAAGAAGAAATTATCAGTTTAAAAGCTCAGTTGGAATGTGCCTTTAGAGTTCATCAAATGTTGCAGGAGCTGAATGAAGAACAAGAAAAAGAGATTTTCATACTAAGGTAACAAGTGGAAGAAGGAAGAAATTCTGAAGAAATTTTGAAGAAGCAATGTCTAGAAAAGGAAGAACAACATCAGGTTGAGGTAAATATCTTGAAAGGTAAATTAGAAGAAAAATATAAACTATTATGATTTCAAGATAGTACTAAGAATTTGGATGATATTCTTGGTAGTCAAATGTCCCCTGCTATCAAAACTGGTCTTGGTTTTTATGAATCTATTGAAGGTGAATCTAGCTCACAAGGTGAGGAAAGGAACTCTAATGAGAAATCTGAAATGCTCAACAAGAAGATGAGAGGACAGTCCCATCAACAGCCAAGGAAAGAAATTTCTCCGAACTATGGAAGTGATAGAGGATTATTTCCCCTGATGAACAATGTTGAATGTTATGTATCTCATAATCTTGGAAATGTTGCAAATAGATGCAGAAGTAGAATGGTTCAAGTCCATCACACAGAAAGATCATCACGTTCTAGGTACTTCAAGGGATATTGTTTTTCTTGCAATATGTTTGGTCATAAAGCCATTGACCGTTATAGGAGGAATATAAAACATGTAAGATGTTATGCATGTAACAAACTTGGACATATAGCAAAGGAATGCAGGAGAAAATTTTGGGCACCATACCAAAAGGAGAAAACATCATCACAGTTGAAGATATGGAAGAAAAAGGAATTACGGCCAGAAAGATATGGGATAGTAGAGTACACAGACATGACAGACTCAGAGGAAGCTGAAAGTGTGGAACATCAGTTTTCTAAATCTCATACGCAGGTTTCATGAAGACAAGTCGCGTATATACGTGAGTTAGATCCTGCCGAGTCGCGTATATGATGTTCTAAAGAAAAGCAGTGGTATAGAAATCTGATATCGTTCATTCATTGTTTGATGATGGCATGGCACAGGTTTAGGGGGAGCATATACTTCAGATAATGCATTGTTGGCATTATAGTTAGAAGTCCTTGGTGATGATTCTTATGTGACTAAATGATACATTTTTCTGGTCAGTCAAAAGAATGGTATTGCAGGTTACAGGATTGGATGCTGATGATGTAGATCATATATGGTGTATCATGATAGTTGCTGAAGACTATCATGGTCTTGATTAGACTGCTGGTCTTTGATTTGTAACCCAAATATGCATGGGATGGATGATGTAATGTTTCTTAGTTTCAAGTCATGTATAAACTTTTGGTATATCCCCACTTGGTTGGGTGGATGAGTCAAAATGGTGTATCCCCACGTGTTTGGGAGATTGATGTATGTATGAGTCTTTAGGAAGGTCATTGGAAATGTATGTATAGAGTCATGTTATGCTTTTGCAGACCTTGCATGTGCTTAGGGGGAGCATGGACAGATTGGTACATCTTGGCATGTACAAAGGGGGAACTCAATCAGAGATCTCAGCAGGTACTCAGGGGGAGTATGGACAGCAGAATGCATATCAAGAAAGAGAATATCTTGGTCCACCCTTTGCCCTTGATGTCAAAGGGGGAGAGTGACTTGGTGTGGTGGTTGCCATCAAGTCCAAAGGGGGAGATTTTTGGCATTATGATACAGGCGTTGTCCTTGATGGCAACTCGCTCAGAGGTATGATACAGGTGTTGTCCTTGGTGGCAACTCAATCAGAGGACAGATCTCAGTACAGTAGGTCAAGAGAAATATATACGCAGGTTAACTTTGATGAAAGTGTGTATACACGCAGGGGAGATGAAAAAAATGCGCATATACGTACACATGCAGGGTCAGAGAAGGAAAGGCGCGTACATGTTGGAAAACCAAGTTTTGGTCCGTGGTATTTGATCCATGGTATTTTGGTATTGGTCCGTGGTATTTGGTCCGAAGTGTTTACCCCAGGTATTGGGTCCAAGGTATTGGTTCAACATGGTTTTGGACCATGGTATTGAGAGAAGCCTAAACCTATATAAAGAGAAGATCATTAGGCCAAGTGATGAATATCTGATGAAGTGTGAGAACTAGGATGCTGGTTATGGGTTTGTGATGTTGTGCTTGATCTGAATCAAGGATGCACCTATGCTATTGATGCTGGGTGATGGATCGGGATCATAAGGCTTGGAATGTATTATCGTTATGTGGTTTGATCATGGATAGACTAGATCTGAATTATTGATGCATGTTTTATGGTATGAATGTTATGATCTAGGTATGACTGATCTCTGGAACAGCTGCAAAGTTATGAGTAAGTATTTGCATATCTGTACACGGGTTGGCTATGGTAAAAGCATGTATGTACGCTGGTTTGATTCTTCATAGTAGCGTATACATTATGAGATATGATATTTGAACTTGCAGTTGGATCTGGTTATTGTTGTAGAGTTCTATTGTCTGTTCTGTGTTCTGGTTTCAGTGGTTCGGTATTGGGTGATTCAGAGATTGATGATGCAGGTATAAGTTGATGATTGTATTGTTGTGGTGATTGTTTTGTATTTATGGATCCAATATGAAAATATATGAAACATGGTCCCTGGAAGATCGTAGAGTTTAGTAGGCCGGTGCCTATGTACTAGTAAACATATCGGCTAGTACAAGAGCCAGGGGGTTGTAGCTCCCTTCCAGGAGCAGCTGGAAAATGAGTGAAGGTTGGAGCCTTCAGTAGGCCGATGCCTACGTACTAGTAAATGGATCGGCTAGTACAAGAGCTAAGAAGGTTGTAGCCTTCTGCAGGTAGAAGCCTGCGTACTGGTATAAGACTGCACCAGTACTATTGTAAAAAGAAGTTTCTTATTAAAAGAAGATAGAGACGAATTGTAGCAGGTGGTTTTCACCCACATTGGGGTTCCACTTTATATCATGGTGTTCATGTGTGCTCCTTATGTGTGATGATGTGTTTTGTTTTACTGCACCTTTTTACTGTTAATATGGTTAATAATGTTCTGATGTAATCATTAAGGATCAACTAATTGAATCATAAGTTTACTTGATATACGCTTGTTGCATTACACACAATTGCGTATACATGTGGTTTTTCTTAACTGAAGTAGCATATATGAATCTTAATATGGAAATGAAAAAGTTATGTTGATTTAATAATACTGATTCACACCCCCCTCTCAGTATTATTTCCAACACTCAGATGAGCTTCGAATCAGAGTGTAGTGCACACTATCGGTAATTAGCAAATTCAAAATGAACAATGAGAAAATCTTCGTCAAAAAGGATCAGGATCTTAAGGAAAAAGAAGAGCTAGCAGCATGAAGCCAGAGCCAAGAATCCACAATTGCACAAGCGTGTAATTCAATACCAAAACTACACATTCCAGAGGATGTGGCAGCTTTAGCAAAGATTCAGAAATTGGCCGCTGTAGTGCAATAGTCTAAGGATGAGGTAGGATGAGTTACATTTTATTTTCAGTTGAAGATATCGGAACTGCAATTGAAACTACAGCTGACTACTCCGCCAGAGATTAGGGAGCAGTGTGGCGTAGCCATCAGAGAACACATGACTACTTTGGAGAATCCAGTATTGGGCTACAATGGTCTTTTTGAAAACGCAATGGAGATATGGACAAAATTGCAAGAGGACTCAAACCTGCATCGAATGTGTACAGAGATCAAAGAGCCATAGTAGCAGGTTGATGAGATCAAGGTGACTGCACACACTTTGGTGCTAGTCCAGTGCTTCGCATGCTTGCAAGAAATGAAGCTGCTGCAGGCACAGGTTGAGGAGCTGTAGAACAAATAAGAAGTTTTGAAGGCTCAGATTTAACCATGGATAGAAGAAGTAGGCCAGATTACTCTGGCCATCCAGAAAAACCTTAATAGTTTCCATCATATAGAAACGACCATGCGCGTCATGATGGAGGGTCCAACTATAGAGAAGCTGGATGAAGAAGTGCAACAAGCTATAGTATAGAGCACAACAAACCTTGAAGTATTGAAGCTGGAGTTCAGTGTCCTCCACACTAAAGTAGAGAAGCCAATTGAGTGACTTGAGGTTGAGTCACCATATTTGTGTTGGGGGCTTGTTGGGATTGGGTGCCTGGGGTCAATTTTTGTCAGTAAAGTCAATTTCTATAATATTTTTGTTAAATAATGTAAAGTCTTCACGAAATGTGGAAGCGGAGCGCGAAGCTAAGCAAGAGTCAAAGGGGAATTAGTCCCTTATGTGGGTAGGTGATAGGATGGTTTTGAGACACACCCATGGTCTGTGACCATGGTATTGTAATGAAAAGGCTATATATATTTGAGTCATAACAAGTCTAAGGGGACAAATTTTGATAGAGAATAAATTGTAAAGGAAAGGTGATAAGGCAGAAAAAGTTTGTTTCCTGTACTTAGGTGAAATTGGAAGGCTCCTACATCTGAGTGCGTGGATATCTTCGTAATTCCACAAGCTAAGTGCACGGGCCCCTACGTTTTAGTGCATATGGAGGATAATTCTGTATCTAAATGTTTACATCTTAATTGTCAGGCGGAAAGAGTCGATTGTGCCGACACAACCAACCTCCCTAGGAGCCTAAGACTCTCTAGTGACAAACAAGACAAACGAGAGCAATCCTTCTCTAAACATGCATTTACTATATGGGAAATCAAGTGTTTAGATCCTACCTGTAATCCAACGCTGTTGTAGCAGTCCAGCTCCGCTGATCCGGATGAGCTCCTCCTTCACTTTGAAACCTGCATACACTAACAATCAAACGATTAAATAGCACTTGATAATCTCATAAAATAAAACATATTTAACACATAGACCAAGGAGTACATGAAACAACTCATAAATAACAAGTTATTGAGAAGAATGGACTCATTTGCATTAATAGGTAACAAAATGAACAAATACAACCTGAGCCTTGGTGTTGTGCAAGTCCCTCCCAGGGTCCATCAAGAGTTCTCCTTTACTTTGACAAAGCTCACCCACTTCCAAATAGAACAAGCAAAGATGGCAATCTCTCCTCACAAGCTTCTAAATGGGAGTCCTAATTCCTGCAACATTTACCCTTAGAAATGTATAGCTTTCAACCTCCTCTCCTTCTGGCCCAATGCCTGTACTTATAGTGCTCAAGAGGAAGTTAATCAGGTCCACCATCAATGGGATAATCCCCTCTTTGGATGGGATAGCTCCCCTATTGATGGGATAAGTTCCTCTTTGGTAGGAGTGCATGAACCATCTAGAGGCACTCAATACACGTCGAACAACCTTCTAGAATGCTCTAGAAATGACCACAAGTGACTTTTTAAAGATGAAACTTGCACATTTTAACCTTTTCAGGGGGACGCACCTGCACCTTTACATACAGAGCGTCCAAAGATGCAGTTTTTGTGAACATTGGGTGCGTCCCCGCAGGTAATGTTGAGAGAACCTGCGTCCCCAGAGATAAATACATTTAGAAAGACTTTCTCTCTTTTTTGGAGTTTGACATGGAAAGCAGAGGCATAAGACTTGCCTAAGAGGGTAGCATGATTGTTGATAGAGTCATCCTAACTGTAAATGGTCATGGTGACATTTTTTAGTGTAACAGATTGCCCCCTAAAGTGCGAAGCCTGAAATAGATTAGGGTTTTGTATTATCTAGGAAGGGTGAAGCGCTTTATCATTTCAAGGATTATCTCGTGGAGAGCATGGTCAGAACCTGTAATTTTCAACACAAAATACATGTATAAGATTATATCATCACTGAGGTAGGCATTCCCATACTCAGATTAAAACTTTAACTAACAGACTAACTACTCTGATACAGGAATGATCTTGCAATACATCATAATCATAGACTTTTGTAGACACAGTATGGGCGCAGCCATCTGTTTGTGATTAGTCTACTTAGATAATGAATACAAAACTCCTTGCAGCCTGGATGGTAGAAACTAAATCCAGGGTCTTCATTTCTACTTCTCGAATTGGTACGATTCTAGCCATGCGAATAAATGAGTTGATGTCGAACATGGTAGAAACCACTTGATTACCAGTCGATGATGTAAACTGTTAACAAGTGTGAGAGAGACCACCAGTAATGTCAATGGTTCTCAAAGTACCCAGTACAATCCATGAGATGTGAATGAATGAGTTGATGTCGAACATTTCATGGAATCCTTTGATCGAAAGTCAATGATGTAAACTGACGTCAAAGGCGAGAAACCTGCCATTGATGCATGCAGACTTCAAGGTACTGACGATCTCTAAGTCATTTCTCTAGATAATGTGCTGATGTCGATAGAAAGCGACTCGTTGCAGGCAAGCCTGCAACACAAAATCATTGTTCAAGTTGAAGAAATGTTGCTGTAAGGACTGACTCAGGGATGGTCAAACGGATGACAAGTATTTTGCAGATGAAAGTTTTACTTGCAGACCTCTTGAACACATAACGACACGACAGATGGCTTGGTGATGAATAATTCAAAGTTAATCCCCGGAACCCGGTTAAAGACTTTCAAAGTGGTTTGATCAATTGTGAGGTAAGGATTTCCAACCCAGGTGAATGAAAAAGTGTCGTGTTCAAGAGTGGTAATAAAGTTTCTTCTGAGACAAAAGGTAACAAATAGGCTCATTCTTCTCTCTTTTCCCCCACCATTTCTGGCAAGTACCTCTTTATTTTTAACAAGCTTGAGGAGGATAACATATGCTTGATTATAAGCTCATCCTTCGGATGAGTCCAACCTAGTTTTGATTCGAACCCTAGGAAGGAGTGGTTCGTTCCTGTTTGTAATTGAACAGGTCCTTTACTGTGAAATGTTTAACGAGCCCAGTATAGGAGAAACTCGGCGTTTTTCAATTTTAGAGAGTTTGAAAAACTTAAGAAGACTCCAAGTTGAACTTTTTCGTAGATTTGTGTCCCTCAAGCCCGAAAAAGTATAAAATAATACCTGGGGGAACCGCTTGATCTTGCGACCAAGGAGTACTTTCATAATTAGTGCCACTGACCTGAAAAGTAAAAAGCGATCAAGGACACGTCGTTTTATTTCCTTATCGAGTTTGAAACGACAAAAACCCGACAATCTTTTCCTGATTTTACGGTCAGAAAAGAGCTATAAGGGGACCGTCTTTTAATTCCGTTTTAACGAGTGTAAAAGAAACGCTCGGCAATCTTTTCATTTTTTAGGAGTCAGAAAAGGGCTTAAAAGATGACTCTGATATTTTGGTTCGTGAAAAATGACAATTTTCCCTCTAAGTCCCTTTGTCCTGCACAAAAGCAACACATTACTCATACCTGTTTAAGATAGGCAAAAATACATCGAAAAACATCTTTCCGTGGTGAAAAATGAACAAATTCATCCAAAAAACCTATAAAAAGACTTTTTACCATGTCATTTTTACCATTTCACTGTTGAGGTTGAAAAAAGGGCTTTTGTCAAGAAACTTCCCGTGGTTGCTGCGGAAAATCCGACCGTCAGAATCGAACGCCGTCTCTTCCAGGTATTTTACAACATCCTACTCTTCAATTTCATCCAATTAAAATTGTATTTTAGGTTTTAGTTTTGATTTTTGGGGGGTTTTAGGTTTCAAAATGCGCTCTGCGGTGGACGCAGGTGCCCTTCGGGTGACCTGCGTCCCCCGACTTTTTCCTATACAGAAAAAAGGTCGGGGGACGCAGCCCACCTTCAGGCCAGCTGTGTCCCGACGCCCTGTGTTCTAAATGCGGGGTGCATCCTCCGTAAAACGCGGATTTTGAAACCCCAAACTCCAAAATCAACCATTCAAATTTCCCAAAATTAATTCTAATGCCTATTTATTCATGTGTAGGGCACTTACCATGCTGGATTGGAGAGAAAGAGAGCACGAGGAGGTTGATGAAGCTGCAATCGAACATCAACCTTCCCTGGATGCCCTAAAAGCGTGCGGGTTATATAAATACTGGGCCATACCGGGCATGAGGGCTCAGGTAAGATTCTTGGAATGGCTGGTTGAGAGATGGAACGTTCAAGAACAATTACATCGAAGGGCACCAGCTCGAGATAGAGCCCTCTGATATATACTTTCTCACTGGCTTGCCAAATAGAGGTGAGCAACTCAATCTAGCCGGGACTAGGCCGGGTGGCCAATCCCTTGTTAGTCTCCGGGAAGATTGGTGCACACCATTTGAAAGGCGTGGAGATCAAACACATCTCTCTGCGTGAGCTCAAAGTTATAGCATTCACGGTTACCAGAATTTGCGGCGCAGCCGCTTTACACATTGCTTCTGGGTCCCAAATGCGGATGGCAATTGACTGTTACCAAGGCACCATTTTCAACTGGTGTGATGCTGTGTCGGCTAATGTGAAGAGCCAACTGACTAAGGCAAAGAACGGACGACTGAAAACTTTTGGATATGGGCCTTTAGTCGTGAGCTTTGCCTTAGAGAGAGTTCCGATGCTGATCCCTCAGCAACTCACTGTTGATATCTTGGGTCCTCGGGAGCCAAAGCTGGTACGATGGGTTGCGGTGATGGCCCGGCATCTTGATGAGGGCGTGGCAGTTGTTCGATTTTCTGATAGTTACTTTCACTGGTTGGAGGACCAGGTTTTCTCGATCCAGGACTTTCCGTATGCCGGAGTAGATTTTCGACATGATCCGGACATGGTTCTTCCACAGGGAGAACAATGGGACGACAGAGGTACCTTATTTTTCACAAGTTTTCAAATTATGTATTTTTTTGTTTTTATATATATCGTCTCAAAACTGACAGTAAAAATTTCCAAAATGTAGATGTTGGTCCACAGCGCCCAGCCAACCTTCGGCCTTTTGAGAGGAGACATCAAGTTGCACCGGTACCGGCCCCACAGGACGCGGCGGCTGCAGAGGTACTGGCTGAGTTGGAGCATGATCTAGAGCGTCTGACGGCGGATATGCCTGAGACTACCATGGATGATATTCCTATCAGGCTTCAACGCTATGTAGTCGCGGTCCCTGGACCGTTTAGGAGATTTTTGCGCAAGGTAGCCCGTGCAGTGGTGTCGTATAGGGAGCACCACCAGTGATTGGCTAGTCACTTTGTAGACACATGTGACATTTTTGACTTTTTTGTACTCTATCATTTTTGCCGATCATAAGGTGTTTTTCAACCTATGATCGAAGACGATGTATATTTTTTGACACACTCCTATCTATATATATATCACTATTACCGGCTTATCTTGTTTAACATATGTGATGAAATGTTTTTAAATTTACTTGCATGATTATCGTAAATGTCTGTCCAACATTCGAGAAGCAATTGCATCTGCTAATGTATTTAAAGACCTTGGAATATGCTGATATTCAATGTAATCAAATTCACGTTCCAAGAGACGCACTCTCAAAAACAACCTTAATAACACAGGATTTCTAATGGCATAAACTCTATTAAGCTGTAATACAACAAGTTCAGAATCTAACCTCACTATCAAACGTCGAATTCCAAATGAAATAGATTCGGATAATAATTCAACCACTGCACTGTATTCTGCAATGTTGTTCGTTGTTTGACCGAGGCTTACCCCATGCATAGAAACTAACTCGTCAGAGGGTGAATAGATAACCCAAGCTGCGGAAGAGATATTCCGTGTACTACGACAAGCACCATCAGCAAATCCAATGTATGTTTGGAGAGGCGTCGACATCTGCAATATCAAGAGTAAAACCAAGATAAGCCAGAATAACGACGAAAAACACACTTTCTAAGCTAAACACACTGACTAACTAACAAGCATACTAGCTAGAAAGAAAACCTAACCTAACTAAAAAATTCTCCATACCCACCATTTAAGCATAATACCTCTTTAGGTAAAGTCCATTTCTGGGTTTACCCAAAGAGTCCCCATCAAAATCAACCAACTCATAAGCCCCTTTTGCTAGCTTTCGCTTTACAATGTAGGGTCCATGCCACATAGGAACGAATTTTCCAGCACCTAGCTTATCGTTAGCTTGATCATATAATAGCACTAGGTCTCTCTCCGAAAAACTTCGAGAGGTCACATTTCTATCATACTGAGCTTTCATTCGCTTCGCGTGAGTCTCGATTGCCAATGTAGCGTCACGTCGAGTCTCATCTAATTTAGCTAAGTATAATAAATGTTTCTCCTCTTCGGAAGTAGCTGGGAGTAATTCGACAGCCATTTGAAGTGATGGGATTTCGCATTCAATGGGTAACACAGCTTCCAAGCCATAAACTAGCTGGAAAGGAGTGAACCCTGTTGAATTTTTCACTGAGGTTCGGTATGCCCATAGCGCTGAAAATAACATGTTGTGCCAATTCGACCGATGAATACCAATGGTTCGTCGAATCATGATAACCAGAACTTTGTTGATAGACTCAACCAAACCGTTGGCTTGCGGATAATAAGGAGTAGAGCTATCGTGGCGCAAACCAAGCTGGCTTGTAAGCTCAGTCATCATGATGTTTCGAAAATGGCTCCCATGGTCAGTAATGATTGCTTGTGGGACACCAAACCTAGTTATAATATGATTGAATACAAAAACTGCAGCTGTTTTGCCGCTTGCGTCGAATGTAGGCATCGCCTCGGCCCATTTAGTAAAATAATCAACCGCGAGGATGATATACGCATGCCCCCCGGCCGAGTGAGGGTTACAAGTAATAAAGTCGATACCCCATTTGGCGAATGGACCAACGGCAATTATAGGGTGGAGAGGAGCAGGTGGTGCGCGCATCTTTCGATCAAACACTTGGCAGTTGTGGCACTTCCGGACTGCAATGATACAATCTTTAAACATAGATGGCCAGAAGTAACCAGCGCGCAACACCTTCTGAGCTGTGGCATACCCAGACATATGACCGCCACATGCTCCAGAGTGACAATCATTCAAAACCCTCTCAGCCTCTTCGTGAGTTAAACAACGTCGAAAAACTAAGTCTGCCCCCCGGCGATAAAGTGTATCTCCAATAATTTTATATTGCTGGGATTGAAACCGAATTTTTCGACGGTCCGCTTTGGAAGCTTCAGGCCGAAAGGTTTGGGTTTGGAGATAGATGATTATATCTCCGTACCACGGATCTACAGTACTGATAAGAAACAAAGATTCGTCCGCAATGGACTCCTCTGCCACAGTTTCTGTGTCAGCACACGGGAAATCACACATCAATTCCGCAAAAACTAAGGATTTCTTAGACTTGGACTTCTCGAACTCCAAGTCGAACTCTTGCAGGATAACGATCCATTTAGAGTACTTGCCCCCTAGCAGTTGTTTTGTCAAAATATAAATCATAGGGTTGCAATCCGAAATAACTGTAGTTTTACGGAGAAGAATGTAGTGACGAAAACGCTGGACAGCTTGAACGGCTGCCAGGGCCAATTTCTCCACATGCGAATATTTTAACTCAGTGGGATTTAAGGTCCTACTAAGATAATATATCACATGTTCCGCTCCGAATTCATCTTCTTGAACTAACACCATTCCAATGGTGGAATGCGAAGCTGCGAGGTATAAGAAGTAGTCCTGGTTGTAGTTGGGAGGATGCAACAACGGTGCATGGGTCAACGCGTGTTTAAGTGCATCAAAAGATTGTTGGGCAATCTCGTCCCAAAAGAATTGAGCATTCTGTTTCAACAACCGTGTAAAACCTTTAGTGACCTCGGCGTAGTTTGGGATGAATCGGCGTAAAAAGTTCGCTTTCCCTTGCAAACTTTGGAGTTGGCGCAAACTCGAAGGAGGAGGCAATTTGATGATAGCTTCGACCTTCGAGGGATCGACGCGAATGCCGGCTTTTGAAACAACAAATCCCAGCAATCGACCTGTTTCTATACAGAAAACACACTTGTGGGGATTCAACCGAATTCGATAATGCCTACACCTCATAAAGATTGCTCGTAAGTGGACAAGGTGATCAGCTCGATGTAAAGAATGAGCAGGCAAATCATCGAGGTACGGTTGCACAATGTGCTTGATGTCATGAAATGCGTAAGACATCGCCCGTTGAAAAGTGGCGCCGGCATTCTTAAGCCCAAAAGGTAATTTGCAATAAGCAAATGTCCCCCATGGACAAATGAATGCCGTTTTTGGTTGGTCGGCAGGTAGAATATTGATTTGATTATAGCCCGAAAAACCATCCATAAAGGAAAACATTTCACTTCCGGCACAATCATCAATAATTTGATCGATATAAGGCGTAGGATAGTTGTCTTTTGGACAAGCTCGATTTATATCCCTATAGTCGATACAGATTCTTATTGTTCCTTGTTTCTTGTTGACTGGAACAATATTCGATACCCAATCCGTTAACGGGATCGGATAAATGAAACCTGCTTTCAACAGCTTTTCGACTTCTGCTTTAATCGCAGCCGCTTTTTGAGGGTGAATCTGACGCAACCGTTGCCGGACGGGTTTAGCATCCGGGTAGGTCTTTATTTCATGAACAACAATGGCAGGATCGATTCCCGGCATTTCCTCGTAAGACCAGGCAAACACATCGCGGAATTCTTGGAATAGGGCCTTGTAAGTTTGGATTTCATCTTCTGTACATGCGGCACCTATATGAATGTTTTCCTCAATTCCGGGCTTCACTGAAATATCAATGGGAATAGTACGAGAAATATTCCCTAAATTCAACTCTGAATCAGAATGTTTCGTTGGATCCTGAGCGTCTTTGACATATTCAGCGGTAAAGATAGATGAAAAATCATTTTCAAAAGCATCATCCTTAGGTAAAAACGAAGATCTGTGATGGAGATCTTCCCATGGTAGATCGTCTACACTTAGGATTTCGCGAAGTTGTTCGTCAGATGACACGACTTCGGGAAACGCTATCCGTTCTAAGGTTGAGGTGAAAAGTGATTCTTCACTGACCACATTCATTTGGTCGATTTCGGTTGAACGCGAGTCGGTAAAAGACATGACAGCTTCATAAGCAATTTCATATGGACTCAAAGGCATAGCATCACCGAATGAGTCTATCTCAGATTCAGATGGGACAATCCAAGGATCATCATAAATAATGTTTTCTGATGTAATCATATGAATTGTTGCAAATGAAGGATCTACGCTGAGTGGAGGGAGAGGAAAAGTTCCCAGTAAACCGGAATCTTTAACTAAACCTACACCAACGTCCCTATAAGGGATTGTCGTCTTACCGACATGCTGGATACTCTCTGAAGAGGCTGGGTCGGATGAAAAGTATGTCAGCTGATCAATAGTCACGATCTTACCGTTATGTGGAAACTTAATTACTCTGAAGACCGATGAAACGACCGCTGTCATAGCATATGACCAACTTCGACCCAAAAGAAGGTTGTAGTCTAGAGGGGCATCAACCACCTCCACATCCAGACTAACGGTTTTACCTTCTACCCCTATAGGCAATTCCTGTAGAATACCAAACGGACGGAACCCACGGCCATCAAAGGCCTTAAGGATGGTGGGGGATTGGTTCAACGAAGGAGAACCAAGAGATCTCCAACATTGAATCGACATAATACACGTAGAGGCTCCCTCATCAATCACAGTCCGATGAATAGGCCTGTTTTTGACTATCACTGGAATTTGGAAAGCCATTTGATGGGGGAGACGTGGTGTACTATTTTCTAGATCGAAGATTATCAGGTTCGGGTCCTGAACATCAACAGCTCCGATAGCCGACAAAAGTAATTTTCGTTGTGCTGGGCATGATTGCAGCACTTCTAACGCCGACATTGCTGAGGGTGAAACAGCTAAGTCCTCAACAATGTTGTAATTCTGGGCTGCTCTCGCATGTGGATTGAAAGCAGACCTTCGAAGTACACCCTTGGCGGGGGGTTTAATTACTAAGTCTGGGTTAGGTTTTTCGATCTGTAGTGGATCGGAACCAGGAGCTGAGGTTGATGGGTTAGAATGAGAAGATTCTGCTTCCTTACCATCAACAGGAGCCTTACTACCATAATCTTGTGATCGAGTCGCAATCTGCACATGAGACATCATCAAAATGGGTTCTTCACTGGCATTTGAGGAAGAACCTATCATCTTATTCTCCTGCTCCGGAAATGGATTTTTTAACACAGCAGGAGTGGGAGAACCTTTGACTATTTTCACAACCTCGGCCCGATGAGGGCAATCTCTCGTAAAATGATCCTCTTCACAAATAAGACAAGGATATCGAGGTTTGCGTTTTTCGTCATTGGTTTCCGACTTTTCTGTTTTCTCCTTCGGAGCCTTGTCTGCTTTAGCCTTCTTCTTTCCTTTCTTCTTTCCACCGTTTTTTGATTTGGCCGTAGATGACTCTACAGCGTGAATATCGGCGGTAAGTTCAGGAGAAGACTCTCCTGTCGGGGAATCAGGCAAAGTGATAATAGGAGTAGTTGAAGCCTTGGAAGACTTCTTCTTGCTCTTTGTATTCACGATACCAATCATACCATCAGCGGCATGAGATCCCGAAGGAGCAGCAACAATTTGATTCGACTTTGGAAGATCCGGAATCTTCTCGTGTAACGTACCCGACTGAGTATAAACTAAGTCAAGGTATTGCGCCTGAGCAATGACTTGCTCCTCAGTAACTACTCCGGCCTTAGCTACATCTTCAGTAATCTTCGGTAATAATGATTTAACAAACCATTCAGCTAAGATTTGGTCCGGGATAAAAACTTTCACTAGCCTTCTTCGACGTCTCCACTCATGAATGTGATCAGAAATATACGTGGACGTTGATTGTTTTAGTGAAGTTAATAACTCCGTGCCGTTATCGTATCTGACCGGCAACTGAAAGTGAGTTAAGAACGAGGTAGCTAACTGGCTAAAATTGTAAAAAGAGGCCCGTGGTAACTCAATGTACCACTTGGCCGCGAGACCAATGAGTGTACGCTGGAAAAGACGTAAGCGGATCGAATCATCTGAGATAGAATTTGAAGCACACCAGAGGTGGTAAGTCATCACGTGATTGGACGGATCCTCTCCAGACTTACCTTCGAACTTGGGTATATCACTGGGCAACTTATTGGGCATTGGCGCCCAGAACTGAAGATATTGAATTAGATCGTTCGTTAGGCGCGTCAAGTCTGGTAAATCCAAAGTTGCGATAAACGGTAACTGCCGGTTAGGATCTCTAAAACTCTGGGTCACAATACTGGCCCCAGGAGGAGGATATCCAGGATAACTAGGAACAAGAGTCGCATTTGGGATATTATATCCTCCTGGAAAACCAGGATTAACCGGACCGTACTGGGGTTGTTGAGGTTGTTGATAAGTGTACCCAGGATACGGTTGATACTGGTAAACCGGTTGTTGGACAGCTTGCCCAGGTTGGTACTGTCCCTGGTACGGTTGGTGAACAAATTGAGGTTGAGTAGTGACAACCGTACTTATACCAGGCTGACCTATAGGCATCTGGACCGTGGTTTGAATCGTAGATCCAGACAACGGTAAAGATGTCTGAGGAGTGGTTACAGAGACAGTAGAAACCGGAGCCGTCGATACTCCAGAAGTAAGTATGGTAGATGTGGCGGTAGTTGCAGCAGCCGTTTGAGATGGAGTACTAGGTGCAATTGGCGGCTGAGTAACTACCGAAGTTACAGAAGTTTGAACATTTGACTGGACAGGTTGCGGTTGCTGGGGTGGACCAGAAACTACGGGTTGTCCAGCTTGAGGTACCAACTGTATACTTGGCTGCAACACTTGTTGACCCTGTGACGGATCCCACACTAACATTCCAAGGTATTGACCCGTAACAGGTTGAGGATACTGAGATCCATAGCCGGATTGAGGATAGGATTGATAATTGTAAGGTGTAGTTCCCACATTTTTACCATATGATTGACCTTGAGGTGGTTGATAACCTTGACCTGAGTATTGACCTTGAGGTTGATAACCTTGAGGTAAATACGGATACTGGGGTTGACCTTGACCTTGAGGTTGGTACCCTTGAGGTTGATACCCTTGGGGTTGATACCCTTGAGGTTGCCATCCTTGAGGTTGCCATCCTTGAGGTTGATATTGATACTGAGGTTGACCCTGGGGTACATATTGAGGCTGGGGTTGACCTTGAGGTATGTATTGCACCATAGGCGCGTACTGACCTTGAGGTTGTCCCCCAGACACAAATGATGTACCTTGAGGTTGCCCCCCAGGCGTTAACTGAGGCTGCCCCCCAGGCGGTAATTGGCCACCTTGAGGTTGGGAAACGGGAACTGAACCTGACATCATGTAAATGTCTCCTACACCCAATGGTATATTACCACTATTTCCAACTAATAACCCATGATCAACGAGTTGAGGAGATGCCCTCGCAAAAGTACCAGAAAGAGATTGATACCCGGTGGGAACAGAAGGACCGCCATGTAAGAAAGATTCAGGACTTTGAGTAAACACGGACGACTGACCAGACATATTTACAGGAGTATGAATACCTCCAGGTGGAAAAGGAGTACGAGGTGTAGAAAAACCTAGCCCAAAGTTGTCTAAATAATTGGTTAACGAAAGGTACCAAGTAGTACTTCTAGGAGGACTGTAAAAGATAGATTCACGCTCCCTTAGATCAATAGTAAGTTGATCTTCAAGGTTAGAGACGCCTATTTCTTCCTCTGGAGCAAGTTCTTCAATAGCAATCAAACCAGTAGGAAGATTTTCGGTGATAATTCTTTCTATTCTCGGTGAATCAGGAACACTAGAAGTCGGAGTAACAGGTTCAGATATTTTTGGTTCTTCGCCTGTATCACTAGCAGACGAAAAACTACCAACAAGCTCAGAAAATGTAACAGCTTCGGGATTATACCCTGTCTCTAAGCCTTGGTAATCTGAATGGACTACCAAGGAAGATTCTCCTTCTTCAGGTGAACCTACTCTACTGCCACTAGGAGGAGTTTCAAGGACCTTTAAACCTTCTAAATTACCTGGGTCGTCTCGAGGAGGCGATCCCCTAAGCCTACGGGATCTTCTCAACAATTCGGCCACAGAAACAACTTCAGGAGACTGGCCCCGAAGTCTACGGGACTGTCTCGGTAATTCCGCCACAGCTAAAAACTTTTAACTACTACACACGAAAACAAAATAAAAATTCAAATCAAACCACCTAAAGTCTCTAAAGAACCAAACAAATTTGAATCACACGCCTAAAGAATCTAGGGCGTCAAACCAAGCACAAACAGTAGCCTTCCAGACCGAAAGCGCTAGTTGGTGATGAAGCCCAACATCGCTGGATTCAGTACAGAAGTGGCGGGTGGAACAGTTACCCCGGCAACCTGCTTAATGAATAGACTGGACCAAGTTCCTCCACTTTAACCGTCTCGAGTGAAGTGAACCCCCCAGAAAATCCAAGTGAGTCTAGCCGACGTCTGCTCCAGGTACAGTGGGACCTTCCCTCCACCGTCACCTCGGTAGAATCCTAAAGATAATGGTCACTAAGGTTACCAACCGCAACAAATGCACCTGGGGGAACAGTCTAAACTCCGACAGCACGCAAGGGCAGAGTATCAAGCTCAATCCCCTTGCCGGCTCCTTGACAATAATCCAAGGTTTACCGACAAGTGACCCCTGGCTCCTCGACAATGGTTAATCCGAGGTTTACCATTTGTAATACGTACGTGTCTGGCGTCGTTCCCAACGAGGGGGGATTGATCCCCTCACTGGTTTGGACACGAGCTCGTGCTTCTCCTTTAAGAGGAGCTTTCCCAGAGTACAAATGAGACAATTGGATTTATTCTATCACAAGATAAGCTACTTGTTTGGTTTTGTTGTCTTGGAGAGTTAATTACTCACCTACTCCAAGACACTAGCCTGATCTAAATTGGTGTTTCAGAGCCCTAGTAAAATAAAAATTACTACGTCGATTTTACTTTAAGCGTTAATTTAATGGTTTTTCTTAAAGACAAAAGGTAGCGGAAGTGAAACCAATGGTGTGTAGACTCGACTCAAACCACTACAAAGATGCACCTAAGATGATTTACGCTACTTTTCCTTTTTTCAATGAAATTCTTAACTAAGAGAGTTGAGAGAATGAAAATTTTAGAGAAAACAACTTTCTTAATAAAGACAATCAAAGAAACAATTCTCTTTATCTTTTCAAGCATACAAACATGACCACTCCTTACGTGCACGAAAAAACTCTTTTTCTTTCAAAACTTTTCAAAGCTACTTGAAACAAAACTTTTCAAAGGAGATGTTTTTGTATTTTCTCTTTTAATAAAGCATATAAATCTATTGTAACGAAAATCAATCTTAAAAGCTATAAAAACTACGAAAACTTGACTCACAAGCAAATCAAAAGGAAATTACTCTAAGCAAACCTAACAAGGC
Source organism: Pinus tabuliformis (assembly GCA_031772625.1). Classification (NCBI taxonomy): domain Eukaryota; kingdom Viridiplantae; phylum Streptophyta; class Pinopsida; order Pinales; family Pinaceae; genus Pinus; species Pinus tabuliformis. The sequence continues at coordinate 1,254,077,677 of CM062819.1, forward strand.
AAAAGCTCACAAAGATGATTCTAGGTTGTTTTACTTGACCAAAATCAAATCAAGGACCAGCTAATGCAGAATCAAAAGACTAGTCAAAACAAAACTCAAATCTTTTTGTTCTTTTTGTAAAATGGAATTCAAGACTTAAACAACAAGCACTTCGAAATTTGCCCAAAGAGACAACTCAATGGTAAGTTGCTCACACAGGTAGACTTTATGACAGGTCTGACTTCTTAGAATGCTGACAAAACCAGAGAGATCTAAGGCTTGACAACTTCTACCGCCAAAGTCACTACAAGACCTACTCAAAAATCAAACCCTAGGGCTTAAACTTCCATGAAATCCACTAAAACACTCAAAGCTATCGGAACAAGTTCAGGTGAAGATCTCTGACAAAGGACTAATGAATCTGGGCAGTAAAAACTAAGAAAAAACTAAATCTAAGAGCAAAAAATGCAAAAAATGGAATTTTCTCAAATTTTAGCAGGGGACGCAGGCGACCCGTTAGCACAGGTGCGGGCCCGCTCTGTGCACACAGCGACAGTGCGTCCAAGGACGCACTGTGCAACACTCAGAGGGTGCGTCCTACTGAAAAACTCAAGAAAAACCAAAATGAATCTAATCCTAAGCTAACCCACCCACAGACAAAGTCACAGAGCCAAAAACCAGAAAAATAAACCAATTTTCTCAGAGCAAAGTTCACACAAAGGAAAAGACTTTTCACATCAATGGAATCCCCAGTGGAGTCGCCAATTTTTCAGGCGGAAAGAGTCGATTTTGCGGACACAACCAACCTCTCTAGGAGCCTAAGACTCTCTAGTGACAAACAAGACAAACGAGAGCAATCCTTCTCTAAACATGCATTTACTATATGGGAAATCAAGTGTTTAGATCCTACCTGTAATCCAACGCTGTTGTAGCAGTCCAGCTCCGCTGATCCGGATGAGCTCCTCCTTCACTTTAAAACCTGCATACACTAACAATCAAACGATTAAATAGCACTTGATAATCTCATAAAATAAAACATATTTAACACATAGACCAAGGAGTACATGAAACAACTCATAAATAACAAGTTATTTAGAAGAATGGACTCATTTGCATTAATAGGTAACAAAAGGAACAAATACAACCTGAGCCTTGGTGTTGTGCAAGTCCCTCCCAGGTTCCATCAAGAGTTCTCCTTTACTTTGACAAATCTCACCCACTTCCAAATAGAACAAGCAAAGATGGCAATCTCTCCTCACAAGCTTCTAAATGGGAGTCCTAATTCCTGCAGCATTTACCCTTAGAAATGTATAGCTTTCAACCTCCTCTCCTTCTGGCCCAATGCTTGTACTTATAGTGCTCAAGAGGAAGTTAATCAGGTCCACCATCAATGGGATAATCCCCTCTTTGGATGGGATAGCTCCCCTATTGATGGGATAAGTTCCTCTTTGGTAGGAGTGCATGAACCATCTGGAGGCGCTCAATACACGTCGAACAACCTTCTAGAATGCTCTAGAAATGACCACAAGTGACTTTTTAAAGATGAAACTTGCGCATTTTAACCTTTTCAGGGGGACGCACCTGCACCTTTACATACAGAGCGTCCAAAGACGCAGTTTTTGTGAACATTGGGTGCGTCCCCGCAGGTAATGTTGAGAGAACCTGCGTCCCCAGAGATAAATACATTTAGAAAGACTTTCTCTCTTTTTTGGAGTTTGACATGGAAAGTAGAGGCATAAGACTTGCCTAAGAGGGTAGCATGACTGTTGATAGAGTCATCCTAACTGTAAATGGTCATGGTGACATTTTTTAGTGTAACATTAATGAAGAATGTTTTGAGCTGAATCTATGCATTTGTGCATTGTTTATTTACTTTTGTTTAAGTTTATGTATCTTCGCACTGTGATCTGGTTTATGTGAATTAATGCTTAATTTCTGCTCGAAATGGATGGATCTGTAATTTTTAGGTATAATAAGTATAATTAACCTCCTTCGTGGAGATTGGGAAGTTGTTATATATATCTTCTTTAGTTAACTGTTTGGAGAGGGTAGATCTATGCGATGACAGATCTAGGTCATAAGGGATTCAAAATATACGGTTTATTGCTCGAAAGTAGTGAATCTATACCTTTTATTCTTATTAAGTATAATCAGATACCTTCACAAAGATTTGAAGGTCATTTTGATAGAGTTACAATAGTTGACAGTGAGAAGGAATAGATCTGCATGAAGGAAGACTAAGCTATATGAACCTGTTGGTGGGGTCCCAAGGGGCAGAATTAAATTAATTAGTCATTTTTGTAACAAATCTTGTAAAAAATGTAAAGTCTCCATGATTTTTGGATGCAGAGTGCATACATGAATAAGGGTCAAAGAGGCTTAACCCCTTGCTTTAAATAAATTTTTAAGCCATTTTTGAGATTCATCCATGGTCCACGGACCATGGGATTGTATGGAAAATTCTATAAATGGCCAAGTTTTAGAAAGCATAGGGAGAAGTTGAACATAAGTTTTTGGGGATAGAGAATTGGGCTGAAGATTCTTGGGTAGGAGCTAAGGAAAGAAGGCTCTACTTCCTGCGCTTAGGTAGAGAAGGGAAGGCTTCACAACTGAGTGCACAGAGGCCTGGGTAGAGTCCACAACTAAGTACGCGGACCCCTACATCTAAGTGCACATGCTAGTTTGAGTATGTAATCAATGAATGGAAGATCAATAAAGACAAAATTTTGAAGAATTACTGATTATTTCTGTTTATATCTGTTAATTTTATATGATGTTGATGAACAACATGTTTTATGAAATATTGATTGAATTCTATGCAAATACCTTGAATATGTCTTAATATGTATAAAATGAACACTTAGCCACTTCTACAAAGATTCTAGTGATTTCTCTTATTTTTTCTGATGAATAAAGTAGATCTAGGCGAACTCCAATTTAGGATTTCTTTTTTACGTGAATAAGTAGGCAAATCGATTGTTAAAGGTCCACAAGGACTAATCATGGACCTTCATGAAGGTCTCAAGGCCACTTTAACAGAGTTACAGTAACGAGCCCTAGAAGTCTATAGATCTGTTAGGAGTTAGATCTAAGGCATTGGAAGACATCACGCCAGTCTCTAGATGCATAAACTTGGTTCTTGCATCCCCCCATACCGCTTCGGGTGAGACTACAGCCTGCGCTACACGGGTTGTTTCTAAAAGGGCCAGTAGTGTAGGGTTTTGTTGGTTCGCACAACTAACTCTAAAATTGGGTTAGGAGCCCCTAAGCCAACAAATGGTTTAATTTCTGGGATTAGGATCTGCTTGAAAGAGATGTGTGATGTCGCATCAATAAAACCCGACCTAGAAAGAAATTAAAAGTGGTTGGATTGGAAGGTTCATGACTTCACAACGCAAGAAAATAGGAATCCACTCTTGTCAAAGGAAGAGTGGTTGAATAGATATTTGTATACAAAGATACATGAGATCTTCTTCTACACCTTCCCAATTGAATTTTACGAGTGGTTAGCTAAATTGACAGACAATTAAGGAAGGTTGAAGCTCGATAGTCTTATAGTGTGGACTCTAGAATTAGTGCGACGACTAGAAGCCTCTGAAAACAAGATCGCGTGACTTGTTGATCATTTGAGATTGAATTATAGGAGGATTTGTTACAGAATTTGCAGTTGATACCTCAGTCAACTATAGCGAAGCAGAGCGAAGATTCTTCAAAGGATCACAAGGTAAGTATTTAAGATCATTGAATACTAGGATTAAATTTTATGTGAAAAACGGGTGATGCCATTACCTTGATGTTTAGAGCTACACGAAGTGGAATATTCTCTAGAAATCGCGAGGGATCAAGACCAAATTATATCCCATTGGTTGGACCTCCCTCAAGTGATGATGAAGGGGTGGCATAGACTATGTCGTGCAGTGCTGTTCAACTAATAGCTCAGGATGTTCCTACGAAAAAGCATGCATCCACTCCACCTCCACCTCCAACTCCACCACATACACCTTCACCCACACCTCCACCTCCACTGCCACCATTCAAAATGGTGAATGGAATGAAGATGCCTATATTCAAGGCAGTGCTGGTTTGTTGTGAACACTTTGTGGACAAAGCACCAAACCACTGATGATAATATAAAGAAGGCTTAGCTGGTTACCGCCTTGGAGGATCATGTGCTAACCTAGTACATTAAGTATTGCACTAACAATCCTCATGCATTGCTAGTAGAAACTCAGATGGATTTGAACAAATATTTTAGTAAACCCAAATCTGACTCAAAGTCGGTGATTGAATTTAAAGAGATCATGATGAAGGTTGAGGAGACACCTTGGGAATTTTATTAGTGGTTGAAGTGCTAGATCAGATAGGCTAACATGTAGATCTCAGATAGCCAGCATCGCCATTGGTCACAAAACCATTGTTTGCTATAGAAGGAAAATGAAACATATAAGATGCTATATCTATAACAAGTTTGGACATATAGCAAAAGAATGCAGGGACAAGTCTATGGATCATCATACAAAATATGGTAAGCAATTAAAAGAGCAGATTTATATCATAAAATATGAAAAAGATGATTCCATCAAGAAACAAGAAAAGGAAGATAAGCTAAGGTGTGATATTGCTCTCTGCTCATTCAAAGACAAAGATGATAGTGGATGTCCTCATCACATGACTGGAGACAAGAGAAAATTGGAGTCTCTAATGAATAACCATCATGGTAATGATATTCTTGTAACTGATACTTCAACAAAAGTTCTAGGACCAGGAACAGTCATAACAGACTCAAGAGGAACTGAAAGTATGAAATTTCAGTGTTTCAATTTTCATACGTAGAGCTTATGAAGACAAGTCACATATATACGTGAGTTCAAAGTTTCACAGTCACGTATATGTTGGTTTGATGAAAAAGAAGTGGGACAGACTCAGAAAAAGGGTCTGATATGGTTCAAACAATGAGCAATTGTCTTTTATGTTTTGATGGTTGATGATTACAGTCTGTGGATGTTATTTAGAAGTTTTTTTGACCCTCATAAGTTGTTGATGACTTGATGTATAACTAGTTGATGATGATGCCTTGATGATTCTTACTGATATTTTCAATGATGAGATCTGACAGTGAACAGTTGGCACATGTTCAAGGGGAGAATATGCTATGCTTCTAATAATGCATTGTTGGCATTATGGTTAGAAGTCTTTGGTACCTAATGATTCTTATCAATGGTAATGATGATTATGTTTCTCAAGTGTTTAAATGATACATCATGCAATGCTATGGTTATGAATTTCCTATGACGAAATCTCAGTTGATACTTATATTACTTGGGCCACATAGTTTTTATTCATATCTGATTTAAGGATGATTCGAATGACTCTTTTGATGGTGCATATTCTTGTATTGCTTACATGATGAACCTCATAAGTTCAAGGAAAATAACAAATCTTGAGTACACATCTTCATTATTTGATGATTTTAAGTGTCACTCATTTCTGTTATGCTGCTACCATCATGCCTTCAAAGATGCAAAAATTTCATATGGTGCAGGATTCCTATAGTTCTTGGATCTCACATGGTATATTGGTTGAGGATTGCTAATTTTGATGGTGTTAGGAAATTTTATGATTGTAAGTTCATGGTTTTCTTTTCACCTTGATAAGAATCTAGATACATATTTCTATCTCTATAATGGATATATATTATGCTGGATACATGGATGATTACTTAAGTTTCATATTGGTAAATATTGTTGGTTTACCAAGAGAATGGTGTTATTGTAGGTTTCATGAAAACATGGCTTACTTAGTGACATAATGATGATGACTTCTTACATTATGATGATAGGTTTGATACTTAAATATGTCTAATATCATGGTTGATGCTTATCAGATATGGGATGTTAGAAAAATACATGGTTGATATATTGAGGGTTATTATGGAAAGATCATGCAGTTATTGCTACGATGATATGGTCATGGATGATGACTATGGTAGTTTCACATATATATGATATGATGTGAATATTTTTATATTACTGCTTGGAGAAAGGACATATTCTTAGTTGTTTCATGGCAGGCTATGACAAGAATTTTTCTACTAGGGAAACAAAGCAAGTTGATCTTGATAAGGTCAAGAGGATAGGTTGATCTCTATATGCAGCATACTTAGTCACTAGTTGATGATATTACAACCACATTTACATATATTTCCAACTAATGATGGACATATACAAGTTTTTATAATTATGGATGCTGCTGACAGATGCTTATGGTGCAGATCATATATGGTGTATGATAGTTGTTGATGACTATCATGGTCTTGTTTAGATATTTGGTATTTGTTATAAATTTCATGTATATCATTTAATGTAAAGGTCATGTAAAGACCTATGATGTAATAATTTTCATATTCAATCATGTATGGACTTTTGAGATCATGTCAAATATGTAATCCCACTTAGTTGAGTGGTTGAGTCATTTGTTGTATCCCCACTTGGCTAGGTGATTGATGTATTATGAGTCATTGGTGATAGGAAGGCCATTATAGATTCATGTTATTATTTTGAAAAATATTTTTGCAGACTCTGCACGTGCTTAGGGGGAGCATGGATAGTATAGTGCATCTCAACATGTACTAAGGGGGAGTTTCATCATAGAATTCAACATGTGCCTAGGGGGAGCATGATTAGTGTTCATATTCAGCAGTTCAAATATGGAAGTATTCATTTAATATTGGCCATTCCTTTGCCCTTGATGTCACAGGAGGATAGTAGCTTGGTGTTTGGAGAGTAGCTTGATGTTTTGAAGAGTTTAGTGTTTTTCTTGATGTTATTTATAGATTGTAGTGACCAAATACCAAAGTGGTTTCCATCAAGTCCAAAGGGGGAGATTGTTGGCATTATGATGCATATGTTATCCTTGATGGCAACTAACTTGTAGAAAAACAAGTATATGGTAACTAGATGAATCTACAGGACAAATATCAGAGGTGACAGAATGATGGAACACAAAAATATCAGAGGTGAAAGAATGATGGAACACAAAAATATCAGAGGTAACTTAATGTTGGAATATAGAGATATCAGAGGAGATATAATGATGGAACAAAATAATGGTCAAAGGATTGATACATGGAGATTGTGTTAGTGTTTTCCTTGATAAGAAACCTAACCGATGAGTTGTCCTTGATCACAACCTATTTGATGAATGGTCTACTTGATAAAGGTACAAACATGATGTGACATAATACATGGCAGTGGTGTTTACAACTGTGACAAAATGCTGGACAGATCAGAGGAATCAAGTGATGATGACAAATCACAATGTACTAGGTCAATTCAGAGGTAACATAGTAGTGGCATAGAAGAACAAGAGGATGGAACAAAGGACTACAGATCAGAATCAAGAAATTGAAGAAAAAGGATGTTTTAAGTTATATTAAGTTGTATACACAGGTTCACCTAGTCCAAGTAGCATATACAAGCAGGTCCACAGAACAAAAAGAGCATACACGTATGCACGCACTTTCACAAGAGGAAAAAGCGCATATGGGATGGAAAATTAAGGTTAAAGAATACCAAGAGTCAATACCATGGTATTAGCCCACAATAATGAGCGGAATAACTATTACTTGATACTTTATAAGAATTCCACATGTTCTAAGTGTTGCTTTTGTCCGAGGTATTGGAAAAGGCTCTAAGTATATAACGAGGTGAAGATGAAAGTATGAAGGTGTGGAGTTAATGAATATCTTATGAAGATTTAGTTCAAAAGAAAATATGCATGTTATGGGTTTCTGATGCTTTGCTTGATCTGAACTAAGTATGCACCTGAGTGTTTGATGATGGATGACATCTAATGACGGATCAAGGTCTGTTGGGAACGGGTTCCCCCAAGGATAGTTTTGGGGCTAAAATCCCATGTTCTGAGACAAATTTTGTAATAAAGTTGTAAAGTCTCTGCATTTTGTGGTCGCAGAGCACGAAGGTGTCAAGAGTCATAAAGGGTTGTCCACCCTTATTTTCTAAAGTGAAAAGTTGGTTGTAAAGATCCACCCATGGTCCACGGACCATGCGATTGTATAAAAAGGATCTAAGTAAGCTCTAAGTAGTTGGTAGACAAGTTTTGGAGTCTTGGTAGAGAAGTTTAAGTGTTTCAGGTCTTAGTGTAGGTAGAGGCTCTACAGTTGAGTGTGCAGAGGCCTAGGGTGGAAGTCCAAAGATGAGTGTGTGGACCCCTGTAGCTGTGTGCACAAGGCAGATAAAGCCTGTATTAATCCAAAGACATCAATAAACAAAAGTATTCTGCAAATTCTGTGTATTTATTTCTTGCTAATGCATCTAGTTATATTGCATTTTGGGTTTAATTTACAATGTTCATGTGATGCGTGAATGTATGTGACTATATTAGTTAATCGAACACAAGTAATAATATCTGTTTACAAGGCGCTAACTATGGTTGATTAGTAAGATAAGTAAAAACACTTAAAATAACTTGGGAACCTGTACAATACACTATCATAGCAGCACAAAAGTACCTAGATCATAGGTTAAGGCTGCACGAAGGTCAATAGTAAACCTTCATGGAGGTGCCGAAGGGCGGGATAAAGGGGTAGACTGATAGAGCCTTAAAGCTTAGTGACCTGTGCGAAAGTAGGAACAGATGGTAATAACCAACATCACGACCATCTCAAGGTTCAGAAACTTGGTTCCAGCATCCCCCCATATTGCTTCAGGTGAGACTTCGGTCCGTGATCTGCGGGTTGATGCTGAAACATCCAGTAGTGTAGGGATTTGTTTGGCTAACTAACTCTGAATCTGGGTTAGGCTCCACAAAGCCAAAAAATGGTTCCATTGCCGAGACAAGAATCTACATGAGAGATGTGTGATGTTGTATCAGTGGAATCCAACTAAGAAAGAGGTTGAAGACTAGTTGGATAGGAAGATCGAAGAATTCGCAGTGCAGGAGAACAAAAATCCATGACTGACAAAGGAAAAGTGGCTGGAAAAGTACCTATATACAGAAATCCACAAGATCTTTTTCTATTCCTTTCCAGTTGAGTTATACGAGTGGATCGTGAAGCTAGCAGATAGCCAAGGAAGGTGGAGACTTGACGGTCATATTGTCTGGACCCCAAAGTTAGTACAGAGACTGGAAGCCTTTGAGGATAAGATCACCTATGCTATCGATCATTGGCTCAATTGCATCATAGGAGGATTTGTGAATGAATTCATGGTCGATATCTCAGTTAGTTATAGTGAGGCAGAGCAACGTTTTTTCAAAGGCCTGTGAGGTAAGTACTTGAAGTCTTTAAATACCTAGATTAAGATGTTACTATGCAAAAAACAGGTTATGCAGCTACCTTGATGTTCACAGCTACATGAAGTGGAAAGACTTATAGAAATGAAGGAAGAAAGGGTCTTGAATATAGGCCACTGATCTCACCGCCATTGGGTGATGAAGAGGGAGCAGCGCAAGCTTCTCTACGAAGTGCAGCTTAGTTAATAAGACATGGATTCCCATGATTACTGCCTCCACCTACACCACCTCCAGCTTCACCACCATCACTTGTGACTTCACCCATACCACCACCACCTCCAACGTAGTTCAACATGGAAAATTCAGTGAAGCTACCTTTGTTTAAAGGCTTGGGAAATAAGGACCTAGACCAGTTTTGGTTCATAATGAAAGTTGTATGGGAAGCTCAAGGCATTACAGATGATCACATGAAGAAGGCAACATTGGTTAGTGCTTTGCAAGATCACGAACTAACTTGGTACATCAAGTTCTCTAATGATAACCCAAACACTGGATTGGCACAGATCCAGACTGTGTTGAATAAAGAGTTCAATAGGCCTAAATCCAAGGCACAGTCGATTGTGGGGTTTAAGGAAATCACAATGAAACCAGGTGAGACACCTTGGGAATTAGATCAGAGGTTGAAGTGTAAAATCTGTGAAGCTAATATGAACTGAACAGATGGACAGCACCGCGAGTGGTTCATGGCTTCTCTCCTGCCTCACCTAAGGGTTGCACTGTCACAACAGAAGATTACAAATCAGGAAGAGGCCTTGAAGATTTCCATAAGACTGAATAAAATGTCGATGTAAGACTCGAATCTGGGGGTTTAGCAAATCCATGTGCAGTTGCAAAATGTTTTCCTTGAAATGCAAAGTTTGAAGCAAGACAGAACAATTCGACCAAAGGTGCGTGAAGAGATATGGTACCTGAAATGTAAAGGTCAGGGGCATGACAAAGACCATTGCTCAGTCTTTGTGAACTATATTGCAGGAGGAGGACTAATGCCTTTGAGGCTAGAAGCCCAAGTAGGACCAAGCGTGGGGCCTGCATTGTGGTGTGCTATATGTCAGGTAGCAGGGAAACATATGACATATAACTGTCATTTGTTGCAGAAGTGATTACAAACACCGCAACAATTGTTCTGCAACTTCTGCAGATCAGTAGGACATGATGAGAGCAAATGTCAAAGTTATGAATTGATGATGGACATAACACTCGCCTAGAAGGTTCAGGTAGAAACACAACCCTCTGACTACATCGTTGGGATGGTGCGAACAGGCTTTCAAGGGTGCGGACGAGGCCGAGGCGGAGGAGGACCTGGTAGAGGTCGGGGACAACTAACGTTCTACAACTATGGAGGACCAGGACACTATGCCTGTGAACGCACTAACCTGACACATCCATCGTGAAAAATTTGTACTCAGTTTGATCATGAGATAGAGGACTGTCCTACACTGATAGCAAGGATATGTGACAAAGGGGTGCTACCACCTTAGCCGACTTAGAACTTGCAGATGATGAGGGTTGAGCCTCGCGAAGAGGATCTAAATGTGAAAATAGTGCTCTGAAGTGGAATTGAAACGGATGATGATAAGGGGAAACAACCTGAAGACAACGCATGGGTTCACAAAGCTCTAGTGAAAGAGACTGAGTTTGATTTGGAGTGTGCACATGAAATGTTCATGGAAGCAGAGATGAGCTTCGCTGTGGCCTCTACCTCAGGGAGCAGGGATAAGCTTGATCAGGAAATGGACCCTTCTATGCTTACAACCTTTCTAGATACCTACATGAAGTTGTTGCACAGCAACAAGGCTATGAAGGGGTTACAAGAGCTTATAAATAGGTGCGCTAGAAAGACTTTGGGTGAACCGCGTGTGGTACAGAAGATTGGTAAGCATAAAGCAAGGACAAGGCATGAGATGAGACTGACTGCACAGATAGGATTATATGAAATGGATTAGGTTATTTTAGATCTGGGGTCAGACGTGAACGCATCACCAAAGCAAACTTGGGAGCGGATGGGGAGACCTACGCTGCAGTGGTCTCCGATTCAGTTAAGGATGGAAAATCAGTAGAAGATCATCCCCATGGGATGGCTGCAAGGAGTAACTATCGATATTGAAGGCGCGAGCGCATTGGCTGACTTTGAAGTGATAGAAATTGTGGATGACAGCAACCCCTACCTTGTGCTCCTTGGCATTGATTGGGCTACTCACATGAATAGGGTCATCAACCTAAAGAAGTGAAAGATGATATTTGAAAAGAAATCACTCCGTGTAATAGTACCCCTAGATCTTGCTGAAGAATCACATTATACTAAACCAGTCCGTGATTACGAAAGCGATGATGATTTGGACTGCATATATAAGATAATAGTGCAAGACCAATATTGGGTGAATCTGATAGTGGATGGACGAATTAAATAGGATCGCAAGAGTTCCTGCACCTCAAACTCTAATGAGGAATTAGAGCATTGGCAGAATCAACTACATGAAGTAACCACGTTGAGTTGTAACATGATGACCTGGTCGTTGTGCTGTGTATTGTCAGAGGTAAGATGTTTGCCCACTTATGATGGTTTGAATGATGTGGATGTGTTTTTGGATGCATTTGAAAGGGAGGTACCAGAGAAGTAGCACTTTATCCAACCTTTGGACTGGGCACTGCACGCTACACCCACAAGATGGTGGGGTACACACAAGGGTAGTTTGACGATTGGAGCAAGTGTAAGAGGATAATGAGAACACGCTTTGGGAAGCCAAAAGTATGAATAACAGACAAATACGATGGGAAGGATGATCCACACGCACACTTGGCCAAATGGGTTAAGTCTTATGGAGCGAAGCCCCAACCTGAATGGGTGCACTTGTTCTGTCACACCTTGGATGTCATCCCGATGAATGGGTACTTGGAGACAGATCTCTGCCATGGTACAGGTGAATGGGATATTTTGTGTGAAGGATTCATAATGATGTTCAGCTTCGAAGATGGGTTTGACTATATTGACGAAGCACTACAAGAAGTTAAAGCAGAAATCTTACCGCAGTATCCTTTGGATTTGATTCAACCCGATTGGACTACTCAACTGAGCCACGCGCTGGAATGCTATAATGTGACTATTGAAGAAGAAGACAAGGATCCATGAAAGATTAATATCCCTGAAACCGAGGGTCACTGCGAGGTCGAGGGACCATAGATTGAGAATCCTAATATAACCGCACCACTCAAAACGAAACAGGTAAATATTGGTACAGAGGTGGAGACAAAATTCGCGAATATTGGAGATTACTGGGATGACACAATGGTATATAAGGTTGCTGAATTGCTCCGTGAATACCAAGATTCTTTCCCTACCAAGTTTACAGAGCTAAAGGGGATAATAGGAGACCTTAGTTTTATGAAGATCATGTTAAAACCTGACACGAATCCAGTTAAGCAAAGGCCTTACCATCTCAATCCGAAGTATAAGGAGAAGGTCCGCTTAGAGCTAGACAAGATGCTCACGGCAGGCATCATTGAGCCCGTAGAAGAATCTGATTGGGTAAGCCCAATGGTGGTATAGGAAAAGAAGCAGAAGGATGAAATAAGGATATGTGTAGATCTCATGAAGTTGAATGACGCTTGCATACATGATCCTTTCCCAACTCCGTTCACTAATGAAGTATTTTATAATGTTGGTGGCCAGGAAGCATACTCCTTCACTGATGGGTTCTCTGGGTACCATCATATCAAAATTGTGCCTGAAGATAGAAGAAAGATGACCTTCATGACTGAATGGAGATGTTTTCAGTACATTGTAATTCCTTTCGGATTGAAGAATGTACCTATGATTTTTTCACACGTAGTCATTACTGCATTCAAAGAATTCATTCATAAGTTTTTGGAGGTGTACTTTGATGACTGGACTATGTTTGGGTTGGTAAAATGCCATGTGGCAAGTTTGCACCTGATGCTAGATACTTTTCGAAGGTACCAGATTGCGCTCAATCTAAAGAAATGCCTGTTTTGTGTTCCTTTTGGGACTTTGCTGGGTCACATAGTTTGTAGGAAGGGACTGATGGTAGATCCTATGAAGATCGCAGTGATACTTAACTTGGAGGCGCTGAAGAGTGTGAAACAGCTGCACGCAACCTTAGGACATACTAGGTATTACAGGAAGTTTATCAAGGGCTATGCCCAGATCACCGCGCCTATGGAGAATTTGTTGAAAAAGGATGTCACATTCTATTGGAATGAGGACTATAAGAAAATATTGGATGTATTGAAAGAAAAAATGGTCACCACGCCGATTTTAGTCTTCCTGAATTGGAAGGAGGAGTTTCATGTACATGTAGACGCGTCATGTATAACAATAGGAGTAGTACTGACATAGGCTGGTGAAGCAGAATTGGACCATCCTATAGCATTCACAAGCAAGAGGTTATCCAAGGATAAGAAGAATTATCCCACCACCGAGTGCAAAGGGTTAGCCATGGTCTACGCACTCCAGAATTTTAGACATTATTTGCTACGTGGACATTTTAAGATGTATATGGATCATTCTGCATTGAAATACCTAGTCAATAAGCCTGTGTTGGGGGGAGAACCTGTAGGTGGTTGTTATTGTTCCAAGAGTATGATTTTGAAGTTATTGTCAAGCTTGGACGACTGAACACGGGACTAGACCATTTGTCGCGCATGGAAATGGGGAAGGAGCCCACTAATTTGGAGGATGTATTTCTCGATGCACAACTATTTGTAGTACGCATCACAGATGGTCACTTTGAAGACATCATACACTTCCTAACGATATGAAATGCCCTGGAAGATTACACGGTCTAGTAGAAAAAGGAGTTAGTGGTACATGCAACAGACTTTTATATCATTGGCGGGCATCTGTACAAAATGGGGTCTGATGAAGTATTACAAAGATATGTATCGGATTTTGAAAGGATCAGTATCCTCACGGATGCTCATGGGGGCACCACGGGAGGCCATTATGCAGGAAGAGCGACTGCGCAAAAGATTCTATGTGTAGGGTTGGGGTGGCCAACACTAAATTAGGATTCAAAAGATTACTGCAAGGTGTGTGATGTGTGTCAAAGGACTGGCAGGCCAACGTGAAGGGATGAGCTACCTCTGAACCCACAGATGATGTTGTAACCTTTTGAGAAATGGACAATAGATTTTGTGGGACCCATTTAGCCCCAAGGGAAGAAGACGGGAGCGCGGTACATTATCACTGTGACTGAGTATTTGATTCGATGGGTGGAGGGACAACCTGTAAAGGACTGCATAGGTGCATTTACTGTGAAGTTTCTCTTTGAGTATGTACTGACGTGATTTGGGTGTCCAAAGATTTTGATGAGTGATAGTGGTACACACTTTCTGAACGAGATGATCAATGCGCTAACGGAGAAATTTCAAGTATATCACCAGAAAAGTACACCTTATACCCACAGGTTAATGGAATAATGGAAACATTCAATAAGGTGCTGGAGAATGCACTAACCAAGGTTTGCAACACTCAACGAAGTGATTGGGACCTGCGCATACTCACAGCACTATGAGCCTATCGAATGACATGCAAAAAGTTGACTAGAAAGACACCCTTTAGGCTTGTATATGGTATTGAATCGATGATGCCCATGGAATACATTGTGCCTATTCTACGTATAGTAGCACTCACGGGTATGATGGATCGTGGAGCCCTGGAAGAGTGGCTCGCACAACTGGCTGAGCTTGAAGAAGAGAGATTTCTAGCTGAATTTCACCAACAGGTCCAAAAGCAATGTGAAAAAGCATGGCATGATCAACACATTAAGCTTTGAACCTTTAAGGTAATCGATCTAGTTTTGTTATATGACAACAAGTTTGATAAATTTCCAGATAAATTCAGAATGCACTAGTTAGGGCCATATGTCATTAAGGATATTACCGATGGTGGAGCAGTTCAGTTGGTTAAATTGAATGGGGATCCCTTCCCAGCAAAGGTGAATGGTAGCCGATTGAAGCCATACACCAATGATCCGGCGAAGTGACTATATGAGGGTAGCATAGTCTTAGTGCTCCAGGAAGTTGAAAGAAGGCACGAGACTATAAACTACACTGCTCGGGTTTAGGAACTGCGTGACTGGAGGATTGTGTGGAACAAGGAAGTGTCACAAGGTTCACGACAGTGCAAAGGGAGATTCTCTACCCAGGGAGAAATCGTACAGGTCAGCTGAAAAGTGACTGTTAAAGTAACTGTTCATGATTTGACGGTAAGAATGCAACCAAATGGAGTGGGCAGTCATCATTTAAGATAAACTTTATGGGTAAGATCCTTATAAATCTACCACCAATCTGGCATTAATGAACCAAATGTGGGGGGAATGCTTGGATTTGAATTCAAAATGCCCTATAAATTATAGGTGGAGGCCAAACAAAAAACACTTGGCATTTTGAGAATTGAGTTGTTGAGATCTCAGGCACACATGAACCACGAAAAATTCGAAGCTTTTCTAGCCAGTTTAGTATTTGAGACGTTTCCAAAGGAAACACAGGAGTTATTACATAACGTCATGTTGACACCCGCAGAAGTTATGGACACCGAAGCAGTGACAATCGAGGGGGTTGTGCCAGAAGTTGTTAGGGAGGCAAAGGGAGTTGCTCCGGAGGTTGCAGAGGTATTAGTTGAAGTTTCCAAATCACCACGGATGCCTAGACTGAAGCCGACCCTAACCAAGGAGAGTCCAAAGGAAAAAAAGGGCAAGTATGCTGTGATATTAGTGCGCACATCACCGAGAAGAAACCTACCAAAGGACAAGTCCACTGCACAGGAAAAGGGCAAAGCCATTAACTTGGAGCTGGAGGAGGAAGAAATTGAGGACATCCCGATGGATGATGAGGAATTAGGGGTAGAAGTGGAGGAATTTGAAGTCTAAGGTGTTGACCCTATCACTAAGTTACCCGAGTACGTCCCTCCGTGCAAGGGAAAGACCAAGGTGCCAAAGGACATTGATGAGAGGAAGGTCCCCTTGCAAACCTCTCTACTGCCAGATGAGATTGCCTTTGAAGGACTGTGCTTGGGGCGGGTTCCTCTATTAAAACTGGAATATTGGGACTTAGCTGACCATGAGAAGTTCCCACACTTAGTGATGGAGAAGCTAATGTGCTGCATTATTGACACAACCACCGAGATGACTGCATTGGAACCACGGAAGTGGCTCAAGGGAGTAGACAAGGTAGGTCTACTGAACTTGCTATAGGTGTCGTACTACGATCACACCCCCATTATAGTACTGGCCATTAAGCAACTACTATGCTTGGTGCACGATGGGTGTCTGTGGCTGGAGGAGCCAATACCCATCACCGACAAATTGATCCATAGGATCACGCGGCTGCCCTACACAGGGGAAAATCTAGCCATGATGTTTGGCAGAAAAGGTGGCGAGCAGGCCCTCACGGAGGCCATGAAGGAGAAATTAAATCTTGTGAAGAAGCCATGAGGCTATGCCATCTCAAGTATCTCTGACCCTGTAAGTTAAGCTAGCGACACAAATTCTAGCAGGAAAGGTTATGAGGAAGTGTCGCGCAGATGAAGTGTCGGCACGTGTCATCAGTCTTGCAGCCCAATGCGTCGGAGTCTAGTTTAATTGGGCACATTATCTTTGCCGCATAGATCAAAAAGGAGGAGGCCAAGCTCAAGAGGGCACAATTGGTTGAGAAGGGGAAGAAGGAGGCCACTGACAAGGCCTAGGTAGAGCGTGATGCCGCCTAGCATACGGAAAAGAAAACAGGTGAAACAAAGCATGGCTCTGATAAAGGCACGAGGTCGCCTTCACCCAAAACAAAGGAAGAAATGAACGAGCAAACAGAGCAGCATGGCGTGGACCCGTAGATGATGTCAGACCACATCAAGCATCAAAGGGAGCAAGAGAAAGTGGGGTCAAGAAAGAAATGCAAGGCCACTAAGGTGTCATTGGACCCAATCACCCTCAAAGAGGGCAATTTACATGACATTGGAGACACGGTGCGGGATGTCACCGCGGGGGCACTATAGCAGTTTAAGTAGCAGTAGCAGCTACTATTGGGGGCCATCTAGATAGGCCTATAGGAGCTATAGACCCATGCATCATAAGCTGGCACAGTGTCCACCAACCTCGCTATCGGTACTTCCAAAGTTGTTGAGGTGTTGTGTGTGAGGGTCTCCCATGCAATAGTGCTACTGGATGGAGCATTGACCATAGACAATGAAGCTGATAGGCCCACTCTCAGTGCCCTAAAGGGAGTGAGGTTGAACTTGGTAGCACTCCCTGGTGAAGTGCTCCACCTATTGCAAGATGGAGTGATCATGGAGCTGAGGGCCCGCGAACACCATGATTTGCAAGTGATTAGTGAGAAAAAGATTAATAATGAACAAATGGCCCTACAACAAGACTCTACCATCGCCACTGTGACCAAGTTAATCGACCGAAACAAGCGTATAGTTTAGGTCATAGAGGAGGCATGTCGAATGGTTCCAGAGTTGTCCATCCTGAGGAAGAACCGGTCGAGGTACACATTCGCAAGCTTACTACAGGGGTGCACGATGCTCATACAGAGTTGGCTAAGGTTCAGCTGGAGTTGAACCTATAGATTGCAGATTTACAGTTGAAGGACCAGCCTTTAACTCTGCCAAATGTAAAGGAGCAACGTGTAACTGCTATCATAGAGGAGATAGCGGTAGTAGACAGTGCAGTAGCAGTCTGCACACAACTTTTTGAATAGTCATTCAAGGTCCTAACAAGCTTGGAGGAGGACCCTAATGTACAATAGCTAGAGACAAAGGCGCGAGAACTGCAACAATGCTATGAAGAAGTAAAAGGTACAATGCGAATTGTCACTCTCACAAAGAGACCCGTGAAGCTACAGGAGGCCAAACAATTGAAAGAATAGGTAGATGTAGCAAAACACAAGGAGGCAGTGCTCAAGGTGCACTTGAAGCCCTAGTTGTATGACTCTTATTCGATCATGGCCTCTATTGAAGGTAAGCTTGATCATTTGCAAGTAGCTCAACAGAAGCTTCAAGCTAACAATTTAGGACTAGAAAATGAGTAGTTGGTTGAAGAAGTGAAGCAGGTGGTTGCACAGTGCACTACCGAGGTTGCAGTCATACAGGTCAAGCTGGGAGGTCTTCACACCAAGATCTCCAAACCTATAGAGTGACTCAAGGGCGAGTCAACATGTTTGTGTTACTTATCAGGTTTTTAATGGCTCTGTTACATCACGGTTCTCTGTCAGAGGTACTTTGACCTCGTGCTATCCTTCAATTTCTAAAATGTTAATTTTTCTTGGATCATCTTCTTCTTCTTCAGCAGTCACATTGCAGCATTCCAGTGCGTGGCACAGTTGTGTACTCTAGTCTGGTTGTACCCAGTCCACTAGTTCTTCAGGCATTCTAAAGATGGTAGCCTTAATCTCTTGTAGCACTTCATAAATGCATTTGAATCCATCCTCAAAGCTAAAAGTTAATAATAATATTTCTCTCAAGATATCCCATTCATTTGTCCCATGGCATAGCTCTGTTCCCAAATACCAATTCATTGGGATAGTATGTAAGGTATGAGAGAAAACATGTACCCACTCTGGTTGAGGTTCTTCTCCCCAAGATCTAGTCCATCGCACCAAGTGTTCATGTGGGTCATCATTCCCGCTATATTTCTCAGTCATCCGAGTATTATCATACCCAAACCTCAGCTTCATCATCCATTTGTATTCCTTCTAGTCAGTGAAACTTTCTTTGTGCGTACCCCACCATCGGGCAAGCGTAGCGCGTAGTGCCAATTCTAGTGCCTGGAATTCATTTTCCTCAGGAACCTCCTTTGAAAAATCATCTAAAGAGAGATTAACATCATTTAAGCCATCATAATGTGGAAGTTTCCTTACCTATGTAGATACGCATGACAACGATTTTGTCATCATATTGCAATGTAGCAGAGAGACCTCGTGCAACCTACTATCTGAATTTGAGGTACTGGAGCTGTCTCTATCCCATGCGATCCATACATATGAAGTGGGGTTCATCCAATCTTCGTCTCATGTTGTTATCTTGTATATCTGGTCTAGATC
The DNA here is from genome assembly GCA_031772625.1 of Pinus tabuliformis. NCBI lineage: Eukaryota > Viridiplantae > Streptophyta > Pinopsida > Pinales > Pinaceae > Pinus > Pinus tabuliformis. The sequence continues at coordinate 1,254,097,021 of CM062819.1, forward strand.
ATCCTCATCCTCCACAAAGTCATGAAAAGGTTTAGTATAGCGCGCTCCTTCAACAAGGTCTAGTGGCACAATAACCATGAGAGCTTTCCTCTCAAATCTCATATTCTGCCTCTTCAGATTAATCACTGCATCCAAGTTGAAGGCCCAATCAATTCCTAGTAGCACAGGGTAAGGATTGTTTTCATCGACTATTTCAATTACCTCGAAGTCAGCCAATGCACTCGCTCCTTCAATGTCCACTGTTACCCCATACAAGCGCCCCATAGGAATAATCTTCTGTTGATTAGCCATGTGTAGCTATATAGGAGAACATTGTAATGCAGGTCTCCCCATCCTTTTCGATGTCCATTTAGGTAGTACATTTGCATCAAACCCCAGATCCAATATTACTTTGTCCATTTCATACTCTCCTATTTGCGCGGTGAGCCTCATCTTGCACCCTGTCTGCCTCTTATGCTTACCTAGCTTCCTTACAACGCATTGTTTTGAAGGAAGGTTAATCTTACCCACATAGTTTTCTATTAGCTCTTGGAGCTCTTCTACTGCCTTCTTGTCACATAGCAACTTCATACAGGTCTTCAAGTGTTGGGCAGCGGACCCCCTTCGTAACGGTTTTGGGTAAAAGTATGGTAAAGGTTCCACGAAGACATCCCTAGGGTGCGGAAACCTTATTCCAGCACCCTCCCCTACTGTCTCGGGTGAGACTTTAGTCCGCGCTCCGCGGATTGTTGCCAAAAGGGTCAATAGTATGGGAATTGTTCAACTAAAAACTCTTCTGAATCTAGGTCAGGGCCCAATAAGCCAACAATTGGTTCTGTTGCCAGGACCAGAATCTGCCTAAAGGGATGTCTGATGTCAGAACACTAGAACCCTACGAAGAAAGAGATTGATGAGTGGTTGGATTAGAAGCTTCATGAGTTCATGGTGCAGGAAAACAAAACCCCACAGATATCTGAATAGAGGTGGCTGGATCGCTACATATACATAGAAATCTACGAGATCTTCTTCACGTCCTTCTCATTAGAATTGTATGAGTGGATCACGAGAAGAGAACACAGCACAAGAAGGTGTAAGCTTGATTAGCCAATAGTGTGGACTCCAGAACTAGTGCGCAGGCTAGAGGCATCTGAAGATAAAATCACGTGGGCCATAGATCATTGGTTGGATCAGATAATAGGAGGGTTTATCATTGAATTCACGATAGACACAACTGTCAGCTATAATGAAGCTGAAAGGCGTTTTCTCAAAGGACTGCAAGGTAAGTACATCAAATCATTGAATACATGGATTAAAATGCTGCTATGTGAAAAATGGATTATGCAAATCCATTGATTTCTAGGGTAACGCGGAGTAGAAGAGGCTACCAAGGGGTCGAAGGATTAGAGAACAGTCCCATGATTTCAATCTTGAGGGAAAGTAGGGAGGTGCTTACTGGGTTTTCTCTAAGAAGTACAGTCTGGTTGATAAACAATGGATTCCACAGCTACTGCCCCGGTCCACACCGTCACCTTCTTCATCTCCATCCACCCCATCTCCACCTACCCCACCTCTACCACCTCCCAAGGTTGGAATGGTGAGTATGATCAAGTTTCCCATGTTTAGAGGCATAGGAAATGAGGAACCAGATCAGTTCTGGTTTGTGGTAAAGCAGTATGGGAAGCCCAAGGTGTTACGGATAATAACATTAAAAAGGCCACCTTGGTGAGCGTGTTGCATGATCACGCATTGATGTGATATATTAAACACTCTAGTGATCATCCGAATGTTGGAATAGCAGAGATCCAGGATGCATTAAACAAAGAATTTAGTCGACCAAAATCAGAAACTCAATCAATCATCAGATTTAAGGAAATTGCGATGCTTCCAGGTGAGACACCGTGGGATTTGGATCAGCACCTAAAAAGTATGATTCGTGAAGCTAATATGATGATGTTAGATGTGCAACACCATGCCTGGTTTGTGGCATCCCTGACACCACACCTCAGAACAGTGCTGTCACAATATAAGATCTCGACCCAGGCCAAAGCTTTAGAGGTAGTGATGAGGTTGCATGAAACACCAATACAAGATCCTGGGTTGGGAGTCCAACAAATCCATGCACAATTACAAAACCTATGCCTAGAGATGTAGAGTTTGAAGAAGGATAGGGTGCCCCAGTCATAGGCACACGACAAAGTGTGGTATATAAAGTGTAAGCGCAAGGGGCACGATAAGGATCACTGCCCTGTATTCGCAAACTATTTTGCAGGAGGGGGACTGATGCCGTTAAGATCGAAAGCACAGGTAGGTTTGAGTGATTCTACTACTCTCTGGTGCGCAACTTGTCAAGTAGGAGGGAAGCATGTGACGGACGATTGTCACGTATTGCAGAAATACACCCAGACTCCGCAGTAGCTGTACTGTAATTTTTGTAGATCGGTGGTTCACGATGAGCAAACATATCGAAAGTATGAACTAATGATGGAGAGGACTCCAACCTATCGAATGCAGATGGAAATGTAAGGCCCCAAACCAGATGTAGCAATAGCGCAGGGTGGCTTCCAAGGGCGAGGTCGAGGACAAGGAGGGATGGGACCAGGATGAGGGCGCTGACAGTTAATCTGCTACAACTATGGAGGATCCGGGCACTACGTGCGCAACTGTACGAATCCAACCAGAATAAGTTGTCCGTACTACTATTATTTTGATCATGAAGCTATAGATTGTTTGATGTTGATCACACAGATGTGTGAGAAGGGGGTACTACAACCTGCCCCAACTCAAAATGTCCAGATGATGAGGTCAGAACCATGCGAAGGAGACCCCAATGTCAATATGGTGCTTAGAAGTGGCACAAATACAGAAAAGGATAAGGAAAAGCAACTTGGGGATGACGTATGGGTCTGCAAGACCCCTAAAAAGGTGCTTGAACTTGACTCGGGATGTGCAAAGGAAATAAATATGGAAGCTACGTAGAGCTTCGCAGAGGTCTCTACCTCAGGTAGTAAGAAGCAATCAGAATTAGGAATGGATCCATCTATGATTACTACCTTTTTAGAGACTTGCATGAAGCTACTACGGGACAATGAGGTAGTTCAAGGACTCCAAGAGTTGATCACTAGGTGCGTAGGACCAGGAGAACCGTGCGTAATCCAAAAGATGGGAAAGCATACTTTGCATACAGGAAGGGAAATGTGGCTGACAGCACAAATTGGTGAATATGAGATGGATCAGGTAGTTCTTGACCTAGGTTCGGATGCGAATGTGCTACCAAAACAGACTTGGGAATGGATGGGTCGACCCACATTACAGTGGTCTCCTATTCAATTAAGGATGGCGAATCAGCAAAAGATTGTGCCCATGGGAAGACTACAAGGGGTAACTGTGGATATTGATGGCGCAAGTACACAGACAGATTTCGAGGTAATAGAGATTGTGAATGATAGTAACCTTTACCCCACATTATTAGGGATAGATTAGGCTATGTACATGAATGGAGTCATCAACCTGAAGAATCGAAAATGATTTTCGAGAAAAATTCGCTACGTGTAATTGTTCCGCTGGATCCAACCGAAGGAGCGCGCTACATTGAACCTGTGCATGATGAGGACAGTAATGATGAAGTAGACTGCATTTACCAGATAATGGTCCAAGACCAAGACTGGATGAATCCAATAGTAGATGGAAGACTCTCATGGGAATGTGACAGTTCCTGCATGATAGATTCTGATGAGGAAGTAGAGCGCTCGCAGAATTGATTGCATGAAGTAATGACGCTAAATTGTAATATGATGATCAGATCATTGCGGTGCATGACAACCGAAGTAAGGACACTCCTAGCAAGTGACAATGCAACCAATGGGGAACTCATAAACCTCTGGGGAACTATAGTTATGGAGCAGAAGTGGGCTCAGGTGCGAAAAGAGGTGCAACGTGCAACAACTACACAAGGGTGGAGTGGACCTAGGAAGATTAGGTGGAATAGGCGTGAACGTAGAAACCGGCTGCATGTACAGATCAAAGGCTCTCAGCATCGAATGTGGCCTTGTTATCAGGAAAACTAGTATCCATTCAGAGCTGCTAGTCCCACTAAGATGGGTAGCTATCTTAGAAACAAACAAACTAAAGTTGTCTTTTCCTTTATGAGAGATAGATGAGAGAGAAGCAGAGAGTACCAACCTTAGTCTTTCGCTAGTCTCCTTGCTTGTTTCCTCTCTCTCTTAATAGAGCTTTTGCCACTTCTTTCTCACTTGTCCCACTTCAAAGAACACCTGTAAAGACAAAGCAACAAAATACCATCAAAGCATAGAGATTTATAACCATAAACAATGTAGGATCAGATGTACATTAACCATATAAATGCATGTACAAATAAAAGATTCATAGATATACAATCATATGGAGGAAAAATAAAATAGCTCTATTGATAAAAGTTGTAGAAGCGAGGATTACAACCAAGTTGTCTGATCTAGCATCATCCTCCCAGCATGAAAGCCCTCTTCACCTCATACAAAGCAAGATCACCCAACAATGTCTTCAAAGAGAAACCAACAACACTTCCTTGCAAATTACAAAATTCCAGCCTCTTGATCTCTAGAATGAGGGATCCATATATAGATGTTTGTAGGAGAGTGAGTCAGCTTTTGGAATTTTGATTAGTGTCATTTCACTGATAGTTCTTGGTTCCACTTGGAGATTTCATGATCACTTACTCATCCCTGGGTGAATTCAGAGAGGCAAGTTTCATATGAGTAGCTTCTAGAAGATTCTTTGAGTTTCCACCTAGAAAACTGCTTCTGCCATTTGTCTGCTCTTACTCATTGCACCCTACAGAAGATATTTTTAGTATGCATCGCACCCCCCGTGTGTAATAGGTGAGATGCATAGCACCCCTAGCATGGAGCAGTCTGTATGGTCCAGTTTTGACCAGTTCTGAGTAGTTTTTCATGGAGAACTTCTGGGCAATGATGTAATTAGCTAACCTTGTTCCTTTAGGGTATGAAACAACACTTTTAGGGGCTTAGAAGCCCTTGGTTTGTGGACATATGTGATTGGGGTTGTAATGCCCAAATATGTCTATAATAGTTGCCCCCTAAAGCATGAGGTCGTAAATCTTCTGATGTCGGGTGAAATGCTTTATAATGAGGATCCGAGGTTTTTCGAACTGGAAGGTGACCTGTAATAAGATACAATACAATACATTATCTTCATAATATTTTCATGATATAGCTGAGGCGGGCATTCCCATGCTCATCTTTATAAATTCAATTTCATGTATATAGGACAGACAATCGTCTGTGTGGCAGACTGATGATTCTGGTAGAGCCATCATCCCTTAGTTTGGATGATTATCTATGCAGCAATGATGTACATTTGAAGTCTTTATTTTCCTAAATATATCGCAACCCGGATGGATGAAACTAGATCCGGGGTCTTCAAACTCGTTCAATCTTCACCCAAACTACAAGTCGATCCATGTGAAAAGATGTTTTGATCTCGAACATGGAAAGACATCGCCTGATTACCAGCTAATGATGTAAGCTATTAACAGACGCGAAAGGAATCACCGATAATGATGATGACCCTCAAGGTACCGCAGTACAATTCACGTGGTGTGAATACATGAGTTGATGTTGAACACCACAAAAAATCTTTCGGTCAAAGGCCATTGATGTAAACCTGTCCCCGGAAGTGAGAAACTTGCCATTGAGGCATGCAAGCTTCAAAGTACTGAAAGGGTTGTTCCTAAGTCAACTTCTTGGATAATGAGATGATGCCGACAAGAAGTGACCCATCGTAGGAGGGCCTTAATGAATCCCACATCTACGACATGGAACGAAGCAAATGATTTTGTGGAGGTGAAAATGATCCGTTGATACAAGGTTTAGGGTGGCGGTTATGAAGAATGGAGAGTGAAGGTATTGCAGTGAATGAGGCGTTAGCTAGGTTGGTGAATTCTTTGAGCAACTTCTCTTGAACATATTAGCGACACTGAAATGGATTGGTAGTGTTAACCCCAAAATGGATGATACAACGAACCAATGTTGATATGACCGGTGAATGGAATAACCCAACCTGACTCAATCATGGTGACAGAGTGAAAGTGTCATGTTCAAGAGCGACTTGCTACCAATGAAGTTATTCAAGTTTTCTTCCATTTTTCCCCAGTCATTGCTGACCAGCACCTCTTTATTTTTGTCAAGCTTGAGGAGGATAACATATGCTTGTTCTATAATTTGCCCTTCGGGCAAACTTGTCGCTATTTTTTAATGAGCCTAGCGACAGTGAAACTCGCTCTTGTCTGCATGGACAAGTTTGTCGCTATTGTTTTAACGAGTTTAACGACAAAGATAACTCGGTCCTTTTCAATTTTAGAGAGTCTAAAAAGAGACTTAAAGGCAACTCCAGTAGTCCTTTTTCGTAATGTAAACCCTTAAGTCTGAAAAAGTATAAAATAATACAAAAGGGATGAATTTTCAATAGTTTTAATGAGCCAAACAAGACAAGCACTCGATATTTTTGTGTAATAATCACTCAGGTCCAAAAATATTAAAATCTAGAGGAGGGATGGCACTTCCAATCACTTTAACGAGCTGGAGAGACCAATTGCTCGGCAATATTTTCATATTTTACAAGTCAGATGAAAAGAGCTTAAAGGAGACTTGTTTTTGAGGAACAAGTGATGTTTTTGGATGGCAATTGGTTCCAGGTAAGGTTTGGAACTTTTCAATCATGATAGTGTAAAGAAGGTGGCTAATAGAATCACTTGTCGCAACTGTTCCTCAAAAGGGTAAACAATCAAATGGGGGCGTATGATCGGCTAAAAAAGAGTGGAGGTGATGGTAAGAACATGACCAAGGTTCAAAAGCTGATAATTATGCGATCACAATGGTTATTTACCGAAGGTGGGTTCATTTTTTAATGAGCTTGAACTCTAGGGGAACATTTTCTCATTGCTAGGTTTATTTTTTAATGAGCTTGAACTTCGCGTGAAACTGCTCGTGATGATAGTCAGAGACATTGATTTCACCATTAACACTACGTTCTTATGACGGTTGTACTGCTTGTTCAATTACTCCATCAAATTGATTAGAAATGTAAATACATGCTTGAAAAATGAGTTAAACACTAACATTTTACTTGAAATACGTGAATAGTAACATAAAAGTAGTTTTTACCTCTCATTTTTACCATTTCATTCAAATTTGGGATTTTTGGAGCTCTGGAGGTGTTTTCCCCCTCGATTTTCACCAGCTGATTTCGGGAGATTCTGTGGACTATTTTTGGCACTGTCTAGACCAGGTAGGAGCTAACCCTGAGCTCTTCAATTCCATTCTTTCCTTTTCTGATTTTGAGCATGTTTTCTTGTTCTTCTGAGCCTCTGGGGTTTGAACAATTCGTTCTCTCCCCATCGCACCTAGTATACATCAAAAGGTGCAATGCATACTGAGCTGGTCATTGGCCAGTCAGGATGCATCCCACCTAGTACACAGTTGGTGTGCGATGGGCACAAAAAGGAAAGTTTATGCATTGTTTTTTCATGGAAATTTTTCCTGTTTTCGCCTGAATCAGGACCCTAATTCTTCTCTTGTTTGTTTTTCAAAGATTCATCAGATCAAGATGGTTGTTACATGGCGTGAATGCAAGCATGAAGAAGAGGACATGGTTGCTTTACATGATCCAGGTACGGTGACTGCATTGCGGAACTGTGGCTTGCTAAAATTCTTCCGCATATCTAGCATGAGGCAACAAATCAATTTGTTGCAATATTTTCTCAATGCATGAGATCCTACCAACCAAGTGTTCCAGATTCGAGGTAAATCCATCCCTTTGACAGTTGAGGATATCTAATTCTTGACTGATTTATCGAGGTGTGGTGCCCCTCTCTCACTATCAGGATCCGCCCATGGGGGTGAATCCATGAGGGATTATATTCGCCAGTTCTATACAGATGGATCTCAGCTGAGCAGGGATGGCAAGATCAATATTTGAGATGTCACTCACCGGTCCTTGAGGACTATCTTATTCACCTTTTCTAGATTGGCTGGTAGCACGACTCTCCATTTGGCCAATAGGTCCTATATGCAGTATGCTCTAGAATGCCTTAAACCAAAGGTATTCAACTAGTGTGATGCAGTACTTCCGGTTATAAAAGAACAACTTACCAAGGTGAAGAACGAAAGATCCAAGAACTTTGGTTATGGTTCTATTCTGACCGCTTTCGCCTTGGAGAGGATCCCACTGATGCAGCCACAGTACATTTCACTCGGAGTGCCAGCGTCGACAGAACCACAGATGCAGAGATGGGTTGATCTTATGGCCAGACATGCTGGTCAATCGCAGATTTCATTCTCTGATGCCTTCTTTGAGTGGTTCAACCGTCAGTAGATGGTCTTTGCCGAGTATCCATATGCTGGGATGGATTTCCGAGGTGACCCAAATTTGGTGCTACCGGCTGGCGAGCAGTGGGGTGTTATAGGTAAAAAGATCTGACCATATCTCTTTTTATTGTTTTTATAATGTTCTTGTGTCTTTTAAATGTTATAAATACTAATCAAACCCATATATTTCTACAGATATTGGACCAGTGCGACCAGAAGTGCGCCCGAGGGTAGCAGTTGTCGTTCCAATAGGAGAGGCAGTAGGGAGGGCTGTCCTTCACGATCTGGACATAGCTGAAACCCTTGCAGTATTGCAAGATTAGATCGAGGGTCTCACCCTTAGCATTCATGATGTGAGGACCGATGAGTTACCTCTGAGATTACAGTGCCATACTATTGGCGTGCTGAGTCGATGGACTAGGCTCTTATGTATGATCGCATAGGCAGTGACTTGTTATCACCAGCACCATTAGTCTAGGGTTCTTTTCCTGCATTTTTGAGTTTTTGGGTCATGTGACCGATTTTGTCTTGGACACAGAACATTTTGACAAACTATAAACAGTTATATATATTTTTGATTTTCGGAGCTTTATTTTGGTTAAGTCATATGATCTTGATGCACATGTTGATTAAAATGCTTTCTTTTATAAATGTTGCAAATGCCTATCTAACACATAATTTGCTAATGAGGCAGTTAATGTGTTTAATTTTCTAGACATGTGTTGATATTGAATAGAATCAAACTGCCTTTCCAAAATCCTGACCCTTAGGAACATACGATAGATAGCTGGATTCCGAACATAATAGATGCCAGTAAGCTATAGGATGACAAGTTGTGAGTCTAGCCTGACAATAAGTCAGTGTATGCCACGTGCGATGGCATCAGAGAGAAGTTCTATCAATGCGCTATACTCAGCGATGTTGTTTGTTGACCGACCAATACATACCCCTCTGAAACTCACTAACTCGCCGCTTGGATAAAAAATGGCCCAGGCTACAGAAGATAGGTCTCGCGTACTATGACTAGCTCCATTGGCATATCCAACAAATGATTCCAATAGGTTCGACATCTGAAACAAATGCAAAAGTGGATTATCTAACCAAAACGATTACTCTTGACGAAAACAAAAACATAACAAAAGCATATAAAGAGGTTACTACACTTAGTTAGGCATAGTAATGCTTAAGGTACAACCTGTTTCAGGGTTGCGCCAGTGGAATCCCATCATAATCTTCTAGCTTATACGCTCCTTTTGCTAACACTCATTTAACAATGTAGGGACCCATACACAAAGATTGGAACTTACCTGCTCCTAATTTATCGGATTCCTGATCATAAAGCAAGAAATAGGTCACCCTATGAGAAGACACGGGGTTTGACATTTTTGTCAAATTACGCCTTAACTCATTTCTTATGAGCTTCGTTAGCTAAGGCAGCGTCACGACGGGTTTCATCCAATTGGATTAGTTCCAAGAAACGAGCCTCTTCCTCTGAAGTTCTAGGGAGAAGGTCGACTGCGAGCTTGAGAGATGAAATTTCACACTGAATTGGTAATATAGCTTCCACGCCATACACCAGCTGAAAGGGTGTAAACCCGGTCACATTCCTTACCGAGATTCTGTATGCCCACAATGTTTAGTATAGGATTAGGTGCCAACTCCGTTTGTGGACTCCAACCATCCTTTGCAGCATGTGCTTCAGGACTTTGTTGATAGCCTCAACTTGTCCGTTAGCTTGTGGATAATACGGAGTAGAATTGTCGTGGGAGAATCCTAATTTGGTAGCCAATTTGACCATCATGTGATTGCAGAAATGTGATCCATGATCTGTGACTATAGCCTGTGGAACACTGAACCTAGAGACTGCATGATTGAAAAAGAAAAGAGTAGTCGTTTCACCGTTGTTGTTTAATGTAGGCATCGCCTCAGCCCATTTCGTAAAATAGTCAACTACGACTATGATATACCCATGCCCCTCGGTCGAGGTGGGGTTACATGTCATGAAATCTATGCCCCATTTGGTGAATGGTCCAACAGCAACTACTGGATGCAGAGGTGTGAGTGGTATTCTAGTTTTGGGGTCAAAGATTTGACAAGCATGACAACTTCTGACTGCGGTTATGCAATCTTTGAACATTGTTGGTCAGAAGTAACCATCTCATAAAATCTTTTGTGCCATAGTGTAACCATATTGATGCCCCCTACATGCGCCTGAATGATTGAGCCTGAATGACAATCATTCAGGACTTTTTCGGCCTCCTCATGGGTGAGGCACCTTTGCAGAACTGTATCGATACTGCGACGATAAAGCGTATCACCGACGATCATGTAGTCTTTTGCTTGGTATCGAGTACATCATTGTTCTAAGCGAGAGGTACTAGGCTTGTATGTTTGGGTTTGGAGATAGATGATTATATCTCCATACCACGGATCACTCGATGATATCAGAAACAAATATTCATCCATGATTGATGCTTTGGATGTTGAATCGTTATACGACGATGGGAAGTTTCATAGTAACTCCGCGAAAACTAGAGATTTCTTTGATTTGAATTTTACGAATTCCAGATCAAACTCTTGCAAAATAGCTATCCATTTCGAATATTTGCCCCCAAATAACTGACGCAACAGAATGCAAGTCATAGGATTGTGATCCGACAAAATGGTAGTTTTGAGAAAGAGGATATAGTGTTGAAATCTTCGTACTGCTTGAACAGCTACAAGAGCCAGATTTTCAACATAGGAGTACTTGCTTTTTGTATAATTTAAGTTTCAGCTTAAATAATAGACAGGATGTTCGATTCCATTTTCTTCTTGAACTAAAACCATTGTGATGGTTGTATTTGCTGTAGCTAGATACAAGTTAAAGTCTTTTTGATAATCAGGAGCGTACATTAATGATTCTTTTATTAGGGATTCATTTAGAGCATCAAAGGAATATTGCGCAACTTGATCCCAGTTGAAGGGTACTTCTTTTGTCAAAAGATGCATATAACCTTTAGCAAGTTCAGTGTAATTTGGAATGAAACTCCTCAGAAAGTTTGCTTTCCCTTGGAGTTTTTGAATTTGAAGCAAATTTGAAGGTAGAGGCATATCGATGATTACCTGAACCTTACATGGGTCGAGTCGAATTCCGTCCTTAGAAACCATGAAGCCAAGTAAATGACCAGAATCAACACAAAACACACACTTGTGTGGAGTGAGTCATATCTTGTAGTGATGGAAACGTAGAAATATATCTCTCAAATGTTGCGGATGATCAATCCACTTTCGTGAATGAGCCGGAAGATCATCGAGATATGGTTGAATGATGTTCATGGAAGGCGTAATTCATAGCCCTCTAAAAGGTTGCCCCTGCGTTCTTTAAACTGAAAGGTAATTTTTGGTACGCAAATGTGCCCCACAGACATATAAATGCAGTGTTTGACTGGTCATGTGGGCAGATATTTATTTGATTATACTCGGAAAATCCATCCATAAATGAAAATATTTTGCATCCGGCACATTCATCAATTATCTGGTCGATAAAGGGTGTAGGGTAGTTGTCCTTTGGACAAGCTTGATTTACATCCCTGTAATCAACGCACACTCTAATCGTTCCTTTCTTTTTCATCACAGGAACAATATTCGATACCCAATCAGTTATAGGAACCGAGTAAATGAAACCAGCATGTAAAAGTTTTTCAACTTCTGCCTTGATGGCAGTAGCTTTCTTCGGGTGCACTTGCCGAAGCTGTTGTCGTACCGGTTTGACATCTGGATACATCTTGATTTCGTGTTCAACTATGCTCGAGTCAATGCCTGGCATTTCTTCGTATGACCATGCAAAGACATCTCTGAATTCATGAAAGAGAGCGCAATATATTTCCAGTTCTGAAGAAGAACAAGATTTGCTGACATGAATATTCTCTACAACATTAGGTTTGATCGAGATATTTATGGCGATAGTTTCTTCAATATTGGATAGATTTCATTCGGAATCCACCGTATTTATAATATTTGATAGAAAATCAAAAACTGAAGGATGATCAAGGTCGCTGGAATAATCTTCGTTGTAATTTGGAAGATGGGAACGATGGTGGTAATCTTCCCATGGTGCCTCTCCTACCATCATCGACTGAATAATTCCTTCATCTATAGAATGTACATGTGACCAAGGATATGAAGTGGTGCCATATTCCTTTGACCTATCTACCCAAACACTCGATGAGCGTTGATTTGGGTTTGCCACCCAGGCCGAGAAAATTGATTTCTACAAAATTTCTATTGGGCTTGGAGGCAATACTTGTTGATGATCCATGCTAAAAAAATGTTCGGAAATCTTTTAAGTGGAAGATATCATATTGCAGGTTCTTACTATGGCTACTGTTAGCACCTAAATCTGCCTTAGGCTGAAGGAAGGAAAAATTCAGGGTAACCAAAAACCACGCTCAGTCTGGTAGCTAGCCCTACCAGAACAGGAGAGGGCTCTCTCCAAGTCATGCTCAGTGAATAAGTAAATGGAATGGTCTGATATGACTAATAGTGAAATATTGATCTTAGGATAGTAAGTAAATATGGATACAAGAAGAAATTTTCTATGAATGACTGAGTTTCTGGGATGGTATGGGACCAACGGACAGCAATGAGCAGAGAATTTAATACAAAGGCACAGACTACTTCGTGAGGCAAGACAGGTGGAAAGTCTAGCAATTTAGTTTGAAATAATGCGGAATGGAGGAATTTCTTAGGAGGGTGAAAAGGGCATAAGTACATGAATCCTTTTCAACAGAAGAAGAACACTGAACATGAAATTTTCCCACAGGCAGAGCAATAAAAATGAATTCTACCTTATCTAACTTAGAAAATTTCACTGGAAATGAATATCAAATGAATTGTGAAACATTATGAAATGCATATGAAACATAAGAGACACATTTTCTACACTCACAACCACATGAATCTCATGAAACAGAGCCACATATACAATGAAGAACTGAGTTTCTCTCCCACAGTCTCCCAGAAATTACAAGCCAACCAACCCTTTGCAAATAGTTTGCATACAATATATAGAATGTTCCATGAAGAGATAGAATGCCCAAGGGTTGGGGAGTTACTCGAATCATTACAAAATGGAGGTGGAAAGCCAACCATTAGCTACAGGTGCAGCATTACAAAAATGACAAATGGCTTGTGTGATTGCTCGCCTTCCTTTGCCACTTGGATAGAAGCCCACCTTTGGTGAAAATGCTTTTCAAACATTTCCTTAGTTGCTGAGAAAAATATAGTGTAAATGAGCGGGCCCACTTGGAGAAGTCGCGAATCGAAATTTCACAAAACGGAGGGGAAATTGGCCTTTGTCCCTATATGCGCCGCGCCACTTTCTATATGCACTGTGCCACTTTGGAGGCTGTTTTGAGGCACATGGAGGAGTCCAAAATGTGCCCAAGTGTTCTTGTTGGAAAGCCTGGCCTGTCTACTTTCCAACCCTAGTGGAATTTCTAAATTTGGTGCTCATTTGCCCCTCCAAAACTTCATTCTCCAAAGATTGCTTCCTGTGTGTGAAAATAGGGGCAGAGAGGTCATTTTTTGAGTGTTTTTGACCTCCTAGAGACTCAAATCATGCCCAAATTTCTTGTACGAGCACCAATAGTCGTGATTTTTCATGCTAAATCCAAAAGTGCAAACCATTTGTGATTTGGAGCTCCCAATCCTAAGTGCCACGCCAGTGGCGTGGCACAGAGGGAGAAAAAACCTGTGTTGTGACCAAAATTGCCCCAAATTTCTTGAAATTTGGGCTGGAGCTTCCTTATCAAGTGTTATGCTAGGAAAAAGAGGCTTCGGCCAATATCTGAAGTCGATCGAGCTCCCTTTTCCTCTTTTGCTTCTTGATTTCCTTCCTCAATTTCGCCTTCAAATTCCTGATTCGGGCCTTGCATACTTTGTTTCGCGCCATGTAGTGGAAAGCCATGTGTCTCAGCAGTGCATGGTCCTTGTCGGCCTTTTCCAGCAACCTCTCCAATTGCATGTTAACTCTCTCGAGGATGGCCTTCCGATCCTCATTAATCTCTTGCTCCAATGCCGTGAGCTCAACTCTTCTCCTTTGTGCAGCTTGGCGATGCTCACGAATGTTTTGTAGCTCTATGATCGTTGTTGATCCTCAAGTTGTTTGTTCCTCTGCTCCAGATATTTCATGTTCCACTTAGCCCTCTCCAATTCAAGGGATAAGGCTTCTATCTCTAATTGCTGCTCCTGGATGATCTCTTTGAGCTGTGCACTCGTTGGTTATGTATCTGTATCATCATCATGAAGGAGAACGAATTCAGTCTCTCGTTCACCTGATGGCTCACCTGAAGGCCCCTCATCATGCATTGGCTCCTTACCTCTGTCCTGTACCTGTAGTGCTGATGTCGGAAGCGAGGCCCCTTCCACCCCGGGTGGAGATAACACTCGCTTTGCTGCTGCAAACAAATGTCTAGCACCCCTCTGATATGTGATGAAAACCGACACACTAGCAGTCTCATGGTGCTCATACCGACGAGAAGGTTCACCCTCATGCTTAACCTCTGATAATACCTGTGAAGTACTGAAGAGGTCACGGGAGATGAAATCATCCCAAGTAATTCCCTGCAATCCCAGTTGATGAACCACCAAAATCTTAATAAGAGCAAAGTGATAAACACTATTAAGTTGCTGTTGAGGGGTCTTGTGTTGCATGAAGGTGTTCATCCTCTCTATGTTCCTGCAAATGAAAAATGGGATGTTCATCATCCATACCCTGGTAAAGTGCATGAGCAACCTGATGTGATAGGCATATAGACGAGAGAACCTCCCCTCACAGCTGAAATACTTCATGATCAACCTCATGAGTGGAGCATATTCATCTCTCAAATATCTGAAATGGAAAGACTCTTGTGAACTGCCTCAAGCAACTGGCCTTAATGCAAGGCTCATAATGCTACTGATCAACCTTTTGTTTCTTGTGCCATGGTTCTCCAACGTTCGATATACCGGTTGCTAATGAGACAGTTTCGGGTGTCAGTGTGAAGGTGACCCCGGCCAAGAGAGAATTATCTCCATGTAGGTGAAGCACAAAAAGACGAGCCAACTCATGATGAAATCGAACATTAGCCACTCTTTGAAAAAATTCAAAACATGATAGATGTTGGAAGCATGACATGGCAAGAGGGCATGCCTGCAATTCTGTGAGGGTGGTTGGCTCATCCCTAACATGTTTTCCACTTTTATGATGTCTCCAAGGAGCCTTTTCTTCCGAGGATGAATCACTTCATGTCTCCATCTCATACTCTAATGAATGCTCAGATGCCATGACTGTTGTGTGTACTGTACTTGGGCTGCCCTTTGATGATGGTGTGAAACTAGGTGTTGTTGTGATATCTGCCACCAAGGGGAACAATGAAAAGGGAGTATTAGGAGGGGAATAATATGCTGGGAATAGGGGTTATGGGGAGAAGTTTTGTTTAGGGATATGTAGGGGGTTTTGGGGATTTGATAAGGTAGGGTTTTGGGGTTTTGATAAGGTAGGGTTTTGGGGTTTTATGTTTGACCAAAGAGTGGAGGGATAAGGAATAGGGGTTTGGTAATATTTTAGGGTATGCATAATAGGAAAAATGAGAAAGGGAGGGTAGGGAAAAATGGTAAGTGAGGGAAAAATGGTGGGTGAAGATGGAACCTTGGCCTCAATACCACAATTATGTAACCCTAGCAACAATGGCCTTTGGTGTTTTCTTGTGGTTGATTTTATGAGTTTTGTTGCATTCAAACATAGCCATAAACCACCATATCATTTATAAACTTTGATGAACAAGTCATGTCATAGAGCCTACCTGTCAATTTGAGGGGCTTCACAAGAAATTTGAGGAAATTTGGCACGGTTTTGGCCCTTTGTGGGTGTGCGCTGCGCGACAAACCCAGTGCGCTGCGCCCTGGGTGTGCGCCGCACCCGTTGAAAAAATACACTGAGGGATGGCTCTGTGTGCGTCGCGCCCCTGTGTATATGTGCCACGGTCCTGGAAATTGCCTCCAACGCTCTCCGACACGCACTTTGCCTCTCAAACACTTTGCAATATTTCCCTATGCACTTGATTTGTACAATGGCTTTGATTTTGGTGGAAACTTGTATATAAAGACTTGGAAGTCATGGGTTAAATTTTTACTTCTTCAAAAACCCATTTTTCTAATGTTATGTTTTGACACTTTTTCACTGACTTAATGCAACACTGATTTTCAATTTACCTTTGAAATTTTAGCTCAAATGATGAAATTTTCGGCACTCTTTGCAGGGATTGCACGACAGGACATTTGGCCATGGAAACCATGCCTGCATCTAAAGAAATCAATTGACGACTTTTTTGAAAATTTTATCACCAATGACACTGTTTGACTTTTCTTCAAAACAGAGTTTTGAAGAACAGTCGAAGTTTATCAATATGACGATGAAACTCTCTAAATCATTACTTTGTAAAGGCCTCACTTTGGCCTGCATGGCTTTACTAGACATATTTAAAGACCAAATTGATTAATCCCTAGACCTAATGATCGAAAATTACTTTTGTCCATTAAAGGACCAGACCTTGACTGTCATGGACTTTGGTGATCATTGACAAAAGACCTAAGCCAGCAGGAGCCAGACATGGGGGGAAATGACTAGCAATGACCTTTTCCATCAGATTATGGCATGCCCCTAGTGGAATGCAACTGAGTGAATGGAGTGGGACTCCTAAAAAATGAAATGCATAAAGAGTTTTGATCTCTGACGGAGGACTAACCAGACCGACTCTAACAGCTACCTCCACCAGATTACTCGGAGGTGGTAGGGAAAAAGTACCCATCAAGGCAGGGTCTTTTAGTAGGCCTACTCCGACATTTTGAAGTGAATGAGAGCTTCCATGGATCATTGGAATGCTACTTGTAACTTGTGAACTATTGGGGAGAAAGGTTTGTTGATCAACGATTGTAATTCTCCCTTGAAAAGGAAATGCAATCTTTCTAAAGTAAGTTGATACAACAACAGCCATAGCATAAATCCAGGGCCTTCCCAGTAGGATATTGTAATCGAGGTTTCCATCGATAACTTCGACGTCAATTTCTACTGTTTTGCCCCTAGTTGAACTTGCAAGCTACTTAAATCCCGTATGGGGTGTATGTTTGTCCATCGAATGCTTTTAATGTCGTTGATGATCTTTACAAGGGTGGTGATCCTAAAGTTTTCCAACAACTCATTGACATAATGCAGGTAGATGCCCCCTCATCAATAATTGTTCGATGAATAGTTTTGTTGAGGGCTTTCACTTGTATGAGGAAAGCGAGCTGAGCTGGTAATTGAGGTTCAAATCCTTTATGATTAAAGGCCACAAGATTGGAATCCGCTGGGTCAATCCCACCTATTGCTGATAATAGAGCCTGCTTTTGGGAGAGGCAATTTTTCAGTACTTCAAGTGTTGACATATCAGATGATGATTGGGCTAGATCCTCTACTATATTATAATTCTGTGCTGCTCGGGCACAAGGATTAAATGTTGATTTGTGTACTACTCCCTTTGGTGGCTTTATCATTAGCTCAGAAATTATAGGTGGCACAACTTTGGTTGAAGTTGTTGTCGAACTACTAGGTTGATCTGTAGCCTTGTTGTTCGACAGCTGTGGATTCCTGTAATCTTTATTCCTTGTTGATATCAAAGCATCGTTTTTCTATTTCGAAATGGAAAACATAAGCACTTGGGATGGGGAAGCATTGTTGCTAGCAACCAGATTGGTTTCTGGTTTTGGAAACTGATTCGTTAAGACCGCTGAGGTTTTTTAACTTTTAAAGAACTTTTTAACCTCAGCTTTATATGGACAATCACTCGTCCAATGGTCTTCATCACATATGTGACATGGCGAAGGAGGTTTCTTTTTCCTAGAAGGGTTTGCAGAAGATTTTTTAGGAGAAAAATCATCTTGTTTCTTCTTTTTTTGTTTCCCTTTGTTCTTGCCCCCTGGTTGCTTCAGTTCTTTGCCTTTGTCGATCAACATGGCATTAACCTCCGAGGCAAGAAGTTCTTCATTTTCATTTTGACCAAAAACCGTACGAGCTTTCTTAGATGTAGCCTTTACGGTTTTCATGCTGGTCGTACCTATCACACCATCCGCTGACATGAGAGTCTTTGTTTGATTTAGGAGGAGGAGGAACAGAAAACTCTGGTCTGGGAGCATCAGGGATTTTGTCATAGAGCGTGCTAGACTAAATATAGATCAAGTCTAGGTATTGTGCATGAGAAATGACTTGCTCTTTAGTGACAACTCCCCCCTTAGCCACATCTTCTGTAATAAAAGGTAACAATGACTTAATAAACCATTCAGCTAGCAGCTAATCAGGAACATATGTTTTTACCATTCAACAATGACGTCACCACTCATGAATATGATCAGATATGTGAGTGGTTGTCATCTACTTAAAATTGGTAAGAAGCTCCGTTCCTATTTCATACCTTATCAATAACTGAAAATGGGTTAAAAAGGTGGTGGCAAGGGTGCTGAAGTTATTGAATGAAGCTTTAGGCAATTCGATGTACCATTTTGCTGCCGGACCAGTTAACGTTCACGGAAAAAGGAAAAGCCTAATCGAATCATCATTGAGAGTGTTGGACAAACACCACAGATGAAAGGTCATCACATGATTCAACGGATCTTCACCCGAATTTCCATTGAATTTAGGAATATCTGACAAACGTTTATGAGGAATCACCGGCCACCAAGGGGCATAAGCAATTGGATCATTTGTTAGCCAATTCAGATCTAGTAATTCTAAAGTTGCAACGAAAGGCAACTATTGATTCAGGTTTGGCGAAGCATACCCAGGATAAGATGGGACCGCTTGAGTAGTGGGTCTTTGCATACCAGCATAATGTATTTGATGTTGATAACTTTGATAAGGTTGATGGGCATAGCCATTATGATATGATTGATGGTGACCATTTTGAATATACGGCTACCCATTACCCGCAAAGCTTTGTTGCTCAGGTCCTCGGTAAGCTTGCTGGAATTGTGGTTGTTGATATTGCACCAGCCATGGTTGTGAAGCCATTTTCTATTGTCCAATACTGGATGTTTGACCAAGATGAGGGGTGATAGTACCTGTTTGAGCCTAAGTCGCTTTAGTTAAGGAGCCACTAATCGGCGATTGTGGTTGAGTCATTGAGACAAGAGGCTGTTGTATTACGACCTAAGAGACTTGAGGTTGACATACAATAGGTAGTGCTTGTACTTGCGACACTGTCACAATAGCCGGTGTAGTGGGAATATTCGACATAGGTAGATTTGGTTGCATTGAATATACAACTCTTGGTTGTTGAGGCAGTATTGGCACCCAACCACTGGATGCAATTCCAGCTTGACTTGAATTCTGTTGTGAACTCTCATATGGTTGTTTTCTTGGAGGGAATAATGAAAAGGCATACTGCCCCCCATATGGTGGCAATCCAGTGTTCAAAGGGAAAATTGGTCTTTATAGACTGGACTGCCCAAATTGATACTGTTGTGAAGGATCAATTTGCTGAGAATCAACA
This sequence comes from Pinus tabuliformis, assembly GCA_031772625.1. NCBI lineage: Eukaryota > Viridiplantae > Streptophyta > Pinopsida > Pinales > Pinaceae > Pinus > Pinus tabuliformis. Next base: position 1,254,116,927 of record CM062819.1, read on the forward strand.
TAAGAAATTCCAGATATTATTCCAGACGAACAAAAGGGAACAGACCATACTGTCGAAACAGTCTCTGGGTGGACTTCATCTAGCGGTTAAGAGCTAGTTGGGACAGATGGTATACCAGTGAACATTTTCGGAGTAGTGGCAGGAGGTTCTGCTGCTGGTGTATCAGATGACACAGTCCTAGATGTCGATGGTTGTTCAGACATATTGAGTCTATATAAAATACTTCCTAGCAATTATACAGGAACTTGTGATGAAGGTTGACTAACTTTTGAATTAGAAGAATATAGGTGGATCCCAGTTCCAAAATGCAATGGGGTACTGGATGGAATATCCTCCACAATCTCTTCTATCGCAATCAGTCCAGGTGGAAGAGGCAGACCGTCAGGTCCATAAAATATTTCTAGTGTCGAAGAAGGTACACACTCTGTAGCGACAGATGTTGGAGGGGTGACACCTTCCGAATCAGTCCTAAATGGAGCTGGTTCAGGAATAGATGTGTTTACTGTTACACTAGGATCAGTTCTAGTGTCCTCTTGTAATTGTGGAACTTCTTCTATAGAGGCAGGGATACTAGAAATAGTTGGAGCAACTGGAGTCTCTGAGGATGTTGAAACACAAGTTTCAAACAAACCAGGAGATTTTGACCCAGTTAAACGAGATCGCTTGGCCTAGAATGGTTTCGTTTCTGGAGTCAAAGATGGTTGACTCGTTAGTCTCCACGAACGACGGGGTTTTGATTGACTTTCTTCCACGATTGCGGATTACTTAATCAACTCAAAATAAAAAGGGGAAAATTTTATTTCGAATTAAATGAATTTTATGACACTTTGACACAACTTGCTTTTTCAATTTTTAAGAGTCGAGAAAAAGCTAAAGATGACTCTAGTCGCCTTTGATTTTTAATGATCCTGAAGTGACAAGTGCTGAGATGGACCTTTTCTTTTAAGGAGTCTGAAAAGGAACGAAAGTGACTACTCTAGAAATCTAGACAAGGGGATTACCAAACCAATCAAAAAACTGTAAAATACTTTTTACGGTACGACAATCAATCTTCCCAAATACTGTGTTCAGTGCATTGCGATCGATAGGGCGGCAGACACGGTTTCCTAAGGATAAAGGATGTAGCCTATTGTGGTCTCCCAATATATACTCGACAGTACGTGGGAGCACAAATCCGTACTAGCATTTTTCATCTCAAATACGAGGAATCACCTAACCTACAATGAAAGTGATAGTTACCAGGCTTTACGACGCTGGAATATGTCTCTAGCCTAGACTTCTAAATGTTGTGCGTTAGGTTCGAAAGCGTTTTTATGTTCATTGAGGTTTATTTTATAGTTGATCTTTTTTAAGAAGTTTGCCTTTAAGGTTCATCGCGTGATGTAGATATACAATTCCTAAATATGCAATCTAAGATGATAAACAGTCATTTACTTTCTTTTTGCAATGAAAATCCTAGCTACTAAGGAAAGAGACATGAAATTCTTTCAACATAGAGCAGAGAGAACACACTAGATGCACTTTTCCTAAATCAATTTCAGCATGCAGTCTAATTGCAAATGCACATGCATGTATTGTTTTTCAGTTTCCTTAATGTGAGAATGACAAAAGAAAACTAAGTACATATCTGAATTATCTTCTTTCAAAGCGACGGTACTAACAATTTTCTCTTCAAAAAACGAAACGAAGGCTAAGATGACACTTTGCGATTTCGAATTTAAAATTGCTTTCGCCACTTGAAATACTATGAATTAAAATCAAATACAATGGAAAAAGTGTAATCGACTATCTAAAAGAGGAATTCTTTACGACACTCTTTTTCTTAACTGAAAACGACACTTGTGACACTTTCAAATCGAAAGGCGACAGTTCGATTAAGCTATTATTTGCAAAGGAGAACTATAAATGATGAAAACTACATAAGAAACATTCACAATTCTTTCTGATGGAGGCTGAAATAATGCAAAGGAAGATGGTTTCAACAGTGATGTATTGATCATAGACAACAAAACTACTTAATAAAGCTAAAGACAATGAAGAAAAAACCAAAATTTGGAGGCAAAAACAGTCCTAGTCAATCATCGCACTTGTAACACAGGGAAACAAGGATGCATCTCAGCTGCAACACATGGGAGGTGCGATGCATCTAGATTTCCAATGAGAGACAATGCGATGGTCTAGGGATGAGATTGAGCTTGGTTTTTACTCATAGTTTGTAGCTAAGTTTAGGGGTTTAGGCCGAGCTAATGATTGTCAGTAAACACAAAGTATAGGGGTTGATCTAATGAGGTTATTTGAGCTACCACCATGGCACTTAGGATGTTTGCAAGCTAGATGTTTAGTTAATAAACCAACCCAGAGATTGACTGAAGCAACATTGATCTACTTTACAGTTGCATAGCAAAAGCAATTTGAAGGCTAGTTGGCTTAACTTTAGGCTTTGTCTGTGGTCTATAAAGCAAACAATAGTAACAAAACAAACAAACTATTCGCTCCCCAGTGGATTCGCCATTTTGTTATCGGGAAAACTAGTGTCCATTAAGAGCTGCTAGTCCCACTAAGATGAGTAGCTATCTTAGAAACAAACAAACTAAAGTTACTTGTGTTTTTCTTTATGAGAGATAGATGAGAGAGAAGCAGAGAGTACCAACCTTAGTCTTTTGCTAGTCTCCTTGCTTGTTTCCTCTCCCCCTTGATAGAGATTTCGCCACTTCTTTCTCACTTGTCCTGCTTCAAAGAACACCTGTAGAGAAAAAGTAGCAAAATACCATCAAAGCATAGAGATCTATAACCATAAACAATGTAGGATCAGATGTACATTAACCATATAAATGCATATACAAATACAAGATTCAGAGATATACAAGCATAATATGGAGGAAAACTCAAATAGTTTTATTAATAGAAGTAGTAGAAGAGAGGATTACAACCAAGCTATCTGATCCAGCATCATCCTCCCAGCATGAAAGCCCTCTTCACCTCATACAAAGCAAGATCACCCAACAATGTCTTCAAAGAGAAACCAACATCACTTCCTTGCAAATTACAAAATTTCAGCCTCTGGATCTCTAGGATGAGGGATCCATATATAGATGTTTGCAGGAGAGTGAGTCAGCTTCTGGGATTTTGATTAATTTCATTTCACTGATAGTTCTTGGTTCCACTTGGAGATTTCATGATCTCTTACTCATCCCTAGGCGAATTCAAAGAGGCAAGTGTCATATGAGCAGTTTCTAGAGGATTCTTTGAGTTTCCACCTAGCAAACTACTTCTGCCATTTGTCTTCTCTCACTCATCGCAACCTACAGAAGGTCTTTTCAGTATGCATCACACCCCTCATGTGTAATAGGTGAGATGCATCGCACCCTTAGCATGGAGTAGTCTGTATGGTCCAGTTTTGACCAGTTCTGAGTAGTTTTTCAGGGAGAACTTCTGGGAAATGATGTAATCAACTGACCTTGTTCCTTTAGGGTATGAAACAACACATTTAGGGGCTTAAAAGCACATGGTTTATGGACATATGTGATTGGGGTTCTAGTGCCCAAATATTTCTATAATAGGCCTAAACATCTAGGTTGGAGTGGTTTGGGCACCTACCTATGACGAGGAATGCAACCGTATGCTGCGCAACTAAATCTACATATACCAAGGGTTCAGTGGGCGTATAGGACCATAACCAAAACAAGGCATACAAAGATGACCCTATTCGTGCTCAAATCAGATGAAACTCGGAATGCAGAAAGGCTTTCCCCACGCACCGCCCCTGTAGTTCGGACTAACCTGGGCAAAGGAATTCTACAGTTGCATGAAGCTATTCAACACAACAGCTTGATACTTTGCGAAATTGATGAAGAAGGGGAAACGATAAGGAGGAAAAGTGCGAGGTTGGATAAAGAAATTAGCAAAATAAAAAATGGAGTCACACAAATGGGCCGCGAATCTGAGAATAAGGGGATCAGACCTGGCTGGCTCTCCTACGATACTAGAACGAGCTGTGACCTTGCTATCATGGTTAGAACCACACCCTACTGAAGGGAGGAGCATAGAACGCAACGCACTATTAGATGTAAAGGTACGGGAAGGGTGCCTACAGCCTGGGCTAGTAGGGAAGTGAAAGCCCCGCACAGGGGGTGCGACCACCTGACTATATGTAGGAGGCCCAGTCTTAGCGCTTCAAGCAGTTGAAGGAAGGCGCGGGACTATAAACAAGTCTGTATGAAGGCTGCTCATAAAGGACATTCCGTGCAGGACCAGTCTTCTGTCGAGATCACGGTCACGAATAAGGGGCTACGCTGCCACGTTGATAGGCTGGGAGATGACCATTGACAACACTATTCATGACAAGAAATTTGATTTACGGCTGAGAGGAGCGGGCGACAAGCCATTAAGACAAGCATTCTGAGTTAGATACGAAAATATCTACCGCCAGAAAAGTGTTAATGACTCAGAAGTAGAGGCAAGGGACGATTTTGAATTCACGCAGTCTTATAAAAATGCTAACTAGCCACCCATGCACCCGAGAGAATCCAGGATAAAAATGATGTCTAGAACCAGAGCAAGGGTTGCGAAAGAACCCTATCTAACCCAGGAAGAGCTGGGAGAGGCAGCCGCTACCCCAGAGATTCCAAATTCCCCACGTACACCGTAACCCTAAAAATATAAACAAGCTATGGGGCCAGTCAGGCATCACCGAGACTCAGTAAGTTATCAATGGTAGAAAAGGGTAAGGCCACCACTACGGAACTTGAGGAGGACGAGGAAGATCTACAAGCTATGATCGCTCAAATTGAAGCACAGGATGAGGAAGAGGAAAATGTTCCCCAGACACCTTCGACGATAATACTACCACCATATACCCCTCCGTGGAAAGGAATGGCCAAGATTCCAAAGGACCTAGAGGCCATGAAGAGTATGCTCCAGACCCCACTTCTTCCAGATTAAATAAGGTTTGATGGTCTACCGATGGGTCGGATACCGAATGTCAAGTTTGAATATTTGGATCTCATGGATAGCGAGAAGTTTCCCCAGCTGGCCAAGGAGAAATTACTATAGTAGAAGTGGTTATGTGGTGTGGCGAAGGCAGGATTACTCAATATAATGTGGATACCCCACTATCACCGTGCGGCCATCAAAATTTTTGTTATCCGACAGTTACTATGACTGGTACATTATGGGTATCTTTGGCTAGAGGAACCAATTCCAATCATGGCCAATCTTATACACCGAATCTCCCAGCTGCTGACTAAGGGAACCAGTCTTGTAGATATAGCTAGAACGAGTAGCGACGTGGGTCTCACCGAAGTCATGAAGGTTAAATACAAGTTGGAAAAGAAAAAGTGAGGGTATGTAATAGCAAGCATCAAAGACTGAGGGGTGTGCCTCACCACCCAGTTGCTGGCCAGTAAGCTCATGTTCACATAGACTAGGTACCAGCCTTCGTCATTGCGCTCGTGGAACAATGCGCAAAGGGAGTTCAGTTCAACTGGGCGCAGTTTCTTTGTGATGAGTGTTTGATGAATTGTCGTGAAGCCCAGGAGAAAGGTAAGACTTTCCACTACGCATGGTTGCTCTTAACAATCTTACTAGTTACAAGAGAGCTGCCAGAAGGCAGCCAGTTTCCTGACATTGAGAAAGACCTACCTGAAGCCGTGCGATATAATTCACTTCGGGCTACAAAAGATACCACGAGGATTCATGAGATCAAGGTATTTTTGATATTTATGGAGGCAAGTATACGGACACAGATTAGTTGTAGGCTGCGGTTATCCCTAACAGTTTACAACCGGTTGCAATGTACGACCGAATTCAAGGCAGATATGCATAATCTATATATTTGAGCGCGAAAGGATCCTACACGAGCATGGGTAAAGCTTTCGTTCATTGTGATGGATGATGTAGTTTTTGAGGCAATGGCGGTATGGCCTCTCGAATGGTGCACTCTAGACTTGGCTAAATTAGAAAAAATTGTGGCCCAACAGCAGAAGAAAGAACTCAAGCTGCGCATTACATAGCTGGCGGAGAGAACGCACGACGAAAAGGAAGCACCTACGCAGTAGGAGACAACTGAGGTAGCACCAGAAACTATCACGATGGCCGCTGAAGAGATTGTGGAGGAAATATCCCTGGAGTAGGACATACAGGGGGAAGTGGAGACATAGGAATGCACGGACTTGACCACAGCATCGACTCAACTTAAGAGACCGCGCGTCCAGGAGCAACCACCAGCACGCAAAAAGATGAAGACAACAAGGACTTTGGAGGGAGATCTTCTTACCCACAAGGAACCAGTGCAGGATATCACTGAGAATGCTCTGGAGGAATTAATGGTAGAACAAACGACTGCGTTGAGGGCACTCAGAGTGCAGTTGCAGGTGCTACAAGTGTGACCCCTAGGAGGGATGATACCAAACCTAGCAAACAATACATCAGCAGTAGAATAGATGGTGCATGCCCACACAACGAACACCTTAGGGTTACCAGCAGGTGCCGTCATAGCAGAAGCTAAAGGTAACATGAGAAGTTGGGGGTTGAATTTGTCTGCCCTTCCTAGAGAAACCCTATACCAGTTGTAGGATGGGGTAACCACTGAAATCCATACCAGGGAAAGCCACACCCTACAAATGTTGACAAAGAAAAAGAGAAATCTAGACCAAATTAGTCTCCAGCGTGATGACTTGGTCGCACGCAATCAAGAATTGGAACAGGCCATGGCGGAGGTTTGCAGTAGTGTGCCCAAGCTAGCTGTGCCAGTAGAACTTCTGACAGCTGAAAAGATTCATCATATTGCCGCAGGATTCTGTAAGACTCAGGAGGAGGCTGCCAAAATTCAATGGGAATTGAACTTGCAAATCACAGAGCTAAGACTAAAAGTGCAGCCCCCTACACCACCGAAAGTCAGAGAGCAGTGCCGCTGCACCATTCAAGAAGGATTGGTAGTAATGGAGTGTGCTATACAGGATTGCATAGGATTGTTGGACCAGTCCCTTCTTACACTCACATCATTACAAGAAGATCCAACGGTACAGCAGGTAGAAACAGAAGTGCAGGAGTTACAATAGGTCTATTATAATATCCAAGGGACCATGCAGACGATTGCCATTACTCAGCGCTTGGCCAAGATGAGGGAGGCTCAGGCACTCAAGGAACAAGTTGCCACTACTCACGAAAAGGAAGCAGTCCTTAAAGAATGCATCTAGCCATGGCTTGATGAGGCAATTTCCGTCATCGCCAACATTGAAGGAAAGCTAGCCCATATATAGGTAGAATACAAACTCAGAGAAGCAAGTGAAGTTGAGAATGATGTATCAGAGGCTCACGCGCAACAAGTACAACAGAGGGCAAAAGAATGTGTTGCAAAAGTAAGTGAAGCACAGAAGTTGTTGAATACCCTCCATGCAAAGATCACTGCACTAACCGAGTGACTCAGGATGAGTCACCATGATTGTGTTGGGGGCTTGTTGGGTAGTGGACCCCCTGTGTAACGGATTTGGGTAAAAGTATGGTAAAGGTTCTGTGAAGTGCACAAAGCGTGAAGTGTAATGGGTTAGGCCCAAGGGTAGTCTGCCCTAAAATATTATAGATTAATCTAGAATGTGTTGGCTTTCCCATGGTCCGTGGACCATGGAAATGTATAAATAGAGCAAGGATCTAGGTTTAGAAGGTAGTTCTTGATATAGCTTAATGGAAAGATCTAAAGTGTATGGTTTTGTGAAAGTGAGATTGCTCTGAGTCTCTAAGTCCGAGTCGTGGGTAGAGGTTAGAGTAGGCTCTACAGCTGTGTGCGCAGAGCCCTAGTAGAGTCTACAGTTGTGTGCGTAGGGTGGAAAGTGGATTGCACTGAACAAAAGATTAATAAAGATAAGTGTTTCTGAATTCTTTTGTATTTGATCACCGATCTGAATGTTTATGCTTATGTTTTGATTTTATGAAGTATGTTTACGATTTAAAAGCATGCACTGGGTTGAAATGTTAAATGTTTACTTAAAGACATTAAAGAATTCAGATCTATACTAACAGTAATAAGGCTAGGGATCTAAGATACTCCCCTTCGCGGAACTTCGCAAAGGCTAGACTACTGTGCAGGATAGCAGAACACGTAGATCAGGTTGCAAATTCTCCAGACCTCATAAAGACACCCCTAGGGTGCGGAAACCTGGTTCCAACACCCTCCCCTACTGCCTCAGGTGAGAATTCAGTCCATGCTTTGTGGATTGTTGCCGAAAGGGCTGGTAGTATGGGATTTGTTTAGCTAAAAACTCTTCTTAACCTGAGTCAGGGCCCAATAAGCCAACATCAAGAAAGTAGCTAACAAAGAGAGATCCACATCTTGCACTTCACTATTCCTAGCCGATTTCACTTGACTCCCGGACATAGAAGCTTCAACGAAATTCTTTTTAGCCTCCATAAAGGTTTCTTTAGCCCGATTGAGGTCAAACTTGACTTCCTTTTCCGCGACCTTGCGCACCCATCCTTCGGTCTCTGGCTACTTCCCCTTATCTTCTCCTATGGCCATACCATTGTGTGTTACTATATTAACACTGTGATCTTTTTCACGAGGTTTTGACCTCATCATCTAGATATTTTGTGTAGGTTGTTGGGTCTATGCCTTCTTTTCTTGCATCTTTTCTATAAGGATTGGGTAATCTTCTATCACATGGTCAAACTGTCTACAATATTAACAAGATGGATGTGTTGGGTTTTGACATTCATTCGCAAAATTCCTAGCTTGGCCATAGTTATAACAAATAACTTGTCAACGACCTCTTCCAGCCCCTCCTCCTCTTCCTTTCCCATGTTCTTAGAATCCTCCATGGGTTGCACCTACGCCTTGATCCCGAGGCTGATTTTTTGCCTGCATTCGATAGGTAGGGGTCCTATCCATCATTACTTCATAACTTCGATGATGGAATTCATCATGACCTACAAATTTGCAGAAATTGCAAAACAACTATTGGGGGGTCTGTACAAACTTCTATAATAGATGATAATTGTCTGTTGCATGTTGTTCTGTGACCTAGAAAATAATGCACCATGGCACTGCTCATGTGCTTGGCCTAGCGGCATTTTCTGGTTTCAGGGGGACAGCGCGCCCCCCCCCAATAAGATAATTCTGATAAACTAGACAATGGTCCTTATTGTCACCATGGCCCTTGCATTTGAAGCACCAAACCTTTGCATGAACTTTAGTTTGGGCTTCCTTTCCGTTCTTTAGGCTCTACAAATCTAGGAGTAGAATTGCCAGCTACGAGTGAATCTATTGTACCCAAATATTCGTATCTTGTATTGGCGAGGCTTCCAACCTCATCATGATCTCCATAGCTTCTTCTTGAGTTTTTATCTTCTACTATGATAATGGTAATCTTAGGCAGGGTAACAACGAAGAAATGTACCAATCTTTGTGTTGTTCGTCTGTGATGCTCATATTAGCCTATCGGACCAGGAATTTTAGCCTCTGATCAAAATCCCACGAGGATTCATTCACCACTTTCTTTATCTCCTTAAACTCTGTAACAGATTGTGCCTAAGATTTAGGCTTCTTAAACTCACGGTTCAACACTTGCTGAGTATCTGCCAATGTCGCAACAGGGTGATCTTTATAGTACTTGATATACCAGGTCAGTACTCTATCATGTAACGCTTTGACTAGCTGTGTTTTCTTCAAATTATCACTAGTGATCTGCTAGGTTGTCCACACAATATCTACAATGAACTAGAATTGTTTGGGGTCTTTGCTTCCTACCACTTGGAAGATTGAAATCTTCATTACATTTGCCATGTTGAATGGTGGAGGTGGAGGTGAAGATGTAGGTGTGTGCGATGGACGTGGAGGTGGAGGAAAAGTGGATGGATGAGGTATCCACGGGATACCATGGCTTACCAAAATCAGCATACTTTGCAGTGTATTCAGAATTGTTCCTTCATCGTTGCTTGAAGAGAATCCTAATAGTGAACTATATTCAGAGCTCGATTCTTCATTCCTTCTAAAGGGTTTTCTTCTTTGCGTAGTCCCAAACATCAAGGTAATGGCATAACCCATTTTTCACACAACATTGTCTTAATCCAAGTTTTTAGAGATTTTAAATTCTTACCTCATGATCCCTTGAAGAGCTTGTGCTCTACTTCGTTATAACTGATGGATATATCAATCACAAGCTCTGTGAAAAATCCTCCTATGAGATGGTTAGTCCAGTGATCAACAACCCACATGATGTTGTTTTCTAAAGCTTCCAAGAACCTCACCAATTCTGGAGTCCACACAATAGGGCCATTAAGTCCACACGTACCCTGACTATCCACCAATATAGACAACCACTTGTGCAATTCACAAGGGAAGAAACATAAAAAAAGTTCGGTTTAGTAGAGGTGTCTACTCAACCACTGCTCCTTGGATAACCACGTATTTCTATTCTCTCGAGTTGCAAACGTGTGTTCCTTCTAATCGAGCCACTTCTTAATTTATTTCTTGGTAGGGAACCACTTATTCAACATCACACATTCCTCATATTGATCCAGGTCCCAATAACAAAACCATTTGTTGTATTAAGGGGGCCAGACCCAGGTTCAGAGTTATTCATGCCAACCAACAAAACCCTAATTGTCGGCCTTTTTGGCAACAACCTACATAGCGCAGGCTGCAGTCTCACCCGAAGCAGTATTAGGGGATGCTGGAACTAGGATTCTGCATCCAGAGGCTAATGTGATGGTCTTCCTAAGGTTCTTATAGCTTAGATCTACCTTCACATAGATCTATTCCTTCCAACTGTCAACTACTGAAACTCTATCAAAATGACCTTCAGACCTTCGCGAAGGTACTTAATTGTAGTTAACATGCATAAAAGATATATATTCACTACTTTCATGCAATAAACTGTATATTCTAAAGCCCTTATGACCTAGATATGTCATCATACAGATCTATCCTTTCTGAATAGTTAACTAAAGCAGATCTATCTAACAACTTCTCAATCTCTGTGAAGGAAGTTAATTATACTTATTATGCCTACACATTACAGATCCATCTATTTCGCGTAGAAATTAAGCATAAATACACATAAAACAGATCACTGAGAGAAGATATATAAACTTAAACATAACTAGATAAATAAGGCACAGGTGCACATATTCAGCTCAAAATAGTCTTTATTAAGATGTAAACATTTAGATACATACTTCTCCTCCCTGTGCACTCAGCTGCACGGGCCGACGCACTCAGCTGTAGGGGTTGGCGCACTTAACTTGCAGACTTACCAAGGTCTCCATGCACTTAGTTCCAGGAGCCTTCCCCTTTCGCCTGAGTACAAGAAACAAACTTTTCCTGCCTTAACACCTTTCCCTTATGATTAATTCTCTATCAAAAGTTGTCCCCTTAGACTCGCTATGACTCAACTATATATAGCCTTTTCATTATGTTGACGATGCTAGATGCACCAACATGTTTAGGGGATCTCCCTGGTAAGAAGTCCCAATTAGACCCCAGACCGTTTGGTGTAGCAGTCCCAGTAGTGGGTCATAAGGTAATGCCTTGACCGCAACGTCACACAGAGGCAAGTAGGATAACTCTATCAGCAACAAGGGTGTGACTGATACAGTGAGTCAAGGAAGGTGTATGAGAGGTTCCAACACTTTGAAAGGGTAAGGAGGTGAATTTGAGTTCTAGGTTGAAAAGGATCAGTCTTAACTCAACTAGGAACACACAACACAAAGGACATGCACAACTTCTGCTAGAGCAGTCCACTCGGATGTGGCAGTCACATCATACAATGTAAGATAACATGTACAACAGTCACGGATCAATCCAAGAAAAGTGTGACAGTTGTTATAGCAAGGTTCAAGTGAAAGGTCTGTCTAATGTCCAGCAGAGCAGTCGACATGGACGATGATAACGTTAACAATAGATGCAACACATTAACAACAAGATTCATATAATTGCATGTGAATCAGTTCATACACAAGTATGTAAGTTAAACAACATATATCATTAAAGGAACTGGAGCAGTCCAACTACAATAAAAAAATATGCATGAAAATGTGTTGGCTCTTATTACATAAAGAAATGCAAGTCACAATCATACAATACATCCATGTAAACATGCTAGCCCTAATAGTGGAATGTTACAACCACATCCGCCTACTCCTCCAAATAGATGTACTAGCTCCATGCAGTGGAGAAGCCAAGGCACATTACAATATTGTCCAAGCCTTCTTCAAGATAATCTTAATAGAAGCTTGGCTGACCAAAAGCCCTTACAATGAGTTATGAGGGACTATTTATAGCAAAGGGTGGGGTGACCCTCAACATTCCCCTTTGTGACAGTTCAACTACCCTCATGACCCTTCACCTACTCTATGACTGTTACATCCAACCATTGACACTTGACTTACACTTGACATGACTCAACATTACAATTCACATGTACTCATGTGAGACAACATGGCTTGAGCAAGCCTTGCAAGACATCACTGACACTCGGTCTACTATGATGAGACCAACTCTTTGACATGCTTGTGATGGTGAAGGTGGTGAGTTGATGCCAAGCTTAGTCATCCGTGATGGTGTGCATGCACCACATGGTGACAACTTGCAGAAGCGAACTATTGCCTTCATTACAACCAGTGCATTGGTTCGACCCCTTCATCCAACTCATCTGCTAATATGCGATTAGTCTTCTTGGGTACCATTGAACTAGAAACACACTGATTCATATTGTCCATGCTTATATTCAAGTGTGTGTCGATGGTCATGCACATCAACTTGCCAAAGTACATGTTCAACCCCCGTTGGACTTGCTTCTTGTCTTCGCCTTGGTGAGTGTGTTGAATGGGTTGGATTACATGCATGCACTCAATGACATGCATGCTTCTAAATCCCTTGCATGTGACCAACAACATTAATCACCATGTCTTCTCTTTGCCAGCTGCTGGGATGGATCTTTAACTTGTACGGGTGCAGTTTCATCTGTGAGTGCATGTTGCTCCCACTCTTTCTCTTGTTGTTGTTGCAACTCATTCGCCTATCTGTGCAGCTTCATGTTCTCCCTAAGTTGTTGCTTCATCACATGCAACTCCTTAGTTGTTCCATCTTCTGCCTTTGCATGATCTTCATGTCACATCGTCACTTCATAGCTGGAGTCTCCAAAGTTGCTTTCATCATCAATGGACCTGCTTGAGCTTGCAACCTTGTTCCGCCTCCATGTTGTCAACAACCCTCCTCTTGCATTCGTTTGCATTCGTTGTGTTCGCTGCATTTGGTATGCTTCCTTCAGCTACTGGTCATGATGCTACTCGCTATGATGTTGTTGCTAGATGTCCTTGTCTATGAACAACTTGATGTCTTCGTGGATAGGCAAGTCCATGGACACTTGATCGACTGCATCCGCAAGTGTGCTCTTTACAGTGTCTTCATGTCTACTCTCTTGGAAACCATTGTACCTATTCTGTTGAAAGGCAGATGAACACCTAGGATACCAGAATACATGGAAACACTCACGATAAGCAATATGTCAGTCAAAAACCAAAATGAACATGAGAATTGACTTGCAACATACCTGGGTGCATGATCATGAAGGTTGCACAATTTCAGTTGGGGGGTCAGGAGACCGACTACCAAGACTGCACAAGGTGCAGTATGGGCTACTGGGAGACTGACTGACTACTGGAACTGCGCAATGCATAGTCCAGTCTGGTTGCTAACTTCTGGGATTGCACAATGAGCAATTCCAATTGGGAAGGACTACTAGCCTAGGGACAGATTTGCGCAATTTCTTGGGCCAAGTAGCCACTGTCCTCCAGAAATGCAAAAAATAGTCCTGGAGGCCAGTGCTGAGCAAGAATGCACAAATCTAGAGAGGAAGGTGAGCCTTCCTTTTCCAGTGTGCAATGCAGCCTTAGTGAAGGGAGATATCGGGCCAAGCTTGGCCTGACTTACCGACGGGAAACTGAAAGCAAGTAATTTAGTGAATGCATGGTCACTGGTGAAACTAAGTGATAGTAGAAGTCATTGACATGCATATGAAACATGAATGAAAGATTCAACAAACAGATCAACATGCATGTGGGTGAGGCAGTTCGCCGGTTAGGAGAACATCTGTGCAAAATAGTTTCATGCATGTGACAATAGTGAGATAGCTACAAAAACTGAAACGGAGTTAGGACAAGCTAGTATACATGTAAACGATAGCAAGAATTCTAAGAAATCAAGAAAACAATACTCCCACAAGCGAAAACACAAAAAGCGACAGAAATGCAACACAAGGCATGGGAAGCGAACTTACCCCAAAATAGCTAAGTTGAGTGTGAAAACTACTCCTATATGTGATGTGGGATGTTAGAGCTACAATTTTGATGTGAGGAATGAGCTCTACATCATCCGTTGATGAGTTTTGATAACACCGAGGTTGTGACACGCATGCCATGAATCAAGGGGAAGAGACACTTGGTGGAAGGTTTGAGAATGACTCCTTGCATGTAACCTCCAACTATTATACATAGACCCCTGAAACAAGGAATGTCTTTGCATGCTGCCTTGGGAGAAAAAACCCATGCATGAAAGTCTATTTTTCTCAGTCCCAGAGGGAGCTGGTCAACTCAGTTGTACATGCAAGAGACTTCTTGACTACTAGAAAAAAATGCACATTTCTGGCTTGGAGTTGGGCTAGTTTCCCAAGTGATTTGCACAATTTCTAGGCAGAGCAGCTGACTCTTGCCCAGATTTGCACAAATCCTGGACTGAATAGCCTGTTGCTGGGAAGATTTGAGAAAATCTTGCTGGGAAGGTTGGCTGGTAGGATTGCGCAATCCTGGAGACCAACAGGCTGTCAGAGAGGATTGCACAATTTCTAGATGGAATGTTGGTTTCCCTCCAGAAATGCACAATTTTCAAGGGGAAGCTACTCGGCCTGCAGCTGGACCAAGTCTGGGTGAGTATCCTATGAAGGGAAAAGATCAAATTGTGATTGACAGGTTGCCTTTGAGAAAGAAAGACACTAAATCTTGAGGACTTGATGAAGCAAGGCAAGCTGCTATGAAGGTTAGTAGGGAGGCTCCAAAATAGGCTAAGGAAAAATTTTGGATGGTGGTTGTAGCCGCTACAACACTTGGTGACACATTGGTAGAACTCCAACTCTCTGAATGGACCTTGTTCATGAAAAGTAGGTCTAACACCTCTGGAAGTATTGTTCATCTCTTAGTTCATCTTGGCTTCGCACTAGCTTGATTGTAAGACGTAGCATCTGCCCGACTCTTGGTCAATTGTGACACATTCCAAGCCAAGGCAACAAATTTGGTTCGATTAGGTTTGAGGGGTATATAGGTGCACAAGTAGTATAGTCATCAGAGTCTTAGTTTCATCTCTAGTGTTGCTCCACTACTAGCAGGCCTAGACAATACCCCGGTGGAGTCACATAGGAACACAAGCATGGCTCCGCTGCTAGTGAGCCTGGTCAGTACCCTGGTGGAGTTACTTGCATCACCTCCCTGCATAGGAAGCTTTTATTTTCTTTCACCTTATTCATTTTTCATTTTGAATTTTTTTACTTTTCATTTTTCACTGTGCATAGCACTTATTCATTTCAGAGGTGGAAGAGGGATCCCAAATCATTGAGAGCAGAAGAGGTTGTTCCAGCATAGAAGTAGTTTATTGTATCTCTGACATGCCTATTAAGGTTTCCCCCCTCACCTTACTCTACTTGACTGAGATGACAATGGTTAACCCAAAAACAATTGACTAGAGAAGGCGACACTAATTAGCATGCAAGCATTGTGTTTTCACCAAGGTTCACTTAGAACAATACATATTTTCCTTCAATGTATCATGGAATAAAAGTAACAATCTCATCATACAAAGGCAATATGACAGATAACCAAGTAGTGATAGTTGTACAAGCCCTCTTGCACTTTACCCAGCTCGTTTCATGAGTCACACATGGTTTCATGCAAACTAACCTATGAATGAAACAAGCGAATGAACTAACAATCAACAAAGTAAAGCAAGGGCAGAAGAAAAAATGAAAGCGAAGCAAGTAAACAAACAAGAAAGAAAACAAACAAGCAAACAAAGCATGTGAGAAAACAACTAAAAGCAAACAATACTCCTAATTCTACACTAACGATGCATGGGCTTGATCACGTGAAGTGATACTTCCAATGTAGCCATCGGTGCATTGGTAGACCCATGTTGGTGAAGGCTTGGTCCGTGAGCAACCCAGTTGTGTGGACCAACAATCAAGAAATATATAACAATGAAGACAACAACACTTCATGTTTCAAAGTGTCCACGAGACATAAGTGAGTTCATGTGCATGACGGGTAGTCCGCAGACTTATCATGGTGCTGTGTGACACTACGTGCAAGTTTGAAGCATAAGCACACTCTTGACTAAGACATGTAAGCAAACGAAAGAAACAAAGATAACTTGTGTCATGCACGAGTGCTTGCAATGTAAGAATCCTCGAATGCATGAGAAATGGGATCGTGTAGCTCGAGTTGATGAAGTGTGATCTGTGGGTGAGATGGATCTTCAATGCATACAAATGAGTGATGAGGAGCCTTGGTTGATTGAACAATTTCTTGATCAAGAGTGAAACCAACCTCAGGAAACGAGGGCCTAACATAACCATCAACTCTGGCTAAAGTGCCTCGATGTTCTGTGGGGTTTCGAGTTCGTTGACAGATAGATCTTCGTAAACCAGTAGCTTAGACGAATTAACAACGAGTGAATCAACATCATGATTGGTGATGAGGTGAAGAGATCATGACAACCAAGATCATAAAATTCAGGATGTTGGTTGGCATCCTCATGATTCGATGAATCACACATAGAAGTAGATGATAAGGAAGGATGTTCACCCTTTTCTTTTCCGAAAAGAGTAGATGAAGGATCAAGTGGATTTTCAATGAATGACTGGTCCCCTCTGTTGTTGGATGATGGGCTAACATATGGTGACCTGCAAAAGATCAACAATGGGTGCGTCTGTAGATGAAGTCACACATGCAAAATCATGGATGGCAGGTTCACCAACGATGTTAGGAAAGAATGGAGGGGGCTTGGATGGAAAGGATTCATCCTTCACCTGATGCTCAAGCTCCCACTCACACTCTTCATGAATGACAGCACATGTTGGTTGTGAAACACCAAATCCATCTGTGGGTTGTTCCTCATTCACAACAAGTGAAGAGTATGGAATGGACGAACACAAGATAGCATCATCCAGAGGAACACCTAGGTGGGAAGACAGAGGTTGTAGAAAATAAATCCTATGAGAACTCAAAGGACTCACAACCAAATTTGTGCGAAAATTGAGTGGAGTGATGTTGGGACAGTGTGAAGGTTGAACAGGTGTATAGACATGATCCTCAACATCACTAGGCAATTGTGGAGCTCTTGAATGAGAGGGAGGAGGACACTCAGTTGAGACAGTGCCCACTCCCATATGAGATTGCGCAGCTCCATCAATGAAGAAGCTTGAGTGAGGTTTGATCTCAAGCTTTCTCTTGGGATGATCAGATTTCTTAAGAAAATACTTGAACCAGTCCCAGAGATAAGTGAACTTCACCTGGCTCCTCGGAGCTTGAAACTATAAGTCACAGAAGCGTTGCCAAAAATCAATAACAAATTCATTAGGAGCCCTTTGATGCTATAACAGTTTTCGGACAAGATAGTTCGGATCAAAATGATAGAACGTGTCTTCAATAAGATCACAGAAGTGCTCAAATGAGTGCACAGTGTTAGCTAGTAGGCTAAGCATCCAATGAAATGGAGATTCGCGAAGTGTGAATGCAAGAAGCAAATCGGCCTGTTCATCAGTAAACTCATCTTCCCCATGAATCATGGAAAGAAAGTTATGTAATTGCTCAGGCCAGGCCACTTCACCTTCACCATCATACGTGTGAGCGGACAAGATATCAAAAAGCTTCCTCGAGATGGAGACATCATCACGATTCGAAAAACACCTCAAGGGAGGAAGAATGCAAGACTCCATGAAAGATATGCAAAGGTTCAAAACTAGATGAGAGAACATTGCTTGTCATCAGGCCCTCCTTCTAGTGCTAGAAATGTTGACGGTGCTAGAACCGCTAACATGTCAAGGGGATGTCCCCATAAGAAGTCCCAATTATACCTTAGACTGTTTGGTGTAGGAGTCCCAACAATGGGTCATAAGGTAATGCCTTGACCATGATGTCGCACAGAGGCAAGTAGGATAACTCTGTCAGCAGCAAGGGTGTGACTGATGCAGTGAGTCAAGGAAGGTGTATGAGAGGTTCCAACACTTTTAAAGAGGAAGGAGGTGAAGGTGAGTTCTAGGTTGAAAGGGATCAGTCCCAACTCGACTAGGAGCACACAACACAAAGGACATGCACAGCTTCCGATGGAGCAGTCCACTTAGATATGGCAGTCACATCGTACAAGGTAAGATAACACGTACAACACTCATGGATCAGTTTGAGACGAGTGTGATGGTTGTTATAGCAAGGTTCAAGTGAAAGTTCTATTTGATATCCAGCAGAACAGTCGACACGGATGATGACAACATTAACAACAGATGCAACACATTAACAACAAGATTCATATAATTGCATGTGAATCAGTTCATACACAAGTACGTAAGTTAAACAACATATATCATTAAAGCAGCCGGGGCAATCCAACTATAATAACATCATATGCATGAAAATGTGTTGGCTCTTATTACATAAAGAAGTGTAAGTCACAATCATACAATACATCCATGTAAACTTGCTAGTCCCAACAATGGAACGTTACAGCCACATCCACCTGCTCCTCCAAAGAGATGTACTAGATCCGTGCAGTGGAGAATCCAAGGCGTGTTAGAATACTGTCCAAGCCTTCTTCAAGATAGTCTTAATAGAAGCTTGGCTTATCAAGAGCCCTTACAGTGAGTTCTGAGGGACTATTTATAGAAATGCGTGGGGTGACCCTTGACATTCCCCTTTGTGAGAGTTCAACTACCATCACGACTCTTCACCTACTCTATGACTGTTACATCCAACCATTGACACTTGAATTACACTTGACATGACTCAACATTACAATGCACATGTACTCATGTGAGACAACATGGCTTGAGCAAGCCTTGCAAGACATCACTGACACTTGGTTTGTTGTGATGAGACCAACTCTTTGACATGCTTGTGATGGTGAAGGTGGTGAGTTGATGCCAAGCTTGGTCATCCGTGATGGTGTTCATGGACCTCATGGTGACAACTTGCTGAAGAGAACTCTTGCCTCCGTTGCAACAGGTGCATTGGTTCGGCCCCTTCATCCAAATTGTATGCTAACATGTGCATGGTCTTCTTGGGTACGGTTGAATCAACAACACATTGATGCATAGTGTTTGTGCTGATCTTCAAGTGTGTCATGGTGGTTATGCACATCAACTTGCCAAAGTACATGTTCAGCCCCAATTGGACTTATTTCTTATCTTCGCCTTGGTGAGTGTGTTGAATGGGTTGGATTGCATTCGTGTGCTCAATGACGTGCATGCTCTTGAATCCATTGCATGCGATCAACAACACTTCTCACCATGTCTACTCTTTGCCAGCTGTTGGGATGGATCTTTAACTTGTATGGGTGCAGTTTCATCCGTGAGTGCATGTTGTGCCCACTGCTATTTATGTTCATGTTGCAAGTCATTCACCCGTTTGTGCAACTTCATGTTCTTCATTAGTTGCTGCTTTAGCACATGCAAATCCTTCTTTGTTCCATCTTCTACCTTTGTGTGATCTTCGTGTTGCACTGTCACTTCATAGCTGGAGTCTCCAAATTTCCTTCATCATCAATGGATTTTCTTGAGCTTGTAACCTTGTTCTACCTTAGTGTTGTCAACAAACCTCCTCTTGCATTCATTTTCATTCATTTTCATTCACTGCATTCGATATGCTGACTTTAGTTTTTTTCATGATGTTGCTCACTATGATGTTGTGGCTTGATGTCCTTTTCTATGAACAACTTGATGTCTTCGTGGATATGCAAGTCCATGGACACTTGATCGACCGCATCCCCAAGTGTGCTCGGAATGGTGTGCTCATCTCTGCTCTCCTGGAAACCATTGTACCTGTCCTACTGAGAGAAAGATGAACACCTGGGATACCTGAAGACATGGAAACACTCATGACAAGAAATCTATCAGTCGAAAACCAAAATGAACATGAGAACTGACTTGAAACATACCTGGGTGCATGATCATGAAGGTTGCGCAATTTTGGCTGGGAAGTTGGGAGGCCGATTGCCAAGACTGCACAAGGCATAGTCTAGGCTTCTAGGAAATTGGTTGACTACTGGAACTATGCAATGCATAGTCCAGTCTGGTTGTTGACTTCTGGGATTGCGCAATGCGGAATTCTAGCTGAGAAGGATTGTTGGCCCAGGGACATATTTGTGCAATTTCTTGGGCCAAGTAGCCACTGTCCTCCATAAATGTGCAAAACAGTCCTAGAGGCTAGTGCTGGGAAGGAATGTACAAATCTAGAGAGGAAGATGAGCCTTCTTTTCCCAAATTGTGCAATGCAGCCTTGGTGAAGGAAAAGCCCCAGCCAAGGTTGGACTGAACCGCCAATGGGAAACTGAAAGCAAGTAAGTCAATGAATGCATGACGACACTAAGTGATAGTAGAAGTGATTGATATTGCATGTGAAACATGAATGAAAGATTCATCAAATAGTTTAACATGCATGTGGGTGAGGCAGTTCGCTGGTTGGGCGAACGCCCGTGAAAAACAGTTTCATGCATGTGACAGCAGTGAGATAGCAACGAAAACTAAAGCAGATCTAGGACAAGCTAGTATACATGTAAATGACAAAAAATGTTTAAAGAAATCAAGCAAATAGTACTCCCACAAGTGAAGACACAAAAAGTGACAGAAATGCAACACAAGGCATGGGAAGCATGCTTACCCCAAAATAGCTGAGTTGAGTGTTCCCACTATTCTTAGATGTGATGTGGGAAGTCAGAGCTATAAGGTTGATGTGGGGAATGATCTCTATAGCATCTAGTTGATGAGTTTTGATAACACCGAGGTTTTGACGCGCATGCCATGAATCTAGGGGAAGCGACACTTGGTGGAAGGTTTTGTAATGGCTCCTTTCATGTAACCTCCAATTGCTAAACATAGATCCCTGAAACAAGGGATGCCTTTGCATGCTGCCTTGGGAGAAATACCCCATGGATGAAAGTATGTTTTTCTCAGTCCCGGAGTGAGCTGATCAACTCAGTTGCACATGCAAGAGACTGCTTGAATGCTGGAGAAAAATGTGCATTTTTGGTTGGTAGCTGGACTAGCTGCCCAAGAGATTTGCGCAATTTCTAGGTAAAGCAGCTGACTACTACCCAGATTTGCGCAAATCTTGGGCTAAACTGCCTGTTGCTGGGAAAATTTATGCAAATCCTGCTAGGAAGGTTGGCTGACAGGATTATGCAATCCTGGAGCCCAACAGTCTATTAGATAGGATTGCGCAATTTATGGAGGGAAGGTTGGTTTCCCTCCATAAATGTGTAATTTTCAAGGGGAAGCTACTCAGCCTCTAGATGGACCAAGTCTGGATGAGCAGCCTTTGAAGGGAAAATATCAAACTATGATCGAAAGGTTGCCTTTGAGCAAGAAAGAAACTGAAGCTTGAGGACTTAATGAAGCAAGGCAAGCTTCTGTGAAGGTTGGTAGGGAGGATCCAAAACAAGCTAAGGAAAAAATTTGGAGGGTGGTTGTAGCCGCTACAACAAATTACAATACCATGGTTCGCAAACCATGGGAAGGTCTCAAAACCATCCTATCAACTACTCATATAAGGGACTAATTCCCCTTTCAATCTTACTTAGCTTCGCACTTTGCTTCCACATTTCACAGAGACTTTACATTATTTATAAAAAATATTACAGAAATTGACTTTACTGACAAAAATTGACCCCAAGGACCCCATCCCCCCATCCCAACATGAGTTAATTGAAACCTAGGACTAATGAGGAGTAAGGAATTTATTTCCCCAATCTATGATCTCAATCTCACAAGAGGAAGACAACACTGGGAAATGTGATGAAAGAGGAAAATATGATGCCTTTTTAAAGAGTTTACTTGATTCTGGGTGTAAACAAGTCCAGTATTAAATGTTTTTTTTTTACATTTTAATTCCACTAACACACAAACGAATGATACCGATTAGATAATGTTGAGGCTTAGTGTGCTATGGAAAAAAGAGGCCCAGATAGATATGCTATATTACTTGGTTGAGCATAACTAGAGTGATGTGTCAATGAGTTGGGTATCACTGGAGCATAATATCACTATCCAAATCATCATTATAGCAATATACACTGAGATAAAGAAATTTTCAAGGTGAGTGCTAATTCAGTTTTGGTGAGTATATCACTGGAAAAATCAATAGTGGACCATTATATTGTTGAGATAAAGATTAGTGGAGTGATATGGCACTTGAGAAAAGAGATTCTATATGTCATTAAGCCAAGTTAAGTCCCTATGAAGAGATGTACTTCTAGCTAAGCCATCATTGGAGTGATGTAGTGTTTAAAAAAAATCCTGAGAGGGAAAAGGAAGAATTTAGTCATCCCTTGATTGATATGTCATTAGGATGATGAGGACTACAATGTTATAGCATTGGACTAGTCATCATCAAGGCAATATGGTGTTGGAGGAAGCAAGTTTGAAAGACCTATTTTAAGAGTTAAGTCCACTTTTTTGAGGGTCGTGTTGTTGAGATAATAGTTAGTGGAGCATCATATCACTCGAGAGGTGATCTTCCCAGTGTAGTATCATTGAAGAAGTCATCATCTAGCCTTGTACCGTTGGAGAGAGAATCATCTTAAGAACTTCCCTAAAACACATCTTAAAGGGTGGTAGGTCCAACATAAAGGTTATTTCAGTTGAGGACAAGTTATTAAATATTATAATTTTCTTTATGGATATCTTGCTTTGGTGGGACCCTCATTTTTCTCTAGGAATAAGTGCTACTTAGAGTAAATGATTGGGGTGGTTGTAGTTTCTACAACAATTGGTGATGCACTTGTAGAACCTATGAATCTTTGAGTGTTGTCTACGAATAAGTTACAAGTAACTTATGATGACCCTTCCTATAGAGTGTGTTGATCTTTCCACAAGGTTACCAATCCTTATAGCTATGGAATGTTGAGCTACATTACCTTTTGTTTTTTATCTTGGTTGAAGCCTAAGGGAGGATAAGAAGGGTATAACTTATAAAGGTAGGTCTACCTCTTAATATTGGACTTTAATGCTACAAATAAAGTGATACTTTAGGAAATAATATCAATCATTTATTGTGATTTTTTGGTGTTACTCATGTTGGGTCAACTTTTGGACATGTTTTACACTATCAGTTGGTCCTCCTTTTGACTATTTTGTAATATTCCTATACCTATTTGTGATTCCTCTCATCACATTTTCTCATACTTTTAAAGATAATTGTTATCATAAGCTTAAATTTTTTTATTATCATAATTTCCTTTGTTTTTTTATTTATTAGACAAGATTTGGACTAATCCTACTAATGATGATTGTGCTTAGTTCATTTCCTATAGCTCTTATGCTCTCCTATAAATAACCTCTAAGGTTGGAATGTTATGCAAATCTAGGTGAAATTCTAAAACATTTATTTTGTTCAAAGACCTGTTGTCATTGTATTACCTTATCTAGTTTGTACCTAGATCCAACATGGCCACTTCCAGCTCATGATCAATGTTTTAGTCAAAATGTGTCAGGCATAAATGAATATTAATCTTCATATGCAATTTTTGAATCAAAGAGGATGAATTTGGAGATTTTACAACATGGGTTTTATGAAGAATAAGCCTAATTAGGTGACTTGTCAGAAGATTTCCCATTAAATGTGTGACTTTGGAGTTACACGAATTTATTTGAAGAGGATTTTTCGGTTGCACCCACTTTTTAAACCATTTCCCAAATGGAGCACCTAGTCAGCAAGGAGATAAAATTAGGTTATTTACATATACTTTCATGTTATTAAAATGATTTGTAATTATATATTAAGTTATTTCATCTACCAAGATCCATAAAAAATGTGATAGACAATATATTATTAGATATTCATAGTTTGATAGTTTTGATTTGGAGGAATTGGTTTTAATCTACCACCTTTCCTTTTTGTATAAATGCATGGAAAATGAACAAAGGAAGGGGGTTGTTAGGGACTTTTTTTAATTTTAATTCATATTTGAAATTTTTTTGAAGGTTTCATAATCATTAGGTCACTTGGGAAACATAATGTTTCAATTATGTATCTTCAAACTTCATTTCTAATTAACAGCAAGTCTTGATGTTGTTGTTTTGAGATCATTTGTGCATGTGATTAGATTGTGATATTGTAGTTTCCAAGTAGTGTGATGCTGGTTGGCGTAACATCCATTTTTCTACTACACCCGATGATTGTAAATATCCCTATGTAAATTTAGGGGACATGTGTAAAAATTCAAGTGAAAATGATTAATGGTTGGCTAAAGGGAAGGGACATGGATTAGAGCTCTGAGGGGAAGTTTGTATGAACTATTAGTATTACTGGGGAATCTCCATGAGTAGGCCACACCCATCCCATTTAATTTCCTTACCTATCACCCTAACTATAGTGTGGCATGCATTGACAGGCATAATTTTCGAATTGGGAAGCAAGGTTAGAAGACATTGTCCATCCTTGTATCCTCCTTAGGCATATAGGTAGAGAATAGTAGGACACATGCACACACACATGATAAAAAGAGACAATGGAAGAAAGAGTGTGGATTCTAACATCAGATGCAAGAGAACTCCCATAGTGAAGGCAAATGGAGAAGAACGCCTAGAAAGGGGAACTAGTTGATAATAGTGAAGAAGAATAAATTGGACTAGATATTCTTGAGTCAGTGTTTTGAGATTGGAAATTATTTCTTGTGATTGGGTTGAAGGGCTTGGATTATGTTTCTAAGCCTAATTGGCCAGTGGGAGGCTCAGTGGGGAACCTAACCAGTTAGTGCTTATTGAGTAACTTGATAAACCACTAAGTTCTTACTTGATAAGTTGATAAACCACTTAGTGCTTATTGAATGGGTCAATAAACCACTTGGGTTCTTACTATAAGGATAATAAAACACTTAGTAGGGTAATCTGAGCCACTGTGGTTCTTTCATGAGGCTATGAAACCACCTAGATAGTGGGCTACAGGCTCCTAGAGTGCTTTCCTTGAAAACATAGTTGGCAAACCACCTATATAGTATATTCATTCTCCTAAAAATGAGCAATACCCTAGCTAGTCCTTGCGAAATTCTATGATTGATCTTAGAGAGAGTAAGAGATTCATTGTGGTGCTTACTTCTAGAGAGAAGTTGGTAAGCCACTTGAATAGTGACCTCCATCTCCTAAGTGTGTGAGAAAGGCTTGGTGTGAAATTTCCCTAGAGAAAGAATCCCCTCAAATTTGGATCCAACTCGGAGGTGTCCAACTAAAAGAGCATTTGTAGTGTGGATGGCTTATTTTTGGGTGGAGATTTGAAGTCCCGCCTTCAATTGCTAACCATCGCAATTTATTCAGATAAGTATAAAATTGTGCCTATTTGGTTACAAGTTGTGATAGCCATGTTATGATGATGAATGCTACTATGATTATGCATATTCATGTGTGGATGATATAATTTTTTTATTACACTTAATATTGGATATCTCAAATATTATGAATTCAAATACTAACAGCACCATGGTGTTGCTATCCTATTCATGATTTATCAGTTATTGGTATGCTTGGCTCTGAGTGA
This sequence comes from Pinus tabuliformis, assembly GCA_031772625.1. Classification (NCBI taxonomy): domain Eukaryota; kingdom Viridiplantae; phylum Streptophyta; class Pinopsida; order Pinales; family Pinaceae; genus Pinus; species Pinus tabuliformis. The sequence goes on from CM062819.1 coordinate 1,254,142,703, forward strand.
CTACATGGCCATAATTATAGATTCATGTCTTCTAAATATCTTGGTAAATTGTAAATATCTATAAAATTATCTTGGTTTCTTTCTTTCTTGGATTATTATTCAAATTATTCACTATGAATCCACCATGTGGAGGAGATGCCTAAAAAAACACTTAAGAACTGAGTTGTAGGCTTACTTCGCCTACTGGAGGCCATTGTATAGGCTTTGACCATCTCTTTAAAAAATTTGATTCTAGGAAATTATCCCGATCTTATAAAAAAACTTAAATTTTCCTTATTCCTTTCTCTTTATCATTCCTACAGACTAATCCGATGATATGGGATATCTGAGGGTTATAAGGACCAACATTGCCATGTAGAGGATGGATCACCACTAGATCAAATTTATTGACCTTTTAATAAATTATATCTAGGCATCCAAGGTGTGCTAGAATCATTTACCTTTGTGCATGACCAAGCACATCTAGGGTCAATTTTCCTTGTGGTATATATATATATATATATATATATTTGAATGCGTGAAAGGGATGGATACGAGGTGGTAGGTCAGTGTTGAGATGGGGTCCCCTGGGTCAGTTTTGTGGTTAAAATAACCCAAGTTTTGATGTATTTTTTATACATGATGTAAGGTCTCCACTATTTGTGGATGCGGAGCGTGTAGAGGATTAGGAGTCAAAGGGGTTTCAGCCCCTTGTTGATGAAAAGTTGAGTCATTTTTGAGATCCACCCATGGTCCACGAACCATGGGATTGTATGAAAGAGGATATAAATGGGTGTCTCTTAGAGAGTCTAAGGCATGGATAGCGGGGATAATGAATGGAGTCTTAGAAGTGATAGAGTAGAGAAGTGGGTCAAATAGGAGAGAAAGGCTCTATAGCTGAGTGAGCAGAGGCCTAGGTAGAGTCCACAACTAAGTGTGTGGTCCCCTGTAGCTACGTGTGTAGGGAAGTTTTGAGTCTGTATTTTGAACTGGAAATCATATTTCTGAAGAAATACAGTGTATATCTGTTTATCTTTGTTTACTTTTGTTTGCGATATATGATGTTGATGAATAATATGTTTATGGAATATTGAGATAATGATGCACGATTCTCTTTAATAAGACTTAATAATTGTACACAATACATGTTAAGCACTTTCGCAAAGACTGTGATGAATTATGTTATGTTTACTAAGTAACTTAAGTAGATCTGTGTGAACTCTAATCTAGGGTTGTTTCCTGGAGCATGTAAGTGGATAAATTGACTGTTAATGGTCTGCAAAGACCAGTCGTAGACCTTCGCGAAGGTATAAAGGCTGTTTAAATAGAGTTACAGTACCGAGCCCTAGGGGCTTATAGATCTAGACAAAGGCGGATCTAGGACACTAAAAGACATCACAATGATCTTTGGAGGTGAAAACGTGGTTCCAGTATCCCCCCATATTGCTTTGGGTGAGATTGCAGCCTACACTATGCGGGTTGTTGCCGAAAGGGCCAGTAGTGTAGGGATTTGTTGGTTGGCACAACTAACTCTGAATCTGGGTCAAGACCCCCTAAGCCAATAAATGGTTCCATTGTTGGGACTGGGATCTACTTGAAGGAGATGTGTGATGTCGCATCACTAGAACCTGACAAAGAAATAAATTGAAAAGTGGTTGAATAGAAAAATTCAAGATTTTGCAGCGTAGGAAAACAGGAACTTGCACTTGTTCAAAGAGAAATGGTTGGATGGGTATTTGTATACAGAGATACACGAAAATTTCTTCTGCACCTTCCCAATAGAATTATATGAGTGGTTAGCTAAGTTGGCAGACGGTCAAGGGAGGTGGAATCTTGATGGTCCAATAGTGTGGACTCCAGAATTGGTACGAAGATTAGAAGCCTCTGAATACAAGATCGTGTGGGCCCTTGATCACTGGCTCAATCGAATTATAGGAGGATTTTTTACAGAATTCACAATTGGTACCTCAGTTAGCTACAACAAAGCGAAGTGATGATTACCTTGATGTTCGAATCTACGCGAAGTGGACAATTCTTTAGAGATCAAGAAAGAGCAAGACCGAAGTATAGTTCACTGACTGGACCTCCTATAAGTGACGATGAAGGGGTGGAACAGACTTCACCATGAAGCGTTGTTAAACTAATCACTCAAGGGTTCCCTCAAATAAATTATCCATCTACTCCACCTCTGCCTCCACCCCCACCGCGCACACCTTCACCCACACCTCCACCACTACCATCCACCATGGTGAATACAATGAATTTGTCGATCTTCAAAGGCATTAGGAGCGAAGATACGGAGCAGTTCTAGTTTGTTGCAGATGTTGTGTGGTGTTTTGGGAACTTTTAGTGTCTACGAATAAATGCTTAAACCCCTAGACTAGTAGTTAAGTCTAGAACAATAGTTTAAAGAGTTCTCTACTTTTCCTATTATTAATAGGTTAAATAAGAGGCAAAGAAGCCTACCTATAGCTTTCACTTGCTCCTTATCTCCCTCGATCAATTCTGTCGCTCCTCTCCGTACTTAATCCACTTGAAAGTACCTGCACATAGACAGAAGACAACAACCAATCAAAGCATATGATAATGATCTATTGATTAAGAATAGTATGGAATGAAGTACATGATATACATATGAAAGCATAAATCAATAACACAAGCATATGGAAAAATCTTTGAACACTTTATTAGTAAAAGGAAGAGTTACAACCCCTTGCTCGATTCAACATCACTCGTCTAGTTCAATCCCATCCTCTCCTCATAACAAGCAAGACATTTAGACATCATTACAATACTTCAAATCAACTCAAGTCTCATACTAACAACATCTCCCTATAATTCAATAATTTCCAACCCCTAATCACTTAGATGAGTGGTCTTTTTATAGGTGAATGAAGGAAGTTATGCCATAAATGGTGATAATGAATGCCCTCCCAAACTTAGAATTTAGTTCCATGGAGGAAGGGATAAGGGATTGATGTTCCTTAACTCCCTTCCTCATCCAAATACGAGCTCAAAGGAGTAGATAGGTTTGAGAAACTTCTAGAGGCATCCAATGGATAAGGAATATTTCAAACCCCAATGGAAATTCACTCAAATTCACCCAGCGCAGGCCAAAGAGGGACCAAGTGCACTGCATAGCACCCTATCAGTGTATGGTTTGCATTGCAGTGCACCCTAATGAAGGCCTACCTACACTGATCTTCTTAGAGGCAGTTTCTGGATGATTTTGGTTATGAAACTTCTTGGGAAGCTAGGCATTTTGATAGTTGACTTCTTTAGGGCATGTGACAACTGAATTATGGTTTAATGGGCCCTAATAGTATTGATTTGTAGGTTGGGGTTGATGTGCCCAAATGGATCTGTAACAGTTGCCCCCTAAAGCATGAAGTCATAAATATGTATGTCAAGTGAAATTTTTTATCATGTGGAGAGGAGGTTTCGAAGCAGAAGGTGACCTGCATCAATTACAGTACATATATCATGATAATTTGATTTTTTCTCATGAACTAGCCGAGGGAAGGCATACCCATGCTCAACTTATAAACTTTCATTACATGTACAAATATAGTCGTCTACAGATATAGACCCACGAATGGATGACCATGAATGTAAGGCCATTGTACATTTGATTTAGTACTCCTGAATATATCACAACCCAGATGGATGAAACTAGATCTGCGGTCTTCAATCTTGTTCAATCTTTCGCTCAAGTACAAGTCTAACCATGGGAATAGATGTTCTGAAGTCGAACATGGGAAGACATCATCTGATTACCAGCCAATGATGTAAGTCATTAACAGACGCGAGAGCAATCACCGATAATGATAATGACCCTCAAGGTACTACATTACATTTCACATGGTGTGAATGAATGATTTGATGTCGAACACCATACAAAGTCTTTCATTCAAAGGCTACTGATGTCAACCTATCACCAGAAGCGAGAAACTTGCCATTGATGTATGCAAGCCTCAAGGTATTGAAGGGGTGTTTCTAAGTCAACTTCTTGGATGATGTGCTGATGTCGAAAAGAAGCGACTCATCGTAGGAGGGCCTTAATGTATCCCACCTCAATGACACGAAATGAGGTAAATGATTTTGGAGATGAAAAATCGACTGACGACACAAGGTTTAGAAATGGCGGTCATGAAAATGAAGGTTTACGATATTGCAAAGGATGAAGTTTGAATTGAATGACTTCTCTTGAACATGTCGGTGACACTAAGATGAATTGGTAGAATTGACCCAAAACAAAGTAATGGATGATATGATAGACCAACGGTGTGATAACCATCAAGTTGAATGACCCAACCCACATAGTCACGGTGATGAGATGAAAGTGTCATGTTCAAGAGCAACTTGCTACCATAAAGTGTTTTCCCTTTTTTCCAATTTTCCCTAGTCATTGCTGACCAGTACTTATTTATTTTTATCAAGCTTGATGAGGATAACATATGCTTGTTGTACAATTTCACCCTTCAGGTGAATCCATCGCTATTTGATGCTTTAACGAGTATAGCGAAGCTGAAACTCGGTCTTGTCTAGATGGACAAGTTTGTCACTATTTGATGTTTTTAACGAGTTTAACGACAAAGATAACTCGGTCCTTTTCATGTTTAGGGAGTTTGAAAAGGAACGAAAAGGAAACTCCACAAGTTATTTTTCGTAAGTTAATCTCTCAAGTCCGAAAAAGCGTAAAATAATACAAGAGAGATATTGTTTCCAATCCTTTAACGAGCTGAAAAAGACAAGCGCTCGACAATCTTTTCATATTTAGAGAGTCTAAAAAGAGCTTAAAGAGGACTCCAAGGGGGTTCCTTTTTCATTTTTAACAAAGCTCGAAAAAGAGATAAAAGTTTGCTTTGTGGTCAAATATGTTCAATTTACATTTGAGCACATAAGATTCTACATTTCAGTTGTTAAACCTACTCAAAACACCATCAAAATAGATTAAAAACACCTGTTCCATGGATAAAAATGAATAAAACTAATGTTTACTTGATTAATGTGCAAGAAATAAACATGAAAACAAGTTTTACCATTCATTTTTACCATTTCACTTTTACCCTTTGATTTTGGTGCTCTAGAGTAGTTTTTACCTCAAAGTTCACTAGCTGATTGCGGAGGATTCAATGGACCATTTCTCATGCTATCTAGACTAGGTAGGAGCTATCTCTATTCCTCTTCATTTCATTTCATTTATTTTCAATTTTAAGCAAAATTTTGAGTTTTGAGTCCCCTAGGGTTTCATTTTTCAAACTCTGGATCAGTGCACCCTTTCAGTATCGAAAGGTGCGCTGCATTGCACACACCCAGAAGGTTGTATGCATTGCAGCGCACTGTCTCTAAGGGAGGGGTGCGCTGGGCACAAAAACCAAATTTACACAGCTGTTTTCTCCCAAATTTACCGCTGATTTTTGCAAAAAATGGATCCTAATTTGTCTAATGGTTGCATTGCAGACATTCATCAGATCAAAATGGTGATTATATGGAGAGAATGAGAGCATGAAGAACAAGATATGATTTCCCTAAATAATCAGGGTACGGTTGAGGCCCTAAGGAATTGTGGGTTACTCAAGTATTTTCGATTATCTAGCATGCAGCAACAAATTGAGCTTTTACAATTCCTTGTTCGTTCTTGGGATCCTACCGATCAGGCCTTTCACATTAGGGACAAAGTGATCCCTTTTACCATCGATGATATATACTTTTCTGACTGGACTGTCGAGGCGGGGTGCCCCCATCTCACTATTAGGATTTACCAGAGGAGGTGAATTTGTGAGAGACTATATATGACAGTTCTGCCGAGAAGGAGTTCAACCTAGCAGAGACGGAAATATTAACATTAGGGATGTTAGTGATTTACTGTTGAGGAAGATCCCCTTTATCCTTGCCAAACTGGCTGGCAGTACGACACTACATTTGGCAAATAGATCATACATGTAATATGCATTAGAGTGTTTAGAACCGAAAGTGTTCAACTGGTGTGAGGCAGTTCTTTCATCCATGAAAGAACAACTGACCAAGGTAAAGAATGGAAAGACAAAAAATTTTGGGTATGGGTCGATCCTAATTTCTTTTGCCGTGGAGAGAATACCACTTATGTAGCCACAACTCATTTCACTGGGAGTACCTGGACCTAGATATCCACGAATGCGGAGATGGGTAGATCTTATGGCTAAACATGTTGGTCAGTCATTGATCTCATTTATCCCTGCATTCTTTCAATGGTTTGATTGACAGGATATGGCCTTCACAGAATATCCATATTCTGGAATGGATTTCCTTGGTGATCTGGATTTGATGTTACCAGTTGGGGCACAGTGGAGTGCTATAGGTAAATTGTTTGACCAAAGTGTTTTTTATTTTTAAAGTTTCTATGTTTTTTGTGTTTTTTGATTATTTCCAAGACTAAACAAAACATTTTTTTAAATGTATGCAAATGTTGGACCTATTCGACCTGTGGGACACCAACAAGAGGTAGGTGGGCCAGCACAGAGGCCTGTTGGGAGAGCAGTTCTCCAAGATTGAGACTTAGCCGAGACATTGGCTGAGCTACAGGATCACATAGAGGGTTTGACCCTAGTCATTACGGATGTTTGGATCGAGGAGTTGCCTATGCAACTGCAGCGCCACACTGTCGGTGTGCAAAGTCATTGGATTAGACTATTACATATTATAGCACAGGTTGTGACCTATTATCATGAGAAACACTAGTCTACTTAGATGTTTTTGCATACATTTTGAGTTTTTGGGTCAGATGACCAATTTTTGTCTTGGACACAAACTATTTGTAAAAAAATTTAACACCTATTTTACTTTCAGAGTTTTATTATGGTTAAGTGATGCAATCCTATTCCATTGATGATGTGAACTGAAAATATTTACTTTACATATTTCGCAAATGTCTATTTAACACATAATTTTCTAGAGAATTAGTTAATGTGTTTAGATTTTTGGAAATATGATGATATTGAATAAACTCAAAATACCTTTCCAAAATACAAACTCTAAGGAACATGCGATGAATTGCTGGGTTTCAATTGGTATAAATGCTAGTAAGTTGTAGTACAATGAGTTGTGAGTCTAGCCTAATGATGATTCGGCATATGCTCATCAGAGAGGAGTTCAATCAACGTGTTATACTCAGTGATGTTGTTCTTTGATCATCCAATACATATCCCTCTCGAGCTCACTAACTCGTCGCTTGGAGCAAAAATGGCCCATGCTACAAAGGATAAATTTTGCATACTATGACTAACCCCATCGGTGTAACCAACAAATGGTTCTGAAAAGTACGACATCTACACCAAATGCAAAGTGGATTACTTTACCAAATAAGAACTCTAAAAGAAACAAACACACATGTAATCAAAGCGTATATGCAATGAGTTTTATTACACTTAACTAAGCATAGTAATGTTTAAGGTACAACCCATTTCGAGGCTGTGACAATGGAATCCCATCATAGTCCACTAACTCATAGGCACCTTTCGTCAAAACACGTTTAACAAGGTAAGGGCCCATCCATAGTGCTTCAAATTTTCCTGCACCAAGTTTATCAGACTCCTAGTCATAAAGCAAGACTAGATCACCTTCTGAGAAGACACGAGGCTTGACATTTTTATCATATTGTGCCTTAATACATTTCTTGTGTGCTTCGTTAGCCAATGCGGCATCAGGACAGGTTTCATCTAGATGGATTAACTCCAAGAAACACACTTCTTCTTCAGAATTGTCGGGTAGTAGGTCATTCACGAGTTTGAGAGACGAGATATCACACTGGATTAGTAAGACTGCTTCCAAACCATACACCAATTGGAAGGGTGTAAATTTGGTCACATTTCTTACCATGGTTCGATATGCCCATAGAGCCGAGTACAGTATTAAATGCCAATTTCTTTTATGAACTCCAATCATTCTTTGCAACATGCGCTTAAGGACTTTGTTGATAGCCTCAACTTGTCCATTAGCTTACGGGTAGTATGGAGTAGACCTATCATGTGACAATCCTAACTTGGAGGTCAACTCAATCATCATGTGATTGCGAAAATGTGATCCATGATCTGTAACTATGGCTTGTGGGACACCAAACCTGGCAACCACATGGTTGAAGAAAAATAAAGCAGTCATTTCCCCACTATTGTTCAATGTTGGCATCGCCTCGGCCCATTTGGTAAAATAGTCAACGGCGACTATAATATACCCATGCCCCCTGACTGAGGTGGGGTTACATGTCATAAAGTCAATGCCTCATTTGGAAAATGTGCCATCAGTAATGACTGGATGTAGTGGTGCAGGTGGTAATCTGGTTTTTCAGTCAAATATCTTGCAAGCATGGCAATTTCTGACATTAATACTGAAATATTTGAATATAGTTGGCCAAAAGTAACCAACATGGAGAATTCTTTGTGCGGTAGCATAACTAGATAAATGCCCCCCACAAGCACTTGAATGACATTCATTCAAAGATTTTTCAGCTTCCTCATGAGTGAGGAACCTACGTAAAATCGTATCAACACCACGATGGTAAAGTGTATCACCAATGATCAGATAATCTTTGGCTTGGTATCAAGTACATCATTGTTCAGAGCGAGAGGTATTAGGCCGAAAAGCTTGGGTCTGGAGATAGACTAGTATATCTCCATACCATGGATCACTTGATGAAATAAGAAATAGAGACTCATCCAAGATTGATGCTTCTGATGTTAAATCATTGGAGGATGAGGGAAGGTCGCAAAGTAACTCAACAAAGATAAGAGATTTATTTGATTTAGACTTGATGAATTTTAAATCAAACTCCTACAAAATTACTATCCATTTTGAATATTTGCCCCCGAGAAATTGACGTGACAAAATGTATGTCATAGGGTTGCAATCTGATATAATGGTAGTTTTACGAAGGAGGATATAACGATGAAATCTCTGTATAGCTTGAACAGCTGCCAAAGCTAACTTTTCGATGTAGGAATAATTACTTTCTATATCCTTGAGATTACAACTCAAGTAATAAATATGATGTTAAATTCCACTTTCTTCTTGGACTAAAACCATACCAATGGTTGTATCTGCAGAAGCGAGATACATGTAATAGTATTTTTGATAGTTTGGGGCATACATTAATGATGCTCTAATCAGGGAATCTTTGAGAGAATCAAAGGAAGCTTGCGCAACTTGATCTGAATGAAAGGGTACCTATTTCTTCAATAGATGTGTAAAACCTTTAGCCAACTCAGTGTAGTTTGGAATGAACCTCCTCAAAAAGTTTTCCTTCCCTTGAAGTCTCTGTAGCTGTAACAAGTTTGAAGGTGGAGGCAAGTCAAGGACTACCTGAACCTTAATTAGATCAAGTCGAATTCCATCTTTTGAAACTACAAATCCAAGCAATCGACCAGAGCCAACACAAAACACACACTTTTGTGGATTGAGTCTTATCTTGTAGTGTCGACACCATAAAAATATTGCTCTCAAATGTTGCAAGTGATCAGACCATTTTCGTGAACGAGCAGGTAAATCATCAAGATAAGGTTGAACAATGTGCTTGATGTCATGGAAAGAATAATTCATTGCCCTCTGAAATGTAGCCCCTACATTCTTTAAACCAAAAGGTAACTTTCGATAGTAAAATGTGCCCCAAGGACATATAAAAGTTGTTTTAGATTGGTCCTATGGGCGGATATTGATTTGATTGTAGCCAGAGAATCCATCCATGAACAAAAATATTTCACATCCGACACATTCATCAATAATCTAATCAATAAAGGGTGTAGGATAATTGTCTTTTGGACATGCTTGATTTACATCCCTATAATCGGCGCACACTCGACTTGTCCCTTGTTTTGTCATCACTAGAACAATGTTTGATACCGAGTCGGTAAGAGGTACAAGAAAAATGAAACCAGCACGCAAAAGTTTTCAACCTCTACTTTAATGGCAGTTGCTTTCTTAGGATGAACAACTTGATGCCATTGTCATACTGGTTTGACATCAGGGTACATTTTAATCTCATGTTCAACAATACTTGAGTCAATTCTTGGCATCTCCTCATAAGACCATGCAAAAATATCTCTAAATTCACGAAACAGAGCATGGTAATTATCAAGTTCCAATGGATAATAGGATTTGATGACATGAATGTTCTCTACAATATTAGGCTTGGTTAAAATGTTTATAGAAATTGTTTCTTCTATGTTTGAAAAATTACGCTCAGAATCTATAATTTCTATTCTAACAGAATTCGACAAGAAATCAACAATTGATGGGTGTTTAAACTCGTTTGAATAATCTTCATTGTCATCTAGAATATTGGAACGATGATGATAATCGCCCCATGGTTCCTCTCCTATCATCATTGATTGGATGATTCCTTCATCTGTAGAATCTATACGTGAAAAAGGATCCAAAGAGGTACCATATTCTAACGACCTATCTACCCATACAAAAGTTGAGTGTGGATTTGGGTTTTCCACACAAGCTTGAAAGATTGATTGCTATGATAATTCAATGGGGCTTAATGGCAACACCTCATGATTACCGTCAACTTCAAATTGGTTGGAAATCCTCCTTATATCAAATGAGTTGGAGGAAATCATGTTGCAAGTTTCTACTCTTGCCACTTCCGCCAAATCAGATGGTGACGGGAGGGTAAAAGTACCTATTAGGGAAGGATATTTAAAGAGAACTACTCCAACACTTTGAAGTGATAGCAAGGGTCTGTGCACCATTGGAATGCTTCCAGTAGCCCGTGAACTATTGACAAAGAAGGCTAGTTGATTAATGATTGTGATTCCACCCTTAAAAGGGAATGAAATAGTACGAAAGTACGTAGAAACCACATCAGCCATAGCATATACCCAAGGCTTGCCTAGTAAAATGTTGTAATCGAGGGGTCCATCAACTACCTCAACTTCAACAGTAACCATTTTCCCCCCTAGTTCGAATTGCAGGTTACTCAAAATCCCACATGGAGTATATGTTCTTCCATCAAAAGCCTTCAATGTGGTTGATGATCGTGACAACAGTGGTGAACCAAGTGTTTTCCAACAGCTCATGGATAGAATGCAAGTAGACGTTCCCTCATAAATAATAGTTCGGTGAACATTTTTATTGAGAACTTTTACTTGGATTAGGAAAGATAATTGCACTGGTAAATATGGTGAATATCCCACATGGTTAAAGAATACAAGATTTGAATCCATAGGATCTATTCCGCCTATTGCTGACAGTAAAGCCTGTTTCTGGGAGGGACAGTTTTACAACACCTCAAGGTTCGACATAGCTGAAGGTGATTGAGCAAGATATTCTACTATGTTATAGTTTTTAGCTGCAAGAGCCTGAGGGTTGAATGTCGATTTGTGTACAACTGCCTTTGGTGGTTTTATTGTCAATTCAAGTACAATAGGAGGAACAACTTCAAATGAAGTCAGGGTCGAAGGATTAGGTTGGTCAGTGGCGTGGTTATTCGACGATGATGGATTTCCATAATCTTTGTTTCTTGTTGACACCAAAACATCATTTTGAGGCTTTGTGATGGATAACATGAGTAATTAGGATGTGGAAGCATGGTCTGTTGCAACCAAATGTGTTTTCGGGGTTGGAAATGGATCTGTCAACACTACAGATGTGTTTGAAGTCTTTAAAAGTTTAGAGACCTGTCATGCGGAAAGAGTCGATAATGCGGACAAAGCCGACCTCCCTAGAAGCAAAGGCTTTCTAGTGACAAACAACAGAAATAAACACTACCTTTCTCTAAACATGCATTGAGAATACAAGTAATCAGGTGATTTTAACATACCTTTAGTCTAACGCTTTGTAGTAGTCCAGCCTCGCCGATCTGGATGAGCTCCTCCTTCTCTTCGAAACCTGTATTCACTAACAAGCCAAAAGATTAAATAGCACCTGATAAACTCATAAAACAATACATATCCATCATACAGACCAAGGAGTATATGAAACAAATCACGAATAACAATCTGTTGAGAAAAATGAGTTCATTTGTATTAAGTGGAAACAAAAGAAACCATTACAACTTGAGCCTTGGTGTTGTGCAGGTCCCTCCTAGGGTCCAGCAAGAGTTTTCCTTTACTTTGATCAGCTCACCCACTCTCAAATAAGGCTAGGAAAGGATGGGAATCTCTCCTCTCAAGCTTTACAAGGGAGTCCTAATTCCAGTAGCATCTACCCTTAGGAATGTTCAGCTTTCAACCTCTCCTCCCTCTGGCCCAATGCCTGTATTTATAGGGCTCTAGAGGAAGTTATTTAGGTCCACCATCAATGGGATAAGCCCCTCTTTGGATGGGATAGCTCCCCTCTTGATGGGATAAGTTCCTCTTTGATAGGGATACATGAACCATCTGGAGGCGCTCCATACACGTCAAACAAGCTTCTAGAATGCTCTAGAAATGACCACAAGTAACTTTTTTAGAGTGAAACTTGCGCCTTTTGACCTTTACAGGAGTACGCATCCTCCCCTTTACAGAAAGAGCGTAAAAGTACGCAGGTATTGTGAACTTGGGGTGCGTACATGCAGGTAAGGCTAAGAGAAACTACGTACCCAGAGATATATAGATTTTTAAAGACTTTCTCTCTTTCTTGGAGTTTTACATGGAGAGCAGAGGTATAAGACTTGCCAAGGAGGATAGTATGATAGTTGATGGAGCCATACTAACTGCAAATAGTCATGGTGACAAATTTTAGTGTAACAGATTGCCCCCTAAAGTGCGAAGCCTGTAGTAGATAAGTGTTTCATATCATCTAGGAAGGGTGAAGTACTTTATCATTTCAAGGATTATCTTGTGGAGAGCCTAGTCGGAACCTGCAAGTATTCAACACAAAATACATATATAAGATCATATCATCGCTGAGGTAGGCATTCCCATACTCAAATTGAAAACTTTAACTAACAAACTATCTACTGGTCTGATAATGGAATGATTTTGCAGTACATCATAATCATAGACTTTTTGTAGACACAGTATGGACGCAGCCATCTGTTTATAGTTGGTCTACTATATAATGAATACAAAACTCCTCGCAGCCTGGATGGTGGAAACTAGGTCCAGGGTCTTCATTTCTACTTCCCGAACATGTACGATTCTATCCATGCGAATAAATGAGTTAATGTCGAACATGGTAGAAACCACTTGATTACCAGTCAGTGATGTAAACTGTTAACAAGTGTGAGAGAGACCACCAGTGATGTCAATGGTTCTCAAAGTACCCAGTACAATCCATGAGATGTGAATGAATGAGTTGATGTCGAACATTTCACGGAATCCTTCGATCGAAAGTCAATGATGTAAACCGTCGTCAAAGGCGAGAAACCTACCATTGATGCATGCAGACTTCAAGGTACTGACGATTCCTAGGTCATCTTTCTAGATAATGTGCTGATGTCAATAGAAAGTGACCCGTTGCAGGCAAGCCCACAACACGAAATCATAGATCAAGTTGAAGAAATGTAGCTGTAAGGACTGACTCAGGGATGGTCAAGATGGATGACGGGTATTTTGCAGATGAATGGTTTATATGCAGAGACCTCTTGAACAAATAACGACACAACAGATGGCTTGGTGACATTTGACCCAAAGTTAATACCCGGCTGAAGATTTTCAATGTGGTTTGATCAACTGTGAGGTAAAGGATTTCCCAACCCTGGTGAATGCAAAGTGTCGTGTTCAAGAGTGGTAATAAGGCTTCTTCTGAGACAAAGGATAACAAATAGGCTCATTTTTCTCTCTTTTCCCCCACCATTTCTGGCAAGTACCTCTTTATTTTTTGCAAGCTTGAGGAGGATAACATATGCTTGATTATAAGCTCATCCTTTGGATGAGTCCAACTTAGTTTTGATTCGAACCCTAAGAAGGAGTGGTTCGTTCCTGTTTGTAATCGAACAGGTCCTTTACTGTGAAATTTTAACGAGTCCAGTATAAGAGAAACTCGGCGTTTCTCATTTTTAGAGAGTCTGAAAAAACTTAAGAAGACTCCAGGTCGAACTTTTTCGTAAAGTTGTGTCTCCCAAGCCCGAAAAAGTATAAAATAATACTTGAGATAACCGCTTGATCTTACGACCAAGGAGTACTTTCATGATTAGTGTCTTTGACCTGAAAAGTAAAAAGCGATCAAGGACACGTCATTTTATTTCCAGTATCGAATTTGAAACGATAAAAATCCGGCAATCTTTTCGTGTTTTTATGGTCAGAAAAGGGCTATAAGGGGACCGTCTTTTAATTCGGTTTTAACGAGTGTAAAAGAAACGCTCGGCAATCTTTTCATGTTTTGGGAGTCAGAAAAGGGCTTAAAAGATGACTCTGATGTTTTTGTATGTGAAAAATGACAATTTTCCCTGAAAATCCTTGTATCCTGCACAAAAACCAACACATTACTCATACCTGTTTAATATAGATAAAAATACTTTGAAAAATACCTTTTCATGGTGGAAAATAAACAAATTTAACATTCATTTACTCAAAAAACCTATAAAAAGGGCTTTTACCATTTTACTGTTGAGAAGAGAAAAAGCGCTTTTGGCAAGAAACTTCCCGTGGACATTGCGGAGAATCCGACCGTCGAAAACGAATGCCGTCTCATCAGGTATTCTACAACATCCTCCCTTGCATTTCCATCCGTTTAGAATTCATTTTTATGCTTTAGTTTTATTTTTTGGAGACCTTGGGGGTTTCAAGGTCCGCTTTTCGAGGTACGTAGGTGCCCCATGGGTGACCTGCGTACCCCGACATTTTCTCCATTGGGAAAATGCTGGGCGTACGCAGATTGCCTTAAGAGAAGGTGCGTACATATGCCCTGTCTCTAAAGGGCTGGCTGCATACACCGCGGAGTGGATTTTTAAACTCCAAATTCTCCAAAATGAACCAAAAACTTTCAAATTTATGGACTCTAACAGATGTTTTATGGTGTATAGATTGCCCACCATGCTTGATTGGCGTGAGAGGGAGCACGAAGATGTTGATTTGGCCGCGATTAATCATCAACCTTCCATTGATGCTTTGAAGGCATGCGGTATTTACAAATAATGGGCCATACCTGGCATGAGGGCCCAGGTGCGCTTTCTAGAGTGGCTGGTCGAAAGGTGGAACGTTTAGGATCAGTGCTTTTACATTGGAGGGCACCAGCTCGAGATAGAGCCCTCTAATATTTACTTCCTCACTGGTTTGCGCAAGAGGGGCGAACAACTAACTCTGTCCGGGACTAGGCCGGGTGGCCAGTCCATTGCTAGCCTCCGGCTAGAGTGGTGTAACAACCAAAACCAGGATAAGGGAATAGAAATCAAAAAGATATCCCTACCTGAACTTATGGTAATTGCCTTTATAGTTACCAGACTTTGCGGCGCTGCCGCTTTGCACATTACCACCAGGTCCCAAATGCGGATGGCAATTGACTGCTATCGAGGCACCATTTTCAATTGGTGCGATGCTGTGTTGGCCAATTTAAAGGGCCAACTGACTAGGGCAAAAAACGAGCAACTGAAGACTTTTGGTTATGGGCCCTTAGTTGTGAGTTTTGCCCTAGAGAGGGTTCCGATGTTGATCCCGCAGCAGCTCACTGTTGAGGCTGGGCTTCCTCGAGAGCCTAAGTTGATGCGACGGGTTGCGGTGATGGCCCGTCATCCTGACGAGGGCACGGAGGTTGTTCGATTTAGACCGGAGTATTTTCACTGGTTAGAGAACCAAGTCTTCTCGATTCAGGATTTTCCGTATGCCGGAGTTGATTTTCGCGGAGATCCGGACATGATTCTTCCAGCGGGAGAACAGTGGGATGACACAGGTACTTCATTTTCCACAAGTTTTTAAATTATTTACTTTTTTTTTTTTTTTTATATCGTCTCAAAACTGACAGTGACAATTTTCAAAATGCAGATGTAGGTCCACAGCGTCTGGCCAATCTCTGGCCTTTCGAGAGGAGAGTACCAGTTGCACCAGCACTGGCCCCACAGGATGCGGCCGCAAAGACCTTAGCCGAGTTGGAACAGGACCTAGAGCGTCTTACGGCAGACATACCAGAGACGACTATAGACGATATTCCTATCAGACTTCAGCGCTATGTGTTCGCAGTCCTAGGACCTTTTAGGAGGTTCTTGTGTAGGGTAGCGCGTGCAGTGGTGTCGTATAGAGAGCACCACCAGTGATTGGGTAGTCACTTTTTGTAGACACATGTGACATTTTGGTTTTTTTGTACTTATCATTTTTGTCGATCATAAGGTGTTTTTCAACCTATGATCGAAGACGATGTATATTTTGACACACTCCTATATATATATATATCATTATTACCGGCTTATTTTGTTAAACATGTGTGATGAAATGTTTTTAAATTTACATGTATGATTATCGCAAATGTTTGTCTAACATTCGAGAAGCAATTGCATCTACTAATGTATTTAATGACCTTGGAATATGCTAATATTCAATGTAATCAAATTCACGTTCCAAGAGGCGCACTCTCAAAAATAACCTTAATAATACTGGATTTCTAATGGCATAAACTCTATTAAGCTGTAATACAATGAGTTCAGAATCTAACCTCACTATCAAACTCCGAATCCCAAACGAAATAGATTCAGACAATAACTCAATCACTGCACTGTATTCTGCAATGTTGTTTGTTGTTTGACCGAGGCTCACCCCATGCATAGAAACTAACTCGTCAGAGGGCGAATAGATAACCCAAGCTGCGGAAGAGATATTCCATGTACTACGACAAGCACCATCAGCGAATCCAATAAACGTTTGGAGAGGCGTCGACATCTGCAATATCAAGAGTAAAACCAAGATAAGCCAGAATAACGACGAAAAACACACTCTCTAAGCTAAGCACATTGTCTATACTAACAAACACACCAGCTAGAAAGAAAAATCTAACCTAACTAAATCTCCATACCCATCATTTAAGCATAATACCTCTTTAGGTAAAGTCCATTTCTCGGTTTACCCAAAGAGTCCCGATCAAAATCTACCAGCTCATAGGCCCCTTTTGCTAGCTTTCGCTTGACAATGTAGGGCCCATGCCACATAGGAACGAATTTTCCAGCACCTAACTTATCGTTAGCTTGATCATATAATAGCACTAGATCTCCTTCCGAAAAATTTCGAGGGGTCACGTTGCGATCATACTGAGCTTTCATCCGTTATGCGTGAGTCTCGATTGCCAATGCAGTGTCACGCCGAGTCTCATCTAATTGAGCTAAGTATAATAGACGCTTCTCCTCTTCGGAAGTAGCTGGAAGTAATTCGACAGCCATTTGAAGTGACGGGATTTCGCATTCAATGGGCAACACTACTTCCAAACCATAAACTAGTTGGAAAGGAGTGAACCCTGTTGATGTTTTCACTGAGGTTCGGTATGCCCAAAGCGTGGAAAATAACATGTTGTGCCAATTTGACCGATGAATACCAATGATTCGTTGGATCATGATAACTAAAACTTTGTTGATAGACTCAACCAGGCCATTGGCTTGTGGATAATAAGGAGTTGAGCTATCATGACGCAAACCAAGCTGGCCTGTAAGTTCTGTCATCATAATGTTTCGAAAATGGCGCCCATGGTCAGTGATTATCGCTTGTGGAACACCAAACCTAGCAATAATATGATTGAATATGAAAATCACAGTTGTCTTGCCGTCTGCCTCGAATGTAGGCATCGCCTCAGCCCACTTAGTAAAATAATCAACCGCAAGGATGATATACACATGCCCCCCGGCCGAGTGAGGGTTACATGTAATAAAATTGATACCCCATTTAGCAAAAGGACCAACGACAATTATAGGGTGGAGAGGAGCAGGTGGTGCGCGCATCTTGCGATCAAACACTTGACAGTTGTGGCATTTCCGGACCGCAATAATACAGTCTTTAAACAACGATGGCCAGAAGTAGCCAGCGCGCAATATCTTTTGGGTTGTGGCATACCCAGACATATGACCGCCAGACGCTCCAGAGTGACAGTCATTCAAAACCCTTTCAGCTTCCTCATGTGTTAAGCAACGAAAAAAACACAAGTCCGCCCCACGGCGATAAAGAGTATCTCCAATGATTTTGTACTGTTGGGACTGGAATCGAATTTTCCGACGTTCCGACTTTGAAAGTTCGGGCCGAAAGGATTGGGTTTGGAGATAGAAAATTATATCCCCATACCACGGATCTAAAGTGCTGATGAGAAACAAAGATTCGTCCGCAATTGGTTCCTCTGCCACAGTTTCCGTGTCAGCACGCGGGAAATCACACATCAACTCCGCAAAAACTAAAGATTTCTTAGACTTAGACTTTTCAAATTCCAAGTCGAACTCCTGCAGGATAACGATCCATTTAGAGTACTTGCCCCCTAGCAAATGTTTTGTCAAAATGTAGATCATAGGGTTGCAATCCGAAATGACTGTAGTTTTACGGAGAAGAATGTAGTGACGAAAACGTTGGACAGCTTGAATAGCTGCCAAGGCCAATTTCTCCACATGTGAATATTTGAGCTCAGTGGGATTTAACGTCCAACTAAGATAATAGATCACATGTTCCGTTCCGAATTCATCTTCCTGGACTAAGACCATTCCAATGGTGGAATGAGCGGCGGCGAGGTACAAAAAGTAATCCTGGTTGTAGTTGGGAGGATGCAGCAATGGTGCATGGGTCAACGCGTGCTTTAGCGCATCAAAAGATTTCTGACCTATCTCATCCCAAGAGAATTGAGAATTTTGTTTCAACAACCGGGTAAAACCCTTGGTAATCTCGGCGTAGTTAGGAATGAATCGGCGTAAAAAGTTTGCTTTCCCCTGCAAACTTTGGAGTTGGCGCAGACTCGAAGGAGGAGGCAATTGGATGATATCTTCTACCTTCGAGGGATCGACACGAATTCCGGCTTTTGAAACTACAAATCCCAACAATCATCCCACTTCTATGCAGAAGACACATTTGTGTGGGTTCAATCGTATATGATAATGCCTACACCTCATAAAAATTGCTCATAAATGGAGAAGGTGATCAGCTCGATGTAAGGAGTGAGCGGGCAAATCATCGAGATATGGTTGCACAATGTGATTGATGTCATGAAATGCATAAGACATCACCCTTTGAAAAGTGGCTCCAGCATTATTAAGCCCAAAAGGTAATTTGCAATAAGAAAATGTCCCCCATGGACAAATGAAAGCCGTTTTTGGTTGATCGGCAGGTAGAATATTGATTTGGTTGTAACCGGAAAAACCGTCCATAAAGGAAAATATTTCACTGCCGGCACAATCATCAATTATTTGATCGATATAGGGTGTTGGATAGTTGTCCTTGGGACAAGCACGATTGATATCCCTATAGTCGATATATATTCTTATTGTTCCCTATTTTTTGTTAACCGGAACAATATTCGATACCCAATCCGTTAACGGGATCGGATAAATGAAACCTGCTTTCAACAGCTTCTCAACTTCTGCTTTAATCGCAGACGTTGCCGGACGGGTCTAGCGTCTGGGTAAGTCTTGATTTCATGGAAAACAATGGCGGGATCAATTCCTAGCATTTCCTCGTAAGACCAGGCAAACACGTCGCAGAATTCTTGAAATAGGGCCTTGTATGTTTGAATTTCGTCATCTGAACACGAGGCACCCATATGAATGTGTTCAACAATTCTGGGCTTCACTGAAATGTCAATGGGAATAGTGTAAGAAATGTTTCCCAAATTCAGCTCTGAATCAGGATGTTTCATTGGACTCTGAGCGTCTTTGACATATTCAGCTGTAAATATTGATCAGAAATCATTTTCAAAACGATCATCCTCAGGTAAAAACAAAGATCTATGATGGATATCTTCCCATGGTAAATCGTCTACGCACAGGACTTCACAAAGTTGTTCGTCAGATGACACAACTTCGGGAAACGTTATTAATTCTGAGGTTGATGCGAAAAGGGATTCCTCACGGACCACATTCATTTGGTCTATTTTGGTTGAACTTGGGCCGGAAAAAGACTGCACGGCTTCATAGGCAATTTCATATGGACTCAAAGGCATTGCATCACCAAATGAGTCTATCTCAGATTCAGAAGGAACGATCCAAGGATCGTCATAAATAATAGTGTCTGAAGTAATCATATGAATAGATGCAAACGAAGACACGGCGTTGATTGGAGGAAAAGGAAAAGTTCCTAGTAAATCGACATCTTTAACTAATCCTATGCCAACATCCTTATAAGGGATAGTCGTTTTACCGACATGCTGGATACTCTCTGAAGAGGCTGGGTCAGATGAAAAATAAGCCAACTGGTCTATGGTTACGATCTTGCCATTGTGTGGAAACTTTATACTCTGAAGACCGATGAAATGACCGCTGTCAAAGCGTAAGACCAACTTCGACCCAAAAGAAGGTTGTAGTCTAGAGGGGCATCAACCACCTCCACATCTAGACTAACAGTTTTTCCTTCAACCCCTATAGGCAAATCCTGTAGAATGCCAAACGGATGGAACCCACGGCCATCAAAGGCCTTAAGAATTGTCGGGGATTGATTTAGTGAAGGAGAACCAAGCGATCTCCAGCACTGTATCGACATAATACACGTGGAAGCTACCTCATCAATTACAATCCGATGAATAGGCCTGTTTTTTACTATCACTGGGATCTGGAAAGCCATCTGATGAGGTAAACGCGGTGTACTATTTTCTAGATCAAAGATTATTAGGTTCGGGTCCTGAACATCAACATCTCCTATAGCCGACAAAAGTAATTTTCACTGTGCTGGGCATGATTGCAGCACTTCTAAAGCCGACATTGTCGACAATGTTGTAATTCTGGGCCGCTCTCACATGTGGATTGAAAGCAGACCTTCGAAGTACACCCTTGGCGGGCGGTTTTATTACTAAGTCAGGGTTAGGTTTCTCGATCTGTAGTGGATCAGAACCGGGAGCTGAGGTTGATGAATTTGAATGAGAAGATTCTGCTTCTTTCGATCCATCAACAGGACTTTTACTACCATAATCTTGCGATCGAGTCGCAATCCTTACATGAGACATCATCAATATGGGTTCTTCAGTAGCACCCGAGGAAGAACCTATCATCTTACTCTCCTGTTTTGGAAATGGATCTTTCAAAACGGCAGGAGTTGGGGAACCTTTGACGATTTTCACAACCTTGGCCTGATGAGGGCAATCTCTTGTAAAATGATCCTCTTCACAAATAAGACAAGGATATCGAGGTTTGTGCTTTTCGTCACTGGTTTCTGACTTTTCTATTTTCTCCTTTGGAGTCTTGTCTGCTTTACTCTTCTTCTTACCTTTCTTCTTCCCACCGTTTTTTGATTTAGCCGTAGATGACTCTACAGCGTGAATATCAGCGGAAATTTCGGGAGAAGACTCTCCTGTCGGGGAATCTGGTAAGGTTATAATGGGCGAAGAATTCTTTGAAGATTTCTTCTTGCTTTTAGTATTTACCGTACCAATCATGCCATCAGCAGCATGAGATCCCAAAGGAGTAGCAGCGATTTGATTTGACTTTGGAAGATCTGGGATCTTTTCGTGTAACGTACCTGACTGAGTGTAAACTAAGTCAAGGTACTGCGCTTGAGCAATTACTTGCTCCTCAGTAACTACTCCGGCCTTAGCTACATCTTCAATAATCTTCGGTAATAATGATTTAACAAACCATTCAGCTAAGATTTGGTCCGGGATAAAAACTTTCACTAATCACCGTCGACGTCTCCATTCATGTATATGATCGGAAATATAAGTGGACGTCGACTGTTTTAGTGAAGTTAGTAGCTCCGTGCCATTATCATATCTGACCGGCAACTGAAAATGAGTTAGAAACGAGGTAGCTAACTGACTAAAATTGTAAAAAGAGTCCCTTGGTAACTCAATGTACCACTTGGCCGCGAGACCAATGAGCGTACGCTGGAAAAGACGTAAGCGGATCGAATCATCCAAGATGGAATTTGAAGCACACCAGAGGTGGTAAGTCATCACATGATTTGACGGATCCTCTCCAGACTTACCTTCGAACTTGGGTATATCACTGGGAAACTTATTTGGCATTGGCGGCCAGAACGGAAGATAATTTATTGGATCATTCATTAGGCGCGACAAGTCCGGTAAATCCAAAGTTGCGATAAACGGTGACTGCCGATTAGGATCCCTAAAACTCTGGGTCACAAGACCAGTCCCAGGAGGAGGATATCCAGGATAACTTGGAATAGGAATCACATTCGGGATATTATATCCTCCTGGAAAACCAGGATTAACCGGACCGTACTGGGGTTGCTGAGGTTGTTGATAAGTATACCCAGGATACGGTTGATACTGGTAAACCAGCTGTTGGACAGCAGGCCCATATTGGTACTGTCCCTGGTACGGTTGATAAGCGAATTGTGGTTGACTAGTGACAACCATACTTAAACCAGGTTGTCCTATAGGCATCTGAACCGTAGTTTGAATCGTAGATCCAGACAATGGTAAAGATGTCTGAGGAGTAGTTGCAGAGATAGTAGAAACCGGAGCTGTCGATACTCCAGAAGCAAGTGTGGTGGAAGGAACAGATGTTGCGGTAGTTACAGCAGTCGTTTGAGATGGAGTACTAGGTGCAATTGGCGACTGAGTAACTACCAAAGGTACAAAAGTTTGAACATTAGACTGGACTGGTTGCTGGGGTGAACCAGCAACTAAGGGTTGTCTAGCTTGAGATGACAGCTGTACACTTGGCTGCAATACCTGTTGAACTTGTGATGGATCCCACACTATGTTCATTCCGGGGTATTGACCCATGACAGGTTGAGGATATTGAGATTCATAACCGGATTGAGGGTAGGATTGATAATTGAAAGGTACATTTCCCGTACCTTGAACATAAGATTGACCTTGAGGTGGTTGATAACCTTGACTCGAGTATTGACCTTGAGGTTGATACCCTTGAGGTAAATACTGATACTGGGGTTGACCTTGAGCTATGAATTGGTACTGAGGTTGACCTTGGGGTACATATTGAGGCTGGGGTTGACCTTGAGGAATGTAATGTACTATGGGTACATATTGTCCTTGAGGTTGCCCCCCAGACGCAATTTGTGTACCTTGAGGTTGCCCCCCAGGCGTTAATTGAGGTTACCCCCAGGCGGTAATTGGCCACCTTGAGGTTGAGAACCGAGAACTGAACCTGACATCATGTAAATGTCTCCTACACCCAACCGTTTATTACCATTGTTTCCAGCTAATAACCCATGTTCAATGGGTTGAGGAGATGCTCCCGCAAACGTACCAGAAAGTGACTGATACCCAGAGGGAAAAGAAGGACCGCCGTACAAGAAAGATTCAGGAGATTGAGTGAACACAGACGACTGACCAGACATATTTACAGGAGTATAAATACCTCCAGGTGGAAAAGGAGTACGAGGTGGAGAAAAACTTATCCCTGAGTTGTCTAAATAATTGGTTAACGAAAGGTACCAAGTAGTACTTCTAGGAGGAATATAAAAGATGGATTCACGCTCCCTTAGATCAATAGTAGGTTGATCTTCAAGGATAGAGACGCCAAATTCTTCCTCTGGAGCAACTTCTTCAATAGTTATCAAACCAGCAGGAAGATTTTCAGTGATAACTCTTTCTACCCTAGGTGAATCAGGTGCACTAGAAGTTGGAGTAACAGGTTTAGATATTTCAGGTTCTTCGCCTATATCACTAGTAGATGAAAAACTACCAGCAAGCTCGGAAACTGCAACAACTTCGGGATTATAACCTGTTTCTAGACCTTGGTAATCTGGATGGACTACCAACGACGATTCTCCTTCTTCAGGTGAACCTACTTTACTGCCACTAGGAGTCACAAGGACTTTCAAACCTTCGTAATGACCCAGAACCTCTTCAGGAGGTTCTCCCCGAAGTCTACGGGACTTCCTCAACAAATCGGCCATGGTAACAATCTCAGGAGACTTGCCCCGAAGTCTACGGGACTGTCTAGGTAATTCAGCCACAGTTAAAAATTTTTAACTACTGCACACGCAAACAAAGTAAAATCTCAAAGCAAACCACCTAAAGTCTCTAAAGAACCAAACAAATTTGAATCACACGCCTAAAGAATCTAGGGCGTAAAACCATACACAAACAGTAGCCTTCCGGACCGAAAACACTAGTTGGAGATGAAACCCAACATCGCCGAATTCAGTATAGAAGTGGTGGGCGGAACAGTTACCCCGGAAACCTGCTTAATGAATAGACTGGCACAAGTTCCTCCACTTTAACCGTCTCGAGTGAAGTGAACCCCTCGGAAAATCCAAGTGAGTCTAGCTGACGTCTGCTCCAGGTACAGTGGGATCTTCCCTCCACCGTCACCTCGGTAGAATCCTAAAGATAATGGTCACTAAGGTTACCAACAGCAACAAATATACCTGGGGGAACAGTCTACAACCCGATAGCATGCAAGGGCAGCGTAACAAGCTCAATCCCCTTGCCGGCTCCTTGACAATAATCCAAGGTTTACCGACAAGTGACCCCAGACTCCTCGACAATAATCTGAGGTTTACCATTTGTAGTACGTGCGTATCTGGCGTCTTTCCCAATGAAGGAGGATTGATCCCTTCACTAGTTCGGACACAGTCTCGTGCTTCTCCTTTAAGAGGAGCTTTCCCAGAGTACAAATGAAACAGTTGGATTTATCCTACCACAAGATGAGCTACTTGTTTGGTTTTACTGTCTTGGAGAGTTAATTACTCTCCTACTCCAAGACACTAGCCTGATCTATATTGGTGTTTCAGAGCCCTAGTAAATAAAAAGTTACTAAGTTGATTTTACTTGAAGCGTTAATTTTTATGGCTTTTCTTTAAGACAAAAGGTAGTGGAGATGAAACTGATGGTGTGTAGACTCGACCGAAATCCACTAAAAAGATGCACTTAGGATGATTTATACTAATTTTCTTTTTCAATGAATTTCCTAGCTAAGAGAGTTGGA
The DNA here is from genome assembly GCA_031772625.1 of Pinus tabuliformis. NCBI lineage: Eukaryota > Viridiplantae > Streptophyta > Pinopsida > Pinales > Pinaceae > Pinus > Pinus tabuliformis. The sequence goes on from CM062819.1 coordinate 1,254,167,598, forward strand.
GAATGCAAAATTGATATAAAGAAAACTTTCTTGGCAATGAAAATCAAAGAAACAAACTCTTTATCTTTTCCAAAGCATACAACACATGACCACTAATTACTTCACGAAAATTCCTTTTCCTTTCAAAGACTCAAATGCTACCAAAGCAAACTTTCCTTCAAAAGATATTTTTGTATTTTTTCCTAGTTAATAAAGCATGTAAAACTTACTTTAACAGAAATCAAAGTTAAAAAAGCTATGGCAATCAAATCAACTCAATTTCACTCAAAAGAAAATCTAAGAGAAATGCACCTAAAAACTAAATCTAACGAGGCAAAAGCCTACTAAAGATGATTCCCGGATGTTTTACTTAGTCAAAATGTAACTAAGGACTAGTTAATGCAGAACCGAAAACCAGTCAAAAACAAAAATCAAAATCTTTTGTTCTTTTTCTCAAGAATAAAATTCAAAGTTCAATCAACAAACTTTTTCGAGATTTGGTAAAGAGAGAACACAAAGGTAGGTTTTTCACAAGGGTGGATTCTATGAAAGGCCCGACTCCTAAGAGGACTGAACAAAACCAAGGAGATCCAAAGTTTGACAACCTCTAAAGCCAAAGTCACTACAGGACCAGTGCAAAAATCAAACCCTAAGGCAAAATGTTTATGAATTTCACTAAAACTCTCGACACTGACAAAACAAGCTTAGGTGAAGATTGATGGCAGATAACCAGTGGATCTGGGCAAAAAAAACAAATGAAAAACAAAATTTAAAAGGCAAAAAAGGAGAAAATTGCAATTTTCTCAATTTTGACAGGGTACGCAGGCAACCTGTTTGCACAGGTGCGTGTACGCTCTGTGCACAAAGCTGCAGTGCATACAGGTACGCACTGTGCTCAACGCAGAGGCTGCGTACTTCTAGAAAAACTAAGAAAAACTAAAATCTAATTTAACCCTAAGCTAGCCCACCCAAAAACACAGTCAGACAGCCAAAAACCAGAAAACAAACGACTCTTCTCAGACCAAAGTTTCACACAAAGGAAAAATCATTCACATCAATGGAGTCGCCATTTTTTCATGCGGAAAGAGTCGATAATGCAGACAAAACCGACCTCCCTAGAAGCAAAGGCTTTCTAGTGACAAACAAGACAAATAAACACTACCTTTCTCTAAACATGCATTGAGAATACAAGTAATCAGGTGATTTTAACATACCTTTAGTCCAACGCTTTGTAGTAGTCCAGCCTCGCCGATCCGGATGAGCTCCTCCTTCTCTTCGAAACCTGTATTCACTAACAAGCCAAAAGATTAAATAGCACCTGATAAACTCATAAAACAATACATATCCATCATACAGACCAAGGAGTATATGAAACAAATCACGAATAACAATCTGTTGAGAAAAATGAGTTCATTTGTATTAAGTGGAAACAAAAGAAACCATTACAACCTGAGCCTTGGTGTTGTGCAGGTCCCTCCTAGGGTCCAGCAAGAGTTTTCCTTTACTTTGATCAGCTCACCCACTCTCAAATAAGGCTAGGAAAGGATGGGAATATCTCCTCTCAAGCTTTACAAGGGAGTCCTAATTCTAGCAGCATCTACCCTTAGGAATGTTCAGCTTTCAACCTCTCCTCCCTCTGGCCCAATGCCTGTATTTATAGGGCTCTAGAGGAAGTTATTCAGGTCCACCATCAATGGGATAAGCCCCTCTTTGGATTGGATAGCTCCCCTCTTGATGGGATAAGTTCCTCTTTAATAGGGATACATGAACCATTTGGAGGCTCTCCATACACGTCAAACAAGCTTCTAGAATGCTCTAGAAATGACCACAAGTAACTTTTTTAGAGTGAAACTTGCGCCTTTTGACCTTTACAGGAGTACGCACCCTCCCCTTTACAGACAGAGCGTACAAGTACGCAGGTATTGTGAACTTGGGGTGCGTACACGCAGGTAAGGCTAAGAGAAACTGCGTACCCAGAGATATATAGATTTTTAAAGACTTTCTCTCTTTCTTGGAGTTTGACATGGAGAGCAGAGGTATAAGACTTGCCAAGGAGGATAGTATGACAGTTGATGGAGCCATACTAACTGCAAATAGTCATGGTGACAAATTTTAGTGTAACAAGACCTTAGAGTGATGTGGACAATCTCTGGTATAATGCTTGTCATTACATATCAGACATGGATAACGAGGTTTCCTTGCCGTGGTAGAGGAATTAAATGATTTCTATTGAGGGGAATTTTCTTGTTTCTTTTTGTTCTTCCCCTTTTTCTTGCCTGCTAGTTGCTTTGGATTTTTCCTTTATCAGATGACACGGCATTAATCTCAGAGGCAAGAGTATTTTCTAATGCGTTGGTAGTTTGATTGGAAACAACAAGGGTTTGACCAAATGGTCTTACTGCTGATTGTGTGCTTGAAGAACTGATCACACCATCGTCGGTGTTGAGCTAATTTATTAACACAAATTAACACAAGTATTCATTATCAATTCAGGTTTGTAAAACTTGGAGGCAAGTCCATAGTGTATGGATATCAGGTATAGCCAAGCTTAGAAGATGAAATTTGAAGAACTAAAGAAGTACATATTACAAATATAAGCCTATTTTAACAATTTCTAATTCACTTTTGCAATGTATGAAAGATGAAGTGGCTCTTAACTTAAGAGATCCATTTGTGTCCTTCTCTCTCAATTATCACTTAATGAATAGAAATCAGAAATCATGAACTAACAATAGCTTAAGATGCATAAATAAACAATGAAGGAGACTCTTAACTTAAGAGATCTTTGGGTATTCTTCATCACAACTCATTCATCATTATGCTATCATTGGAAAACTGAAAGTACATAAAAACTGCTTGAATGTAACAAAGATGAATTCTAGTTTTGATCTATTAATTCAACAGAAGGAGAATTCAACTTGAACACTTTGTTGTCCCTTCTTATTAAAATGATAAACAAACTAAGATTCACCAATAATATAAATCATCACACTTTAATTCATAAGCAAATATCAAACAAAGCAAGTAAACAAATCTAAAGTAACCAGTTCATGAAAATTAAGCTAATTTAACAATAAAGTGTACTTAGCTTGGAGTGGGGGCCCTCCACCCTTGCTTTGCACACTTGAGGTTGCTATGAAATTCTGAAACTCCAGTCACTAATCCACATCAATGAACAACAAAATGGAAGTAGAACAGGTTCTTCTAATTAATCTCCAATATCCAAATGTCTCAGCATAAAATTATATCAAAATTACATATCATAAGCCTTCAAAGTCTTGGCTTAAATAGAATATTATGAAACAAACTGATCTAAAGTCTCTCTAACAAGTATATCTATTCATATCCATCTATCTAAGTTGAATCCATCCAATCTATCACTAGAAATATGGACAATCCCATGAAATCATAAAACTGCCCTATTTCCTAGGGATTTTCTAGGTGACTAGTCATGTTTGACCAGCCTTGACCGGGCCTAATAAAGCTTGTTTTGACCAAACCAATTGGAGTTAGTTCAGTCCTAGTTCCCAAGATTTCCATTCATGTATCCAGATCGAGCCCAAGTGTCCTGCAAATATGTCATCCACATAGCTATTATGGGAATTTCTGATTCTATCCAAAATTGCACTTGAAATTCAATTTTAATAAAAACTTCTAGAAATTGCAAAATTAAAATTAAATACCTGAATATGCATAAAATAAATCAAAATGAGATGGATGTGATGGAAAATGGATGGAAAATATAAGGATTAAGTAAGTTTCCTTAAGCAAAAATGGACCAAAACTAAGGGCCAACATCTCCCCCTTGTTGATTTTCAAGCATGTCCTCATGCTTGTTTCTTCCTTTTGGACCTTCTTACCCCTGCTGTGCATCCTGTTCCGGACCCTGATGTCTCTTGTTGTGCTGCCTCTAACAGATAGTCTATCCCTGTGTTATGTTCTTCCTTATACAAAGTAGCCTTGACCTTCTATTTTTCATATTTGTTTTTCCACATGTTCTTTTCCTTAAGCCACTTGAATGCTTGTTTGCAAATTATATCATTCTTTCTCTTTAGTATTCCTATTTCTTCAATTAATTTTTCATTTTCCTTAACCAACTTTGCATTACTCTTCTTATTTGCCTTATTTTCCTTCTTCAAGTGCTTTTCCAGTATCTTATTTATTTCTATTTGATCTGTTAATTCTCTAATTTTTCTCAAGTGTAATTCCTTTTCAAGTTCCTGTGTGTTTTTCACAAATTATGTTGCTGCCACATCATCAAAATAGGAATATTTCTCTAGAGCTTCTTTCTCTCCGTGTCTTCTCCACTCCCTTTATTGTCTTTCATATTCAAGTCTTTGCTTAGGAGTAAGAATAACAGATCCATGTCCCTCTTCTGCCATAACTTGAGTTGTCTCAATGTCAACTTGAGGCTCAAGTTGTTCAAAAATAGGTTGATCTATGGACTCAAAAAATGGACTGCTTTTTCTTTAACAATTTCTTTTTGTTTTCTTGAAGTAGGTGCTATTGTTGGAGTTTGTTTTCTTTTCACCTCCCAAGCTAACAAAGTTTTCCTTTCAATTAAAGTTAATCTTTGTCCTATTCTTTATTTTTCTTCAAATTCATCAATTGTTAGTTTACCAGAAACTGGTGTTGTTAGCTTTGATGGTCCTACTTCTATTGATGGGAGGTTTTGTTTAATAAATCTACCTTGAGGATCTCTATTTCTAGGCATAAAGAAACATAACCAAAAGAAATGTATCTTAACTAATTTTTTTATTTTTGTTTTATCAAATTTTTAGTGTTTTTGTTTATCTTTCTATTTGACTATGCTAATAACTTCCTCCCTGACAACAGCACCAAAATGCTGAGCTAATTTATTAACACAAATTAACACAAGTATTCATTATCAATCCAGGTTTGCAAAACTTGGAGGCAAGTCCACAGTGTATGGATATCAAGTATAGCCAAGTTTAGAAGATGAAATTTGAAGAAATAAAAATGTACATATTACAAATATAAGCCTATTTTAACATTTTCTAATTCACTTTTGCAATGTATGAAAGATGAAGTGGCTCTTAACTTAAGAGATCTATTTGTGTCATTCTCTCTCAATTATCACTTAATGAATAGAAATTAGAAATCATGAATTAACAATAGCTTAAGATGCATAAATAAACAATGAAGGAGACTCTTAACTTAAGAGATCTTTGGGTATTCTTCATCACAACTCATTCATCATTATGCTATCATTGGAAAACTGAAAGTACATAAAAACTACTTGAATGTAACAAAGATGAATTCTAGTTTTGATTTACTAATTCAACAGAAGGAGAATTCAACTTGAACACTTTGTTGTCCCTTCTTATTAAAATGATAAACAAACTAAGATTCACCAATAATATAAATCATCACACATTAATTCATAAGCAAATCTGAAACAAAGCAAGTAAACAAATCTAAAGTAACCAGTTCATGAAAATTAAGCTAATTTAACAATGAAGTGTACTTAGCTTGGAGTGGGGGCCCTCCACCCTTGCTTTGCACACTTGAGGTTGCTATCAAATGTTGAAACTTCAGTCACTCATCCACATCAATGAACAACAAAATGGAAGTAGAACAGGTTCTTCTAATTAATCTCCAATATCCAAATGTCTCAGCATAAAATTATATCAAAATTACATATCATAAGCCTTCAAAGTCTTGGCTTAAATAGAAGATTATGAAACAAACTGATCTAAAGTCTCTCTAACAAGTATATCTATTCATATCCATCTATCTAAGTCGAATCCATCCAATATATCACTAGAAATATGGACAATCCCATGAAATCATAAAACTGCCCTATTTCCTAGGGATTTTCTGGGTGACTAGTCATGTTTGACCAGCCTTGACCGAGCCTAATAAAGCTTGTTTTGACCGAACCAATTGGAGTTAGCTTAGTCCTAGTTCCCAAGACTTCTATTCATGTATCCAACTCAAGCCCAAGTGTCCTGAAAATATGTCATCCACATAGCTGTTATGGGAATTTCTAATTCTGTCCAAAATTTCACTTGAAATTCAATTTTAATAAAAACTTCTAGAAATTGAAAAATTAAAATTAAATACCCAAATATACATAAAATACATCAAAATGAGATGGATGTGATGGAAAATGGATGGAAAATATAAGGATTAAGTAAGTTTCCTTAAGCAAAAATGGACCAAAACTGAGGGCCAACAGCCGGCATGAGAGTCCTTACTCGACTATGGAGGAGGTGGAACAGTGAAATCTGGTCGAGGTTCGTTGGGAATTTTATCATAAAGCATGCTGGATTGCATGTAAATTAAATTCAAATATTGGGCATGAGCAATGACTTGCTCTTCTGTGACGACTCCACCTTTTGCCACATTCTCGGTGATTGATGGAAACAAGGATTTTATGAACCACTCAGCTAAAAGTTGATCGGGAACATATGTCTTAACCATTCGATGACAACGTCGCCACTCATGAATGTGATCTGATATATGAGTAGTAGTAGTAGTCTATTTAAAGTTGGTTAGGATTTCCATTCCAGTCTCGTATCTAATAGGTAACTAGAAGTGGGTCGAAAAAGTAGTGGCTAAAGTCGTGAAGTTATTGAAAGAAGCTCTTGGTAACTCAATGTACCATTTAGCAGCTTGACTAGTAAGTGTTCTTTGGAAAAGGTGAATTCTGACCGAATCATTATTTAAGGAGTCAGATGAACATCACAAATGAAAGGACATAACATGATTTGATGGGTCTTCTCCAGGTTTTCTATTAAACTTCAGAATGTCAGAAGGTAACTTATGCGGAATTACCGACCACCAAGGTGCATATAAGATTGGATCATTAGTGAGCTTATTTAAATATGGTAATTCTAAAGTTACTACAAATGGAAACTGTTGATTCAAGTCAGGTTGATCATACCCAGGATATGATGGAATTGATTGGGCAATAGGTCTTTGCATACCGGCATAGGGCATCTGCATTTGGTAACCTTGGTATGGTTGTTGAACAAAACCAGTGTAAGGTGGTTGTTGATAACTAGGTTGAATAAGTGGTTGTCCATAACCTGCAAAGGCTTGTTGACCTTGACCTTGGTAAGCTTGAGATTGACCAAAACCAGGTTGAGCCTGTCAAACAGTTCCAAACTGAGGTTGGTATTGCTGGAATTGGGGTTGTTGAAATTGAGGCTACCACGGTTTTTGAATCAATTGTTGTTTTTGTTGATATAACTGTTGTGGATTCAATGGTTGTTGTTGTCCAGCAATGAGAGTTTGGCCAGGTTGTGAATAAACTATACTAGTGTAAGCTTAGGTCAGTCCAAATAAGGGTACACTAACCTAAGGTTGTTTTTGGACTCCAGAAACAAGTGGTTATTGTACTACAACTTGAGGAATTTGAACTTCTTGACTCGAAACTTGTGATTGCAAGGTAGAAGGATCAGTTTGAACAGGTTGAGATACAACAGCTTGAACTTGTGACCATGGTACAATAGTAACAACAGGTGTAGTAGGAATAGCTAACGCGTTTTGCAATGGTTGTGTTGGATACACAAGCCTTGGCTGAATTGGCATTGTTAGTTGCCATTGACAAACTCTAATTCTAGGTTGACCTGAATACTGTGGGATATTACCATATGGTAGTCCCCTAGGATAAGGAGGATACCGTGAATAAGCATATTGCTCTCCATATGGTGGCAATCCAGTATTTAATGGATACATAGGTCTTTTTTGACCATATTGCCTAGCTTGATACTGATACGTAGGATCAAACTGGTGAATTCCGATTAGAGAAGAACCAAGTAAAATTTCGGTTGAGGACATGGATGATGACCATGGTGTAGAAGCAACCCCTGAGTGGGTTCCAAATAATGATTGGTAACCAATCAGGACAAACGATTCACCATAGAGGTGCAACTCAAGTGTGGTAGAAAACATCAAAGAAGTGACAACAGATGAATCTGTTTCAGCTGCATCAAATGATACAATTTGAGATGTTAACAGTTGTTTAGCCATAGTTAACTGGACCAAAAGTTGTCCTAAAGATTCTTTGGGTACTTGAAAAGGAGAAGGATCAAATGAAGCAAAGAAATCAGGAGTACTTAGGTAAAGATAAAGCCTAGTTCCAAAATGAAATGGGGTTCCAAGTGTGGAATCTTCCTCTAATTCCTCCTCTATGGCAATCAAACCTAGTGGAAGAACTTCACCATCAGGTTTGTAAAAGATTTCTGGTGTTGGTGAAGTTGAAGTTTCAATAGTTACTAACATCTGAGGGGTAACTAGTAAAGTAATAACTTCAGAGTGCTCAATTTCAAAGTCCAGATATTCCGGTAAATGAACAACAGTTTTAGTGAGAGGTTCCTGAACAACTTTAGGTTCAGATGTAACTTCTGTTTGAACTGGGATTGTCTTTTGGTTGAACTGATTCCAATTTAGAAGTACTTTCTTGTGGAGGATCAACTTGTGGTTGAACAACTTCGGTTATTGTTTCACTAGGATCAGTGTTAATGTCTTCAGGTAATTGTGAAACTTCTTCTTCAAGAACAGATGTACCAAAATAGTTGGAGTAACTGGAGTCTATGTACTTACTGAAATAGATGATTCAGGTAACTTAGATGAAGAACTAGGATTTCTTGATGTACTAGACTCAATTAAGTGCAAGGATAATTTTAGGGGCGAATGTTCGCCCTTTGGCGAAATTAAGGGGTTTTAAATTTTTAGTGGGCGAATATTTTGTATCATAGTACATTTTTACAAATCACCTCAAATAGCCCACCTTATTTTAAGGGAGAGGGTAAAAAAGGTAAATTTAGCCCTTGAAATTAGGACTTACAACCTTCCATTCACCCATTTTCAAGAATAGGTTTTATTTAAGTGAATCCATTCGCCCATTTTCAGGAATAGGTTTTATTTAAGTGAATCCATTCGCCCATTTTCAGGAATAGGTTTTATTTAAGTGAATCCTATGGGCCAAATACCATATTTATAAAAGAGGTATGGTAAATTAATAAAAATATAAATAAATGAGAGGTATGGTAAATAAATAAAACATTTTTTACATTTACTCCATAAGTCACCTTAAACAAATAAAAATATAAGTAAAGTGGAGGTATGGTAAATAAATAAAACGTCTTTTTATACTTACTCAAAAGGTATGGTAAATTAATAAAAATATAAATAAACTAGACGTATGGTAAATAAATAAAACCTCTTTTTATATTTATTCCATAACCCTCATTCTATTTATGAAGGCTCAAGAAAGAGGTTTTATTTAAGTGAATCCTATGGGCCAAATACCATATTTGTAAAAGAGGTATGGTAAATTAATAAAAATATAAATAAACGAGAGGTATGGTAAACAAATAAAACATTTTTTTATATTTACTCCATAAGTCACCTTATATTTACGAACACTCAAAAAATGGGTTATATTTAGGTGAAACCTATGGCCAAAATACTATGACACAAATACCATGGACTAGATTGTTATTAATACCATGCAAAAAACCGTTATTAACCCTAATATTAGAATTAATAAAAATAAATATGGCACATGGTATTGACCCATGGTATTCACCAAAATGGCACATGGTATTGACCCATGGTATTCACCTGGAATGTAGCCTATTTAAATGGGGGAATTAAACCAGCATGTAGCCTATGCTAAGATTCACTAGGACTTTACAAAGTTTTATTATTTAGTGAAAGACTCGCCAAGATCTTACAAGATTTTATACCAGGGAGATTCGCCCATTTATTATATTTATAAATTTAGGGGGGGTTCTTAAAATTTTCCCTTATTAAGTGAGATCGCTTTGTCCGAATTGGTATCGCTTCGGGAGGCAAAGGCGGTTTTCTCGCTGTTCTCCATGAACGATGGGGTAGGGGTTGATGTTCCTCCATGATTGCTGATTAATTTTATTATCAAAAAGGAAATAAACAAAAAGGGGTAACTAGGCAAAAGGTTTACCAGGCAACTGTGAACTGCAGAATATCTTTTGGCAAACTAAGAAGTACAAGCAGGCAATCTCTCCGAATTCTGTGTTCGGTGTCTCACATTTGCAAGGTGGCCAACTCGGTTACTTAAGGATGGATAGAAACCTAGAGTTTTCCTACCATGTATACTTGAAGGTACGTGGAGGCCCAGTCCATAGAAGCACTTTCTAATGCAAAACCGCATAGTGAGAGCATTCCCATATACTTTACGTACTGTAACACTGCCCTATATACCCGAAGGTACATGGACGAGCTACAATATACTCATGTACATGGAATGAGGTATCACACTCAAGATGTATTGGAGATAAGTTAGCGGCAGCTGCTTTGTTTTACGATGCTGGAACACATCTCTAGCCTAGAACCACTAAATGTTTCCATTAATGACAATGCTCCATTAGGTTAATTGATGTTTATTTTAAGTTGATCTTTCTTAGGAATTTTCCTTTCAAGTTCACCACGTGATGTATTCTGAAATTCCTAGGAATGCAACTATCATGATAAGAATTCTTTCCATTCAATTTAATGATGAAATTCCTAGCTACTTAGGGATAGAGCAACCAGATTTCTTTTTTATCAAAGAGCAAAGAGCACAATCTAAATGCAAATTCCCTACACTATTCCTTATCAACACACGCAAACTTTTCAATGCAACATGCATGTATTTATTTTCAATTTCCCTTAATGTGAATGAACAAAAAGGAAATATGTACAATCGATAAAAAATATCTTTTCATAAAAAGGACAATTTTGCGACAATTTCTTTTCAAGGAAAGGAAGATTTTATGACACTTTTGTTTTCAAAGAAATGAGGAATTACGACACTTTCAACGAAAAGACTAATCATTTGCACACATCAATCAATCAATATTTCATGAATGAAGATTTGACAACAATTCAATTTTCGAAGGAAAAGACAATTTTACGACACTTTCTTTCGCTAAAGATCAATTGATCAAAAAACTAACTTTCGACTATAGATTGAAAATGATAAAGTAAATACATAAGACAAATTTCTCAATCCTAGTCTAAGTAGGGCCAAATAAGGAGATGAAACACTATTTTCAGAAACAAAACATCATTAACATTCAAAAATCATTCAAACAGGAGAAAATTGGCTCAAAAACTTCAGCTCCTAGATGGGAAACTGACCCTCAAGGGATCAGTGCAGGCAGCAGTGAGAGATAGTGCATTGAAGCGCACTGGGTCTATGTGGAATGTGCATTGCAGTGCACTGTGTCCTTCATTGGACTGTGCTGGTGGCAGTAAGCAAATTTGAGAACAATTTCGCACAGTTTCGGCTCAATTTTCAATGACAGGAGACTAAAATTCAATGAACGACCACAAGTGCAGTATGTAGAAATGTCTTAAGAAGTTGATAAGCTACTAGGATGGATGATCGCTCTCCAGTGGAGTCACCAATTTGTTTTGGGAATTTTTAGTGTCTATGGATAAATGCTTAGACCCCTAGACTAGTAGCTAAGTCTAGAACAACAGTTTAAAGAGTTCTCTACTTTTCGTATGATCAATATATTAAATAAGAGGCAAAGAAGCCTACTTGTAGCCTTCAATTTCTCCTTATCTCCCTTGATCCATTCTGTCACTCCTCTCCATACTTAATCCTCTTGAAGAGTACCTACACACAAATAGAAGACAACAACCAATCAAAGCATATGATAATGATCTATTGATTAAACATAGCATGGAATCAAGTACATGATATACATATGAAAGTGTAAATGAATAACACAAGCATATGGAAAAAGATTTGAACACTTTATTAGTAAAAGGAAGAGTTACAACCCATTGCTCGATTCAGCATCACTCATCCAGTTCAATCCCATCCTCTCCTCATAACAAGAAAGACATTTTGACGTCATTACAATACTTGAAATCAAAACAAGTCTCATACTAACAACATCTCCCTATAATTCAATAATTTCGAGCCCCTGATCACTTAGATGAGTGGTATTTTTATAGGTGAATGAAGGAATTTATGCCATAAATGGTGATAATGAATGCCCTCCCAAACTTAGAATTTAGTTCCATGGAGGAAGGGATAAGGGATTGATGTTCCTTAACTCCCTTCCTCATCCAAATACGAGCTCAAAGGAGTAGATAGGTTTGAGAAACTTCTAGAGGCATCCAATGGATAAGGAATCTTTCAAACCCCAATGGAAATTCGCTCAAATTCACCTAGCACAAGCCAAAGAGGGACCAAGTGCACTGCATAGCACCCTGTCAGTGTATGGTTTGCATTGCAGTGCACCCTAATGAAGGCCTACCTGCGCTGATCTTCTTAGAGGCAGTTTCTGGATGATTTTGGTCATGAAACTTCTTGGGAAGCTAGGCATTCTGATGGTTGACTTCTTTAGGGCATGTAACAACTAAATTAGGGTTTGATGGGCCCTAATAGTACTTATCTGTAGGTTGGGGTTGATGTGCCCAAATGGATATATAACATGTGGACAGTGCAACATATTACTGATGACAATATAAATAAGGCACAATTGGTTGCGTATTTGCAGGATCGCGTGCTGACTTGGTATATTAAGTACTATTTTGACAATCCTCTGGCATCGCTAGTAGATACTACGGTTGCTTTAAACAAAGAGTTTAGTAAGCCTAAGTCTAACTCATAGTCAGTATTTGGATTTAAGGAAATCACAATGAGGGTTGATGAGATGCCTTGGGAATTGGATCAAAGGTTTAAATGTGTGATTCGAGAAGAAAACATGCAACTCATAGATGGTCAGCATTGGGAATGGTTTATAGCTTTTATTTTGCCCCACCTGAGGATTGCTCTACCACAATAGAAGATAGGAACACAGGAGAAATCCTTGCAGATCACGATGAGATTGCATGCAACGCCCATTCAAGATGTGACCTTGGGAGTATAGAAGATTCACTCCAAGTTATAAAGCCTCTGCTTGGAATTACATAGCTTAAAGAAAGATAAGGAGACTAAACCAAAGGTGTGCGTGGAAGTCTGGTGTTTGAAGTGTAAGAGATAAGGGCATGATAAAGGCCCCTTTCCTGTATTCACGAATTATATTACAAGAGGGGGACCAATCCCCCTAAATCCAGAAGCCCCAGCAGGGCCGAGCATGGGGGCTGCACTATGGTGTGCTATTTGTCAAGTTGCTAGAAAACACACAACAGATAATTTTCATTTACTTCAAAAGTTCATTCAGACACCCCAACAATTGTTCTGTGACTTCTACAAATCAGTGGGCCATGATGAGTGCCACTGTCATAGCTATGAGCTAATTATGGAAAGAACACCTACATACCAGATGCAAGTAGAAACGTGGCATCTAGATCAAGGTGCCGGAAGGGCGCACGGCGGTCATCAGGGAAGAGGATGAGGTCGTGGAGGAGGAGGACCTGGTAGAGGTTGCGGATAGGTTATCTGCTACAACTGTGGAACACAAGGGCACTATGTGTTGGAGTGTCAGAATCAGACATGCCCGTCATGTCAATATTGCAGTTAGTTTGACCATACCATAGAAGAATGCCCAGTTTTAATAGCTAATATGAAGGAAAAGAAAGTGCACCCTATGCAAAACTTACAAATGATGAGTGTTGAGCCCCACGAGGAGGGTGAAAGTGTCAATATAGTGTTGAGGAGCATAATAGAAACTAGCGATGATAAAGGAAAACATCCTGAAGAGGATGAATGGGTCTGCAAGGCCCCAAAAAAAGAAGTTGGTTTTGATCTTAAGTGCATGAAGGAAACATTTATGGAGACCAAGAAAATCTTCGCTGAGGCGTCCACCTCAGGAAGTCGGACAAGATGCAAGACACCATCGTGCCTATAGAGGTTGATCCCTTTGTGCTTACCATGTTCTTTGAGACCTCCATGAAACTATTGCATGAGAGAAAAGTTGTGAAAGGCCTACAGAAGTTAATAAAAAAATGTGCCAGAAAAGAGAACTCCCTTGACAGACACCACGTAGTTAGAAAAATTGGTAAACATAAGGCAAGAATAGGGCACGAGATGAGGCTCACCATGCAAATAGGAGACTATGAGATGGACAAGTTCATCTTGGATTTCGGGTCTGATGAAAACGTTTTGCAAAAAAAACATGGGAAAGAATGTGGATACCTGCATTTCAGTGGTCTCTGATCTAGCTCAGAATGGCAAACCAACAGAAGATCATTCCTACGGGACAATTATATGGAGTAACTATTGATATCGAAGGTGCGAGCATGATGGTTGATTTTGAAGTGATAAAAATCGTTGATGACATAAATCCATACCTTACGCTCCTAGGAATTGACTGGGCCATTGACATGAATGGGGTCATCAACTTGAAGAAGAGGAAAATGTCGTTTGAAAGGAAATCGCTTCAGGCTGTAGTGTCATTGGACCCCGCAGAAGGCGTGTGCTACACCGAACCAATCCGCGAATATGAATAAAGTGAGGATGAGTTGGATCAGATCTACAAAATAATAGTGCAACATGAAAACTGGATCAATCCAATGGCAAATGGGAGGATTGCATGGGATCGGGAGAGTTACTGCGCCTCTGATTCAAATGAAGACTTGGAACATTGGCAAAATCGACTGCATGAAGTATCCATGTTGCGATGCAATATGATGACCAAATCGTTGCATTGTGTTTCGTCGAAGGTAAGAAACTTACCTTATTATGATGGTTTAACTAACGTGGATAAGTTTTTGGATGCATTTGAACGTGACGTCCCCAAATATCACCATTTCCAAGCATTATATTTGGCACTAAGTGCTACACCCACATAATGGTGGGGTACACACAAGGATAGCTTTGATGGATGGCGAGATTATCGAAGAATGATGAGGTTGCGGTTCGGGCAGCCTAACACTAGATCGGCTGAGAAATATAGGGGAAGGATGACCCATGTGATCACCTAGCAAAATGGACTAAAGCTTATGGAACGGAGCGACAGCCAGAGTGGGTACACCTATTTTTCCATACTTTGGATACAATTCCCATGAACTGGTATCTAGAAACGGAGCTCCGCCATGACACCGTGGAGTGGGATATATTGATGGAAGGTTTCTTGTTGACCTTCAATTTTGAAGACATCTTTGCGAGCATCAATGAAGCCCTACAAAAGATTAAGGCAGTTATCTTCAGAATACCATAAGAAATATTGGAGTGGGTCCAACCAATTTAGAGCACCCAACTGCACGAGGTGCTGGAAAACTATAATGTGACCACCGAAGAAGATGATGAGGATCCAAGGAACATTAATATCCTAGAAGAAAAAGGGTAGCATGAAGTCAAAGGTCCACAAATAGAGAACCCAAACATCACCGTGTCATTGAAGATAAAGCAAGCAAACATTGGTACTGAAGCAGAACCAAAGTTCTCAAAGATTGGGGATTACTGGGATGATGCCACTGTGGATAAAGTTGTTGAGCTACTCCAGGAGTACTAGGATCTTTTTCCTACCAAGTTTTTGGACATGAAGGGAATAATAGGCAACTTGGGAAACATGAAGATTAATCTGAAGCCAAATGCGAAGCCTATTAAGCAGATTTTGTATCATCTTAATCCCAAAATCAAGGAAAAGGTTCATCAAGAGTTGGATAAGATGTTGGAGGTGGGCATCATAGAACCTGTGGAGGAATTTGATTGGGTGAGACTAACGGTGATTCAGGAGAAGAAACAGAAGGCTGGAATAAGGATTTGCATAGATCTGAGGAAGCTTAATTATCCCTGTTGTTATCACAAAATCAGGTACTGAAGGCTGCCAATCAGCAAGATTCTGTGTAACTATTTCAAACCAGGCTTTAGACTAAGGCTTAGCCTCCTTAGTCAGAGAGGGCTCTCTCACAGACTATGAATATTGACTAATGACAAGGAAAGATGGCTAACTCTTAAAAAACACATGAAAAATAAGCTGGCTGGACAAATATCAAAGTGATTCCCATTGGGCTTATGGAGTCTCACACATCTCAGCAAACAAAAACACTATCTTTTCATAGAAATCAGGGCACTTTACATCTATATGTTCAAACATAACTTTGAAACCACAGTTTGCCAAGGCATACAGGAAGTCAGAGCATGATTCATGAGTTCTGAGTGATTATGCATTAACAAAACTGTAAAAGAACCTTAAAGAAAGAATACCATCACACATTTGAACAAGAAGATCCATTGTGAATCCTGAGAAGAAAACACAGTCATTTGCATTACTGAAATTTGTTTATACATAAACCAAAAACAGTCTTCTCCAAAACATCCAACCCCTATTACATCCAAGTCTGATCTATATATAGGGATACATTCTTAACCACCTTGAGCTTCCTCCTCCAGCATGAGGGGAGCTCGAAGACTGCTATTAACTACTCCTATCTACTGTTTAACTAATTCATTAAATACATTAAGTGCTGAACTGTAATTACAAAGAGTCCTAACTAAACTAAAACTCTAATTTTATTCTCCTCGTAGCATGATTCTTTTCTTGATCCTTGACACCTGTCTCCTTAAAGTTTGGCCGAGATAGCTGAGAGAAGGATGCACTGAACAAGCTAGCCTTGGATGCTGAATGCGCTGATGGTTCATTCATTATAAGGATAAAACCCCTGTTTTTCCGGTCCTTGTCTCCCACCATTCTTCAAAAATTAAGCAGCATGTTCCCAGCTCTTTAATACCCCAAAAATGCTCTTTAATATTCCCAAATGTGCTGGAAGCTTTGTTGATTGAACAGGTGTATAAGCCAAAATTCTTTGTATGCATCTCCTTTCAAAACCCTAACAACCGGTAATAAAGTACCTTTATCAAAGCTTTAACTCAAGACAAAATATTTCACCTTTACAAAAGGCACACTTGTCATTATCTGAATGGCTTATGTTAACCTCATGTGGTCTTCTTAGTGTCCCTTATGTGTTTCCTCTGGCAAATATTTGATCCTCCCATCGAACTGCTTGTCTTCGTTCAAAAACAGCACCTACAGCAGTTTCGCAGTTTCATAGCGCGCTGCGAAACTGCGAAACTGTTTTAAACAATTTCACTTTTCCCCATATTTCTCTTTCAGCTGATTTTTCACATTTTCCTCAACAAATGAATAACAACTTGCAAGTAATCCTGTTCACCTGCCAGGCTTCAATGTCAATAGCTTTTCCTATAAAACTCAAACAGCATGCTCAGATTTCTCTGCAAGCCCTGCTAACCTGGAACCTTTCACTGCAAAGCACCTTTTCTTACAGCCACTTCAATAGATTCCAGACCGCGAAGAACACAGCTTTGACAGATGTTCAATTAGATCAATAAATCATCCACCTCAAATGATTGTGAAGTATCCCCATGGACCATTCGAGTGTGCATAAAGCCCAATTTAATGAACAAATGGCCAATACCGTTAACAACAGCATGAAAAATGGAAACTCCAGATTGCTTGCCACAAAGGTAACCACCAAATATGTGGTGTTTACAACTCAACCATAAGTGATTCAAGTTCTTTAACTATTGCTTGCAAGAAGTAACCTGTTTTCTGGAGATACTTTGGCTGGAACATAGTTTACTAGTTTAGCATTTAGTCCCAGCTCTCTCAACCATATGAGCGTGCCAGTATCAAGAAGTTATTTGCATTTCAGGCCTAGTACTGCCCTTTCAGCTGGCTTCAAGCATCTAATAATATTTCCAACATCATGAACATTAGCAGCATCTTCAGTGGTATTGCAAACATTTAAGTTGGTTCCGACTTTAACGCCATTAGAATGATCAGAGCAATGCTGCCCATCAAGTGCCCAGCTGGTTAGCCATGTTACAGCACAAAATTCTTCTCTTGTAAACGCCCAGGTTTATGAAAAAATGTTTATTCACATAAGATTTCCATTGGCAAAGATGGTAGCAACATGTTGCAATTGCAAGGCCTTTTATGTAAGGATGATTTCCTCCTCTATTGGTATCTTCTGTATAGCCCTCATACTGTCCAAGAACTACATCTTCAGCTCTTATAGGTTGAACAGATTCAAGGACCTTGACTTTCTCATTCCGAATGTGCTCAGGGTAAAGGGAAACTGGCTTCTCCATAGATATCAAACAAAGAATCTGCAGTAGATGATTTTGAATGATATCACGAATAATCCCGTATTCATCAAAGTATCCACCTCGACCTTCTGTTCCAAAATCTTCCCTAAAGACAATCTGAATGTTATCAATGTTATCTCGATTCCAAAGGGGCAAAAAGAGTCGGTTTGCGCACCGAACTACTAACAGATTCTGCACTAATTCCTTTCCCAGGCAATGATCAATCCGATAAATCTGCTCTTCACTGAAAAGCTCCCCTAGCTGTTTACTCAAATCCTCTGCTGATGTTAAGTCCTTCCCAAAAGGCTTCTCGACTATAACCCGCGTCCAACCTCCTCGTTGATTCATGCTGTGATGCCGGATCATTTTGCATACAATGCGATACACTGATGGAGGCAATGAAAGATAAAACAACCTTCTAGAAGGCCCTTCTGCGCCATTCTTTGATTCTTCATATTTCACAATTTCTTCATTCAGTTTAAGAAAACCCTCCTCCTTGTCATAAGCTCCAGCAACATATGAGACCAAATTCAAAAAAATCTGAAACAACTTCAGTAGGATCCTTAGTGGAGTCTGCCTTTGCTGGTTTCAAGTGCTCTCGTATGCGATCTCTTAAGCCATCATTTGAAAGTTGTGTTCGAGCATATCCCAAAATGTAAACTTCCTCAGGTGGCAAAAAACCCTGACGGAACAGGTTGAATAACGCGGGAAAAGTTTCCTTTTTGGCAAGATCTCCAGAAGCTCCTATAACTACAATAGAAAGGGGCTGGCAGCCACTTTCTGTTGTATTTGATAAGCTTACTGTTGAAGAACTCAAAGATTCAGACTCCAGCTTTGAAGGACTTCCACCAAAACCCATTCTTCCTCTTCAGATTCAGAACTGATGACAAGCATACACGCAGGAGCTTGAGAGCATGCTTCCTGTAAAGTGCATCCACCCCAGAGCTATTTTGCATGACAGCTGCTATGGATTCGAACAAATCCCCGATTTCGAAGCGCGCTACGAAACCACCTAAACATGTAGCGCTGCGAAACTGCTAAAGGATTTATGTGCTGCGAAAACACTTTGTCCTTAAGCTAGTCTGAGAAATTTTGGCAATAGAATTTTCAATGATAACACCTGTGTCCACAATCCATTCCTGGTGTTGTTCACCAATGAAGTATTAGACAATGTTGGAGGTCAGGAGGTCTACTCATTCACTGACGAGTTTTTAGGGTATCATCAGATCAAGATCATGCCAGAGGATAAGAGAAAAACAACCTTCGCAATGGAATCAGGTTGTTTCCAATATACTATCATGTCATTTGGACTCAAGAATGTGTTTGTGATATTCTCTCACATAGTTATAATAGCGTTTAAGGAGTTCATTCATAATTTATTGGAAGTATACTTTGATGATTGGATGGTGTTCAGTTTAGTGAAGCACCATGTAGCAAGTTTGCGCCTGATGTTGGATACATGTCGTAGATATCAGATCGCGTTGAATTTGAAGAAATGCCTATTCTATGTTACCTTTGGAATTTTGTTGGGTCATGTGGTGTGCAAGCAAGGGCGGATGGTGGACCCTGCCAAGATTGTGGTGATAGTGAATCTGGAGGCTCCAAGAAGTGTTAAGTAGTTGTGCATGATGCTGGGAAATAGGGGATACTACAGGAGGTTCATCAAAGCTTGTGCTCAAATTACCATGCCCATGGAGAAGCTGCTGAAAAAGGATGCAACATTCTATTGGGATGAAGAATGTTAGCGCAAATTAGATGTCTTGAAAGAAAATATGGTCACCACGTCGATCATTTTGCAAATATTATTCACGTCTTGACTACAGGGATGGAACCAGAAGGGTATACAAGTCAGCAAAAGAATGAACTCATAGTGTGCGTAACAAACTTTTTAGTTATTGCAGGACATTTGTATAAGATGGGTGCTGATGAAATATTCGGAAGATATGTGCCCGATTTTGAGAGAAATAACATTCTTTTTGAAGCTCATGGAGGGGCTGCGGGAGGACATTATGTAGGAAAGGTGACTGCGCAGAATATTTTGCGCGTAGTACTATGGTGGCCAATGTTGCACAAGGATTCCAAAGCATATTGTAAAGCATTCGATGCATGTCAGAGAATGGGCCGACCATCACGAAGGGATGAATTACCATTACATCCTCAAGTATCGTTGCAGCCATTTGAAAAATGGGCAATTAATTTCGTTGCATCGATTCAGCCCCCAGGGAAGAAAACTGGTACACGTTATATTATCACTGCAAAAGAATATCTAACCATATGGGTAGAGGCACAACCAGTTAAGGATTGTAAAAGGGCTACAATAGTAAAGTTTTTGTTTGAGTATGTCCTAACTGGGTTTGGTTTTCTGAAAGTGTTGATGAGTGAAAAAGGTACGCACTTTCTAAACGAAACAATCAGTGCATTGACTGAAGAATTTTAGGTCTATCACCAAGAGAGTACACCATATCACCCATAGGCCAATGGAACTATTGAAGCCTTCAACAAGATTTTGGAGAACGCATTGATGAAGATTTGCAACGTGCAAAACATGACTGGGATGTGTGCGTACCTGCAATACTATGGGCGTATAGGACTACTTGCGAGAAGTTGATAGGAAAAACATCATTCAGATTGGTATATGGTGTAGAAGTATTAATGCTAATGGAGTATATCGTGCATAGTCTGCACATAGAAGCTCTCACAGGTATTGTAGATCGTGAAGCCTTGGAGGAATGACTCACGTAGCTGATGGAGCTTGAAGAAGACCAATTGTTAGTAGGATTCCATCAGCAAGTACAAAAGGAACGTGAAAAAGCATGGCATGATCTCCACTTCAAGCTCTGCACGTTCAAGGTAAATGATATTGTCTTGTTATAAGATAGTAAATTCACTAAGTTTCCGTGGAAATTTCCGATGCATTGGTTGGGGCCATATATTATCAAAGAAATTAAAGATGGAGGCACAATTCAGCTCACGAAGCTAAATGGAGAACCTTTTTTGGGAAGATTGAATGGGAGCAGATTGAAGCTGTATACAGGGGATCTTGCACAATGACTATATGGTGGTAGGATAGTCTTAGTGCTCCAGGCAGTTACAAGTGAGCACGGGACTATAAACTACACTACCTGGCGTGGAGGACTACGCAGCAGGCAGGCTGCATAGAAAATGGTGAAGTTGCGACATATGAAGCTATGTGCATGAAGCTACACTATGGAGGGAGGTATCACGTAGCACAACAAAAAAGTGATCGTTGGAGTCACATTTCATGACTTGACAACTAGGAGATGGTTAAGAGGAGCCATCTAGCGACATTTAAGGAAAAAATATTTGAAGATCTGCTGCCAAAACAGGATTAATTGTTAGAATTTGGGGAGAACGGTCGGATTCGAATTCAAAAAACCCTATATATTACGCATGCCGATCCAATAAAGAACACTTTGCGCCCTTTGAATTTTTGTTGAGTTGTGTTGTCTTTCACCTATGAAAAGATCATATTGGGAGGATTTAGTTGCGAGCCCTACATTTGCTAAGTTGTCTGAGTTGAATTAGAAGTTCATTCTCGAAAAGATGCTTGGACCAAGCCCTACAGAAACCCTGAGTACTAGTGGCGATGTTTCCTCTAAGGGAGTTGCCCCAAAATTTGTGAGTATGGAAGCTCCAACTCCTATGCCTACAGTGCCGAGGTCATCTAGGTCGAAGCCTACCCCTACTAGAGAAACCTTAGCATCTAAACCAAAGAAGGATGAGCAAAAAAAGTCAGTACTAGTGTGCGAATCCCCAGGAAGCATTCTGTAGCATAGAAACAAAAGAAAGAAAAAGCAGCCTGAGAAGGTAATTGACATGGAGGTGAAGGAAGGCCAAGGCATAAAAGACATAGATGCCGAGGGAGTGGAGACCATCTCAAAGCTACCTGACTATATCCCTCCATGCAAGGGGAAGGCAAAGGTCAAAAGGACCCAGACTCAAACAAATTTTCTGTTTCTACGCCCCTACTGCCTGAGTAGGTTCCCTTTGAAGGTCCACAACTTGTGTGGATCCCACTGCTAAAGATGGAAGATTGTTCCCTTCCATATCATGATAGTTTTCCTCACTTAGCAACCGATAAATATATGAAGCATGTCTAGTACATGGATTCAAGTGTTAACACGCTAGAGACAGTGGAATGGATCTACAGTGTGGAGAATTCGGCATTACTTAATATGTTGTGGGTGACCCATTATCACCGCACCCATATCAACACAATTTGTGTGCAACAGCTACTCAATTTGGTGCATGATGGGTTCTTATGGCTAGGAGGGCCTAACCCCATCACTGACATGCTCATTCACAGGAACACACACTTACCATATGAGGGATTGAATCCAGCCTAGGAGTTTGGCGGAAAGATAGGGGAAAAGGATCTCGCAGAAAGAATGAAGAAAGAATTTGACCTCATGAAGAAGGCACAAGGATATTCCATCCTGTCAATAAATGACCCCATAGTTTAAATTTCCACACAAATCCTAGCAGGAAAGGTGATGAGGAAGTGTCACACGGATGAAGTTTCGGTGCTCGTAGTATCCCTAGTTGCATAATGCACGAAGGGAGTGTAGTTTAACTGGTCCAAGTATCTCTGTTAGGAGTTCCTGGCAAACTGCTGTGAGGCCCAAGATGAAACCAAGTCATTTCATTACGCTTGGTTTCTGCTATCTATTGTATTGGTTGTGTGGGAATTGCTGGAGGAGGATAACTAGTTTCCTCCGCTAGAAGAAGGATTATCGGAGGTAATGCAATTCGCCTCCTTCTGGGCTACAAAGGACCCCACGTAGATCATGGAGATGAAGATATTCTGGGTCCTTATGGAAATGAATCTTTGCATGGCTATTAACCAGTGTCCAAGGTTGTCCCCAACCTTTTACACGCAGTTGTCAGCCTACGCAACCTTCAAGGTTGGCTTCCATAGAGTATACATTTAGGCGCGGAAGGATCCACAACAGAAATGGCATGACTTGCCATATTTGGTGACGAAGACAGATGTGCAGGAGGTGATCACATGATGGCCAACAGAGTGGTGCACCCATTCCAACTTAGATGCTAGAACCAGTAAAGGTGCGAGAATTTCAGTAGCGCAGAAGAGAAAGGAAGCAACTAAGCAAGTTTTGTAGAACCTTGCCACACAAAGAAATAAGGAAGTTGCAGAGAAGGCTTGAATGTAGAAAGAGCACGCTTCCAAGGAGTAGGAAGAACAAGAGCAGTGTGAGTCAAAAAGAAGTGGCAAATCACCTTCGCCACAGACCGAGGAGGAAGAACTATCTAAACAAGGTGGAAGAGGAGATGAGGGGTAGAGCACCCCTTTAATTTTGAAGAAGCATGGAAAGGGGCAGCAGGAAGGTTCCAAGAAAAGAAAAAATTGAACAAGTTGCAGGGTGATCCCATGGTCTTGACAGAGGGTGATATCGATGAAATCAGGGATAAAATAAGGGATACCATGACTGAAGTGTTGCAGCAGTTCGAGCAGCAATGTATGCAGACATTGGGGAGTGTCAAAAAGTATTTGCATGAGCTGCAAATCTAGGCTAGTAGAATACAGGTGGGTGTTGGTCAACTGAGCTCAAAACAAGCGAGCCTGGTGCCTAGGACAAGCCAAGCAATTAAGTTGGTAAGGACCCTCGACCTTAGAACTATTGCATTACCATAAGGGTCCCTTCGCGTGGACACAACCGATCATCATGTCATTCTAAACACCATCAAGAGTATTGGGCTTAACAGAGCAGCGCTCCCCAATAAGATTCTTCATGCATTGCATGTAGGAATGACAGACGAATTGAAAGCTTAGGAGTAGTGCGCTCTCAACCTTATCAATGAATACAGAGTGAACAATGAGCATATGTTCACTGAGAAGATGCAAGCCTTGAAAGAAAAGGAGACACTACATGAACAAAGTTCCTGTCTGGAGTCCGCAGTAGCAGAGGCATGCAGAACGGTGCCTAAGCTTCACATCCCCAAAGATGCACAACCCGAAGAGAAGATCAGGAAGTTAGATGCTGGTGTGCGCAAAGCCAAGACAAATGTTGGCTGAGTTCAATTTGAACTCAATATGAAAATTACCGAGTTGTAGTTAAATTTACAGCCCACGACTCCACCTGAGGTCCAAGAGTAGTGTGGAACCACCATAAAAGAAGGAATGGCCACCCTAGATGCCATAGTCACTGACTGTTTGACATTATTTTAGCAAGCCATGGAGTTGGTGAAAAATATGCAAGAGGTTCCAAACCTACAGACCCTGACTACAAAGATCAAGGAGGTGCAGTGGTAATATGAAAGGGTTAGGGAAATGGTGCTCCATTTCACCAGCGCAGTGCCTAGCCAAACTACAAGAGGGGAAGAAGCTCCTCACACAGGTAGAGGCAACACAGAAGAAGGAGGCCGTGCTAAATGCTAGGCTATAGCCATGGTTGGAAGAAGCTTATCAGATCATGACAACCATCCAGGATAAGCTTAAGGGCTTGCAGCAGATGCAACAAACAATGAAGTTCCCGCAGAAGGCCCAGCTACAGAGAAATTAGTTGAAGAGGTCAAGCAGGCAGCCACGCAGAGTGTTGTCAAGGTTGCAATCGTTCAGGTGGAGTTCGGGGATCTTCACAGCAAAATCGCAGTGCTAATTGAGTGACTTGAGGGTGAGTAACGACCTTTGTGTTGGGGGCCTATTGGGATGGCGTCCCCTGGGTCAATTTTGGGGTTACAATAACCCAACTTTTGATGTATTTTTTGTAAATGATGTAAAGTCTCCATGATTTGTGGATGCAGAGTGCATAGAGGATTAGGAATCAAAGGGGTTTTAGCCCCTTGTTTATGAAAAGTTGATTTGGTTTTGAGATCCACCCATGGTCAGCAGACCATGGGATTGTATGAAAGAGGCTATAAATAGGTGTGTATTAGAGAGTCTAAGGCATGGATGTGGGGGATAATGAATGGAGTCTTAGAAGCGATAGCACAGAGAAGTGGTTCAGATAGGAGAGAAAGACTTTGCAGTTGAGTGTGTACAGACCTAGGTAGATTCCCTAGCTTAGTGTGCAAACCCCTGCGGCTGAGTGCACAGGGAAGTTTTGAGTCTATATTTTGAACTAGAAATCAATAAAGGGTTATTTCTAAAGAAATATTGTGTATATTTGTTTATCTATGTTTACTTATGTTTGCAATATATGTTGCTGATGAATAATATGTTTATGGAATATTGTGCTAATGATACATGATTCTCTTTAATAAGACTTAATAATTGTATGCAATACATGTTAAGCACTTTCGTGAAGACTATGATGAATTCTGTTATGTTTACTAAGTAACTTAAGTAGATCTACGTGAACTATAATATAGGGTTGTTTTCTGGTGCGCATAATGGATAAATTGACTTTTAAGGGTTTGCAAAGACCAGTCATAGACCTTTGTGAAGGTCTAAAGGTTGTTTAAACAACTTTTCAGTACCGAGCCCTAGGGGCTTATAGATCTGCGGGAAGGTGGATCTAGGGCACTAAAAGACATCACACTGATCTCTGGATGCGAAAACTTGGTTCGAGCATTCCCTCATACTGCTTTGGGTGAGAATTTAGACCATGCTACACGGGTTGTTTCCAAAATGGCTAGTAGTGTAGGGATTTGTTGGTTGGCGCAACTAACTCTGAACCTAGGTCAGAACCCCCTAAGCCAACAGTCGGATGGTTAGATGTATCTAGGTTACTTTAAATTTTGGTTGCAATCAGAATCCACATATCCACATGTAGATGTAAGTGCATCCATCCATGAAGAACTGGATGGGCATCAAGCTAAATTTCCCTTAGCAAGTAGGTAGATTCGGGGGTCCACATGTCTAGTCATGTTGATGAATGTCACATTTTTGGAACACTGGATCGAAACAAATTGGATATAAAAAGAAACTCTACAAGGCACATAGGGACCCTTGGTGATGTGGACCCACTTTTATGATGATGAGGCAGTGTCACATGGGTCAGTAAGAGAAAAATGGATGCCACATGGCAGTTCCTTGTTGATGGGGCTCTGTATGATTAGTCAAATTCAAATGGGCATAACTTTCAATCTAGGACTCGAATTGAGATTAAATTTATATCATCGGAAATATCTTGATGAGCTAAATGTGATGGTGGGATTTGTTTAAGGATTTAATGAGGTTGTAAAAATAGGATTTGTGTAGCCCCATCTTCATAGTTGACCTTTGGGATCGAGTTAAACAACAAATAACACATTCCCCAGCTAGAAAAGCACAACAGGGTCTGAGGAAGTGTTTCATATTAGTATCAGAGCATTGGTTAAAAAATTGGGCATGGAGGGAAATAATACACCACCAAGGCTCCAAGTTCAGCACTCAGACTGAATGGGCCTTAAACAAGAAAAAGAGAACTCTACTACAGAATAAACCTTAAAAGTAAAATCGAGATAAAGAAATGGATAAAATTCCAATTGTTAAATTTATGTTGAATGTTGCAGATGTGATTGAAATGGATACTAAACTTGATGAAAATATTGATATGATATTTTGACCTACATACTAACATGAGATTTGATTGTATGACCAACTTCAGAGTTGCATGCTTAAGTGTAGATATGCCAAGGTGATAAGTGAATATATTTATTTATTGATGAACAACACATAAGAAGATGCAAACTTTGCAGCAAGAAAATAGATCCCAACATAGTTAGGAAGAGTACTCATTTGGGAAGAATATGGAGGGAAATTCCCCTAATTGGATGGACACCTCAAGAGCCTAAGGGCTAAATTAAGAAGATGTGAGGTAGACAATGAAAGGATTTTCAAAGCTTAAGAAAATAAAGTAGAATTAAATGCAGCAATTTTGCATATGTAATACACCCCCTTACCACATATTTTCTTACTAAGTTAGAAAGAGGGAAGTTACTATGCTAACCTAATCTCCAAGGTACATTTATGGAAATGGGGTCTAAATTTTTTGATATGTTTTAAACTCTTCAAAACTTAAAATGGATGGCATTGTTGCATTTGTCTTGTTAAGACCTTTTCAATGATATAAAATTTTCCTCAATCTTACTCTTGGATCAAAAGGTATGGTCGATTAAATTCTAGCCTATCAAGTCTTTCCACGTCATATGACCTGTCAAATGGCACCCATGTGGATACCCTAGAAAAATCCACATCACCACCACATGGTAGCACTACCTGAACTTCTGACCCATTCATGATTGTGACTCATATGGAAGCAATTATCTTTTGGTGGTGGCTGGATATGCACTAAGGATAATCATCATCTTAGGGATATGATCCTGATGGGATTGCACTCAACACAAAGAAAAATCATCAAGGTAGAGTCTTTGAGGTTATACAGATCCTTGTGGACCCCTCCTTTTACATGTCATCTTGTCTTCCCTCACGATCATGCACTTGGGCTCCACCACTTCCACATCATCTTGACCTTTTCCGCCTTGTGATGCATTCAAATTGTCAGGGTGACCCAACCTCCTTTCAAAACCTTTGAGGTGGCATGGATAGGTGAAGAGGATTTACCTTGATCTGACATGGAATATACATTATCCTACCTTTCCATATCCTCCTAGAAATAAAATCCCAGGAATCTTGCACCCAATTCCACAAGATATCGTCAGGGTGACATGTCCTACCCTAGGTCACCATGTCACATTAAGATCAATCTTCACCTACCTTGTTAAGTGTTGCCACATTACTTATGGACAAAGACTACTACCATGTTAGCCATGGATCCCAAAAAACCCTCCATTCCTTACTAAAACACATTTTCATGTTATAAAATATATAGGTTCCTTCATCAGGTTACGTCAAATGATAGGAAAATAGCCTCACTATGCTACATCATCTTGATAATAAAATCACATAGAGATTTATCTAAGCCCTTTGAAATCCCTGAGGTAATTCCTTTAGGGTTCATCCAATACTGGTAGCTCCTCAAGGTATCCAATGAGACTAATTTCCTCCTCTTCCACCCTTGGTCATGGCACTTAATCACTTGCAATATAAGGCTCAAACCTCATACTTCTCTGATCCCTAGACTTCCAGCCCCCATAGCATAGATTTGTATATGGTTCAGGATTTTCCCTTCCCTCGATTCTTGGTTATAGCACCTACACACATGTATTATTATGACTCAAGCGCCAAACCCCTTAACTTGTTATGGTTCAGGCCCCACTCATTTCCATGTGAGTATATACATATATATACATACTATTGTGAAAAAGTGCATGCACATACATAGCATTCATGCTATCCTTCCTAAGCTTTCAAAGGATTCAGGCCCACATACAAATGTATATATATATATATATATATATATATATATATATATATATATATATATATATAGACATGTGCGTATATAATTTTACATACACACAAATGTTATCCTTCTTAATCTCAGTAATGCTAAAGTAAGGCCTAAAAGCCAAATATGTTAGCTACATAAATAATAAGATAGAGAATTTTCCATCCATTTATACTTATGCCCATTGGACCAATTTTAAGATCATAACAATTTAGAGATGCACAGGCATCTTTGATTGATAACACACATAAAACAAAATCATGAACACATACAATAGTTCATTCATTTACCTAGGAGTCATACACGAAATCAACAAAGATTTACAAGTATCATTCTCAGAATCAACCTCTCATTTCCACACAGGAAAAAGGGCATCCCTTGCTATTACTTTGTCCATGTTACATAACTACAAACATAAACATGATATCCACATGCAATATAGTAAAAAATAACTTTAGGAATTTAGCTACATATGCATGAAATCATTTCATAAAAAGATATAGGACATTCAAATAGTTCCAGCCAATAGTTTCACATACCAACATTCCTACAGTCGTACAACAATTTTTAGAGCCATACATTAAATTTCACAGGGAAATATTTAATTTCATAGATCCCAACTAAATACATTCAAATACAATGAATCCACACTACAATGAGAATTACTTATAGTAGTCACCCCCAAGCTAGATCCATGATCTAAGGGGACTTTCTTCAATATTTTCAACAAGAGTTCATGCTCGTCTCAAAGAGGGAAAGGATTACTTTTAAAATCTGGTGGTTTATCAACTCTTTAGCAAGCACCCTAAGTGGTTTCTTTGTCAATTATTGGCAAGCAATCATTCCCATTTTCCTCAAAATTTCTTGAGCTCCTCTATGCCACCATTTTAGCTTCCCAAGGAATTTCATTCCCTCCACTTTTCATGTATTTCTAGCACTTATCATATGCTTTCTCAAAAAGAAAATTCAAACCCAACATCGTTGTGAAAATGGCTTCTTATGATTTCTCAAGGGTGTCTCTTCATGCTCCTCTTGGACTCTTCATCTCCTCTTGGAAGCTTCTTATAATTGTCTTGATAATTGCACCATAAATTAAACATCAATGCCAGCTAGCTTCACATAGGTTTATTTTCCTCTTTATCCTTAGATCATGGATTTATGGTCCCACTCTTCAGGCTAATTCATAAAAATATATTGATTTATAATTCAGAGTATCATTACATTACAAAAATCATAGGGAAGGCATACCAGGGGTGTCACAACATAGCTTATCATATCTATAAAGGAAAAGTAATCATGAGCTTGGTGTTTTTTATATAGGAAAATGACCTCCTCATCAGCTTAGAGGGGAAAGATAGTTTGACTGAAGGATTGACCAATTTCACAATCCTATTTTCTAGGGTAATTCTCCCCAGGAACTAGCAAGATGAGTTATAAGTCTCCCCATGCATAAACCAGGGATGTTAGTCCCTAGGGAAACTCTTTGTGTTGCCTTAGGGGAAGTTTTACTCAACTTTTGTGAGGTTCTGGAGGTGAATGTAGCAGGTTTACTGAATAATATCCCACTTTTTACTTATATGTCAGCCTAAAAAGTAGGAAACATCCATCTTAAACCTGTTTGACGATATTTCTATTTCTAATGGAGTCTAATAGAAAGGGAAAGAGCAATAAATTAAGGAAACATCCTAGCTTTTCCCAAAGGGAACTCATGAGAGAGTTGGCAAGGATTACTCTCTCATTCTATATATTGGAGGCTTTGGGCATTGTGAAAGGGATCGAAAGGTTGAAGGATTTCCAACTTATTGTCAAAAATTTGTATGAGACACATTGGTTTACCAAGAGGTTAAGAAGAGAGAGAGAGAGAGAGAGAGAGAGAGAGAGAGAGAGTCAGGGAAGCTTAGTGCACCAGGTGGTTGTAATCATCCTTTCCTATTATTAATATAGACCTGTAGTTTTGTTGTCTACTCTATGGTGTCAATGTTGTGATTCAGTTATGTATTGATGAAATGCCATAATTTATGAGTAGCTTAGATGCATGTTGATTGATATCCTTATGTATTTTTGTTTTGATTATCAAGGTTATATGATGTAGTATTACTTATTGTCTTGTCTATATGTAGGTGTTGAACTAGGAGCTAGCAGAGAGGCCTTTCGCTCCGCTACATTGGGTTCTCCAACAAAACTAGACCAATATCTAAGGTAATGTTTTCCCTCCTACTTTGAATATCATTTCATTAGTATGGATATGTACATGTTTCTTTTTTCTAGCTAAATTTAATCTGATCTGTCTGCTAAGGATCCTAGGAATATCATTGAGGGTATTCTAGCCACAACCACCAATCTATAGCAGAATTGGTGACTCTGATGGGGACTATACTTAGTTCCCGGTTTTCTCTTACCAAGTTCCCAGATCTATCCTTCTTCTAGGCCCTTCTGTACTTATTGGTTCCCTTTCTGACCATTCAGGACTCTTCATCACCCTCCTCACTGTGCTCATCTTTTGTTCTGATCACAAAATAATTATTTTCGATCTTTTTCCCCCCAAGGTACCCCAGCAGTGCAACCAGAGAGTTATAATGCTATACTAGCTTGTAGATAGAGTGTTAGTTCAGTCACTAACTTTCTATGCCCTCTTCAGAAGTGCATTAGCTAGCCAAATCTTAATAAACAGCCAGTTCTGTGAACTCCTAGATTGGAGAAGCTGCCTATAGTCTGATCAAGGATCTACAGTTGTGCATTTTTTTTATTTCCTATTTCCTGAGCATTTTTTCTT
Organism: Pinus tabuliformis; assembly: GCA_031772625.1. Classification (NCBI taxonomy): domain Eukaryota; kingdom Viridiplantae; phylum Streptophyta; class Pinopsida; order Pinales; family Pinaceae; genus Pinus; species Pinus tabuliformis. Next base: position 1,254,198,667 of record CM062819.1, read on the forward strand.
TTTAGGAAAATAGCTTAACTGCTTATGTTTTCCAAATATATATATATATATATATATATATATATATATATATATATATATATATATATATATATATATATATATATATATATATATATATATATATATATATATAGATATATATATAGATATATATTTTTAAAGTTTTTCTTCTTAGTTGGTTAGATTTTGCATTTAATTCGTTTAGTTGTTATAGAGAATTACATGTCTACAAGTTGTGCTTGTGTTTTACTGCACTGGATGCATGGTACTGATTGATGTATAAATGATCCTCTCCTTGTAGAAATAACTCATTCATCAAACTGAAATTGAAAGCATTTTTTGCATGGTTTGTGTGAGAGTCCCACAAAACTCCATACATCAACACCCCTTCCAAAGAAATTAGCAAAGTATATTTAAAATCTATCTCATAATAAAATCAATCAGCAACACTTTTTTTAGCATACACACATATTAGTCTAGGCTAGGATCTTTGGTTAGGAAATTGTGAGTTAACTGGAGAAGATTGTAAAATCGAGAATAGTGTCGTTAAAGAGGGAAAATCATGTTGTACTCATACTATTTGGGACCACTCTAATCAAAGTGGAGCTAAATGTAAGATAACATTGGAATGTGAAAGAATGTAGCCCGCCTTCGATTACATCTCCTTTGGTTATTCTAGGTATTGGGGATCCCTTCATGGGTATCAAAGCTTAGTCGGGGACTCAGGTATCCTACCCACATAGCATACTATCTGTGACCATGTCCCCCAATAGTTTCTATGATTTGAGGTAACCATAGTGGCCATACTTTTTTGGGACAAACACAAGGTCACTAGGGCGGGCTGACCTAGTACCTAAACAGACAAACCTACTCTGTCTTCAATTTTTGGGAGGGTGATCATCTTCACGAGAGTACTTGGCCCCTTAATCTGAGGTTTGGGCAAAGCTGAAGAGTAATCATAACTATACATTTGTCCATCTCTCTCTTTTATCCATTGTGATACTGGGTTTTATCTTCAGGAAATGATGGTTATGAGACAGAGTCATATCCCCTCCTTGCTGATTGAATTTTTAGAGTATTTTTTATTTTTTAGATGCCAGTTTGCTATCACTGGGACTATAATCAATATCACTATAATTTGAAAATATATATCAGTCACCATGGCTACATACGACCCTCGTCATCAATATAGGTGACATCAAGTTCTTCCTCCTCTGACTATGGAGGATTTTCCGAGCCTCGGTGAACCACATTACCCATGTTTAGGTAATCAGTCTCCAGTGTCTAACAGCAAATCATTCAATACATCCCAAGACTCAATATTAACAGAAGATGTTTTCACTAAAGGTTTTGTACCTCCTTATATCGTTGATCCTTTGGGACCACTATTGATTCAAGTTGCACCTTCACCTACCATGTCTTCCACTGTACGTACACCCATCATTCCATCAGCGACTAACGGGTCATGGGATTTTGTGGACAACTTTGGTCCACCCTCACTTCCCCAGTTGAGAGTTAGCACTTCATTGTTGATCATGAACCAACCATCCAAACTATGCCAATTTCGAACAACTTAGTTACACCCAACATGAATGGAACCCAGTGCATACAAGTTTCCGCACCTTTTGTGTCTAATCCTCGACCTTCGACCACTACTCCAAATAGTGATGTTAGCATGGGTCCCTTCAGTAATCCCTTTGGTTGGAATCCTTTGTTTAGTTCAAACCCCCAAGTTCAAATGCCAGGGGGCACTGTTCTCAACATGCACATATTGGCAAGGGGCATTACAGTTCCCCCTCTGTTTATAGGACAATATGGACAGTCATTGATTGACATCAATCTTCCATATGTTAGTCAAGTGCTGACGTCCAACTACGTGGCTGGTGGGATCCCTCAACCCGATCTCTCTCAATCCAATTGGGCACCCCATGCCCAACCTCAATTGAGTCAAGGGGGAAATTATTATCCTAGGGGAAATCAAGCTTATATCCCCCAACCTAACAACCCATATGGACAACCATAATATATGACTATTCCTCAAGGAAACTATTATTCAACAAATCCTATGTATAATGTTGGGAAAAATATGATGGGCAGACCGCAAGGACCCTCAAGTCATTCATCATCACCCTGGTCAAAATTGGGGGCACCAAATACTTTTCCTTTTTTGGCAACACTCGACATCCTTGATCTGTACAAACTAACCAATGACCCCATCTACCATAACTTACATTGGCCTCCAATCCCACACAAAATTCCTACCGACATCCCGAAGTTTGAAGGAAAACAAGGGGATGATTTGGGTACACATGTCACCACCTATCATCTATGGTGCATATCAAACTCCATGGTGGATGACAGTATCTGGATCTGGCTCTTCCCCTGCACCCTTACTGGAAATGCTGCCAAGTGGTACATTGAGTTACCGAGCATGTCAGTTAATACCTTTGGTGCGTTCAAGAAGGAATTTTTAAAGCATTTTCAATTACCCATCCACTATGAAACCAGGATGAAACTCCTTAATACTTTACACCAAGACACCTCCACCCACATCTCCAATCACATTCATGAATGGAGACGTAGGCAGAGGCTAGTCAAAGCTCCCATTCCAGATTATCTATTAGTAGATTGGTTCTGTAAATATCTTCTTCCCCAAATTTCCAAGGACGTTGCCTTAGGTGGTGCGGTCACTGAAGACCAATCCATTCGTTGTGCCCAACACTTAGATTTGATTTATTCACAATCTGCCACATTATACGATGTAATCCCTAATGCCTCCAGAACTTCCAATGCTCCTACTATTGAGCAACCCAGTGCGCACGATGATGGTATTAGTGGTGCTACCTCTGGGTCTACTGTAAATAACTTAGTGGACACATTTCCTAGTTATTTATTGATCCCACTACCCAGTCAATTGCTCTTCCTACTACTGCAATAAACTCTATGCGGTCTACACAAATACCCAGTGGTAAGAATAAGAAGAATAAGAAAAATACCACTCCATCTAAAGAGTAGCCAACCAAGTAATCCAACCCAAAGCAGAAAGTTTTTGCACCATCTAACAGTGGAAAGGACAAATTTGTCAAGTTCCCTTGAAAAATTTGTGTTGAATACCATATGAAACATCATTGTCGCGCCTCCAAGAATGCATAAATCTTCTTTCTCAAAAGGACACTGGTCAGACCCCTGCGGTCCTACACAACCCTCTCCCTGCTCAGCATCAACAACATCTTATTGCGAACCCACCTCAACCCCTGCAAGGGGACAATAGTAGTTCACATCATCCTTTAGCTAGTGAAGGATCGTCTACCATTTACACCTTTGAAACGATTGATCTTCAAACACGAGCCAAAAATTATGGAGCTCCAGTCACTAACACTCAAGATGTTGCCTCAAGTTCAAAGCCACTTCTGCCAAATGATCTTCATATCGAAAGGTCGGTTGCTGATCTTGTAATTCACCCCCAGAAAGGGTTACTTTGTCACACAAAATATAATACATCTCCACATGTTCCCCATAAATACATTATTGTAGAATATTTGGCGCAAGCACCGTCAGCTATGTCTGCACTTGAAGTATTGCAAACTTGTCCAACACAAAGGAAAGATTTTCTTTTGGCGATTAGTGCGATTGACCCTCAAGATTTCATGCTAGCAATATTCGAGATGGAAAAATGTAAACATCCCCTTTTCCACCAGCTTGCATTTCAAGTGGAATTTTTTTTGAAAGGGTGAGGGATACATAGAACTATCATTAATGAAGACACTTTGACCTGCGTCATGTCTACTTCATGTTGGCTCGCCTTGGGTTCTCCAACCCTCTCTCGACCGCTGAATTCCCTTAAATATTTTGATGTCCATTCATTCATCCCAAAAGGTTACCTTCTCATCTACCCCATCACTTTGAGTGGGAAAACGGTAATGGTGGACATTGAAGTCGTGGATCGAAAACTCGACTATAATCTACTTTTGGGTTGCAGTTGGACTTTACCATGACTGCAATCGTGTCTACTATTTTTTGCATCATCCTATTTCCATTAGATGGAAGAATAGTCATGGTGGACTAGTTGTGCTTCAGCACCCTAGATTACTCCATGTTGCCTAGCGACATGGTGCCTTTAGTGGGTGGCATACCTGACTCTTATGTCAGTATCAACACCATTCTTTTGAAGGGTTCTTCCCTAATGGTTTTTTTTCCTCTCCCGCTACCTGCGGTTCCATAGATGTTTTATATGGTCTCCACTATTCCTCGTGACCCAACCAATCCCTAGATCCTCCTATCCCCTTCAGAGATTAAATCTTATGGAGAAAAAACGTTGATGTCAGTAATCAAATTGGCTTATCAAGCCATTCAATCTGCTTTTGATTCTCCTATCACTTTGGTCACGGCCAACGGTACCACCTCCTCTCCCATAACTACTCCCTCTAGAAATCTCCTCAATCAAGTCCTACCTTCGGATGAAGCTATTAGAGATATCATGTTTTTAGAGGAGAGACCTTGGGAAAACTCTCACCATCACATTTTTGATATCTGATTCGAACGCAACCCCTATACAAATCCTTTCCTTTGAAACAACCGATATTTTTCCCTCAAGTTATACAACTGTCCAAACTTTGGATTCTGAAGGGAACATGGGAAATATTTCAAAGGCAATTCTCATTGATATCTCAGTCAAGATGGGCATCGTGGAAAATATACATATTGGAGTCGATTGCAATCCTGAGGAAATTACAAGCTTCACTAGCCTTTTAAAGGAATTCTACGATGTATTTTCTTCATCTTATGAGGAAATTCCCAACATAGACCCATATATCATTGAGCATGAGATCAAGGTTTATGACAATGCTAGGCTTTTCTGCCAAAGACTCTGACTAGTCCACCCCTGCAAAACTGCAACAATCAAGAATGAGGTGGAAAACTTATTACATGTTGGTTTCATTTACCCTGTTCCTTTGACGTAATGGGTTTCTAATCTAGTTCCTATAGATAAAAAACAGGGTGCCGTCCAGGTTTGTGTCGACTACTGGGATTTAAACATTGCGTTTCCAAAAGATAATTATCAGACATTGTTCATCAACCAAATAATCGACGATTGTTCTGGTTTTTAATCCTTCACATTTATGGAAGGGTTCTCAGGTTATAACAAGATTTCCATCAAATCTACGGACCAATACACCTTCATTTTCCCTTAGGGAATTTTTTCATATAGAAAAATCCCATTCAACCTGGACCAACCATTCAACAGGCCATGGACTACACATTCCATGATATCAGACACATTGTTCAAGCTTACTTGGACGACCTTCCAGCCCACTCCAAGAAGCGAGCCTAGCACCTAGTTCATCTTCAAGAAATTTTTCTTAGGTGCAGGTTCTATAACATACATATGAATCCGCACAAATGTGTTTTATTTGTTGAGTCTGGAGGCCTACTTGGTTTCATTGTCTCTAAACATGGGATTAGGGTTGATCCCCATAAGGTGAAGGAAATTACTCAATTTACCATGCCACAATCCATTTTACAACTCCAACATTTACAAGGGAAAGCAAACTAATTCAAGCTAAGCTAACGAAATTATTTATGCGCCTACTGAAGAAAGGAGTACCATAATTGTGGGATGATCAATCCCAATGATCATTTGATGCCTTGAAAGAGGCACTTATATCTACTCCACTGCTTAGTGCTCCCAACTATTCGTGCAACTTTCTCCTATACCTAGCAGCATCACCATCCTCTATTGGTATGGGGTTGGTTCAAACCCATGATGATCTTAGTGAGAATGTGATCTATTATCTCTCGAAAGGCCTGGTTGGGCCCAAACTCTGCTTCACATGTGGAAAAGTTGTCCTTGGCCGTTTTCTTTGTTATTAATCACTTCTGACACTATATACTGCTATGACAGACTACCATCATCACTTTGGAGAATCCTATGAGATGCATTTTGTCTTGTCAAGTCATTGGAGGAAAATATTTCAAATGGATTGTCATCCTCTAGCAATTTTATTTGTTTTACGCCACTACCAAGGTGAAAAAATCCTTAGTCTTCACAGCACTATTGTCAGATATTCCCATAGTTCATCCAAATGAGGTAGCCCATGATCCTCTTCCAGATTCATCTGTCTATCTAATCTAATCAACTAACCCTTAGTATGGTGACATTCTTGTCTACCTCCAAGTGCAATGATTCCCCCCTGAACTATCGTCAGGTGACCATCATCGCATCCGCCACTAAGCTCAGAACTATTTAGTGTTGAACTATGCTTTATATCGTCATGGCATTGTTACAATTCTTCAACATTGCCTCACTCATGAAGAGGTGGAACACATTTTACATGACTTCCATGCTGGGGCATATGGTGGTCATCTTTCTGGGATGGCTACTGCCTAGAAAATTCTACGCACAGGATACTATTGGCCAACCTTACTTAAATATTGCATCAAGGCAATCCAACAGTGCCACCCTTGTCAAATATTTACAAAGAAAATGTGTGCACCCTCGACCCCCCTACACACGGTTATCTTCGTCGGCCCCTTTGCCAAATAGGGAATTGACTTCATCACATGCAACCCCACTTCCTTTGATGGACACAACTACATTATTGTCATCGTGGATTACTTTATGAAATGGGCTGAAGTCATTCCCACTTTTTGGGCTAATGGAGAAACTGTGGAATTATTCATGTTCAATCAGGTGATCTATCATTTTGGTGTGCCCCACACAATCATTACAGACCATGGTTCTCACTTTCAGAATCATATGATGTTTGACTTAACATCATTGCTCACCTTTAGGCAAGAATAGTATTCCTTCTACTACCCCCAGGCTAGTGGCCAAGTGGAAGTCATTAACGAAATCCTATAACCCTTCATCCCCTTGTTAGTAGGTAACCAAAAAACCCACTGGCACCGTATGTTATATTCTACATTGTGGGCATACCGAACTTCAGTCAAAACTACTACTGGCTTCATTCCAACTTGCTTATGGCCTGGAAGCAATATTACCTATCAAGTGCCAAATTCCTTCACTGATTGAACTCTTGCCTGGCACCATCATCGAATAATAATGCTTACTATATCTCAATTATATGCATGAGACTCGTCGAGATGCTACAATGGCCCTTGAAGCCCACAAGTATTGATTCAAACCCCAACATGACAAAACTGTCAAGCATCCTTCTTACCAAGAGGGTGATCATGTTCTACTCCATGATCAAAAAAGGCCTCTTGAGGGAAGGAACACTTCAACCATTGTAGATCAATCCATATGTCATCACCAAGACCCTCTTAAATGGTGCCTATGAACCTCAGGATTGTGAAGGAATCCCACTTGCATAGCCCCGAAATGGGCTCTATTTGAAAAAGTATTATGCCTAGTATTGCACTAGGCATGTGCTTTATAATTTTATGTATTTATAAGTTTTTCTTCTTTTGTTGTGACTGTTTTTTTTTGGCATTTTTTCAGTAGTGGTCTCATGCATGTCTCTTATTTTGTAGATTTCTTCATCACCCTTACCATATGTAGGATACGCTGATGGTGTCAGTTGTCACACGTGACACTTTGCATCAGCTGCTTGGGTCATTTACACACCTGAGTTGGAACTACTTTGTTCCAGGGGAGTCTTTATTTGCATTGCCACCAACAATATTGTTGAGTTTATGTCTGTAATTTCACTTCTCACTGAAGTGTCATCTCGAGACATCTCCAATCTAGTGGTCAGGTTAGACTCTCAACTAGTCATTATGCAAATGACAAATCATTATCACATTCGCAATCCAGTCTTGTTACATCATTATTTAAGGGTACAACTCTTGAAAAGCCAATTTTATTTTATTACATATGAAAAAATTCCTCAATAATTTAATACAGTTGCCGACTCATTATAAAATTATGTATTAGATTGGCATCTATCTCATTTATTATAGATACATGCATGAAAGTAAAATTTTACAAAGTTAAAAATTTATAAAATCACTAAAAAAAATTTCCATTATAAAGCACCAAAATATATGTATATGTATATATATATATATATATATATATATATATATATATCTTGTTATGAAACCAGCTCAAGAAAAGATAGAAAAGATAGATCAACGCCTTAGAATTCAGCCTCTTCGAGGGGGCAACCTCCTTTACATTACATAAATGAACAATTCTTGGATGATTCAAATGACAAAACCTCCTTTCTATATATAGGAGTCTAAGGAGTCACAATATAATCCAGCCGACCTAACAATAATAATATAAAGCCACAAAAATAACAATAGAGGGATTCTATGGGGCACAGAAATAACAATATGGGGGTAATAGGGGCACAACAATATAAATAAGGGGTATAACTACAATAGTAATGGGGTAATCACTAGTATTATAGGGACCCAACATGCCCCTCTCCTTCAAAAAAGTGTTGTCCTCAACGCTTGAGTAGTTCTGGATACTTCTGCATAAAATTCTCATCCTCCCATGTGGAATCTTCAGCGGATAAGTTCTTCCACTTGATAAGATACTCTGAAATTGATCGATTTCGTAGCTGTCGAGTTCTTGTTTCTGTGACTGCTTCCGGTTCCAATATAATTTTTCCTTCCTCGTCAAGTTCTGGCAATATTGTTTGAATTGGGAGCTTGTCGCCTATAACCTTCTTTAAACATGAAACATGGAAAACTGGGTGCAATCGAGAAGCTGCAGGAAGCTCCAATTTGTATGCCATAGTACCAATCTTTTGCAACACCTTGTACGGACCATAATACTTTGGTGATAATTTATTATCCTTCTTAGCTTGCTTTAGGGACATTTGCTTATATGGTTGTAGCCGTAGGAATACCCAATCACCTACATCAAAACTTCTTTCACTGCGATGTTGATCTGCCTGTTGTTTCATTCTATTTTGTGCCAACACGAGGTTATCCTTTAAGAGTTGGAGGACTTGTTGTTGATGTTCGATGTGATGTTCCACTGCCTGAACCTTAGAATTTTCTCTTAAATATGATGTGATGGATGGTGGTTGATACCCATAAAGTGCCATAAATGGGGTCATTTTTGTTGCTGTATGGAAGGAAGTGTTATACCACCATTCAGCCAGAGGCAACCATTTGACCCATTGTGTCTGTTTATCAGATACAAAGCAACGAAGATATCCTTCCAAACATTTGTTTACTATCTCAGTTTGCCCATCAGATTGAGGATGATAAGATGAGCTATGAGCTAACTGAGTACCAAGACAAGAAAATAATTCTGTCCAAAAATTTCCAGTGAAAATGGGATCTCTGTCACTTACAATAATCTTTGGGTTTCCATGTAGCTTTTGAACTGTTTCCATAAATGCAGTAGAAACTGTACTGGCTTTAAATGGATGTGATAATGCACAAAAGTGTGCATACTTGGTAAGTCTGTCAACTACCACCATGATGACACTCTTTCCCTCAGACTTGGGTAAACCTGTGATAAAATCCATTGAAACCTCCTCCCAACGTTGGCTTGGAATGGATAAAGGTTGTAATAGACCCGGTGTCTTAATTGTTTCAACTTTATTTTGTTGGCAAACCAAACATTCCGCCACAAACTTTTGAATATCTGATTTAAGGCCATCCCAAAAAAATTCCTTCTTAACCCTGTGGTAAGTTTTTAAAAATCCTGAGTGCCCTCCTAAGGGAGAAGTGTGCAATTCCATAAGAATCTTTTGTTTTAGCTGGGAATTCTTACAGAGGTATAAGCGATCTTTGTACCATAACGAATCATTTTGCCAGCTAAATGTATCAGAAGTACTGGAATCTTGTTGTAGCTTTCGAATAAGTGCCCACACTTCTTCGTCATTCTTCCATTCCTCCCTTGCTTCGTTTATCCAATCTGGTTGGATAATAGAAATGGCACACAACAATGCTTCCACATCCTCATCCTTTCTTGAGAGTGCATCTGCCACCACATTTTGCTTCCCTTTTTTGTAGATGATTTCAAAGTCATAACCCAACATCTTTGTGACCCACTTTTGTTGCTCTTCAGAGGATAATCTTTGTTCTAAAAAGTATTTAAGGCTATCATGATCCGTTTTTACCTTGAAGTGTCTTCCCATTAGGTAGGGTCGCCATTTCTTAAGTGCATGGAGTATTGCCAACATTTCCTTCTCATAAATAGCTTTGCTTAAAAACTTTCCCTTGATTGGACGACTTTCAAAAGCAATGGGTCTTTCATCTTGCATTAGAACAGCACCAATTCCATTTCCTGAAGCATCACATTCCACAATAAAGGTTTTTGTGAAGTCCGGTGTAGCTAAGACCGGTGCTTGGCAAATTGCTTCCGGAGTCCATGAAAATGAATCTTTCTTCAATAATGTTGTTAGAGGTGCTGCTATTCTCCCATAATTCTTAACAAACTTGCGATAATACCCTGTCAACCCAAGAAATCCTCGCAGATGCTTTATGGATGTGGGGATTTTCCATTCCTTAATGGCTTTAATTTTGCTAGGGTCTACCTTAACTCCTTCATGAGATACAATATGACCCAAATATTCCACCTCCTGGACTCCAAAGAAACATTTGGATCTTTTTGCATATAATTGTTTCTCCTCCAATAGTTGTAGCACCCTGTCAACATGTTCAACATGATCCTTCCAAGACTTGCTGTAGATTAGTATATCATCAAAAAATACTAACACAAATTTTCTAAGGAATGGTTTGAAAATTGAATTCATCAAACCTTGAAATGTTGAAGGTGCATTGGTAAGGCCAAAAGGCATGACCAAAAATTCATAATGACCCTCATGAGTTCTAAATGCCGTTTTCGGAATGTCTTCAATCTTCATTCTGATTTGATGATATCCCGAACGAAGATCCAACTTGGTGAAGTAAATTGATCCATGCAATTCATCCAGTAATTCATCAATGACAGGAATGGGGAACTTATCTTTAATAGTGAGCTTGTTGAGCTCCCTATAATCCGGACACATGCGCCATGATCCATCCTTCTTGTGCACCAATACTACTGGAGCTGAGAAAGAACTTTGACTCGGTTGAATTATACCAGCCTCTAGCATTTCTGCAACCATACGTTCAATTTCACTTTTTTGGACATAGGGATATCTGTACGGCCTGATGTTTGGAGGAACACTTCCTGGAATCAGATGAATAGCATGATCATGATCACGCATAGGTGGGAGACCTTTGGGAGTCTCAAATACCTTGGAATGATTGTCCAGGACTTTTTGGAGATCTGGAGAAATAGATGATTCCAATGTGGAAACATCTAGCGAACATAATTGTGCAATTACACCTCTTTGCTCCTTTTTTAGAAGCTTTGTCATACCATTAGAGCTGATTATCTTTCCTGGTTTCCCTGCAATACCCCTTAATTCAACTTCCTTTCCTTCCGTAGAAAATTTGATGAAAAGTTCTTGAAAATTAAAAGCTATTGTACCCAAGGATTGTAGCCATTGGACTCCTAGTACAACATCAGCACCTCCCATTGGAATGGAAAGCATTGGGCTAGTCAATACATATTCTCCCATGGATAGCTTGATATTATGGCACTTTCCAGAGCAATTTATTGTTCCTCCATTTGCAATCATCACTTGACACTCTGGTGCTGGATATAGGAAGCAATTCAATTCTTTTGCTACCCTACAATGAATAAAATTGTGGGTGCTTCCTGAATCAATCAACACTATTACCTTTTTCTTCTTGATTTGTCCTTCTATCTTGATGGTTTGAGGAGTGGTAATTCCCGCCAATGCATTACAAGATATGGTCGGATTTATTTGTTCTTCATCTAGGCTTTGTTCCTGGAGTATATCCTCTTCTTTTGACCTTTCTTGCTCCTTTTCTTCTTCCTCTTCACAATCTATGTAGAATAATTTCTTCTCAGCACACTTATGACCTTTTGTGTATTTGCTATCACAACTGTAACAAAGCCCTTTTGCTCTTTTTTCTTCCAATTGTTGTGGTGTCAACCTTGTAGGTTGTGGAAGACTAGGGGCAACAACACTTCCGTCTTTATAGTTGTGAGTGGTATGCTTCCTAGTTGCCATAATTTTGCTTTCCATTTTTCTTGCTAACCTGAATGCCTTCTCTAATGAATCAGGTTCCCAAAGGCGAACATCATGTTGGATATTATCCTTTAAAGACCCTATGAACACATCAATCCTATGCTCCTCTGGAATATCTTTTACCCTTATGTTCAATTTTTGGAACTCCTCAATGTGCTCCATTATTGAACCCTTTTGTTTGAGACTTATCAATTGGCTAAAAAAAGTGTTGCTTTTTGTATCCTCATAATGTGCTATCAATTCTTCCGTAAAAATTGCCCAAGTGATAAATTGTTTACGAGAACAAAGCCATTGATACCATACAAACTGATTTGGTTCCAAATATAAAGTTGCCATACGTACCTTTTGTGTGTTTTGCACATTATTGAGATCGAAGAATTGCTCCATCTGTAATATCCATGTGGCGGGATCCTTGCCATCAAACTTCCTCATATCGATTTTTGGAATATGGTGATTCTTCGATCCAACATTAGAGTCTATGGAATCATGATTAACATTTCTTTTGTTCTCATCATGAGTTTCCTTTACTACCCTTTCACCATTAGTGACCATTTCTTGTAGCAACTTATTCATATTTATCTTCAATTCGTCCATGTCTGTCTTCAAATCATCCATCTTAGCTTCCACGTCAATCATCTTAGCTTCTATCCTTTCTTTAAACATCCATCTTAGCTTCTACACCTTTCTTTAAACCATCCATCTTAGCTTCTACATATTTCTTTAAACCATCCATCTTAGATTCTGTTCCTTTTTGTGTAAGGGACATTTGTTGCACTTGGTCTTGTAATTTTGATATATCATGTAGCATTTCTTCCTCTTCTTCATGAGTCATGCTAGAGCTTTCAGGTTCCTTACTAGGTGTTTGCATTTTCTTTCCTCGGGGCATCAGTTACCGATAATAATGCTCTACTATGCCCTTTGAATTCCTTCAAAATAAATTTTCAAACCAAGCTTAAGAAAAAATTTAAGAAAATCTACACACCTTTTTTCACTTTGTAGGAGCTCGATATTGCCTCTGATGTATCTCTGTACTTTCCAATCATCTAGTTCTAAATTTGTGACCTGTAGTAGCCCTCTGTGTCCTCTTTCCAATGCCACAAGTCTGACCCAAATTGGATTCTCCAAGGAAGAGTTATGTGAAATCTCCCACAGTGACTTGCTTTTAGACTAGTTCAGTAGAGCGAACTTGTACGACGTGCCACGAGTCACTGTTTCAACCTTTGGATCTGAAACACGCATACAAGAAACTACAGTCCGTCCTCTTTCTGTACCTTCTTACGAAATTTCAATCTGATCCCCAGAGAGAAAGTTATGACGATTTTCCCCAGGTCACCTGTTTTGAATGTAATTCAGGAGTCTGCAAAAAGACCAACTTCCTCAGATCATATCTCCGCAAATATCGCGCAAAAAGCTCTGAAATTTGGACCCAAGGTTCAGCGCAATTTCTTCTCAAATGGGTTTTTTTTGCGACTTCTGAAACGTCACAGGAAAAAAGTTATAGCGAAAATTCCACGATGACCTGTTTGGAGCAGCGAAACCCTAGAATCCAAAGCTCTGATACCAAATGTTATGAAACCAGCTCAAGAAAAGATAGAAAAGATAGATCAACGCCTTAGAATTCAGCCTCTTCGAGGGGGCAACCTCCTTTACATTACATAAATGAACAATTCTTGGATGATTCAAATGACAAAACCTCCTTTCTATATATAGGAGTCTAAGGAGTCAATATAATCCAGCCGACCTAACAATAATAATATAAAGCCACAAAAATAACAATAGAGGGATTCTATGGGGCACAGAAATAACAATATGGGGGTAATAGGGGCACAACAATATAAATAAGGGGTATAACTACAATAGTAATGGGGTAATCACTAGTATTATAGGGACCCAACATATCTAGACTTGTCCATCCCACTCTGATGAATGAGGGAGATGACAAGCATCTATTATATATGTAATTATGCTTTCTCGAATCCAATCACCGTACTGTGGATGTCTATTCGCCAGATTGCCCACCTGAACCAGAGGCTATTATAGTTGCTATAATGAAACTTTGTGAAAGAAAAGAAAAGGGGATAGAATGATTCTTTTCCTGCCAGCAGTTATTCTATCTCTTTTTGGTCAACTAAATCCCAACAGAAAGAAGAGAATATTGCATGTTCCGAGGTCCGTTCGGGCGTAAGGAACCCCAACTCCCTCAATCAATGTTGTAACAACTTTGTTTTCCTTTTTATCATAATTTAACCATACTTATCAGAAGGGAATGTGATTACAATAGGGAAGAGATAAAGGGATAAATCTGTGGTGTACACACACACACACACACATATATATAGATATATATCTATATATAGATATATATATATATATATATATATATATATATATATATATATAGATATATATATATATATATATATATATGCATATATATATATATATACATATACATGTACATATACATATACATACATATATATATATATATATATATATATATATATATATATATATATATATATATCAAATCCAGTCTTTTACATCAAAAAATTCCCAAAACTTGGGTGTTTTAAGTACAAAATGGCTTTACTAAGCCTCGCTATGACACCCATTAGTTATACCATGCTACTACTAAGAGACTATTTCTCATGAAAACTCAAAACAGCTCTAGCTAACCTCCTAAGAGGAACCAGAAACCGCTCAGGCACACCCACTATGTGTCGCTGCATATGAGTAGGGATCTCCCTCATGGGAAGAGGAGGCACACCCATGCTCAAACCTTCGAGGTTCCTAAGAATATCATGAAGACTCTGTGTATCATCTCCCTCTTCAGAGGGTTCCATACCCACTCTAGCCCCAAGTAGTTGGTCCCCCTGCCTTGCTTGGTAGGGCATGCCAGAAGGATGCACTAGTGCCACATCTGTTTCAAGAAAATGCTTCATGTTAGTACTTTTTCATCCATAAAATCAAGAACATTACATAACATTCAAAAGTTAAAAAATACTTTTTGTACTCTAAAAAGCCTTCTTACCTTGTGGCCCCCACTGAGTGCCAAGTGGCAACATAAACTCTAGATCTCCCATGAAATCCATGCATTCATAGGCATAATCATCAATCATGAGAATCTAGATGCTAATCCACTCGAAGAAATCATCTTCGAAGAAGTGTCGAATTGGTCCCCCTCTAGTCCGAGGAACTAGGGAAGCCTATCACCCTTGCCTTGGCTCCCTATGAACAGCCTAATTCAAACTCATCCATTGCCTCAACATGGGAACTCTATAAAGAAAGAATAACACAATAAGAGTACCATCACCAAATTCCCTTTGGGTATGAGCCTTACAAGCTGTCAGTTATGCCTTCACCTGGCGAAGAACTCCCTCACACTAATTAAATATCTGAGGCTACAAACAGTCAATAGCTAGTAATAGTTGAGCTTTTGTAGCTACATGTGGGTTCTTGGACCCCGCCAAGCACATGACCATCCAAAGAATGGCCCTTATAGGCCTAGGCCTGATCCACTCAATGGAGACCCTCTTACTAATTAAACCACTTCCATGCCTATAGTGAGTCTAGACCATGTCAAGGGTGGTTCATGGATCTATTCTTCCCTCGGTCAAGTTTACTCATGCACCTATGCATGATAAAACTATAAGAAAGTATATTTCATATCATTCTATCACGAGCTCATGATCCTCGATCTAGAACACACCTTGGTGTTCATCCCATTGTTGGATAATCTAGCTCAAAAGTTCTTACTAACCCTTCATTAGGTCAATTCTTGCATACTTCATCAAGATGCATCTATGCAAAGCATGTATGCATGTTGGATCATTTAGAACTTGTATTTCTTCACTGTCATGAGCTCTTTCTCTCCAAATACCCATGATAATGGCTTAAAACATGCATAAAATCAACCAAACATCAGTCAAAATGATGGATAAATCATTGACAAATCATGCATTGGGGTTTTCGAAATGTGCCTAGGTAGCCTAACGCTCCCCCCTAAGGCCCATAGGGTGTGATAACACACCCCTACAAGTCATGAAGGGTGTTTAATGCTCCTCCAACCCTAGGAGGCAATGTTAGGCGCAAAACACTGTCTAGTGCTTCCCCAAAACTTTTACCCCAAATACAGCAGAAAAAGGTAATAGAATGCAAGATGGGTTGGACCATCTACCTAGAACATATGGCATGTTGAATGGTCACCTGGATTGCTCATAATCGCTCGGGGAAGATCTGCTCCTTTTTCACTCCAGAACACTCTCACCAAACTCAAATGATGAAAATGAAGGTTTCCAAACCTTCTTATAGTCACTCTAGAAGTATGACTCACCTTAGTTAGTATTTGAAATAGAATTTTTTCATTCACATATTGTTTGTCATAAGCCATTTCGATATATTGTCAATATTACTTATGCTTTGATGGATAATTTTTAGTGTTGAATTGTAAAAATGGCCATGTTCGACTCAATATGCGTTCTTTCTTTTATGGGATCTTTTCTCGCTCTTGAACTAAAAAATCTTTGAGTTATCATCATCGAGCTTGTAAAACTCCTACGATGACGATATGAGAACTTTTTTTTGGGACCTTTTCTCGCTCTTAAATTGAAAAATCCATGATTTTTCCCTTCTTCGGGCTCGTTAAATCTACAAAGAAAGCATGAGCATTTCTTTTATCTCTTTTTCCTAGCTCAGTAAATTGAAAAAGATATATCGATTTTTCTTCATCTGACTCATTAAAATTTTATGAAGATCTATTGAGTTTGTCTTTGCATGACTCATTAAAATTTCATGAAGAATATCGATTTTACTCTGTCCCCTCGTACTCGTAACAAAATGAGGCAAACATCTATTGAGCATAGGTTTATCACTTTGTCTGAACTCAGTAGACTAACTTGCAAAAAAGGAACTTTGTTGGGTATATGTAGGTTTTAACCTCGTACAGAAATTACCTGCATACGAATTCTAAAATAGAGAAAATAAATAATGCGAGAGCATAACACATAACACACATATACACAGATATTTTCCCCTGGATCGCAAAATCGGGACTACCAGCTTAATTTTTCATTATGTTCCTTTCAATGTTATAATAGATATTTATACATGCTGAAGCATCCAATACCATGGACCGAAAAACATCGTGTCCAATACCATGGACCTAAAACCATTGCGTCTAAAAAACATGTGCAAAAATCATGCACAAAACCATAGGTGGGTCCGCCCAACCTAAGTGGGGTTACGGGTGCCCCTCAAGCCCCCCTATTAACTACATGGAAAGAATATAACACAACCCAACATTCTCCCACTTGTTGTTTTCTTTCCACAGGGGGCTACAAGAGAGCTTAGTCATTTTTCCAGCCCTGAAATGCCCATTGTCTCTCTACACCAAGAGAACTTCTCAAAGCTCACAGATTTTGTCAATGCATCTGCAATATTCTTCAAAGTGTCCACCTCTACCAGCAACACCTTTTTTTCTTCTATAATATCCCTCACAAAGTGATACTGAACATAAATGTGCTTTGTCTTTGAATGATATGCGGGGTTCTTTGCCAAGAAAATTTCACTTTGGCTGTCATAGTCTATCCTTATAGCTTCTTGTACTAACCCCATACTTGAACACAAACTCTGCAACCAAACTGCTTCCTTGCTTGCATGAGTAGCTGCCATGTATTCTGCCTCTGTAGTTGACAGTGCCACTACAGATTGTTTCTTACTCATCCAACTGACTGCACCTCCAAATAGGTTAAACACATACCCACTTGTAGATCTTCTCTAATCTAGATCTCCAGCCCAGTCTGCATCAACAAAACCATGAATATCCAACACTCTGTCTAATCCTGGTCTTCCTTGGTAGCACAAACCATAATCACTAGTGCCACGCAAATACCTGAAAACCCGCTTCACTACTGTCCAGTGCTCCTTCCTTGGTTTTGACATAAACCTGCTCAATACTCCCACTGCATGTGCAATGTTTGGTCTAGTACAGACCATTGCATACATCAAGCTACTGATTGCACTTGCATATGGAACACGGGACGTGTCCTCTTCCTCTTCTTGTGTCTTGGGACACTGTTCAACAGATAACCTCACACCTACAGGAATAGGAACCTTCACCAGTTTACTATCCTGCATATTAAACCTCTGCAATATTGTCTCGACATACTTCCTCTAGTTTAACCAGAGCTTCCTCTTTGCCCGATCTCTTTTAATTTCCATGCCCAAAATATAGTTTGCAACACCAAGATCTTTCATGTCGAATTTGGAGGACAATTGGGTCTTCAAATCCTAGATAAATTCTTTGTCATTTCCAACCAACAACATATCATCCACATATAAGACCAGATAAATAACACGGTCACCAATTAATTTAAAATACACACAGTGATCTGCGTTGCTTCTGGTGAAGCCAAGTTCCCGTATAAATGTATCAAATTTCTGATACCACATCCTTCATGACTGTTTTAACCCATACAGAGACTTCTTTAATTTGCATACCAGTTCTTTCTTACCCTTCACCGCAAAGCCTTCAGGTTGCTTCATGTAGATCTCATCTTCCAGATCCCCGTGAAGAAATGTTATCTTCACATCCATCTGTTCTACCTCAAAATCAAAAGCAGCAGCAACAGATAAAAGTAATCTAATAGAAGTTACCTTGGCAACAGGAGAAAAAATATCACCAAAATCAATTCCCGACACCTGGGAATAACCTTTTGCTACCAACCGAGCTTTATATTTCTCCACTTTTCCTTCTGCATTTGTCTTCTTTTTGAACACCCATTTGCTGTCAATGGCTTTCCTTCTAGCTGGCAACTCCACCAGATCCCAAGCCTCATTTTTGTGCAAAGATGCCATTTCATCAACCATGGCCTCTTTCCAGAGTTTTCCATCCTCTGAATCCACTGCTTCCTTCACAGTTCTAGGATCATCATCAGTAACAGACAAAGAAAAATTTGAACAGAAAGCAGATAGACTATACCTTTCTTGCTGCCTTCTTTCTCGAACTGATCTTCTCACAGCCGGAATTTGTGGCTCTTCATCTTCTGATTCCTCCTCTACTGTAGAGTCTGATTCTTCCTCCTTTAGCTCAAACTCTATCTTCTCAGGTTCCTTTGGTTTAACTTCATGTCTAATAATATCTTTCACCTCTCTGAACACCACATCTCAGTTGTACACTACCTTCCTTGTTATTGGTTTCCAAAGCTTATAACCCTTTAAACCATCCTTATGCCCAATAAAGATGCACTTTTCAGATTTACTATCCAACTTGGTTCGTTTCTCCTTTGGAACATGTACATATGCATCACATCCAAATACCCTTAGATGTGAAAGAGAGGGTTTCTTACCGGTCCATACCTCTTGTGGAGTCTTATCATCCAACGCTGATGAAGGTGACCTGTTGACCAGGCAACATACAGTATCCACCGCCTCTGCCCAGAATTCCTGTCCTAACCGAGCACCACTGAGCATGCTTCTTGCCCTTTCCATCAACGTCTTATTCATTCTTTCTAAAACTCCATTTCTCTGAGGTGTATATGGAGTAGTCTTCTACCGTGCTATACCACACTTCTTATATAATTCTTCAAATTCCTTACTGCAAAACTCTCCACCATTATCTATCCTCAGCACCTTTATCTTCTTCTCTGTCTGGTTTTCCACCATAGCCTTGAATTCTTTAAACTTGTCAAAGAATTCAGATTTCTTATTAAGGAAGTATATCCATGTATTCCTTGAGAAGTCATCTATAAATGATACATAGTACACAGATTTACCTAGTGATGGAACCTTCACAGGTCCAAACACATCACTGTGCACAAGCTCTAATATCTATTCGCCCTCTTACCACCAGAGGGGAAACTCACCTGATTCTGCTTCCCATATACACAATTTTCATAGAAATAAAAATCCAGAGAGCTATTACTCATACCTTCTACCATACCGTTACCATGAAGTATTCGAAGGCCCTTCTCTCCAATATGTCCAAGCCTTTGATGCCACAACATGGTCTTCTCTCCAGAGACCACTAGATTTTCTGCTCCACTTTCAGGATCCATATAACTATTGCACCCATCAATAATAGTGTTGCCTTGCATCTTGTACAGAGTTCCAATCCAAACTCCCCACATCAATACCAGTGTTCCCTGAACCATTTTGCAGGTATCCTTCTCGAACACTATTTTTACACTTGCATCATCCAGCTTGCTTACAAAAATTAGATTTCTGGCTAATGAAGGAATATGTAGAACACCTGGAAGCATTCTAACCCTTCCACCTTGCAACTTCAACTTTACTTTTCCACGACCAATGATTCTAGCCTTCTTGTCATCCCCCAAGAAGACATCACCACCATCATATTTCTCATACTCGTAGAACCACTCTCTATGGGGAGTGAAGTGAAAGGATGCACCTGAGTCAATCAACCATGCCTCATGATCTACATGTGTACTTGAAGAAGCGAAGTACACAGCCCCACCTTCATCTGAGGTGGTTTTCTCCTCTGTGGAAGGAGCCTCGTCAGATCCCTTTCCTTTATCAAGAGCTTTGGATTTACAGTCCCTTTTGAAGTGGCCTTCCTTTCTACATTTCCAGCACACCACCTTTACAGGTTTTCCTAGAGATTTAGATCTCCCTCTAGATTTAGATCTCCCACTTGATGACTTATTTTTGTTTCTGTTCTAGGACTGTCCTCGTACAGACAAGGCATCACCATTCTGGCTCTCCATATTTTTCTGTCTCATATCCTCCATCAGCAAGGCTGAGACTATTTCATCAAATTGCAAGGCAGTTACATTGCTACCTATTGCAATAACCAGACTATTCCAGGAATCTGGTAGAGAACACAACAAACTGATGTACTTATCTTCATCTAAAATTTTAATATCAACAGATGCTAACTGACTTACCACAGTATTAAATGCGTTCAGATGCTCTATCACCGAGTCTCCATCTTTCATCCTCAGGTTATACAGCTTTTTCCACAGGAACAGTTTATTCACCAGAGACTTAGATTGGTACAAAGTCCCTAACTTGTCCCACAAAGCTTTTGTTGTAGCTTCCACTGATACATTCAGCAACACTAAATCTAAGACACACAATTGTATTTTTCTCTTTGCCTTCTGATCCAACTTCTTCCATTCTTCATCGGACACTCCCATTGGTTTAGTACCCGGACCTACCGCAATCCACTGATCTTTATCCACCAACAAATCCTCCATCTTGAGTTTCCATAACTCAAAACTCTGACCATTCAATTTCTTGATCTCTATCTTTCCACTCTCGCCATCTTCTTTCACCACTAGCATCAATCTCGCAGATCTCCCACTGAACAGGGTCTACCATAGGCCCGAGTGAAACCCCTCAGCAACAAAGGTATCCCCTTGAAGCCAAATCTGCTCTGATACCAAATGTAGGTTTTAACCCCATACAGAAATTACCCGCATTAGAATTCTAAAACACAGAAAATAAATAATGCAAGAGCATAACACATAAAACACATATACACAGACATTTTCCCCTAGATCCCAAAACCGGGACTACCAGCTTAATTTTTCATTATGTTCCTTTCATTGTTATAATACATATTTATACATGCCAAAGCATTCAATACCATGGACCGAAAACCATCGCGTCCAATACCATGGACCAAAAACCATCGCGTCCAAAAAACATATGCGAAAATCATGCACAAAACCATAGGTGGGTCCGGCCAACCTAACATAGGGTCCAAAACAAAAATTTCCTGGGACGCTGCCCCGGACCCCATAAAGTGGGGTTACGGGTGCCCCTCAAACCCCCCTGTTAACTACGTGGAAAGAATATAACACAACCCAACAGTATACTATTAAGCCTTTGTCACACCCAATTAACAACTATGACAAAGGGACCCCCCTGGAGTTGCTCTTTACGATCTTTTCAGACTCTCTATATATGAAAAGACCATCGAGTTTACCCATGTGAACTCATTAAATTTAATTATATGGGGAAAAGTTGGACAAAATTTCCCTATGTCTATATTTGGAAATATGTTTTGGTAGCATTCATTCCCCTAAACATGGCACTCCCTCAGCAGAACCTCCTTGGATAGCCTCTCAGATGAACCTTACCATCCTATGAGTTTAACCTATATACTATGATATTCCTGCATCCCTATATCCTAACACTCTTTGGTGTTCATGAGTCTAAAGTTTCCTGGTTAAACCTTTGTTTCATGCCTTCTATTTTTCAAGGGATCTTGTTATCCTCTACGTCCTGTATCAACCGTCACTAATATACTTCCATCATGCCCTTCGTTGATTCAACCAATTTCTCAAAATTTATCTTCAAAAACAAATCATTCTTGTCCTATTTCATGTCGAATGATGTACAACACATTATTGCGTACCTTTCGACAGGTCTCTTCCTATCAACTTCAACACTCTATCTACCAAGCAGATCCAGAGACATATTAGTGTGTTGGAACCTGCAGTCATTTGTGGCAGGTTACCTTGTGTTTGATTGGGGGATTTCCTTATTGGCTCCCAGTCGAATGATTCTACGAGAGTTCAGTGACAACATCATTATTCACACTAGCTAGATTTTACTACACATCATGGAGACCATCATCATTATCAGTGGGCATCCTCACATTTGTTAACCATTTTCATTATTGACTAGTAATCAGATGACTTCGCAAATGTTTGACCTCAACACATTTATTCACATGTGTTGAAATATGTTGTTGAGATGAAGTGACGATCAAGACCTTGGGTAGAGGATTACATCACTTAGCCTTGTTTCCTCTCCCAAGTTGCGTATATTGTTTTTCGGAGACATCTCATCAAGATGATCCTATTTTGACACAATTCCACATTGTGCTTATTGGTGGTCACAATTATCATACCTATTTGTTGAGAAATCACTTTGACATAGCTACTGAGCGTGGTAATGCCCCACTCAGGACATGATTTTAGATTTTAACATATGTGGTTGTATCAGGTTTCTCATAGTCCCAAATCTCTGATCCTCTCTCTCTTTTTTCCAACACATCAATTCTAAAGTTTTTCATCCATTTTCTTCATCTCTGATATCACACCTTAGGGGGAATTTATTATACAGGAAAATGACCTCCTCATTAGCTCGGAGGAGAAAGACAATTTGACTGAAGGATTGACCAAGTTCACAGTCCTATTTGCTAGGGTAATGCTCCCTAGGAACTAGCAAGATGAGTTATAACGCTCCCCATGCATGTGCTAGGGGTGTTAGTCCCTAGGGTAACTCTCCGTGTTGCCTTAGGGTCAATTTTAGTCAACTTTTGTGAGGTTTTGGAGGTCAAAGGAGCAGGTTGACTAAATAATATACCACTTTTTACTCATATGTCAGCCCGAAAAGAAGGAAACATCCATCTTTGACCTGTTTGAGGATATTTTTATTTCTAACATAGTCTTATAGAAAGGAAAAGAGCAATAAATCAAGTAAACATCCTAGTTTTTGCCAAAGGGAACTCATGAGAGAGTTGGGAAGGATTAGCCGCTCATTCTATATATTGGAGGCTTGGGGCATTGTGAAAGGGGTCGAAAGGTTGAAGGATTGCCAACTTATTGTCTAAACTTTGTATGAGACATATTGGTTTACCAAGAGGTTAAGAAGAGAGAGAGAGAGAGAGGAGCTGGAGGAAAAGGGAAACTTGATGCACCAGATGGTTGTAATCATCCTTTCATATTATTAATATAGACCTACATTTGTGTTGTCTACTTTATGGTGTTAATGTTGCGACTCAATTATGTATTGATGCAATGCCATATTTTATGAGTAGCTTAGATGCATGTTGTTTGATATCCTTATGTATTTATGTTCTCATTATCAAGGTTATATGTTGTAGTAATACTTCTTGTCTTGTCTATATGCAGGTGTTGATCTAGGATCTAGAAGAGAGGTCTTCCGCTTTGCAACATTGGGTTCTCTAGAAAAACTACATCGAGATTTGAGGTAATCTCTTCCCTCCTTCTTTGAATATTATTTCATTAATATGGATATGTACATGTTTCTTTGTGACAATTGCAATTAATCTGATCTGTCTACCAAGGATCCCAGGAAGATCATTGAGGGTATTCTAGCCACAACCACCTGTGAATTAATCCCTAAAGCAGTGTTAGCTATCTAGGCAAGCACTAATCCAAGAAAATCCCATCTGAAATAGGGAAGCATTGATGGGAGACTAACAAGGCCAAAGGAAACAAGTCAAAGTAAGGAAATAGACAGGTAAGTGAAGACATAATGAGAGGAGGAACTCCACTCAACACTCCATAAAGAATGGAAAACAACCTGAAGCAGTTATCAAGTGTTATATATAGAGGACACCACCCACCCAAGATGAGTGAGAAAAAAATAATGTCAAAGGAGTTCAAGAAAGTGAAACCCCTAGATTTGATGGAGAAATGAAGAAGGTTGAGGAGGAAAAGATATGGTTGTTGGGAATGAAGAAATACTTTAGATTCCATGACTACTCTAAGAATATGAAGGCCAAGGTATCCATTTCCATATTGAAGGGAAACATTGATATTTGTTGGTATGATTTGATAAATATCAAGGACATTAGAGAGAAAGAGTTTTCATGAGGAAGGTTTGAGAAATACTTCTGAGATTTGTACCTATTTGAGAGGTACCAAGATAACAAAGTGAAATAATTCCACGAGCATAAGCTAGAGAAGTTTACTATTGAAGAGTATACCAATAGAATTTTAGATTTGTTGAGGTATGTGGCATACATTAGAGATGAAAAGATGAACATTAAAAGATATCTCAACGAGTTACCATAAGATTACTAAGACAAAATGTATCTTGATGAGTCAAGAATCTTGGAGGACATCATTCGAAAGTCGAGGTGTTGCGAAAATCAGTCCAAGCATAAGTCTAAGTTTTAAATAGATTGTAGGAAGAGAGATAAGGCTAGTTTCAAGGGGAAAGGACCAAAATTCTCAGGACATAAGCAAGAGGGGAGGAACATGGAATTCACCTCTCCTGCTAATAGTGAGTTTCAAAGAAATTTACTACTACAAATAGATATTGGCCTATCAAATCAACAAGAGAAGAGGCTAAGGGATTTACTAAAGGGCCTTTGTAGTGTTCAACATCCAGATAGATCCACCTACAAAAATATTTTCTTCACCAACAAAAGAAAGGAAATAGGTTGTATAATGTGGAAGTAGCAGCAATGTTGAATGGTGTGGTTCAAAATGTGCCTCAAATTTATGTTGCATTGGAAAATAGGTAGGAAAATCATCAAGATTCAGTGATTGAGATGGAATGTATGGTCATTGACCAACTTGTTTCAATTTTAATTGACCTAGGATCTAATTTTAGTTATGTCAGCTATAAGGTTGTAGAGAGATGTGATTTGTAAAGAAAACTCATGAGAAATCATGGCTAGTCTAGATAGTCATGGGAAGAGAAAGGAATATGATAGAATTAGTGGAATCATGTCATATGATGATAAGAAGTATGTCTACTATAGCTTCCCTTAATATTTTTCATTGTGCTTGTATGATGTTCTAACCAACTTGGATTGTCTAGTGTCCCATAAAACCAAAATTTACTATTATAGCAAGTCCCTAGAATGCTTGAGCGGTGAGGGTAAAGAAGTGACACTATATGGAATAAGAATTCCTATCAGAGTTAGGAAAATATCATCTCTACAAGTGTAAATATGCATCTAAAAGGGTGTTCCTTATATGCGGTCTAGGTGACCAAAGAATTAGAGAAAGGTATGGACAAAATGGAAGAATGTTTTTTGTTAAGGTAGTTTAGTGATATGTTTCTGAAGGAAATATCAAGACTACCACCCAAGAGAGAGATCGATTTTTCCATCAAATTGCTTCCAAGATCATTGTCAATCTCAAAATAAAATTATCGCATGAATAAACTAGAGCAAGTGGAGCTAAAATTACAGTTGAAAGAAATGTTGGACAAGGGATCTATTATACCTAGTATGTCACCCTGGGGAGCACCAGTGCTATTTGTAAAGGAAAAGGATGGCAAATTGTGGTTGTACATTTTTTAAAAATACCTGAATAAATCCATATTTAAGAACAAATACCCTCTACCTAGAATTGATGACTTGTTTGATCTGCTAAGAGGGGATATGGTATCCTCAAAGATAGATCTAACATTGTCCTACCATCAAATTCGGATTAAGGAGGAAGACATCCACAAATCAGCCTTCGAGGCTAGATATGGACACTATGAGTTAGGGGTGGTGCCATTTGGGCTCACAAATTCCCTAACCACATTTATTTGTCTAATGAGATATTTCCTCAACCCATATTTGGAAAATTTTGTGTTATTTTTCATATGTTACATCTTGGTATACTCGAAAACCAACTAGCACATGAAGAGAATTTGAAATTGATATGGAAACTTATAAGGGAGAACAAACTCAGAAAATGTGGTTTCTTCCAATCACAAGTTTAGTACTTGGGACATATTATTTCCAAGGAAGAAGTGGCAATGGATCCTAAGAATATTAAGGTCATCAAGGAGTGGTCCACTCCCAAAAATGTTAGAGAGGTTATATCTTTCATGGCATTGGCTAGATATAATCGGTGATTAATTCAATATTTTTCAAATATTGGGAATCCAATAACAACCCTACATAAGAAAAGATTCAAATTCCAATGGACTTCAAAGTGTGGAACTAGTTTGAACATCTTAAGCAATTACTCACATGTGAACCTATTTTGTGGATAGCAGAGAGTTGAAAAGAGACTTCTTGGTCTACACATATGCCTAGAAGGAAGGAATATGTGGATTCCTAATGAATGAAGGATAGATCATCTATTATGAGTCATGAAAATTAAATGAGCATGAGAAGTACAATGTCACTCAACAATGGTCTTGCAACAATGGTGCACACTTTGAAAATGTGGAGACACTACATGCTTGGGATGAATTTTGTGTTAATTTCAAACCATGGAGGGTTGAGATACTTATTTGAACAACCCAAGTTAAATTTTAGACAACCCAGTGGTTGGTTTTGATGAGTGAGTTTGACTTTGAGATAAAGAACATTAAAGGCAAGGAAAAAAAAGCAGCACATGCACTTAGTAGAAGTTTGTAAATGGATCACTTGGAATCCATGAGAATTTGTGAATTTAATATCAAAGAAAATATCAAGGAGGTGTTGATACAAGACAAGCACTTTCAGCATGTGAGAGATCGCTTGTAGAAGGAGCCAAAAGGGCCATTGACTAAGAGTTATATGCTCACTAATGATGGAATGTTGAAGTTCAAGGATGTGTGGTACATAGCTTGTATGGGTGACCTGATAAGCTCACCCATACAAGATATGTACCATATATCCTTGAACTTCAAAATTATTGGCCTAGAATGAAAAAATAAGTTGTTGAATACATTGTTAGGTGCCTGGAATGTCAACAAGTCAAAGTGAAATGCAGACGCAATGAAATTGTTACAACCAATCCCAATCCCTAACTAGAAGTGGGAAGCCATATTTATGGGATTCATCACAGGATTTCCAAAGGCACCCAAACAACATGATGTCATAATGGTGGTAATGGAAAAGTTAAGCAATATAACACACTTTATAGAAAAATCCATCAACATAGCTTAAATTTTCATGCAGGAGATATTTAGATTGCATGTCATACCCAAGAAGATCATTTCATATCAGGATGCCAAGTTATGGGCCTCCCAATTAGGTACAACATAAGGCCCATCTAACCAATCCTAGGCACATAAAGGCCATAGTATACCTTCCCTTTTGCACTTAATAGCATTTTCTTAGCTTAAATGAGTTCTCAGGAAGGTTAAAGGGGTTTATCATGATTTATGTGCCTAATGTGATTATGATGCAGGATATTGAGAATATTTGGCATATATCATGAGGATATCCAGTCATATATATTTATGGGACATGTCCCCTACTATAGTAAGATCAAACTCAGCTAGCTTGGAGCACTAAATACTCCTCCCTATAGTTGTGAGGTCACTCGAGAAGCATGATCCCATTTTTTAGGTGTTTTGGATGGAAATAATTCCTCCTTGAACTCACTCATATTATATATATACAAGGCTCAAGTATCCCATTAGGAAGCTAGTAAATAGTTGCAGTTAGTGGAAGCATTAGCAGTAGAAAGATTTAGAAGTTTCAGTTTAGCAACTTTTGATGTACAATAAATTTTCAAGTTAATGAAATACATCTTTAGTTCTTATATTTTTTTCCTTCAGATATTTGATCTTCCAAGTTGGGTTAGGACCCACCAAGGTGCTCAATACCCCTTTTGTATTATTGTCCTTTATGCATTTATTCATTTCTATAAATTTATATATGAGTATTGTTTTTATGCAGGGTTAAATAGCTTTTTTGTGAACAATCTTTTCTTTCACAATATTTTAGCACTAAATTGTAGCTTTAGTAATGACTATCTTGTTCAATTAGCATCTATTTTCATCTATTTGAGTTCACTTTGGTTTTTGATATTTATTTGATGTTTATCATTATTGCTTCCTACAACTGTACAATCCCTTATTTTTGCAGAGCTACATGAAACTCTACAGCCACCCATTTGTTGAATAAATCCTTGTACCATTGGCATGATGATGTGGGCCCTCATTATCCTCATTTTTCTTTCAAATTATGTCCTTTGCACATTTCATGGCTCACTAGACTATCACTTGTAGCAAAACATGGACTCTTATAGAAGTTTTCATTTTGCTTGCGAAACTCATCCATACTTGAATCCAAATCAGTAATAATATTATTTAATATGTTACAACATCCATGGAACCCTAAAGATGGAATTTAGAAACAAAGATACCAAGTAGATTTATTGACCTAGTTTGTTATAGAGATTATATTTTTTCATGCAGAATTAGGTTTTGTTATTTACATGCTTTATTTCAATTGTGAGTTTGTTTTCTTTACACAGTAGGATAGATATGCTTTCCTTTCATAGTAGCTAGCATGGTTTTCCTCCTTTCATTATAGTTAGAATAGGTTTTCATATTGCCTTTCATTTCCTGCAATTCAAAAATTTTCTTGTAGAATAGAGCAATTAGTATATCTCTAAATAACTAGATCCCATCTCTGTGATTTCACCCATATAAAATTCAGCAAAGGAAAATGATAAGTACATGTTGTACACATAATGTTGACCCCTCTTATGTTTGTATGAACCCAGAATTGACAATTAAAGTTGAGACCCTAGGGAGTTTCATCATTATTGCTGCAATATTGAGGACCATAACTTATTAGTGCCATTGTTGGGGAAATGTCAAAGTATGTATTGTCTTCTACCCCATTTGATTTGTTAGAAATGGAAAGAAAGTTTCTACTACTGATGAATTTGAACTGAATACAAGAGATATAAATTTCTTCTATAATCTTCATAATATAAATCACAGTATAGAAACACATGCAATGACATGCAACCATCAAAACACAAGGAACGCAATGATTTTACAGGGGAAGGAAACTGGGAAAAACCCCTTCATTGCTTTTCATTAATCGGATGAGATTAAGAAACTATTACAATGTTTTGCTTCAACTCTAAAGCACACTCCACACTATAAACTTGTTCTCTTATTGACTGAATATATCAGGCCAACGCTTAGCCTATTCAAGGTCTCAGCTTCCTTCTATTTCCTTTCACAATACATGAGAATTTGAGCTCCTAAGCAATAGGGGAATTCCCTATTTCCTTGCCAAATTCCAAGGGAATTGATCACCTGCTTAATTATAAAGCCTGTACACTCAACTAGTATACAATTGATAATTATAATGTGCCTTTTTCTCCATCATATCTAGGAAATTCGAATTCCATGCATGTATGGTCTATTTTTAGTTGATTGACTAGCTAACTGAGAGATCAGTGAGTTAAAAATAGTCATAACTACTCAAGTAACCTTCAACTGACTCAATTAGTGACTAGTGCTCAGTTAATTGAGTTCAACTGGAAATAACTGAATTAGATTGCTAAATTTTAGCAATCACTACATGCACAACTCTACTCCAAGCCTACAAACTCAAATTTATTGATCTAAGTGACAAGGCCACCTCACTCAAGCTAAATGAAATCCAAGTCATTTTGTGAATGTGGAAAAGTGAATTCCTCCATTTGACTAAGGCACTAGTCAAATGAAGCTTTTCTTGCTACATTTCTAACATATTTACTCTTTCTCTCATTTCACTTTCTACAAAAACAACAAAAATTGAATTAGGCATTCTTCATTTTCAAAAATAGAAAAATTTCATTTTATTTTCATTCTAAAAGAAAATAAAACTATAAAAATAGAAGAATACAAATTTTTTTATGCCTTAAAGAGTTAGGGATGAATAAACAAATAAATATTATCAAAAATCCCCACATCCACTAGTGGTAAACCTATTTTTGTTGACTGTGAGCCTCCAACATTGTCCACAGGAATTGATTGATTCCCTTTCGGGTGAGAAAGTGAGGATTTTTTAGCAACTTGCAAGACCTTCACAACCCACCAATACCATGGCTAAAATAGTCAACCTGAAATGTTCATATTCCCCATTAGAGAAACATATGGAAAAGACAACATGAGTAGCATCAATCCATTTTTCCTTCCACACTTCTATAGTTTGACTATTAAATATACTGACACTTTTATGTTTGAGTTTGTTCTAGCTTCTAGAAATTTTGACTACACAATTGATGAGCAGAAGCTCCAATTGTTCCCTTCCACTCTTAAGGATGTCACCCTTTGTTGGTTCTTGAGCCTAGAAGGTGATCACACACTTCATGGGAGAAGATGCAACAATATTTTAACATTGACTACCATGATTATTGTAAAGCAAGAGACACCAGAGACAATATATTTAGAATGACTCAAGGAGTAGATGAGTCTCTAGAAGATTTTGAGGAAATATTTCAATTGAGTTATAGAAGAGAACACAACTGCACTCTAGATCCATATTCCTTGAAGTTAGTCTTACTGCGGGGAGTCAGAGAAGAACTGATGGAAACACTCAACCTACTAGCCAATGGAGATATATATCATCTAATCTATGATGATATCAAAACGGTATTCAAAAATCATTCCAGAGTTACTAGAAAAAGAGGTAGAGAAAACAAAGGCTTGGTAAGTCCCTCTTCCTCCTCCACAATTACTAAGAATGAGATAGGAGGTATGCTAGAGGACCTGAAAACTAAGATCTTACACACCTTTGCTATGTAGATGGATACACTATAGATCAAGAGGAAACAAGAATAAGCAGAAAGGGCATTAGCTATATTTTTCCCTAAATGCACTAAAAGACATCCTAGGAATGAGTGTCCTTTAGATGTCATAGAAATATGTTATGTATGTGAAGAAAATCACTCCACTAAAAAATTTCCATCTTTTCTAGGTTTGAAGGATGTGTTAGATAATTCAATTATGAATTAAATTTATTAGAATTAAATTATCAATCCAAGTTCATGCACTTGTGAAGGACACTTGCACAATAAATGCTAGGAAACTGACTTTCAATTTTAAAAGAAAATCTAATCTATTGAAAGAAATTATGAGACAGAAATAAAATCCTAATCATGAAAAGATACCCAAAATGAGCACATACACTTTATTGTTCTATCAAAGCAGAAACACAAATTGTTCTAGAAAAAAATAATATTTGATCCATAGAACGCAATAGATTCTAAACTAGAAAGCTAGGAAATTCTAATCCAAGTGAAATGAAAGAACCATTCTACTCTATGAAGAATAAATGTAATTCTATTCTATGAAACCAATTTTATGCTATGAAAGGCCATTAGATTCTTATATTATTTCTATGAAATATTTTAAATTTCTTATTCGAATTCTATGTTATGAAAGGTTTAGAATCTCTTCTTGAGTCTATTCTTAGAAAAACTTCTTAAATTCTATTATAATGAACATGTGGATAGATTTATTCTATGCAGAAAGTGACAAATCCTATTTTATGAATACTCAATTGAAAAATTTGTTCTAGAAAGGTATTTAAACTCTTGTTTCTAAAGAAGCAATTAAATTATATGCTAAGGAAAATAAATAAATCTTCTCTGTATATCAAGTCCTGATGATGAGTCTTGCTCTAGACTCGAAACGTCGACAAAAAAGAAAAAGATGAACACTGTGGATTATCCGAATTCAATCTCTCAAAAACCACTCCACAGAAACCTGCAATCCTGAATAAATCTTATTCTATAATAACAAGAAAATGTTATTCTAAGAGACTAAATCGAAATATCATCTATTTATGAGATTGAAATAAATTTGAATTGATTGGTGTGTGTTCTCAAAGTTTGAAATCCATTCATCTATGTTCATTAACTATAAATCTAAGACTAATTAAATGCAGAGATAGAAGACTAAAATCAAGAAGAAACTAATCAATGATTTTGTTGTTTTCAAAGGTTTATTCAAGCACTTGTATTTGCAAAAGAATAAGAATCAGGTGAGAAAAATGTAGTGCATAAATAAATCAAAGAAAAATAGAGAAACTAAATAAAATACTTGGAAGAAACCTTGAATAATATGAGCATAAAGGAAATTAATTTATCTTGCAAAAATGAAATATAAGGAAAACTAGGATACATGTACTCAACAGGGGGCCCTCCTGAGGCACACCAGAGATGGAAAACTCAAGAAATATACTTATCAAACACCAATTTCTTTCATGAAGGCATAACCTTATAAAAGGATTGTATTAACTAAATAGTGTATGAACTTCAATAGTATTCAAAAGCAATAATAACACCCAATCATACTAAGCATATCCAACATATGGTTCACTTCTCAGTGAAGCATTTTATAGAATTCTTAAAATAACTACTCTAAGAAACTGATTGCTAAAGGCTGGATCTATAAATTAACATCTCAGACTTCTAGTTCTATTAATACTCTAAGTCACATGATTCGCTATCAAGGAAGTGAATCATGTGGGAAACACATCATCATCCTTCAAATTCTTCATGATATCACTCGCTTGATAAGGAATTGGCCTTGCTTAATACTTTTTTCTAATGCTTGGTGTATTTAAAATGTGTCGTGTCATTATTTGACCGTAAGTTTAAATTTGAAACTGTGGTCAAATAGGATTCTTTTGCTTGCACCCAATATGTGCAAATGCATGTATGCACCATTTGGAATCTTCCCATGTGCTTTGTTTGATTTGTCTCTTATGGGATATATTTGAACCTTGGATATAGCTGCAGAATGTTAGTAAGGTTGTGGAATGTGTCAAATTTTGTAACTCATGCAAATTAAGCCAATTTTACAAAGAAAAATGTATAGAATTGAGAGAATATTGGAATTTTACCTGATGGCTTATTGATGTAGATTTGTTGGCTTTTATCTCAAAATAGTGGTGTAGATATGTAAGGATAAGTGATGAATGAGTGAAAGAGAAGGAAACAAACTGTTAAAAAGATGCAATTATTATGGCCTAACATTCCCCTATGCTTAGGGTTTTGCATGTTTTCATGCACCCGTTGGTAGAAAAACTTCAAAACTATAGTACAAATGATCTTCAAAGAATTGTTTCAAAAGCTTGGATTAAGATGTCCAAGTTACTCTATACTCCATTATTCTACATGGAAATTGACCATGTGGGTTTCTTCATCAGAATTTTGGCTTGTAATCCTGTATCTTTCTATTGGAGTAACATGTTAGCTTTCTTGAGTTTTAAATTTTTCTAATACCAATAATACATGTGTTTGAGCATTTTGTCATTATGTTCTTTGAGCAACTGGTTCTCTCCTTTCACATGATTTTCTAGTATCTCAAGTTCATCTACCACTTCCTTCAATTTTTTAATAACTTCTTGCTCTATATGGAAAGGAATTTTATCATCTTGTGCATGGATACAGTATATTGGAATATCATCATTGAAATTTTTTTCGCAAGAAGGATTTGCCTTATCTGAATGTCATTCTTTCTCCAAAGTTTCAAAATAATTTTATGCTTATTATTGAATGAAATCTATCTCTAGGACCTTTTGATTTTAAAGTTGGTGACATTGGAGACTCTGAGTCCAAGAGGTCTATAACCTCTAATGAAGAGACATTATTTTGTTTCAACATACTTCTTGTAATTCTTTGACTCTTCCTTCCATGCTCTGGATTTTTTTATTCTTGAACAATTTTCCTCTTAGTATTTTTCTTTTCTAACTTGGGTGAAACAATGGTGTTCAACATCTCCTTTTTAACTATTTTAGTTGAATTTGATACATTTTCCTTTTGTTCATTAACACTTTGCTTCTTCTTAGGCCTTCATTTGTATTAGCTTCACTGGAGTATCGGATAGACATGGACCCTTCTCTGGTACAATTGTATATGGATTCCCTTTTAGTGAACTTTCTAGTGCATCAAATTTATCTATTCCTTTAGTATGGATGTCCCTTGTTTCTACTTGTTCATTGTTTTATGTCTCTTGTGTTGGCATCGTTGAATTTTCTTCTTGAGGGTTAGGGTTTGGTGGAACTGTACTTCTTATTTTCCTTGCTTTTGGGACATGTCTTCATTTGATACTTTGACAAAGTGATTCCTCACTAAAAATACTTTCCAATTGTCATTTCAGGCTTTCAATTCTTCTTCCACAATAGTATTGACCAATCCATGATGATAAAGAGCCATATCAATATTTATTGAGTTTATTTGAATATTAAAGACAATTTTCATCAAACTACTTACCAGATAATATGGAAAATTTAACTCTTTACCCTTTATAAAATACATCAACAATCAAGCATGATAAAATAGGATGACTCCATATCTACCTTCACATGTGAGAAATTTTCGTAAAACAAATAATAAATTAAAAAATTTCCTTTTGAATGTGGATACTGGAATAGATTTTTTTAATGTTGAGACATTCACGTTTGGATTTTTCAAGAGGCACTTCCATGACTTATCTTTATGTTTCTGGCATTTGAACCTATTTCACCAACTCTTGAGAGCCCTATAGCCTCTGCTAAGAATGATTTTGCAACCTATAATCTAATGTCCTTAATTTTGGCCTCAACTCCATTGAATTCCCTTACAAATGCTCTTGTGACCTCTGTGACATAACCTTCAAACTTCTCAAACAATTTCAACCATCCAACTTTCTACAATTTCTTTTTGAACTTTGGATAAGAAGCCAGAAAATTTACTCCTTTAGGTCCATAACAGATTATGACACCCATGGACATAAGGGAGGCTTGACCTTAGAATCACACTTCAACATTAGCTATAATGAATGGTGAGAAATGGATGGAATGGTTTGGTGAAATGAATGAGGCAAGTGGTGGATAATAATGGAGGAAGGGTTATTAATAAGCCTATAGTGGCAGTGAAATAAGACTCTCATATTCATATAATAATTACCTATTGATAATTGTTATAGCTGCTACAACCCCCCTCCAAAATGTTCCTATGATTTTATTTTGGAGCCTACCTTCTATCATAAGAACTTACCTTTGATGGTCATCAAGTGTTCATCTTGTTGTTTACTATCAATATAACTTTTATTTTCATGCAGTGCTTGTGATGGCTTCACTAGATTGTCTTGACAATGACTAAGTCTCGTCAATGGTAACTAACAACTTCTAAACATGACCCAACTTTTACCCTCATCGTACACCAACTGTTAGTCTTCCATCTAGAAATTTTCCAATCCCTACCACTACAAACGGCATAAGCCCTTGAGGATTTCAATTGTGCAATCCCTTAAAGATCAGAACTGCACAACCCTAAGAGACTAGTAGTCACTGAGCATGTCAACTTTGCAATCACTCACTTAAGTTCAAGACTATGCAACTCATTGAGTTAGTCGTTTGCACAATCACTTGTCCTTGGGAAATGCACAATTCTCCAGAGCACGCAAGAGTGCATCCCTAGAAAATAGGTAGGGTTCAATCACCTTTGGACAAGTGGCACAAAGTTTCTATTTTTTATCTAAGGATAGGTGTCGCTTTCTCCTTGATTTTAGGCCAGCATGTCATAAACCCTAAACTAATCCCATAGGGACTATATATATATAATATATTCTTGTATATATTATTTTCACACTCAACTTTGGAGATCTAGCCTTCCTCATGACATCAAGGAGCTTTGAACTTGGTTTACAACGATTTTCTAGGTAATTTTCTCATGTGTCGCTTTTTGCTGCTTTTTCTATCGCTTTTGTCTCTATGAGTGTTATTTCACCCATTTATTATCATGGTAGTTGTTTTTTCTATCATTATTATCTTTTACAAATGTTTCTTTGGTCTGTCATTCAGTTTTTTATAAGTTTCACAATGCCTTCTTACTTTTTGCCTACTAGCAGTTTTCGATGCTAGGTATTTTTGTGCATGCATATTTTTCCATTTGCATGATATTTTCTAGCCCATGTTTTTGATAGATCTAACTCATCCTAAGGATGATCTACACTTATTCCTGCCCCAGCTTCAAATGTCAAATTTTCTCTCTCTCTGGTAAAGTTATGCAATCCTTTAGCATTTTTTGCCTCCCAAACTATGATTTCAAATCTCAAGCATCAATATCACCTCTTGGCCTCTAATACTATGCTATGCACAATCATTTTATTTCCCACTTTCATATTGCAAAAATCCAGCCTTCAATGCTCATCCTTGGCCTCTCAAACTATGCATTATGCAATTCCTTCTCTCTTTTGCCCAGTTGAGGCTGCACATTCCATAGTCTCAAGCCTCAAGCTTCCTCCTTGCCTATTGAGATTATGTGTTCCCCTAAATACTTGAGCATTTTAATTTCAAAAGCTAAATTTCCTCCTAGAGTCGAGCAACTAAGAAATCCCTTTCTTTATTCAGTGTGTTGTTTCTTTATGTTTGATTGATGTACTAATTTGATTAAGCTAAATTTTTATTCCATGAGTGCATATCTTGGTTACAGGTACTACAAGTTTTGAGCTCATCTCTTTCTCATCAGTAGCCATCATCATGCCTCCTAAGAGATTAGCCTCAAAAGAAGCAACAGAGAGTATTATCGAGGAAGTGGTTGAGAGTCCTCGAGTTATTGTTCCTATTCTATTTGATACTCGGATCTTCATTGAAAAGGACTTTGATATCACATGGAATATGGTCAAAGATACATTCATAGCTATATAATTCAAGGTAGATCTGGAGGATCGACTGGTGTACATTAACATCTAGTGATTAGGTTTCCACAAGGATTCTCAAAGGTTCCCAGTTCTACCTTGTGTAGATTTCATCAAATGGATTCAACAACACTATGATACTAAAAGCATGACTCTCAACAGTGTTAGTGGGTAGCATCTTGCTTCTTATATATCCCATGATATTCACTTTATGTACCATTAACCTAAGCCTAAAGAATATATGGATTCACACTTGTATGCAGTCACTAGCTATCATGGAAAATTTTAGGGGCTAATATTCGTAGGTGGGCTAATTTTCAATTATTTTTCCAAAAAAAAGATTCACCAATTTCCATTTTTTATTAAAATGTTTTTCCCAAATTTTACAATATAAAATTCTTTTACCTTTAAAAATTTCCAAAATTATATAGAGAGCATATATAAAATCCTTATAAATTTTAATAATTTTACAAATACCTCAATAAACATTTTATAGTTTGCATATTAGGGACTAGTGAGATTCGCCAATGTTTTTAAACTTCAAGATAATTTTCCATCCTTAAAATTTTCCTT
Source organism: Pinus tabuliformis (assembly GCA_031772625.1). NCBI lineage: Eukaryota > Viridiplantae > Streptophyta > Pinopsida > Pinales > Pinaceae > Pinus > Pinus tabuliformis. The sequence goes on from CM062819.1 coordinate 1,254,236,364, forward strand.
GGTAGCTACTCAAACATCAAGGATGTTATCAATACATGGGTAAAAGAGTCAGCTAAGTTTTTCTTGACACCTAGTAATACTTACAACATTATATCGCTCTGAAAGGTGTTTTAGTACCTAATAGTGTTATGCTACCCAACATATGGACAGAACAATATTGAATCCTTCCTTGAAGGATGGGTTTACATATTGCATAATATTGTCCTAGAACGGAAGGTATTTAACCGATATGATCTTTTGGCTCAGTAGCTCAATATTAATGTAAACAAGGAGAAGAATCCACCTAAGGGAAAGCAAGCTAAATTCCATATGTTTGGATACCTGTTGGATAGTATTTGTGCTTGGAATAATTCTCATTGTAGGGACTAGAAATGGACACCCAAGGAACCTAATGTTGACATTCATTAAAAACTAATTTCAGAGTGTAGTTACAAAGGATTCATTGAGAATTTGGTTTATCACTTATTCAAAGTATTTTACCAAATTGTCTTTGAAGAACAACCCCCTTGCATGTCTCGTGAGGTGATGAACTCAGTATCATAAATCATTGATTAGTTTTCTTCACTAGATGAAACTTTCCTCAAGGTGTTTAGTTGCCTGAAACCATCTCATTTATTACAGATGTATGCTACAGATAAGTTGTTCATGCAGGAGGTTGCATATCATCTTTCCTTAACCTTATCAGCAGTACTACATAGTAAGAAGAAGGCACCCTCGCATGCTTTTCCTTTGCAGGTTGGATCCTATGAAATAAAGAACCTGAAGGCTATAGAAGCTAATTCAAATAATTAGAGAACTTATAGTTTGGCATGATAGATTATCATTAATATGATCCCAGAGGTATTTTCGAACAACACTATTCCAAGTTGCATTTTAATTGTCTATCTGGAACTTTCTCTAGGCCAAAGGAGGAGAAGATCAAGAACTTTTATAATGCCTCTAGGCACCAGGAAACTTGGCAAGCCCTTCCCATGTGGTTCTAAAGTAGGAAACTAATCCGATAGAAAGGAAACTAGAAGAGTGACATCCAATTATTATTAAATATAAAATGAATGTTTCTCACAACCCAGCCGAGGAGAAAATCCACAAGTTCAAAATGGATCCAACTATTCTGAAAGTGGTTATGGAAGCAGAAAAAAAGAGGAAATAGAAACAAGAAGTGAAGAAGAGGAAAGAAGAGGAAGAACTATATATGTAGGAAGAGGATAGAATGCATAAGGAGGAATAGGAAAATAGAGAACAAGAAGAAAGGCAAATGCAAGAAGAATTAAGAAGGAAGGAGGAAGAAGAAAAAATGATGAAGCAAGAAAGAATTAGCTACAAGAAGAAGAGGAAAAATAGCAGTAGGATCAAGAACTTTTCCAAGAGGTTGAAGATATAATAGTTGTCCAAGATATGGAGGTAGAACAAGGGGAGAAGAATAAAATTGTTGATCTTTTGCCTAGTACGGAACATGTCATCACTCAGTCTTCACCTCCTATAGGTGGGAAAGTTCTAGGTGATGAATAAGAAATTTCTCCTTTAGATGATAGCTCGGTCATGGATATTTATAGCCTGACTTTCAATAAGATTCAGAGAAGAATTGTGAAAGAAAGATGGTGAGCCCTGGTATTGCACCAATAATGTTGCAACTCCCAAGGGCTCCTCAACTCAAATTATCAACTCGGGGTTTGTACAAACTTATAAGTGACATTACTATATGCACAGTAGATTGGATTCCACTCATGGCACCCTCAGTCATGACATTAGATCAAAAGTGATGAGAGACCATTCCTCCTACTACATTAAAATGAAAGAGTTGATGAAGGTACAATTGAAAACAACTTCTAGTTATGAAAGTGGAAATTCCATTGACTCAACTTGTAAATAATCAATTCATGAAAGGATAAAGGTTAATCTACTTGTAGAAAGAAAGTTATTTTATCTTTCAAAATTCATCAAACTACCAAATCTATTTATAGAAAGGAAGCTAATTTATCTTACATAATTCATCAAACTACCAATCATAATTGCATGTACCATATACCTAGTCCACACTTGCTTGGAAATCAGTAACCTACTTGCCTCATACTTGTGATCAAGAAAATAACTCTACTTTGTTTTTGCAGTGAAGAAAAGGAAGGGTTGGAGTGGCCTAGGAGCTTCCCCTCATCATCAAATCACAATTGGGGGTCATTATTCATCTAGACTAAGTCAAAGTTGCAGTGGGGATCAAAACTGATGAAGGAAATTCGTGCTACAGTCTTGCTACGGGTGATTGCTACAGGAGGCCTGCAATGCTACACGAGGGCATCTGAGTGGATTTTGAAGGTGAAAATGATGCCTTAAGGATACATAGAGGTGGATGGAAGTTGAATCAAATGAAGGGAGGTTGGTTTGAGCTCCTAGCCAAGCTTGATACCTCTCAGAGGTTTTTCTTGAGCTAGGATGAGTGCTCACAGTATATTCGGAAAAATGACTTATGAAAGATAGTTTTGGGACAGAATTTGAAGGTGGAAAGAGAAGATGAAGGAGCTCAATATTGAAGTGGTAAAGGTGCCCTTTCTTGTAGATTCAACACATCCCTACAATCAATCACATGCATGCATCCATTTATCATTAACAAAATGAGATAACTTGTGATGGAAAACATGAGTTGAATTTTAAATAACATCTAATTTATGCCAGTACACTGATCTAATCACTAAATTGACTTCTAAGCTACATAAAGAAAATGTGAAATAGGACAACTAGCACTAATATATTTCCAAGAAATCGTAAACACAATATTTTTGGATTGTGGTTGTGAATCTTTCCACTAAATCTCCCACAAGAGAGGTGATGTAGAGGTTGCAACCATGGGATTTTATAGATTAATCTCTATAGAAATGTAAGAAACTATGAACTCCTTGGAATCAAGAAGAAACATAAGTACAAAAAGAGGTACCAAAACCTATGGGTTGGGCCCAATCCCAAGGGTCTCAGCCCTCTAAAACTAACTCAGATGTAGCTTAAAATCCAACTTCTCACAAAAAGTGCAGGTCTCATACATCATATAAAAGTTCAAAGTAACAATGTCAACCTTTAAGCTCAATATCTACACCTAGCTGAAAAAAAAAAAAAAAAAAAAATTGAATCTAATGATCTTTTATTCTTGTTTATTTATACAAAAGGGTGGCTAAAGAAGCTCCCTTGAAAGTAGGAGTGATTCCCTCCTTGATCTCAAAAATGGTGGATCTTGTCACTCTTGAGCTTCACTTGGACTAGGAGTCACTTGGCTGCCAATGAATTCAAACTAGTGAGAGAGGATATTGTGATCCCAAGCCAAGTTTACGGACTTAAGGAGGTGGAAAAAACCCTTAGATTCCCTCCTAGTTGTCTCCGTCAAGCCCCTGCATTGTAATAGCCTAAAAAATGATTCTTTTTCCTACAACTAAACCACATTATGCCACAATGCTATGAAAAGGACCCTTTACTGCTCTTACTAAGCATAATATACAAAAAAATGTGAATTAATGTGAGAGAAGGATAGTTTTAAAGTTGGAGGATGGCATAATAATCTTCAAAATGTACCTATTGATGGAACTCATCATCACCCCCTTGTTGAAGGTGTTTCTAATCCAATGAGATACTAATTCATCCATGTGAAGCTCTTTCATGGCCCTGGTGGCCTCCCCAACATGCCAAGGCTCCTCATATGTGGTGCCCTCTTATGGGTAAAAATCAACATTCATTTCTATCTTTGTCCACTCCCTCTACTCTTTTACCACATCTATTCCTTCTTGTAAGCCTAAAAGCATGGGTGGACTGAGTTTGAGTCCTATCCACCTAATTTCCATCCTATGCATGATTCTCTTATACAAGGGTGTTCTTTCCAAGGCATTTTGTATCCTTTCAGGAGAGTGATATTATTTGATCTGTAGGTTGTGGGGTAAGGCATGCCATCTTCTTTGGCAGACTTGTAGAGTTTATGTTCCCAACAACCTAAATGTGTCTTCAAAGTGTAGAATGGCTTCCTCCTGGGTAGCAATGTATGTGGGTGCTAAAGAAGCACCATTGGAGATGAGGCTATGATTGCTAATGATAGCCTTAGGGCTCAATAGCTCTGCTCTAATATAAAATGGTTCCTTCTCCTCCTCTTCCATTACCTTTTTCACCTCCTTAGCTCTTGTTTCCTCATGATTCATCTAGGATGCTAAAGCCATCAACATCATATCCCCCAATATTGAATTGGGATCCCAGAAATTCAGACTTTTCAAAGTGAGATTGTTCATATAAATTTAGCTAATTTTTCCCTATCTTCCATGTTAGTTTGGGTGAAAAACTCAATAAACTCCATGTAGTCCTGAAAAGGCTAAGATCCATATTGTGCTATGGTTTTGACTTGGAACTACAGCCACTAATATTTGAGAAAGAAAGCATAATACTTTTATGGTTGCCTTCATTGCACGACTTCCATAGAGATACTTTCCATGGTGGCAAGTCGTGTTTCTTTCTCCTGCAACCTGTCTCTCAACCTTGTGTTTTCTTCCTATATTTTATCCTTCATCATAGATTCATTCATTATCAAATCACTTAACTCTTTCCCCATTTCAATGACCTTCTCTTCCATGAGGCCCACATCTTCCACATTCTTAGATTTAGAAATTTGCATCCACCTATGGCTTCTGCCTCTTTCTATCTCTAGCTCATAGAGGAGTGGGATTGCAATTTTTCACGGATAATCCATCCTCCTTTAGTAAATTTGTAGTAAGACCCCAAGCTAGGTTTTGGTCCAGGCTCTTGGAGATATTTTATGTCCTTTCCAGCTATCTTTGAGGTGGTGGCTTCCTTTTGTAACTCTTTCTTGTGATCATATAGCTTCCCATGTTTTGCCTGTACAAAACGCTGCCCCTCCCGTAAAAAACCCTATATCTCTTGTAGAAAACCTTGATCCTTCTGTAGCTTTTCTTTTTCTTCTTTCTCAAAGGCATATTGTGTCCTTGGCTTCTCGAAGGTGGCTGGCCTAGTGTTAGGCCTACTCACAAGTGTTATAGGTGACTTGGTTTTGGTTTTAGGAGGAGTGACTTCCTCAATATTTCCTTTAATGGGTCTTATTTCTTCCTTTTTGCTTGGTGACTCGTTAACAATTATAGGAACCTTTGTAGGATTTTGTGGTTTTCCTTATCTAATTCTAGTCCTTTTCCTGGTTCTAAAATACATTTGACCTTGTCTTGATTGCTTCCTCTTGGGCTTGACAGGAGTACCCAATGTAGCTAATATTTCAGCTACTTCTTGTTCAGTATCTTCTACTCCTTTAGGTTGAGAAGTCTCCAAAGGCTTACTATTTCTTCTCCTTTCTTCTCCCCCTCTTCTCCTTTCATCTATGGTTCTCCTCCCTCTTTCTTTGTTGCCTATTTTTTCTCTGGTTTTCTCTCTTCCTCCTCTATTTTTTCTCCTTCTTCTTCCTCTATTTTTCCTTCTCTACCTCCAATACTATAGGTTGGAGTCTCTCCTGGTGTGATGCCTTGGGTTTATATGAAAATGTCCCTATCCATGTCCACAAATTTGTTTCATATGACATGGATCCTGTTACACTAAAATTTGTCACCATGACTACTTACAGTTAGTATGGCTCCATCAACTGTCATACTATCCTCCTTGGCAAGCCTCATACCTCTGCTCTCCATGTCAAACTTCAAGAAAGAGAGAAAGTCATTAAAAATCTATAAATCTCTGAGTACGTAGTTTCTCTTAGCCTTACCTGCGTGTACGCACTCCAAGTTCACAATACCTACATACTTGTATGCTCTGTATGTAAAGCAATGGGTGTGTACTCCTGTAAAGGTCAAAGGGCGCAAGTTTCACTCCAAAAAAGTTACTTGTGGTCATTTCTAGAGCATTCTAGAAGCTTGTTTGACGTGTATGAAGCGCCTCCAGAAGGTTCATGTATCCCTACCAAAGAAGAACTTATCCCATCAAGAGGGGAGCTATCCCATCCAAAGAGGGGCTTATCCCATTGACGGTGGACCTGAATAACTTCCTCTAGAGCACTATAAATACAGGCATTGGGCCAAAGGGAGGGAGGTTGAAAGCTGAACATTCCTAAGGGTAGATGCTGCTGGAATTAGGACTCCCTTGTAAAGCTTGAGAGGAGAGATTACCATCCTTTCCTAGCCTTATTTGAGAGTGGGTGAGCTGATCAAAGTAAAGGAAAACTCTTGCTGGACCCTAGGAGGGACTTGCACAACACCAAGGCTCAGGTTGTAATGGTTCCTTTTGTTACCTTTTAATGAAAATGAACTTATTTTTCTCAACAGATTGTTATTCATGGTTTGTTTCATATACTCCTTGGTCTGTATGATGGATATGTATTGTTTTGTGAGTTTATCAGGTGCTATTTAATCTTTTGGCTTGTTAGTGAATGCAGGTTTCGAAGAGAAGGAGGAGCTCATCCGAATCGGCGAGGCTGAACTACTACAAAGCGTTGGACTAAAGGTATGTTAAAGATCCCCTGATTACTTGTATTTGCAATGCATGTTTAGAGAAAGGTAGGATTTATTTGTTTTGTTTGTCACTAGAAAGCTTTTGCTTCTAGGGAGGTCGGTTGTGTCCGCACTAACGACTCTTTCCGCATGACAAAATGGCGACCATACTGGGGAATCCATTGATGTGAATGTTTTTTCCTTTGTATGAACTTTTGATCTGAGAAAAGTCGTTTGTTTTCTGGTTTTTGGCTGTCTGACTGTGTATTTGGGTGGGCTAGCTTAGGGTTAAATTAGATTTTAGTTTTTCTTTGTTTTGCTAGAAGTACGCAGCCTCTGAGTTGAGCACAGTGCGTACCTGTATGCACTGCCGCTTTGTGCACAGAGCGTACCCGCACCTGTGCAAATAGGTCGCCTGCGTACCCCTGTCAAAATCATGAAAATTTCAATTTTCTCCTTTTTTGCCTTTTAGTTTTAGTTTTTAATTTGTTTTTCTACCCAGATCCACTGGTTTTCTGCCATAAATCTTCACCTACGCTTGTTTCGTCAGTGTCGAGGGTTTTAGTGAAATTCATAGGGATTTTTCCTTAGGGTTTGATTTTTAACTGGTCCTTTAGTGACTTTGGCGTTAGAGGTTGTCAAACTTTGGATCTCCTTGGTTTTGTTCAGTCCTCTTAGGAGTCGGGCCTGTCATAGAATTCACCCTTGTGAGATACCTACCTTTGCGTCTTCTCTTTGCGAATCTCGAAAAAGTTTGTCGTTTGAACTTTGAATTTTATTCTTGAGAAAAGAACAAAAAGATTTTGATTTTTGTTTTTGACTAGTTTTTGGTTCTGCATTAACTAGTCCTTAGTTACATTTTGACTAAGTAAAACATCCAGGAATCATCTTTAGTAAGCTTTTGACTCGTTAGATTTACTTTTAGGTGCTTTTCTCTTAGATTTGCTTTTGAGTGAAATTGAGTTGATTTGATTGCCATATTTTTTTTTTTAACTTTGATTTTTGTTAAAATAAGTTTTACATGCTTTATTAATTAGGGAAAAATACAAAAATACCTTTTGAAGGAAAGTTTGCTTTAGTAGCATTTGAGTCTTTGAAAGAAAAAGGAATTTTCATGAAGTGATTAGTGGTCATGTGTCGTATGTTTTGAAAAGATAAAGAGTTTGTTTCTTTGTTTTTCATTGCCAAGAAAGTTGTCTTTATTTCAAATTTGCATTCTCCAACTCTCTTAGCTAGGAAATTCATTGAAAAAGAAAAATTAGTATAAATCATCCTAAGTGCATCTTTTTAGTGGATTTCGGTTGAGTCTACACACCACCAGTTTCATCTCCACTACCTTTTGTCTTAAAGAAAAGCCATAAAAAATTAACGCTTAAAGTAAAATCAACTTAGTAACTTTTATTTACTAGGGCTCTGAAACACCAATATAGATCAGGCTAGTGTCTTGGAGTAGGAGAGTAATTAACTCTCAAAGACAGCAAAACCAAACAAGTAGCTCATCTTGTGGTAGGATAAATCCAACTGTTTCATTTGTACTTTGGGAAAGCTCCTCTTAAAGGAGAAGCACGAGCTCATGTTCGAACCAGTGAGGGGATCAATCCTCCCTCGTTGGGAACGACGCCAGACACGCACGTATTACAAACGGTAAACCTCGGATTAACCATTGTCGAGGAGCCAGGGGTCACTTGTCGGTAAACCTTGAATTATTGTCAAGGAGCCGGCAAGGGGATTGAGCTTGATACTCTGCCCTTGCGTGCTGTCGGAGTGTAGACTGTTCCCCCAGGTGCATTTGTTGTTGTTGGTAACCTTAGTGACCATTATCTTTAGGATTCTATCGAGGTGACGGTGGAGGGAAGATCCCACTGTACCTGGAGCAGACGTCGGCTAGACTCACTTGGATTTTCCGGGGGGTTCACTTCACTCGAGACGGTTAAAGTGGAGGAACTTGTGCCGATCTATTCATTAAGCAGGTTGCCGGGGTAACTGTTCCGCCCACCACTTCTGTACTGAATTCGGCGATGTTGGGTTTCATCTCCAACTAGTGTTTTTGGTCTGGAAGGCTACTGTTTGTGTATGGTTTGACACCCTAGATTCTTTAGGCATGTGATTCAAATTTGTTTGGTTCTTTAGAGACTTTAGGTGGTTTGCTTTGAGATTTTACTTTGTTTGCGTGTGCAGTAGTTAAAAGTTTTTAGCTGTGGCTGAATTACCGAGACAGTCCCGTAGACTTCGGGGCAAGTCTCCTGAGATTGTTACCGTGGCCGATTTGTTGAGGAAGTCCCGTAGATTGCGGGGCGAACCTCCTGAAGAGGTCCCGAGTCATTACGAAGGTTTAAAGGTCCTTGTAACTCCTAGTGGCAGTAAAGTAGGTTCACCTGAAGAAGGAGAATCGTCGTTGGTAGTCCATCCAGATTACCAAGGTCTAGAAACAGGTTATAATCCCGAAGCAGTTGCAGTTTCCGAGCTTGCTAGTAGTTTTTCATCTACTAGTGATATAGGCGAAGAACTTGAAGTATCTGAACCTGTTACTCCAACTTCTAGTGCACCTGATTCACCTAGGGTAGAAAGAGTCACCACCGAAAATCTTCCTGCTGGTTTGATAGCTATTGAAGAACTTGCTCTAGAGGAAGAATTAGGCGTATTTATCCTTGAAGATCAACCTACTATTGATCTAAGAGAGCGTGAATCTATCTTTTACAGTCCTCCTAGAAGTACTACTTGGTACCTTTCGTTAACCAATTATTTAGACAACTCAGGGATAAGTTTTTCTCCACCTCGTACTCCTTTTCCACCTGGAGGTATTTATACTCCTGTAAATATGTCTGGTCAGTCGTCTGTGTTCACTCAATCTCCTGAATCTTTCTTGTACGACGGTCCTTCTGTTCCCTCCGGGTATCAGTCACTTTCTGGTACCTTTGCGGGAGCATCTCCTCAACCCATTGAACATGGGTTATTAGCTGGAAACAATGGTAATAAACCATTGGGTGTAGGGGACATTTACATGATGTCAGGTTTAGTTCCTGGTTCTCAACCTCAAGGTGGCCAATTACCGCCTGGGGGGCAACCTCACTTAACACCCGGGGGGCAGCCTCAATTAACACCTGGGGGGCAACCTCAAGGTACACAAATTGCATCTGGGGGGCAACCTCAAGGACAGTATGTACCCATAGTACAATACATTCCTCAAGGTCAACCCCAGCCTCAATATGTACCCCAGGGTCAACCTCAGTATCAGTATTTACCTCAAGGGTATCAACCTCAAGGTCAAGGTCAACCCCAGTATCAGTATTTACCTCAAGGTTATCAACCTCAAGGTCAATACTCGAGTCAAGGTTATCAACCACCTCAAGGTCAATCATATGTTCAAGGTACGAGAACTGTGCCTTTCAGTTATCAATCCTATCCTCAATCCGGTTATGGATCTCAATATCCTCAACCTGTCATGGGTCAATACCCCGGAATGAACATAGTGTGGGATCCATCGCAAGTTCAACAGGTATTGCAGCCAAGTATACAGTTGTCATCTCAAGCTGGACAACCCTTAGTTGCTGGTCCATCCCAGCAACCGGTCCAGTCTAATGTTCAAACTTCTGTAACTTCGGTAGTCACTCAGCCGCCAATTGCACCTAGTACTCCATCTCAAACGGCTGTTGCAACTACCGCAACATCTACTCCTTCCACCACACTTGCTTCTGGAGTATCGACAACTCCGGTTTCTACTGTCTCTGCAACTACTCCTCAGACATCTTTACCATTGTCTGGATCTACGATTCAAACTACGGTTCAGATGCCTGTAGGACAGCCTGGTTTAAGTACGGTTGTCACTAGTCAACCACAATTCACTTATCAACCGCACCAGGGACAGTACCAATACGGGCCTACTGTCCAACAGTCGGTTTACCAGTATCAACCGTATCTAGGGTACACTTATCAACAACCTCAGCAACCCTAGTACGGTCTGGTTAATCCTGGTTTTCCAGGAGGATATAATATCCCGAATGCGATTACTATTCCAAGTTATCCTGGATATCCTCCTCCTGGGACTGGTCTAGTGACCCAGAGTTTTAGGGATCCTAATCGGTAGTTACCATTTATCGCAACTTTGGATTTACCAGACTTGTCGCGCCTAACGAACGATCCAATACAATATCTTCCGTTCTGGCCGCCAATGCCAAATAAGTTGCCCAGTGATATACCCAAGTTCGAAGGTAAGTCTGGAGAGGATCCATCTAATCATGTGATGACTTACCACCTCTGGTGTGCTTCAAATTCCATCTCAGATGATTCGATCCACTTACGTCTTTTCCAGCGTATGCTCATTGGTCTCGCGGCCAAGTGGTACATTGAGTTACCACGGGCCTGTTTTTACAATTTTAGTCAGTTAGCTACCTCGTTCCTAACTCATTTTCAGTTGCCGGTCAGATATGATAATGGCACGGAGCTACTAACTTCACTAAAACAGTCGACGTCCACTTATATTTCCGATCATATCCATGAATGGAGACGTCGACGACGATTAGTGAAAGTTTTTATCCCAGACCAAATCTTAGCTGAATGGTTTGTTAAATCATTATTACCGAAGATTACTGAAGATGTAGCTAAGGCCGGAGTAGTTACTGAACAACAAGTAATTTCTCAAGAGCAGTACCTTGACTTAGTTTACACTCAGTCAGGTACGTTACATGAAAAGATCCCAGATCTTCCAAAGTCAAATCAAATCGTTGCTGCTCCTTCGGGATCTCATGCTGCTGATGGCATGATTGGTTCGGTAAATACTAAAAGCAAGAAGAAATCTTCAAAGAATTCTTCGCCCATTATAACCTTACCAGATTCCCCGACAGGAGAGTCTTCTCCTGAAATTTCTGCTGATATTCACGCTGTAGAGTCATCTACGGCTAAATCAAAAAACGGTGGGAAGAAGAAGGGTAAGAAGAAGGGTAAAGCAGACAAAACTCCAAAGGAGAAAACAGAAAAGTCGGAATCCAATGACGAAAAGCGCAAACCTCGATATCCTTGTCTAATTTGTGAAGAGGATCATTTTACAAGAGATTGCCCCCATCGGGCCGAGGTTGTGAAAATCGTCAAAGGTTCCTCAACTCCTGCTGTTTTGAAAGATCCATTTCCAAAGCAGGAGAGTAAAATTATAGGTTCTTCCTTGAGTGCCACTGAAGAACCCATATTGATGATGTCTCATGTAAGGATTGCAACTCGATCTCACGATTATGGTAGTAAAAGTCCTGTTGATGGATCGAAAGAAGCAGAATCTTCTCATTCAAATCCATCAACCTCAGCTCCTGGTTCCGATCCACTACAGATCGAGAAACCTAACCCTGACTTAGTAATAAAACCACCCGCCAAGGGTGTACTTCGAAGGTCTGCTTTCAATCCACATGCGAGAGCGGCCCAGAATTACAACATTGTTGAGGATTTAGCTGTTTCACCCTCAGCAATGTCGGCTTTAGAAGTGTTGCAATCATGCCCAGCACAACGAAAATTACTTTTGTCGGCTATAGGAGCTGTTGATGTTCAGGACCCGAACCTGATAATCTTTGATCTAGAAAATAGTACACCACGTCTCGCTCATCAGATGGCTTTCCAGATTCCAGTGATAGTCAAAAACAGGCCTATTCATCGGACTGTAATTGACGAGGGAGCTTCCACGTGTATTATGTCGATTCAGTGTTGGAGATCGCTTGGTTCTCCTTCGCTGAACCAATCGCCGACAATTCTTAAGGCCTTTGATGGCCGTGGGTTCCATCCGTTTGGCATTTTATAGGATTTGCCTATAGGGGTTGAAGGAAAAACCGTTAGTCTGGACGTGGAGGTGGTTGATGCCCCTCTAGACTACAACCTTCTCTTGGGTCGAAGTTGGTCTTACGCTATGACAGCGGTCGTTTCATCGGTCTTTAGAGTAATAAAGTTTCAACATAATGGCAAGATTGTGACAATAGACCAGCTGGCTTATTTTTCATCCGACCCAGCCTCTTCAGAGAGTATCCAGCATGTCGGTAAAACGACTATCCCTTATAAGGATGTTGGCGTAGGATTAGTTAAAGATTCTGGTTTACTGGGAACTTTTCCTTTTCCTCCAATCAATGCAAACCCTTCCTTCGCATTCATTCATATGATTAATTCAGACACTATTATTTACGACGATCCTTGGATTGTCCCATCTGAATCTGAGATAGACTCATTCGGTGATGCAATGCCTTTGAGTCCATATGAAATTGCCTATGAAGCTGTGCAGTCTTTTTCCGACCCAAGTTCAACCAAAATCGACCAAATGAATGTGGTCTATGAGGAATCCCTTTTCGCATCAACCTCGGAGTTAATAACGTTTCCCGAAGTTGTCTCATCTGACGAACAACTTTGTGAAATCCTGTGCGTAGACGATTTACCATGGGAAGATCTCCATCATAGATCTTCGTTTTTACCTGAGGATGATCGTTTTGAAAACGATTTCTCATCAATTTTTACAGCTGAATATGTCAAAGACACTCAGAGTCCCATGAAACATCCTGATTCAGAGCTGAATTTGGGAAACGTTTCTCGCACTATTCCCATTGACATTTCAGTGAAGCCCGGAATTGTTGAACACATTCATATAGGTGCCTCGTGTTCATATGACAAAATTCAAACATACAAGGCCCTATTTCAAGAATTCCGCGACGTGTTTGCTTGGTCCTATGAGGAAATGCCAGGAATTGATCCCTCCATTGTTGTTCATGAGATCAAGACTTACCCGGACGCTAAACCCGTTCGGCAACATCTGCGTCAGATACACCCTCGGAAAGCGGCTGCAATTAAAGCAGAAGTTGAGAAGCTGTTGAAAGCAAGTTTCATTTATCCGATCCCGTTAACGGATTGGGTATCGAATATTGTTCTAGTTAACAAAAAGCAGGGAACAATAAGAATATGTATTGACTATAGGGATATTAATTGTGCTTGTCCCAAAGACAACTATCCAACGCCCTATATCGATCAAATAATTGATGATTGTGCCGGCTGTGAAATATTTTCCTTTATGGACGGTTTTTCCGGTTACAACCAAATCAATATTCTACCTGCCGATCAACCAAAAACGGCTTTCATTTGTCCATGGGGGACATTTGCTTATTGCAAATTACCTTTTGGGCTTAAGAATGCTGAAGCCACTTTCCAAAGGGCAATGTCTTATGCATTTCATGACATCAAACACATTGTGCAACCGTATCTCGATGATTTGCCCGCTCACTCCTTACGTCGAGCTGATCACCTTGTCCATTTACGAGCAATTTTTATGAGGTGTAGGCATTATCGTATATGGTTGAACCCACACAAATGTGTCTTCTGCATAGAAGTGGGACGATTGCTGGGCTTTGTAGTTTCAAAAGCCGGCGTTCGCGTCGATCCCTCGAAGGTCGAAGCTATCATCAAATTGCCTCCTCCTTCGAGTTTGCGCCAACTCCAAAGTTTGCAAGGGAAAGCAAACTTTTTACGCCGATTTATTCCTAACTACGCCGAGATTACCAAGGGTTTTACCCGGTTGTTGAAACAAAATGCTCAATTTTCTTTGGATGAGATAGCTCAGAAATCTTTTGATGCGCTAAAGCACACGTTGACCCATGCACCGTTGCTGCATCCTCCCAACTACAACCAGGATTACTTTTTGTACATCGCCGCCGCTCATTCCACCATTGGAATGGTCTTAGTACAGGAAGATGAATTCGAAACGGAACATGTGATATATTATCTTAGTAGGACGTTAAATCCCACTGAGCTAAAATATTCGCATGTGGAGAAATTGGCCCTGGCAGCTGTTCAGGCTGTCCAACGTTTTCGTCATTACATTCTTCTCCGTAAAACTACAGTCATTTCAGATTGCAACCCTATGATTTACATTTTGACTAAACAATTGCTAGGGGGCAAGTACTCTAAATGGATTGTTATCCTGTAGGAGTTCGACTTAGAATTTGAAAAGTCTAAGTCTAAGAAATCTTTAGTTTTTTCAGAGTTAATGTGTGACTTCCCGCGTGCTGACACAGAAACTGTGGCAGAGGAACCCATTGCGGACGAATCTCTGTTTCTCATCAGCACTTTAGATCCGTGGTATGGGGATATAATTGTCTATCTCCAAACCCAATCCTTTCGGCCCGAAGCTTCAAAGTCGGAACGCCGAAAAATTCGATTCCAGTCCCAACAGTACAAAATTATTGGAGATACTCTTTATCGTCGTGGGGAAGATTTGGTTTTTCGTCGTTGCTTAACTCATGAAGAGGCAGAAAGGGTTATGAATGACTGTCATTCTGGAGCGTGTGGCGGTCATATGTCTGGGTATGCCACAGCTCAGAAGGTGTTGCGTGCTGGCTACTTCTGGCCGTCTATGTTTAAAGATTGTATCATTGCGGTCTGAAAATGCCACAACTATCAAGTGTTTGATCGCAAGATGCGTGCACCACCTGCTCCTCTCCACCCTATAATTACCGTTGGTCCTTTTGCTAAATGGGGTATCGATTTTATTACATGTAACCCTCACTCGGCCGGGGGGCATGCGTATATCATCATTGCGGTTGATTATTTTACTAAGTGGGCCGAGGCGATGCCTACATTCGAGGCAGACGGTAAGACAGCTGCGATTTTCGTATTCAATCATATTATTGCTAGGTTTGGTGTCCCACAAGCGATAATCACTGACCATGGGCGCCATTTTCAAAACATTATGATGACAGAACTTATAAGCCAGCTTGGTTTGCGTCATGATAGTTCTACTCCTTATTATCCCCAAGCAAACTGTTTGGTTGAGTCCATCAACAAAGTTCTAGTTATCATGATCCGATGAATCATTGGTATTCATCGGTCGAATTGGCACAACATGTTATTTTCAGCGCTTTGGGCGTATCGAACCTCAGTGAAAACATCAATAGGGTTCACTCCTTTCCAACTAGTTTATGGTTTGGAAGCAGTGTTGCCCATTGAATGCGAAATCCCATCACTTCAAATGGCTATCAAATTACTTCCAGCTACTTCCGAAGAGGAGAAGCGTCTATTATACTTAGCTAAATTAGATGAGACTCGACGTGACGCTGCATTGGCAATCGAGACTCACGCAAAAAGAATGAAAGCTCAGTATGATCGCAACGTGACCCCTCGTAATTTTTCGGAAGGAGACCTAGTGCTATTATATGATCAAGCTAATGATAAATTAGGTGTTGGAAAATTCGTTCCCATGTGGCATGGGCCCTACATTGTTAAGCGAAAGCTAGCAAAAGGGGCCTATGAGCTGGTAGATTTTGATGGGGACTCTTTGGGTAAGCCCAGAAATGGACTTTACCTAAAGAGGTATTATGCTTAAATGATGGGTATGGAGATTTAGTTAGGTTAGTTTTTCTTTCTAGCTGGTGTGTTTGTTAGTATAGACAGTGTACTTAGCTTAGAGAGTGTGTTTTTCGTCGTTATTCTGGCTTATCTTGGTTTTACTCTTGATATTGCAGATGTCGACGCCTCTCCAAACGTAGATTGGATTTGCTGATGGTGCTTGTCGTAGTACACGGAATATCTCTTCCGCAACTTGGGTTATCTATTCGCCCTCTGACGAGTTAGTTTCTATGCATGGGGTGAGCCTCGGTCAAACAACAAACAACATTGCAGAATACAGTGCAGTGATTGAGTTATTATCTGAATCTATTTCATTCGGGATTCAGAGTTTGATAGTGAGGTTAGATTCTGAACTCGTTGTATTACAGCTTAATAGAGTATATGCCATTAGAAATCCAGTGTTATTAAGATTATTTTTGAGAGTGCGCCTCTTGGAACGTGAATTTGATTACATCGAATATCAGCATATTCCAAGGTCATTAAATACATTAGCAGATGCAATTGCTTCTCGAATGTTAGACAGACATTTACGATAATCATAAATGTAAATTCAAAAACATTTCATCGTACATGTTTAACAAGATAAGCTGGTAATAATGATATATATATAGATAGGAGTGTGTCAAAAATATACATCGTCTTCGATCATAGGTTGAAAAATACCTTATGATTGGCAAAAATGATAAGTACAAAAAACCAAAAGTGTCACATGTGTCTACAAAAAGTGACTAGCCAATCACTAGTGGTGCTCTCTATACGAGACCACTGCCCGCGCTACCCTACACAGGAACCTTCTGAAAGGTCCTGGGACTGCGACCACATAGCGCTGAAGTCGGATAGGAATATCGTCTATAGTCGTCTCTGGTATGTCCACCGTGAGACGCTCTAGGTCCTATTCCAGCTCGGCTAAGGTCTCTGCGGCCGCATCCTGTGGGGCCGGTGCTGGTGCAACTGGTACTCTTCTCTCGAATGGCCGGAGATTGGCCGGACACTATGGACCTACATCTGCATTTTGAAATTTGTCACTGTCAGTTTTGAGACGATATAAAAACAAAAAAAAGTAAATAATTTAAAAAACTTGTGAAAAATGAAGTACCTCTGTTGTCCCATTGTTCTCCCTGTGGAAGAACCATGTCCGGATCACCGCGAAAATCTACTCCGACATAAGGAAAGTCCTGAATCGCAAAGACCTGGTCCTCCAACCAGTGAAAGTAACCCGCAGGAAATCGAACAACTCCCGCTCCCTCATCAGGATGTTGGGCCATCACCGCAACCCATCGCATCAACTTTGGCTTCCGAGGAGGCCCAGCTGCAACAGTGAGATGTTGTGGGATCAGCATTAGAACCCTCTCTAGGGCAAAGCTCACAACTAGAGGCCCATACCCAAAGGTTTTTAATTGCCCGTTCTTTGCCCTAGTCATTTGGCCCTTCATATTGGCCAACACAGCGTCACACCAATTGAAAATGGTGCCTCGGTAGCAATCTATTGCCATCCGCATTTGGGACCCGGTGGAAATATGCAAAGCGGCTGCGCCGCAGAGTCTGGTAACTCTAAAGGCAATTACCATAAGTTCAGGCAGGGATATGTATTTGACTTCTATCCCTTTCTCCTGGTTTTGATTGTTGCACCACTCTAGCCGGAGGCTAGCAAGGGATTGGCCACCTGGCCTAGTCCCGGACAGAGTCAGTTGCTCGCCCCTATTAGGCAAACCAGTGAGAAAATATATGTCTGAGGGCTCTATCTCAAGCTGGTGCCCTACGATGTAGAAGCATTGATCCTGAACGTTCCACCTTTCAACCAGCCATTCTAAGAATCGCACCTGGGCCCTCATGCCAGGTATGGCCCAGTATTTGTAGAGACCGCACGTCTTCAAAGCATCAATGGAAGGTTGATGATCTATTGCGGCCAAATTGACATCTTCGTGTTCTCTCTCGCACCAATCGAGCATGGTGGGCAATCTACACACCAGAAAACATTCATTAGAATTCATTAAATCAAAAATTGATGGTTTACTTTTGAGATTTGGGGTTTTGAAATTGCTTTGCGTGGAGTACGCACCCCGCGTTCAGAAACAGAGCGTGGGGACGTAGCTTTTCTGAAGGTAGGCTGCATACTCCGGCCATTTTCCAATTAACGAAAATGTCAGGGTACGCAGGTCACCCATGGGGCACCTGCGTACCCCGAAAGGCGGATCCTAAAACCCCAAAGCCCTCAAAAAATCAAACTAGGGCTTAAAATGAAATTCTAAACGGATGAAAACAAAGAGGAGGATGTTGTGAAATACCTGAAAGAGACAACACTCGATTCCGACGGTCGGATTCTCCGCAAAGTCCACGGGAAGTTTCTTGCCAAAAGCCCTTTTCTCTCCTTCAACAGTAAAATGGTAAAAATGACATGGTAAAAGGTCTTTTTATAGGTTTTTTGGATAAATGAATGCTAAGTTTGTTTATTTTTCACCATGGAAGAATATTTCTCAATGCATTTTGCCTTATCTTAAACAGGTATGAGTAATGTGTCGTTTTTGTGCAGGACAAAAGGACTTTCAGGGAAAATTATCATTTTTCACGAACCAAAACATCAGAGTCATCTTTTAAGCCCTTTTCTGACTCCTAAAACATGAAAAGATTGCCGAGCGTTTCTTTTACACTCGTTAAAATGGAATTAAAAGATGGTCCCCTTATAGCTCTTTTCTGACCGTAAAAACAGGAAAAGATTGCCGGGTTTTTGTCGTTTCAAACTCGATACTGGAAATAAAACGACGTGTCCTTGATCGCTTTTTACTTTTCAGGTCAAAGGAACTAATCATGAAAGTACTCCTTGGTCGCAAGACTAAGCGGTTCTCTCAAGTATTATTTTATACTTTTTCGGGATTGGGAGACACAACTTTACGAAAAAGTTCAACCTGGAGTCTTCTTAAGTTTTTTCAGACTCTCTAAACATGAAAAACGCCGAGTTTCTCCTATACTGGACTCGTTAAAATTTCACAGTAAAGGACCTGTTCGATTACAAACAGGAACGGACCACTCCTTCTTAGGTTTCGAATCAAAACTAAGTTGGACTCATCCGAAGGATGAGCTTATAATCAAGCATATGTTATCCTCCTCAAGCTTGTAAAAAATAAAGAGGTACTTGCCAGAAATGGTGGGGGAAAAGAGAGAAAAATGAGCCCATTTGTTATCCTTTGTCTCAGAAGAAGCCTTATTACCACTCTTGAACACGACACTTTTCATTCACCTGGGTTGGGAAATCCTTTGCCTCACAGTTGATCAAACCACATTGAAAGCCTTTAGCCGGGTATTAACTTTGGGTCAAATGTCACCAAGCCATCTGTCGTGTCGTTATGTGTTCAAGAGGTCTCTGCAATAAACATTCATCTGCAAAATACTCATCATCTATTTTGACCATCCCTGAGTTAGTCCTTACAGCTACATTTCTTCAACTTGATCTATGATTTCGTGTTGTGGGCTTGCCTGCAACAGGTCGCTTTCTATCGACATCAGCACATTATCTAGAAAGATGACCTAGGAATTGTCAGTACCTTGAAGTCTGCATGCATCAATGGCAGGTTTCTCGCCTTTGACGACAGTTTACATCATTGACTTTCGATCGAAGGATTCCGTGAAATGTTCGACATCAACTCGTTCATTCACATCTCATGGATTGTACTGGGTACTTTGAGAACCATTGACATCACTGGTGGTCTCTCTCACGCTTGTTAACAATTTACATCATTGACTGGTAATCAAGTGGTTTCTACCATGTTCGACACCAACTCATTTATTCGCATGGATAGAATCGTACCTGTTCGGGAAGTAGAAATGAAGACCCTGGATCTAGTTTCCACCATCCAGGCTGCGAGGAGTTTTGTATACATTATACAGTAGACTAACTATAAACAGATGGCTGCGTCCATACTGTGTCTACAAAAGTCTATGATTATGATGTACTGCAGAATCATTCCTGTATCAGAGCAGTAGATAGTCAATTAGTTAAAGTTTTCAATCTGAGTATGGGAATGCCTACCTCAACGATGATATGATCATATATATGTATTTTGTGTTGAATACTTGCAGGTTCCGACTGGGCTCTCCACAAGATAATCCTTGAAATGATAAAGCACTTCACCCTTCCTAGATGATATGAAACCCTTATCTACTACAGGCTTCGCACTTTAGGGGGAAATCTGTTACACTAAAATTTGTCACCATGACTACTTGCAGTTAGTATGGCTCCATCAACTGTCATACTATCCTCCTTGGCAAGCCTCATACCTCTGCTCTCCATGTCAAACTTCAAGAAAGAGAGAAAGTCATTAAAAATCTATATATCTCTGGGTACGCAGTTTCTCTTAGCCTTACCTGTGTGTACGCACTCCAAGTTCACAATACCTGCGTACTTGTACGCTCTGTATGTAAAGCAATGGGTGCGTACTCCTGTAAAGGTCAAAAGGCACAAGTTTCACTCCAAAAAAGTTACTTGTGGTCATTTCTAGAGCATTCTAGAAGCTTGTTTGACATGTATGAAGTGCCTCCAGAAGGTTCATGTATCCCTACAAAAGAGGAACTTATCCCATCAAGAGGGGAGCTATCCCATCCAAAGAGGGGCTTATCCCATTGATGGTGGACCTGAATAACTTCCTCTAGAGCACTATAAATACAGGCATTGGGCCAAAGGGAGGGAGGTTGAAAGCTGAACATTCCTAAGGGTAGATGCCGCTGGAATTAGGACTCCCTTGTAAAGCTTGAGAGGAGAGATTCCCATCCTTTCCTAGCCTTATTTGAGAGTGGGTGAGCTGATCAAAGTAAAGGAAAACTCTTGCTGGACCCTAGGAGGGACTTGCACAACACCAAGGCTCAGGTTGTAATGGTTCCTTTTGTTACCTTTTAATGCAAATGAACTTATTTTTCTCAACAGATTGTTATTCATGGTTTGTTTCATATACTCCTTGGTCTGTATGATGGATATGTATTGTTTTGTGAGTTTATCAGGTGCTATTTAATCTTTTGGCTTGTTAGTGAATGCAGGTTTCGAAGAAAAGGAGGAGCTCATCCGGATCGGCGAGGCTGGACTACTACAAAGCGTTGGACTAAAGGTATGTTAAAGATCCCCTGATTACTTGCATTTGCAATGCATGTTTAGAGAAAGGTAGGATTTATTTGTTTTGTTTGTCACTAGAAAGCTTTTGCTTCTAGGGAGGTTGGTTGTGTCCACACTAACGACTCTTTCCGCATGATAGATCCTCAAGTGATTTAGAGCATCTACCACTACTAACTTGATGAGGGCATGGTGAGATAAATGTTGGTTTTTTCCTTCCCTAACCTTCTGAGTCATCTCCATGATTAACTGTAGGAAGAAGTTGTAGAATTTCCTACTGTAGATCACCTGATAATGTAATATTCTAAAGAAAAATACTAGATCTATTTCTACAATCAAACTTTGCAGAAGCTTAATCAATTTGAGCTAGATCAATCAGAACACATATAATCGAGAAGAAGAAATCATACACATGAAACACAGAATAATACTCTAGGGAAAGGCTCAGCTAAAATCCCCGATCTTTGTATTATCATACAAGTGGAAATATCTCTGGATTACACAAAGCTTTACCTCACAAGTTATCCAGCTCTCAGTACAATCCCTCACTGTTGC
Organism: Pinus tabuliformis; assembly: GCA_031772625.1. Lineage (NCBI taxonomy): Eukaryota > Viridiplantae > Streptophyta > Pinopsida > Pinales > Pinaceae > Pinus > Pinus tabuliformis. The sequence continues at coordinate 1,254,257,811 of CM062819.1, forward strand.
TCATAGATAGAATAGACAACACATATGCCTTCCTTCAATCCTCCAAGCCTCCTATCTACTTGTGGAGTTTCTCCTGGGTCCTCTGGCTGCCACTTGTGTGAATTCTCCTCACACACACAACACTAACCTCTGAAATAACTGCACAATCTTGAAGGAGATAATTCCTTCTGCATGGATGATTTTCCTATATAGGAAAAATCCTCAAACTGATAGTACACTATCCCTTCCTCTGATCTCAACTAGGTCTCTGACTGAACTGACATGCATGAGTTATTTATGAGAGAATATTTAGTTATCTTAAGTGCAGCAGTTACATGCATGCATGCATTAACTAACTGAACTCACAATTATTTCAACAAACTATTTGAACTAATCTAACTAGACTTGACTCAGTTAACTGAGCCAAATAATTACAACTCAATATTACAACTCATCCTTATCTCTTCAACTGATGGATAAATTCCTCAATCAATGGAGAAACTGTTGCATGTCCCCACATAGACTTCATGTTTGATTTTCTACAACTAATTAACTCAATATGGATTAATTAATTATTTTACAAACAACTGCTAAGATCAAACTCGAATTTTTACTTCTCTATTTTAGTTCAGGGACTAACTAAAAAAGGAAGGTATCCCGAAATTCTATTTATAGCAATGCTATTTTTAGCACTTCCATTTTTCATTCCTTGTTGCTATGTCCAACACTGGTACCTGAAATGCTAGTTATAGCAATGCTATTTTTGGCATTTCTTGTTGCTATTTCCAACACTCCCTCTCAACAAGAAAGGCATTCAACTCGAACCTGATCATGAACCTTTGGAATGTTCTGCATGCAACAATTCTCCCTAGTGTTGTTGCTCCAACAACTCTAGAAACAAAAAAATCTCCCAACATACCTCCCTGTTGGGCTAGAAACACCCTCTGATGTTGAAGCTCCCTCTGCCATTGACAAGTGCTCCCTCTGTGACCTCTGAGCTGCTATGACACTCCATGCATCTCGCACCATTACACACCTCTTTGTGCCATCCTGCACTGGTGCAACACTCCTATGCCTCTCGCATTGTTGCATCCTGCTAGCTCTACACTATCTTGGGATTCCCACACTGTAGCTCTCTCTACCGCTCCATCTGCATCTGTCTCTACCCATTCAGCTAGTCCTGCTACTCCTCGTCGGGGTTCCCATAGCAAGGTCTAATCAAAGAGTTTGGGTACCTCAATGATCCTACCCCTATTCCAGCCTTCTTGGGATTGTCACTCCACATCGCCCCACCTTCGACCTGGAGGTATGGATGCATGTGATCCCTTAGCCCACTTGGCTTGAAATTTCCCCCTATTGGAGGTCTCTGCATGAGTGGATGCCTCCACTTGATCTCCTCTCATCTTCTCCAGTTGTGGCTACTCCACAACCTCCTGAAGTTGCTTATCCAATTGTGGCTCCTCCACAATTGTCTGAGTCTTCTTCTGGCGCCACATGTTGAGAGGTAATGTACTCTCCCTCTCAACCTCCAAGTCTCCAACAGTTGCCTTGCTCCTCAAGGATTTGCATGTATCTTGAACCTCAAGAGCATACAGGTTCTTGAATCATGAACTGATCTGCTTCACCTGTCTAATGGTGATGTGTCGAAGAAAAACCTTTCCCTTACTGAAGACTACATCATAGCCTTTGACTTCCAGCATTGTGATCAACACCAAATTTTTCCTTAGTCTTGGTACATACTTGACATCGGTTAAGGCAATGCGAGATCCATGCTCCCTCTGAAAAACAACCGTGCCTACACCTGAGACACTATACTTTTCATCATTACCCATTGCTACGAGTATTTGGAGATCTTTCTCCTCCAAGGTACTGAAAAAACTCTTGTCACCAGTAATGTGGAAAGAAGCTCCACTGTCAAGAAACCAACCACATCCCACCATGGATGAACTATGCATGCAAAGAGGGTGAAATCCAACTCAAATTGTGAGGCCAATGCCTCACCTTCAGATCCTTCCTTGGATCCCATCTTGGATTTCTTCAATGGACAATTTGTTGCAAAATGGCCCACCTCATGACAATGAAAGCATCACACTTTTGATTTGTCAAAATTCTTCCCACCATGGGAAGAACTCGATTTGGGATGAGAATCCTTCTCCTTCCCTTTCTTTGCCTTACTCGCTAAGGTGCAATTTTCTTCATCCTCCTTGGATGAAGAACCATCTCCGGTGCTTCTTCTTATCTCCTCTTGCATTAGATTCGACCAAAGTCATTCCCAATCTGGCAGTTTCTCTCTTCCATTTACCAATTCTTGGTAGCTATGCCAGCTCTTAGGAAGACTGAGGAGAGCAAGACTCACCATGTCATCATCAGCTATCATGATCCCTACACTTCCAAGCTCATCCCTGTAGGTGGTCAGCTTGTTCAGATATGTAGAGATCGTGTCACCCTTTTCACACTTGATTTTTCGAAGCTTGTCTTTCAGCGCCAACTTCCTCTGATCATTTTTTTTCTAATATAGATCCTTCAATGTTTTATACATTGAAAATGGTGTCTCCTTCCCATGGAGGCTCGAGACAATGTGATCTCAAACTCCCTCCAGGAGGATTCTCCTTGCTCTAGCCACACATTTATTCCATTCCACCAATTCTTGTGCATTAGCTCTTATGGGCTTGGGGACTTCTTGATCAATGAAGTCCTTTAGACTGTTATCCTCTAATACTGCTTCCATGAGATCCTTCCAGGCTATATAATTCAAGTTTCCATCAAGGGCATACTCGATTCTTAAACTGTTGAACACCATTGGTGAAATTGAGATGTGATAAGAACTCGATTTCTATATTCAAGAACCTCAAACTTCGAAATTCTCCCTTCTTTTATACTATTCTTCACCTTTGATCACCTTTGCTCTAAAACCATGTAGAAATTTCTCTATAGATCAACTAGCTCAGATACCATGTATAATTTCCCACTGTAGATCACCTGATAATGCAATATACTAAAGCAAAATACTAGATCTACTTCTACAATAAAACTTTGCAGAAGCTTAATCAATTTGAGCTAGATCAATCAGAACACATATAACAAAGAAGAAGAAAGCATACACATGAAACACATAAGAACACTCTGGGGAAAGGATCAGCTAAAAAACCCGATCTTTGTATTATCATACAAGTGGAAATATCTCTAGATTACACAAAGCTTTAGCTCACAAGCTATCCAGCTCTCGGTACAATCCCTCATTGTTGCTCATAGACATAATAGACAACACATATGCCTTCTTTCAGTCCTCCAAGCCTCCTATTTCCTTGCGCAGTTTCTCCTGGGTCCTCTGGCTACCACCTGTGTGAATTCTTCTCACACACACAACACTAACCTCTGAAATAACTACACAATCCTAAAGGAGATAATTCCTTCTACATGGATGAGTTTCCTATATAGGAAAAATCCTCCAACTAATAGTACATTGTCCCATCCTCTGATCTCAACTGGGTCTCTGACTGAACTGACATGCATGAGTTATTTATGAGAGAATATTCAGTTATCTGAAGTGCAGTAGTTACATTCATGCATGCATTAACTAACTGAACTCACAATTAGTTCAACAAACTATTTGAACTAATCTAACTGGACTTGACTCAGTTAACTGATCCAACTAATTACAACTCAATATTACAACTCATCCTTATCTCTTTTAACTGATGGATAAATTCCTCAATCAATGGAGAAACTATTACATGTCCCCACATAGACTTCATGTTTGATTTTCTACAACTAATTAACTCAAGATGAATTAATTAATTATTTTACAAATAGTTGCTAAGATCAAATTCGAATTTTTTCTTGTCTATTTTAGTTCAAGGACTAACTAAAATAGGAAGGTATCCTGAAATGCTATTTATAGCAATGCTATTTCTAGAACTTCCATTTTTCATTCATTGCTGCTATGTCTAACACTAGTACCTGAAATGCTATTTTTAGCATTTCTTGTTGCTATTTCCAACAGAAGTGGGGGACACTAGGTCTTTGAGGAGGAGGTAATTATGCCTTAAATCCCAGCTTCTGAGTAGCCTAAAGTGGTATGCATAAACTACACTTAATATTCCTTCACAAGATATGTATTTAAGGATATGGTAAGGTACCTCATACCAAGGGTAAGGTATACTTTCTCTTCTCCCTACATTCTTTTCTTCTATAGGCTTCTCTTTTGAAAGGAAGAAATTTTTCTAAACTGTGACACTCACTTGCTTATCTTCTTTGCTCCACCTCATTTCTAGAGGCAAGGTGGTTACTTTCCTTATGGTTTCAGGACTGAGATAGACGGCCAACCCTCTGATAATAGTAGTAGCACTTTCCTCCTCTTGAGAGTGTAATGCCATGGAAAATTCATGGTAAAGGTCATCATCATACCCCTTTAGAAACTCAAAGAAGCACAACCATTGGTGTTTTATGAAAATGTCAACTATAGGAGGGTTTTACTGATTCTCTTGGTGTTTGAGGGTTATCTTCTATTAAATACTCCCCCCATTTCTTCTATATTTCTCCCTGATGCTATGTAGGTGTGGAATTCAAAAAAAATCAAACAGTCTGAGTGGTGAAATAGTGGTAAATTGCTTGGTAGTAGTGAGGAAGAAGGGTGGCTCGAATTGACATCATCCAAACTATTTTTCTCTTATTTGAACCATAGAAAACTTTAAAAATACCTTCTACTAAAATTTTACTGCTACAGGCTCTTAATTTCAAGCATACTTCTCATGCAATTCGATGTAGAAACAAGGAAGGAGGGTACCACGTACTTCTTTTCAAATAAATTTTGGGTGTGCATGAAGGTTTTGAGACAATATCAAGCCACTGTGACTTCTTTTTCTCATCCCAATTCCTCCTGCAACTCCTCTCAACCCTCCTATAGCACTTGCAGGCATGCTTGTATCTTTCTCCTGTAGCACTTGTAGACAGGTTTTGAAGCTCCTCGGTGGCACCCTAGGGTGTTTGTTGCACTAGCTTGTCCTTCCTCTACCTTGTTTTGGAATGAGTGATGGTGAAAATGAAGTCAAGCCTAACACATAATATCCTCTTTTGGTTAAAAGCTTGGATCACTCTAGTGACTTGGCATTAACATGAGTTTCCTCCTTTGGACTGTTGTCCCCACTAACTCTCATCATTTCTCTCTCCTTGTGATTATCACCCCACTTTTCGAAGACACCACTTCATTTTGAGTTGAAATTTCCACGTTGCATGGTTGACTTAACTCACACTTGATTTTATTAGTCGAGGGTGACCAAGTTCATGGCCAACTGTAGCCTATTAAAACACCTTTTCTTGCTCAAAAAACATCTCAATCATTTTATGCATAGGGAGGAGGTTAGGGTTTCCATACCTGAGCTTGCTTGTGGATCGAACTGCTGTAGAGGTTGGCATGATGGAGTTGGACCATATATCATTATGATCAAGGGAGTTGACTGTTTGACTTATTTCCTATGCATGTCTTCATTCTTATGATACCTTAGCTGTTGCTTTTGTTGTGTGTGTGCAAGTACCTCCTTGATGTCCAAGCTACTGTTGTGGTGGAAAGCCTCCCTAAAAATAATGTGTCTCTTCATAGTTTCAAACAAGGATCCATCATCCCTTCTAGTGGTGGAAACAAAGTCAAGCATCTCCGCTCCTCCGTCAAGCATATTCTGATTATCCGTCGTAGGTCGATCTAACCAGATTGCAGTCAATCGTTCGTGTTCAATCCTGGTTAGTGGTTTGATAATATCAATTATTGTTGTTGTGGTTGCACAAGCTCCTACAGGAGGAGTTTTCTTCATGTAGCAATCTTTTGATCCCCCTTTGAAGTCTTCAATTTGAATTATGGTGTTGAGGGAGATGATGGAAATTCATGAGGATAGGGTTATAGTCATGAAGGAGTAGGGTAGTAACTATAAAAATATAAAATACTGGCTTCTCTATTTTTAAGGTAGGATAGAGTGGATAATTTGAGCAATTTTTTGGTGAAATGGAGTGGATGGGTGATGGATGGATGATGGGAAAATCATTGGAGGACCTCATTTATCATTTCCTAGAGTCAAATTGATATTTTGGGCTATTCGCCTCCTTGGATCTCCCTCCTGTAGCTTCATAGGCTCCTCATGTAGCATTACATGATCTTCTGTAGCAATACAGGTCCTTCCTGTAGCATCACATAGAGGAGGTGAAATTTGAATTTCTTGATGATGGGATGGTAGAGAGAGATGATCATATGAATGGAGAGGATGGATATGAGGTGTATGGATGGAGGGATGGATGATATCTTGTAGGTTTTGGCTTGCAGCCATGAAATCTTCCACTGTGTACAATCCTGCAAAACAAGAGAAAGGTTAGCAGACATGATATAAGCTTCTTCCTTGTTCTTCTTTTCTTCTCTTTCTTTTTCCTTGAGACATGCTGGCTACCTCAGAGGAGGTTTTCAACCTACATGCTTGTCCTAGGTGCCTCAGAGGAGGTTTTCACCTAGGGATCTTTATTTTTTATTTTTTTTTGTTCTCTTGGCTTTTTTTATCTCAGAGAGGTTTTCAACCCTAGAATTCGCCTCGGATACCTCATAAAGGTTTTCATCCATGCATTTTTATTTTATTTATTTTTTAAAATTTCTAGGAACCTTGTGGACTCGAAGCTATGAAACTCCCAATAACATTTTTCTTTGTTGACTAAACTGATAAATTCTTCCTTGGATAGAGGTATTCTATATATATTCAACCTATAACCATTCACAAGTAAGGGAATTCCTTCCTCATCAATGGTTCTGATCTAGATAGATCCATTTTCATGACACTTTTCAACTAGGTATGGACCCAACCATATTTTCATTAGCTTCCCTTTAAAATATTTGAACCTAGAATCATATAACAACACCTAATTACCTTCTTGAAAAATATTATCCTCAATATGCTTGTCATGTCAAACCTTCCTAACTTTAGGGTGTGTTATCACCCAGGTTGTTCCCTATGACTCCCAAGGGAATACGGCCGGGGTAACCACTAACCAATCTTTGGATCACAGTTTCTAGCCAAACTGTGATCAGAGAGGGCTCTCTCTTTATAATTTGTCTCTGTTTTGATAGTATTTTAGGCTAGTTATTAGGCTCAGGTTTTGGTTTATGTTTTGGTTGGATGATAATTTCAGTCAAGCTGCTTATGCATTCTCCAAAGTGTTCTAGTCCATTGGGCTATGGAGTCAGTGGTCCTTTAGTTATTTTGAGGTGCTGAGTGATTTGCTGTAGTGATGCTGCAGAGCAAGGTTAGTGTCTGAGAAATAAACTTTCATAAAGTGATTGGGTGGGTTGTGTCCAGTTTATGCAAGGCAATTAAGAATCTTACAGTAAACCTTTGGAGTAAGACAGTGAGAATATTGACCTAGGAGCATTTAAGAATTTCTAGGTGATATTCATACATATAGAATTAACAGCTACATGAGCAATTAAGAATTCATGTGCATAGTAATCCTAAAGATAAACATTTACAGTAGTAAAAATTGAGTACAAGGTGTAGTGAAACAAGTCCTGCACTATTCTTTCTTTTTACTGCTAGCTTAGTATAAGATGAGTATGATTTGATAAACATAAGAAAGACAAGAACAGAGATTAAGGAAAAAACTTGTTATTTAATCAGACAGCACAGGGATTCTGCATCAGCACATGGAGCATCATCCAGACATCAAATATTTCAGGAAATCACTGAGCTCATCCAGCCCTTTGTATTAGATAATTCAGAAAGTGTATAATACATTTGTCTCATAGAGAAAATTACCAACCCCTTATGAGTTACTCAGGGGAGTATATATACAAAGTTTACATCAAAAATATCAGCGAATGAGTTAATATCTCATTTATGATACGCTAATTTCTGGAATGCAGTAGCTGAAGGAGTGAATGCTGTCGTAATTCCTTAATGCCTCAGCTGTCAAAATAGTCAGAAGATATTTGGACTTTATGGCTGTTAGAGTCGGCTAGAGATGTGCTGTCTGAAACTTGGATAGCTGTCATTGTGTACGTGATGAGTCACTTTATAGCTGCTTTAACTGCTGACATTTGTCATGTTATTTGTCTTGTAGTGACCTGGAGCTGGCAGTGGCCGAATGACCTAAGCTACCGTGGCAAAATCTGAAGCATGAATTGCCACCAATCTTCCTTAGGCATTTGATGTCTGCGCATCTTTATCAATGTTTCCTTGGCCTCTGTATGTCTATAAAGATTGGGAGGGGTTTCAAACAGGTGATTCACTTCATTCTCAATGAAGAACAGGCCTTCAAGTTTGTCATATAAGCTCTGCCCTGTGGGAGGCCCTGCTTGTTCAGATGAACTGCCAGATGCAATAATCTGATTTTCAATAGTGGTTGCCATTCTGTTGGCCATTTGATCTAGAGAGATCAGTTTTCCTGCACCACTTAGTAAGCTGGGCAGGTCTTTTGCTTGCAGCACTCCCATTTTAACTTTGTATTCCTCCACATCTGCTTACATCTCATAGTACTTCCTCTCTACTATTTGTATATAGTTCCTGAGAGTTAGTATCTTCTTAGCAGAGAGGACAGCCTCTGTTCTGTTGGGAATGCCTATAGCTGCCAATTCCTCCCTTTCTTGCCTGTTCAGGAAGTCTATCATTCTGTTTTCCTGCTCTGCTCTGTTCCCTACCAATGTCTTGGCCTTCTGAATTTCTGCTTGAGCTTGGCCCATTAAATCCATCTGCTCATGCATTATTTTTATTGACCTCCATTGATGTCTGATGGATTGGCCAATTTTGGCCCATAGGATTCTCTTTATGTCGGCCATAGCAGTCTCCAGATTCAACTCTTTCTCTAAGGCCTTTATCCTTTCTTTTTGGGCCTTTATTTCTCTGCCCTGTTCTGCTACAGTCACTTTGGACTTGTCATACTTGGCATCCAGTTCTGCCAACTTATCCTTGGCCTTCTTTATTTCATCTGCCTGGATCTCCATTGCTTTGACGGCCTTGGTCAATTCCTCTACACTTGGGCTGGCATCTGGAGCTGTTGCTGTTCCTGCTGCTTCTGTTGTGGGGGCCACTGCTGCCCCTGAAGTTGCTGCTGTTGTCGAAGTAGTTGGAGGAGCTTGGGAGGTGGATTCTGCCTATTTATCTTGTAATGCTCCTTCCAGCTCTCTCTCCAATTCCCTGATCCTCTGGTCTTGCTGCATTAGAAGGTCCAGTTGGTCCTCAACCTGTTTTTGCTTTTGAAGTTCTGCTGTTTGAGGATGCTCTGTGGGCTGCAGCTTTAACCTCTTCTTCAATGCATTGAGGTCATCATCTTTCTTCTTCATGAGGGCCTTCACACCCGTTGGATCACTAGGATCATGTCCTAGATCAATAATGATCTCCTCAAGAGACTTTATTCTATTGTCTTTGGCCTGAGAGGACATTCTCTCAAAATCCAACTAGGTGCTGGTGTTTTTCAGGGACTCTTTCAGCTCATGTGCCATGGTGGCCTTCTCTACCAAGGTTGCATAGACCATCTCCCCAGCTTGCTTATGGAGTTCAATCTGGTCCATGGGATGTATATCTCTGGCTAGGACCTCCACCCTTGTCTTTATAAAATCTGCAGCTGTCTTAGGCTCCGGCCCTTTGGGCTTAAAGTGGCTGAAGATTATCTTTTCCTGCTGAATGTCATACATCGACATTAGCCTTTCTTGCTGGGCTGGTGTTGCATCTATGAATTGCTTGTAGACCTCAGCCCTTAGCAGCTAATTTTGAGCCTTTATTTGTTTGAAAGAAGCCTTAGTGCTTTTGGGCTTCTTGGTCTGCTGGGAAGAGGAGGACACTTCCAAACCGAGCTGTAAAGTTTGCTCCTACTGAAAGGAGCTTGTACCTGTATGCTGACTGCCCTCCCTGTCTTTTCTTGCATTGTCCAAGACATCTTCAGTAATGTCTTCTACCTCTGGGGAGTCTGCTCTTTGCCTTTTGGCTTCTGGCTGGTGGGAGGATCCACTAAGAGTAGTGGACTCTTCTCTATCTCTTTTTGTACCCCTTTCCTCATGTGCTGGGGTCTGCAAAATTGGGGCAGTTACTGGCTCAGTTTGTGGGGGTGGAATTTGCAGTGCTGGAGTTGCTGGCAGCCCAGTTTGTGGTAGGACAGATTTCCCTTGCTGCTGTTCTGGCTGCTGCTCTGTTTGCTGCCCTGTTACAGGGGCAGACTTTTCCTTCACTGCTTCCTCCTCTGCACCCATTATGCCTTTGCCTTTGTCTGTCAGCGGTGCTGATGTAGATGGCGCCTGTGGTGCAGTCCTTGTGGCCGAGGTCCCTTCTCCCACTGAATAAGGCGGTCTGAAAGGTACCTGCTGCACATAGTCCAGGTCAATAGTTTTTTCAAGCTCCCTCCTATTCTTTAGCATTCTCTCTTCCTCAGTTAGATTTTCAATTAGAGTATCCATCTGCCATTCTTGCAGGTTGGCATATTTTTCAATATGTGGGTACTGGCAATGCTTAATGCCTATAAGCCTATACTTGTTTCTCCTAGCAGTGATGAAACCTTCAGGGTCATAATGGACCCACCGAAAACTATAGGACAGCTTGTATTTATCTTTAAGGACTAGGTCTGCCTCTTCCCACCCTTCTTTCTTGTTCATGATGAAGGGGCCCAACTGGTGTTTGAACTTGAGGTGGGCCTTCTTTTTGGCGCTGTGGAAATGGGTGAGGTCGGACTGAATCAACTGCCTGTAATACTCCAAGGCAAATAACCTCATAGGTACATATTTTGGGAGCCTGTATGGACAGAGCTCACAGCCATAGATCCTAATGACGGTATGGTTCTCATATAGGTACCAGTCACCTATTTTATATTTTTTGGAAAGCTGCAGAGCTTTCTTTATCTCATTTGATATTCTGGGAGGAGGTGACCTCATCAACAGGCAAGAGACTGGGTATACAAATTGGTCAACAAATTCACAGTAGGTATAGGGTGAATTTGTGACTTTGTGATAGACAGAGGTCCAGAAGATGACAGATCTTCTTTCCCCTTTGTGATCCAGCCTTCTGATGTAGCATGGGAAGGCTTCAGAATGGTAGTACATGAACAGGTGGTAAATATAGGCCGAGTACTTGAAGACCCCTTGTCTGTCCACTCTGCTCAACTGATCATGAATCTTGTTTGCTATGAACTTAGCAAAGTTATATTTGCGGGCAGGGGGTTGGCGTGGGCTGTAAGCAGATAGCAATACCAGCATTGTTGTATCCACATGCCCACTGTTTTTGTATCCCAACACATAGGCAATCATGTCCAGTAAAAGCCTGCCTACATCATTGAAATGGACAACCAGGTAGGGAGGTGGCCCTGTAGGCTGGCACTCAGGTCTCATGAAATTCCTGGTGACCCTTTGAATCTCCTCACTGGTCATATTGGCACCAGTGTCCAGCAAATAGTTCATGGAAAATGGGATTAGCAACTCTATTTGATCAAAATGTAACATTTTGTTGATGGACTCAGCATTAATGTAGAAAAGGATCCTCCCAGATGGAGTGCTAATAGCTCTGTGCTGCTCATCATAGTTTTGAGCACATAGGTGAATGATTTCAGGGAAGACATTTACAGCTGGGAGACAATAGTATGGTAGGTTTGACTCCCATATCCCATATGTACCATGACCATCCTTATAGTCCTCTCTTAGTTGAGTGAAGGTCTGCAAGAAGTCCCTGCTACCCTCAAAGTCTTCAATAAGATAGTCCTTGTCAGCAAATGCCAAGGCCTCCAGCTCTTTATTGGGTGGATTTAATGGAGCAACACTGAGGGATGAGGATGCAGAGGCTGCCATGATATAATCTGAATTTGAATAGGTAATGGCAATGGTTTGGGAAGTTTCTTTAAGAGTTTCAGTGATAGGTCAAATGTAGACACAGTCTGAGGAGTTTTTCTCAGTGAAAAATGCAGGCTGGTTTCTGCAGTTTGCTGCAAATTCACAGGGATGTGAATTGCTAATGGTAAGTTGCAGAGAGTATGAGGTTTCCTTTGGCAGATATTGAAGCTAGCCTGTACTCGGGAAAAGGGAACAATGCCGAGCACCTCGAGGAGAATTTTACAGTTTCTGGCCCGCGAATTGACTGCTTTGATGCTGAATTTGTGGTTCTGGGGGTCAATAGGTCAGCTTAGCTTGTTTTAGGTAGTAGGTGCAGAGTTTATGCGGACTTCTACAGGTGTTTTAATGGCAATTTTATAGAGAAAAGGAATGCATGGGTGAAAAGTAAGCTTTACGGTGAATACCTGGACAAACTAGCTTGAAAGCCTGCGGGCTGGACCGTGAAGGCTTAAGGCAGCTGAATTCTTGACTTGTAGCGGTTTGAAACTTGAATTTGATGGCTGGAAACGAATTTTCGCGGCAGCTGGTTGACAACGGCTACGTCTTTTGCGCGTGAAAATGACCGCAAACGGCTAATTTGGTCGTTTATAACGACAAATTTGGACAAAACGTGCAATTGGCGCTTTTCCGCCGATGACGTCATGGTGGGGCCCCGGGTACGGAGATGACGTGGCTGCTGAGGTGTCGGCCAGGGTGGCAGGACACGGTGGTGGGTGGATAAGGTGGCAGGGTTACGTGGAGGGCCACATGACGCGGGGGCGGGGAAAGGCACTACGTCATGCTGACAAATTGATGACGCAAGGGGAAGGCGGTAACAGGATGGTGGTAAGCGGGTTCCCCGCACCACCTTTGGGCAAAGGTGGTATCGGGGAGGGGGGCTCCGAACAACCCCAGCGTTTGACACGCGTCCAGGGTACGGCGCCCAAAACCACTTTCCCCGGACGCTAAAGGTCGGCAGGTCGGGGAGCGCAAATGACCGCCCACCGTTAGATCTTGGGCGGCAGGGATCGGACGGCTGGCGGGTCCTCCGACGGATCATGCAGGTTGGGGGGTCCCGCTGGTTTATTTAAATATTCAATTAAATACCTTCGGCGGAAAACTTTAGGATTGTGGGTTTTCATGAGTTTTTTGGGGTTTTTTGGGTTTTCAAGGGTTTTATAAGGGAAAAGGGGTTTAGGAGTGGGCTTAGCAGGGGGAAAAGGGTTTTCTGTGGCATTTTTTAGCAGAAGGAAGGTAAGGGCTTAGAGGAAAGGTTATCACTCCAACCAAAGGTTAAAGCAATCCCTTCACAGGGTTGACCATAGTCCCAGTTGGACCACAGTCTCCCTAAACAACTTATTTAGCTATAGTGCCAAGGGGGGATATTTAGATAATGCTGGGATTTATACACCATAGTGTTATTATAGTAGGGAAAAGGGACTATAGGGGATTTAAATAATAGAGTTAGTGGTTAATATGGATGAAATGGGTGGATGAGGGGAAATATCACTAAGTTTATTTGAAAATCACTTAGTTTAGGGAGTAGATCAAAATGAAAAGAATTTTAGACAAGAAATGTGGCTTTTAAGTGAACAAGAACCACCATGAAACCATAAAATTTTCCATGCATCTCAACTGATGAGGGGATGTTAGTAACAAATGGGAAAAGGGAAAGAAGGGAGGTTAGACATGCTTCTTTGCTTTGCTGCCATCTGATGGAGAAGAACACCTTCTCAATTCATTGATTTTGCTTTGTGAACATGGGCCAACACACATTCCATTGTAATGAATGACACTTCTGCAACCCCATCTGCCTACCCATCTACTTGCCTAGCATTTTTTTTTTCTTCTTGGAGGGTGCATTTAGACTTGCAGACCCTTTGTGTGCCTTTTCTTTTCCTTTGGCTTTTTCCTTTGACTTCCTATCTAGTACTGCCCTTATTCCTTCCAAGGCCCCAGATTAAGCAGTTGGGAACCTTAATTCTCTACCTAGCTACTTGTCTGCCAAGATTAGACAGTTTGGACAGACTTCTTTCTCTATTCTACAACAGAAAATTCAAACATGGCATGATCCAGATTAGGCTGTTGGACCGTCCATCAAACTTTGAGAGAACATGAAACTATTTACACACCTTGTCTTCTTGGAAATATGGGAGCTTTGTACCATCAAAGCAGAGCATATTTGGCTCTGGAATTTGCCAATCATGAAATATGAAACCTATTGGTATAGGTATCCAACAGTGGCTCCACATGGGGATGGTTTTTCTTCTTGAAAGACCAAGAACAGCAGGTCAGAATGTCTTGACTCTTTGACCTTTCTTTAGCAAAACTTGGAGTCTTTTCTTCTTTTGAAACCTCAAAAACTGTCAACTGTCATCTTTGCAGATCATGCTGAACTAAAGCCCTTTTTTCTTCTGCAATATCCTTGAAACTAAGTTATTCACATGCTGAAAAAAGAAAAACACTATACACAGTGAATTATGTACAAGGGAACAGCCATGCTATTTTCATGGAAGGTAGTCAAAATAGTGCTTCAACATCCTGCCATTCACAGGACCTTCATCCAAATCAGTTTCATTAAGACTCTTAAGGAAATAAGTGTTGTTTCCTTGTACTGCTTGGACAGCAAATGGTCCTCTCCAGAGGGAATCAAATTTTCCATGTTTTCCCTTATCCTCTCTTCTTGCATCCCACTTGAGGACTTTGTCACCAATGTTGAAATCTTCTGCCTTAGTTCTCCTATCAAAGGCCTTCTTTAGCTTTTCTTGTAACACTTGAACTCTGCTGAAAACTTGGTCTCTAGTTTGCTGTAAACATATTATTTGATTGATCCTTCTTTGCATATCATTTGGTTCAGCTTGGCTTTCTTGAAGAAGTTTCATGACAGGCACTCCTAGTGATGAAGGAAATTTGGCTTCTAATCCGTAAACCAACTCATATGGGCTGGTCCCAATTGATCTTTTGGTTGTTAGTCTATCTGCCCATAGAGCATTCACAAGCTTCTTGTGCCAATTCTTTTTGTTCTCTTCTAGCACTTTCTTTATGATGTTTACCAGGCTTTTATTTGATGACTCAGCAAGGCCATTTCCTTGGGGATAGTATGCGGTAGAATGGCCTAAGGTAATGTGAAATTTGTGGCAGAAATTCACCATTTTCTTGGATCTGAAAGCAGCAGCATTGTCTGTTATTATTTTGTCAGGGCAACCAAATCTAGCCAATATGTTGCTCTCCAAGAACTGAATGATTGTGGAATCATTTGCTTGTCTGCATGGAACAGCTTCAATCCACTTGGTGAAGTAGTCTGTGGCTGTTAAGATCCATCTATGTTGGCCTGAAGATGAGGGATGAATTTCCCCAATGAAATCCAAGCCCCATTGTTGAAAAGGTCTCTCTGTTGTAATAGGCCTCAAGGGAAGTGGCAGCAACTGTCTCTTTCCCTCAAACACTTGACATTTATGACATGAGGTGGTGAATTTCTTGACATCAGAAAACATGGTGGGCCAGTAGTAACCAGCCCTTAGTATTTTATCCACAGTGGACTTCCAGTACAAGTGTCCACCACAGTCACCTGCATGAAATTATTTTATGATATTGTCAGTCTCATCCTCAATTAGGCAGTTTAGCAATATCCCTTCATGGTTTTTCCAAAATAAATTTCCATCCATAACACAGAATTTAGAAGCTTTCATTTTTAAGAACCTACATTTAGTTCTGGACAATCCTGGGGGAGCACACAGGTTTTGTAACACATAACAGATATCAGAATACCAGGGGGATTGTTCAAAGGCTACATTGATCTTTGGAGTCGCCAGCTCCGGTTCACTGTCCAGTTGGTTGATGTCCAAGGCTTGGAAATTTGTTTCAGACATTAATTTGGCCAAGCCCTGCCCTTTTATCAGTTTTGTAGGTTTTATTTCAATATCAAATTCCAAAATATTTGCAATCCATTTTCCTCTTCTACCTTCTAAGTTCTCTTGAGTAAGTATGTCTTTCACAATTGGGCTTGGTACATAGGCTATGACATGGGAGTATAGGATGTAGATTCTAAAGTCTTTAATAGCCTTGACTAAGGCATATGCTTGCTTTTCCATGATCTGGTATTTCAGGGGTGCATCTCTAAGAGCTTTACTAAAGAAAGCAATGGGTTTCTCATTTCCTTGGTCATCTTTCTGTAATAGAACAGCAGCAATTGTGTGTTGGGAGGCAAAGGAAAATATGATGAATTCCCTATCAAATTGTGGATTTGTTAGGACTGGAGTTTGGGTGAGGGCCACCTTTATTCCTTCAAATGCTTGACTTGCTTCTACTGACCATTTTACTTTTGAATCCTTTTTAAGCATGTTATTGAGCAGTCTGCTTAATTCGGCCAGATTTGGGATGAATCTTCTTAGGAAGTTGATTTTTCCCAAGAAGGCTTGCAATTCCTTCACATTTCTTGGATGAGGCATTTGTAAGATGGCTTGGATTCTGTCTGGATCAATCCTAATACCATCCTTTGAGATAATGTGACCCAACAACTTACCTTCCTCCAATCCAAACAGGGATTTCTTGGGATTTAATGAAATTCCATATTTTCTACAAGTTATGAATATTTGCCTCAGATGTTTCAAATGTTCTTGGTCAGATTTGGAAAAAGGTGTGAGGTCATCTAGGTAAATGACAAGGAAGTCATGAATTTCTTTGGCAAAAGCAATATCCATTGCTCTTTGGAATGTGGCCCCTGCATTTTTCAACCCAAAAGGCATTTTAACATATTTGAAGGTTCCCCATGGGGTTGTAAATGCTGTTTTGTCCTGGTCATCAGGGTGAACTAAGATCTGGTTGAAACCTGAGAATCCATCAAGTAAAGAAATTCTTGAGGCCCCCACTACTCTCTGCAAGATGTGATCCATCTTGGGTAAGGGGTAATTATCTTTTAAGGAAACCTGATTCAAGTTCCTTAGGTCAACACAAAGCCTTATCTCCCCGGTTTTCTTTCTTGTAGGGACTAAGTTTGAAATCCAATCAGAGAATCTGATTGGTGCTATGATCCCTGCCTTAAACATTTTCTGTACTTCTTGTTCCATTGCTGGGAGAAGCATAGGATTAATTCTCCTAAGTTTTTGTTTAAAGGGTTTTTGATCTGGCTTGAGAGGGATGGTGTGTTGAATTACAGAGGTGTCATAGGATTTTAAATCCTCATAACTCCAAGCAAAGACATCCTGAAACTCCTTGAAAAGGTCAATGTATTTAGGCTTTTGATCAGGGGGTAGTGCAGCAGACAGCTTTATGATTTTGGGTTGTTCAGCGGTCCCAATGTTGCACTCTTCTATGGCAGTGTTGAGGGGCTGCATTTTTGGTTTGCTGGGAACATCATTGGAATCAAAAATGTCTTCCAAAGGAGCTAAGCCAGTGGGAAGAAAATTATCTTTCAATTGTATAACTTCAGCTTCATCATCAGCTGTCTCTTCACAGTCAATTTGTTGAATTTCCAGTATGTTGTCTTTGTTAAAAATTGTGGGATTTAGCATTTGGTTAGCTGTTTTCGGTGATATTGCTTTATTGTCCTTTTCATACTGTATTTGTGATTGACTTGCTGTTTCAAGTATTTGTGATTGACTTGCTCTATCATTGTCAATACTTAGTCCTGAAAATTCTTGCTGCAAAGTCAAGAAATTGTTTATTTGCATGTCATCATCAAACACTTGCCAATCCTTAACATTGTTTGGGACAGATGGTCTGTGTTTTATCTCAGCTGTAAAGCAGTGGTGGGGCTCAAAAGGTAACTTACAGGTACTTGCAAATGTGGCCAAGCTATGAGCATGCAGGTTCTGAGTCCTAGGAATTTTGGTAATCTGAAATTCAGTAAATGAATTTAATAATTCAGCAGCAGCAGACCTGTAAGACCTCAGTCTTTTGTCATTGGTGACAAAATTACCCTTGACTTGTTGGATAACTAGGTCTGAATCTCCTAGGATTGAGACTTTTATAGCTTGCAGGGACTTTACTAGCTTGAGACCTAGTATAAGAGCCTCATATTCAGCCATGTTGTTAGTGCATCTGAAGTTTAATCTATAAGCTCTGCCCTCTGCATGACTGTTTTGCTTATTGTGTATCCAAATTCCAGCCCCTGCCCCTAACTTGTTGACTGACCCATCAAACTCCATGAACCATAAGATCTGCTGCTCTAGGGGAGATTTAATAACTTCTCTATGGTCTGGGATTGTGAGCTGAAGTTCTGGTTTTTCATTTGGTTTATCTTTTAGGACAGTCTCATCACTTGTTTGGATCAGCTTTACTTCTAGGACAGCAGTATCTTGTTCACTACGGCCCTGCTCTTGTTTTGGTGTCTTGGTTTCATCATTATTTATTAGACCTGAATTATCATTGAAGAGAATGTATGAATCTATATCAGAGTGGACAGCATATATGGGAAAATTTTGAGGTTTCTCTTCACTGCTGACCATATATTTCATGAGGGATTCTCTATATAGTCTCTTGGGTTGACCAAAGACTGTGATTGTGGCATATGACATGTCTAACTGTAAGGAACCTTGGAGTTTAGCCCCCCATGATCTTGATAACAGCATCCCATACTTGGGTGGGATATCAGCGACTACAACATCCATTAGGATTGTTTTGTTTGGGTATTGGACAAGGGATACACACAAGTCTTTTATCAAGCCTAAACACTTGACTTGGCTGGAGTCAAATGAGAATAGGTCCTTATATGGTCTTGTAATGTCTAGATTCAACCTCTCCATCACTGATTTGGGCATGAGGTTATGAGAGGCACCTGAATCAAACATTGCATTGTGTAGAATCTTGTCATGCACATGCAAACTAACATAGAAGGGTAATATCCCTGTGACTGCTATTTTTCCATCAACCTCTGGACCAAACAGCAATTCTGGGGTGTCATCCAACACATTGACATTATCTTTACTATGAGTGAGTTGAAGGGCTTTCTTGATCTGTTGTTTGTAAATGTCATGTTTGGCTAATTCTGAGAGGGGAATGGCCACTTTCAGTTTGCCAATTTCAGTTTCCAAGTCAAAAGGTTTCTCAGTTTGAAACTTAGTGGCTTGGGCCGTAACCTTTTCTTTGTTCACTGTGTTTTCCTCTTGGTTTTTACCTTGATCTTGGGCCTTGTCCTTTGCACTCATCTCTTGAGGATTATCAGTTGGTTTAGGCTGCAAAGAAGGTACAGCCAGTGGCTGTTGTGTTGAGGACACTTGTTCAGTAATCTCTTCCACAATTGCCTCTGTTGTAGGTAAATCAGTTGTGTTGATTGGTTCAGTGACTATGGCTCCTTTAGGCTGCAGCCTGCCCTTTGGTTTCTCAGGCTGTGTTATATTTACAGTTCTGCTCCTTAATTTGTACTGTTTATGAACTTCATAAACAGCTGTGTCATAGCCTTGTTTGAAGTCAAATGACTCACCTGATTTGGTTTGGAATTGTGGAATGTCATCATCTTTGTGATCTTCTTGACTTAGGAAGACTTGATGCCCATCATTCAAACCCATCAGGTTGATGTGGGTGTCATCTTCTTGCTCATTTGAAGTAGATGTTTCAGCATAGTTTTCTTGAAATGGAGGTCTGATTTCTGGATCAGCATTGGCCTTGCCAACGTTTGGGTTTGGATTTCTCCTAAAGTTTGGATTCCTGATAGGGTTGTTTTGTGGTGCTTCCCATGATGCTTTCCTCTCTACTGATTCCACCCTATCACCCAACCTCTTCATTCCATTAAGTATTGCATCAAGTTTTTGATCAAAGGCTGAAGGTTCTTCTTTGTATATGTTTCTCTTTTCCAACCTTGCCCTGTTTCTTTTAGCAATCAGGTTTGCTTCCACTGTGACAGCAACCTTTTGGGCCTCTTCAAGGGTTTCAGGTGCTCTTTCCTTCAACTGATATGCCATGTCAGGATCAAATCCATCAGGGAATTTGTACAAGGCCAAATCAGGAGGAGGTCTTAGGTTTTGCGGTATTGCATTGTACACATTGTTGAATCTAGCACAATACTCTAGAACGGTCTCTTGAGGACCTCTCTTGATTGTATCATATTCACCAAGTATGTGCAGGGGATCCTTCTTCTTCTCCCATCTATTAGTAAATGCTTGATAAAGCTCATCAGGGGTTGTGATAGTGTTTGCAGCAAGTGACCTGAACCAGGTTCTAACATCACCTGTCAGGCTTTGGACAAAAATTCTCATCCTCACACTGTCATCGTCTATTTCATAGTTTTCAAAGTGATCTTGCATCCTCTTGGCATGTTGGATGGCAGAGTAAGGGCCAGTGGAGTCAAAGTATGTGATTTTGGTTTGGTAATCCTGAGGTAAGGCTGCAGGATTAGCAGGTAACTGTAAGGGTGCATATCTGTTAGCCATATTTACAGGGTTTAAAGGATTAACAGGGGCAACTGGGACAAAAGGAACGATGGGTACCACAGGGGTAACAGGTAAAGCTGCACCAGGAGTATTGGTCAAGGGAATATGTGCAGTGGATGAAGATGTGAGAGGAGGACTTTGAGATGTGGATGGTGAACTAGGGGAACTAGGGGTAGACCGGAAAAGGACCTTGCATGGAGTAGAGATAAGGCTGGGATGATCTGAATCTGAGGTTAAATCAGCAGGTTGCTCCTGCCTTTGCTGCCTCCTAATGTTTCTAGGGATGGTATTTGGATTATCAACAATGATGGGTGGATTAGGGTCAGGATTTGCCCTAGTATGCCGTGGATTTTTCTTAGGAGCCAGCTTCTAACTGTTTTTAGGATTTTATAGGAAATTTTTATATCTGCAAGGACTGGATAAAGATTTTGAAATGGCTATATATGTTTCAAAGCTAAGAAGATTGACTGAAGCAGCTCTTCCCTAAAGCTGTTAATGTAACACAGAAACAGTTTTAAAGGCTTCCTGACTGATATACAGGCTTGGTTTATAGCTTTGGGAGATAGATAGAAATTGGAAAATCCTAAATAGTCCCCAGTGGAGTCGCCATTTATGTTAACACCCAGGTTGTTCCCTATGACTCCCAAGGGAATACGGCCGGGGTAACCACTAACCAATCTTTGGATCACAGTTTCTAGCCAAACTGTGATCAGAGAGGGCTCTCTCTTTATAATTTTTCTCTGTTTTGATAGTATTTTAGGCTAGTTATTAGGCTCATGTTTTGGCTTATGTTTTGGTTGGATGATAATTTCAGTCAAGCTGCTTATGCATTCTCCAAAGTGTTCTAGTCCATTGGGCTATGGAGTCAGTGGTCCTTTAGTTATTTTGAGGTGCTGAGTGATTTGTTGTAGTGATGCTGCAGAGCAAGGTTAGTGTCTGAGAAATAAACTTTCATAAAGTGATTGGGTGGGTTGTGTCCAGTTTATGCAAGGCAATTAAGAATCTTACAGTAAACCTTTGGAGTAAGACAGTGAGAATATTGACCTAGGAGCATTTAAGAATTTCTAGGTGATATTCATACATATAGAATTAACAGCTACATGAGCAATTAAGAATTCATGTGCATAGTAATCCTGAAGACAAACATTTACAGTAGTAAAAATTGAGTACAAGGTGTAGTGAAACAAGTCCTGCACTATTCTTTCTTTTTACTGCTAGCTTAGTATAAGATGAGTATGATTTGATAAACATAAGAAAGACAAGAACAAAGATTAAGGAAAAAACTTGTTATTTAATCAGACAGCACAGGGATTCTGCATCAACACATGGAGCATCATCCAGACATCAAATATTTCAGGAAATCACTGAGCTCATCCAGCCCTTTGTATTAGATAATTCAGAAAGTGTATAATACATTTGTCTCATAGAGAAAATTACCAACCCCTTATGAGTTACTCAGGGGAGTATATATACAAATTTTACATCAAAAATATCAGCGAATGAGTTAATATCTCATTTATGATACGCTAATTTCTGGAATGCAGTAGCTGAAGGAGTGAATGCTGCCGTAATTCCTTAATGCCTCAGCTGTCAAAATAGTCAGAAGATATTTGGACTTTATGGCTGTTAGAGTCGGCTGGAGATGTGCTGTCTGAAACTTGGATAGCTGTCATTGTGTACGTGATGAGTCACTTTATAGCTGCTTTAATTGCTGACATTTGTCATGTTATTTGTCTTGTAGTGACCTGGAGCTAGCAGTGGCCGAATGACCTAAGCTACCATGGCAAAATCTGAAGCATGAATTGCCACCAATCTTCCTTAGGCATTTGATGTCTGCGCATCTTTATCAATGTTTCCTCGGCCTCTGTATGTCTATAAAGATTGGGAGGGGTTTCAAACAGGTGATTCACTTCATTCTCAATGAAGAACAGGCCTTCAAGTTTGTCATATAAGCTCTGCCCTGTGGGAGGCCCTACTTGTTCAGATGAACTGCCAGATGCAATAATCTGATTTTCAATAGTGGTTGCCATTCTGTTGGCCATTTGATCTAGAGAGATCAGTTTTCCTGCACCACTTAGTAAGCTGGGCAGGCCTTTTGCTTGCAGCACTCCCATTTTAACTTTGTATTCCTCCACATCTGCTTGCATCTCATAGTACTTCCTCTCTACTGTTTGTATATAGTTCCTGAGAGTTAGTATCTTCTTAGCAGAGAGGACAGCCTCTGTTCTGTTGGGAATGCCTATAGCTGCCAATTCCTCCCTTTCATGCCTGTTCAGGAAGTCTATCATTCTGTTTGCCTGCTCTGCTCTGTTCCCTAGCACTGTCTTGGCCTTCTGAATTTCTGCTTGAGCTTGGCCCATTAAATCCATCTGCTCATGCATTATTTTTATTGACCTCCATTGCTGTCTGATGGATTGGCCAATTTTGGCCCATAGGATTCTCTTTATGTCGGCCATAGCAGTCTCCAGATTCAACTCTTTCTCTAAGGCCTTTATCCTCTCTTTTTGGGCCTTTATTTCTCTGCCCTGTTCTGCTACAGTCACTTTGGACTTGTCATACTTGGCATCTAGTTCTGCCAACTTCTCCTTGGCCTTCTTTATTTCATCTGCCTGGATCTCCATTGCTTTGACGGCCTTGGTCAATTCCTCTACACTTGGGCTGGCATCTGGAGCTGCTGCTGTTCCTGCTGCTTCTGTTGTGGGGGCCACTGCTGCCCCTGAAGTTGCTGCTATTGTTGAAGTAGTTGGAGGAGCTTGGGAGGTGGATTCTGCCTGTTTATCTTGTAATGCTCCTTCCAGCTCTCTCTCCAATTCCCTGATCCTCTGGTCTTGCTGCATTAGGAGGTCTAGTTGGTCCTCAGCCTGTTTTTGCTTTTGAAGTTCTGTTGTTTGAGGATGCTCTGTGGGCTGCAGCTTTAACCTCTTCTTCAATGCATTGAGGTCATCATCTTTCTTCTTCATGAGGGCCTTCACACCCGTTGGATCACTAGGATCATGTCCTAGATCAATAATGATCTCCTCAAGAGACTTTATTCTATTGTCTTTGGCCTGAGAGGACATTCTCTCAAAATCCAACTGGGTGTTGGTGTTTTTCAGGGACTCTTTCAGCTCATGTGCCATGGTGGCCTTCTCTACCAAGGTTGCATAGACCATCTCCCCAGCTTGCTTATGGAATTCAATCTGGTCCATGGGATGTATATCTCTGGCTAGGACCTCCACCCTTGTCTTTATAAAATCTGCAGCTGTCTTAGGCTCCGGCCCTTTGGGCTTAAAGTGGCTGAAGATTATCTTTTCCTGCTGAATGTCATACATCGACATTAGCCTTTCTTGCTGGGCTGGTGTTGCATCTATGAATTGCTTGTAGACCTCAGCCCTTAGCAGCTCATTTTGAGCCTTTATTTGTTTGAAAGAAGCCTTAGTGCTTTTGGGCTTCTTGGTCTACTGGGAAGAGGAGGACACTTCCAAACCGAGCTGTAAAGTTTGCTCCTGCTGAAAGGAGCTTGTACCTGTATGCTGACTGCCCTCCCTGTCTTTTCTTGCACTGTCCAAGACATCTTCAGTAATGTCTTCTACCTCTAGGGAGTCTGCTCTTTTCCTTTTGGCTTCTGGCTGGTGGGAGGATCCACTAAGAGGAGTGGACTCTTCTCTATCTCTTTTTGTACCCCTTTCCTCATGTGCTGGGGTCTGCAAAATTGGGGCAGTTACTGGCTCAGTTTGTGGGGGTGGAATTTGCAGTGCTGGAGCTGCTGGCAGCCCAGTTTGTGGTAGGACAGTTTGCCCTTGCTGCTGTTCTGGCTGCTGCTCTGTTTGCTGCCCTGTTACAGGGGCAGACTTTTCCTTCACTGCTTCCTCCTCTGCACCCATTATGCCTTTGCCTTTGTCTGTCAGCGGTGCTGATGTAGATGGCGCCTGTGGTGCATTCCTTGTGGCCGAGGTCCCTTCTCCCACTGAATAAGGCAGTCTGAAAGGTACCTGCTGCACATAGTCCAGGTCAATAGTTTTTTCAAGCTCCCTCCTATTCTTTAGCATTGTCTCTTCCTCAGTTAAATTTTCAACTAGAGTATCCATCTGCCATTCTTGCAGGTTGGCATATTTTTCAATATGTGGGTACTGGCAATGCTTAATGCCTATAAGCCTATACTTGTTTCTCCTAGCAGTGATGAAACCTTCAGGGTCATAATGGACCCACCGAAAACTATAGGACAACTTGTATTTATCTTTAAGGACTAGGTCTGCCTCTTCCCACCCTTCTTTCTTGTTCATGATGAAGGGGCCCAACTGGTGTTTGAACTTGAGGTGGGCCTTCTTTTTGGCGCTGTGGAAATGGGTGAGGTCGGACTGAATCAACTGCCTGTAATACTCCAAGGCAAATAACCTCATAGGTACATATTTTGGGAGCCTGTATGGACAGAGCTCACAGCCATAGATCCTAATGACGGTATGGTTCTCATATAGGTACCAGTCACCTATTTTATATTTTTTGGAAAGCTGCAGAGCTTTCTTTATCTCATTTGATATTCTGGGAGGAGGTGACCTCATCAACAGGCAAGAGACTGGGTATACAAATTGGTCAACAAATTCACAGTAGGTATAGGGTGAATGTGTGACTTTGTGATAGACAGAGGTCCAGAAGATGACAGATCTTCTTTCCCCTTTGTGATCCAGCCTTCTGATGTAGCATGGGAAGGCTTCAGAATGGTAGTACATGAACAGGTGGTAAATATAGGCTGAGTACTTGAAGACCCCCTGTCTGTCCACTCTGCTCAACTGATCATGAATCTTGTTTGCTATGAACTTAGCAAAGTTATATTTGCGGGCAGGGGGTTGGCGTGGGCTGTAAGCAGATAACAATACCAGCATTTTATTATCCACATGCTCACTGTTTTTGTATCCCAACACATAGGCAATCATGTCCAGTAAAAGCCTGCCTACATCATTGAAATGGACAGCCAGGTAGGGAGGTGGCCCTGTAGGCTGGCACTCAGGTCTCATGAAATTCCTGGTGACCCTTTGAATCTCCTCACTGGTCATCTTGGCACCAGTGTCCAGCAAATAGTTCATGGAAAATGGGATTAGCAACTCTGTTTGATCAAAATGTAACATTTTGTTGATGGACTCAACATTAATGTAGAAAAGGATCCTCCCAGATGGAGTGCTAATAGCTCTGTGCTGCTCATCATAGTTTTCAGCACATAGGTGAATGATTTCAGGGAAGACATTTACAGCTGGGAGACAATAGTATGGTAGGTTTGACTCCCATATCCCATGTGTACCATGACCATCCTTATAGTCCTCTCTTAGTTGAGTGAAGGTCTGCAAGAAGTCCCTGCTACCCTCAAAGTCTTCAATAAGATAGTCCTTGTCAGCAAATGCCAAGGCCTCCAGCTCTTTATTGGGTGGATTTAATGGAGCAACACTGAGGGATGAGGATGCAGAGGCTGCCATGATATAATCTGAATTTGAATAGGTAATGGCAATGGTTTGGGAAGTCTCTTTAAGAGTTTCAGTGATAGGTCAAATGTAGACACAGTCTGAGGAGTTTTTCTCAGTGAAAAAATGCAGGCTGGTTTCTGCAGTTTGCTGCAAATTCACAGGGATGTGAATTGCTAATGGTAAGTTGCAGAGAGTATGAGGTTTCCTTTGGCAGAGATTGAAGCTGGCCTGTACTCGGCAAAAGGGAACAATGCCGAGCACCTCGAGGAGAATTTTACAGTTTCTGGCCCGCGAATTGACTGCTTTGATGCTGAATTTGTGGTTCTGGGGGTCAATAGGTCAGCTTAGCTTGTTTTAGGTAGTAGGTGCAGAGTTTATGTGGACTTCTACAGGTGTTTTAATGGCAATTTTACAGAGAAAAGGAATGCATGGGTGAAAAGTAAGCTTTACGGTGAATACCTGGACAAACTAGCTTGAAAGCCTGCGGGCTGGACCGTGAAGGCTTAAGGCAGCTGAATTCTTGACTTGTAGCGGTCTGAAACTTGAATTTGATGGCTGGAAACGAATTTTCGCGGCAGCTGGTTGACAACGGCTACGTCTTTTGCGCGTGAAAATGACCGCAAACGGCTAATTTGGTCGTTTATAACGACAAATTTGGACAAAACGTGCAATTGGCGCTTTTCCGCCGATGACGTCAGCATGACATCATGGTGGGGCCCTGGGTACGGAGATGACATGGCTGCTGAGGTGTCGGCCAGGGTGGCAGGACACGGTGGCGGGTGGATAAGGTGGCAGGGTTACGTGGAGGGCCACACGGCGCAGGGGCGGGGAAAGGCACTACGTCATGCTGACGAATTGATGACGCAAGGGGAAGGTGGTAACAGGATGGTGGTAAGCGGGTTCCCCGCACCACCTTTGGGCAAAGGCGGTATCGGGGAGGGGGGCTCCGAACAACCCCAGCGTTTGACACGCATCCAGGGTACGGCGCCCAAAACCACTTTCCCCGGACGCTAAAGGTCGGCAGGTCGGGGAGCGCAAATGACCGCCCACCGTTAGATCTTGGGCGGCAGGGATCGGACGGCTGGCGGGTCCTCCGACGGATCGTGCAGGTTGGGGGGTCCCGCTGGTTTATTTAAATATTCAATTAAATACCTTCGGCGGAAAACTTTAGGATTGTGGGTTTTCGTGAGTTTTTTGGGGTTTTTTGGGTTTTTCAAGGGTTTTATAAGGGAAAAGGGGTTTAGGAGTGGGCTTAGCAGGGGGAAAAGGGTTTTCTGTGGCATTTTTTAGCAGAAGGAAGGTAAGGGCTTAGGGGAAAGGTTATCACTCCAACCAAAGGTTAAAGCAATCCCATCACAGGGTTGACCATAGTCCCAGTTGGACCACAGTCTCCCTAAACAACTTATTTAGCTATAGTGCCAAGGGAGGATATTTAGATAATGTTGGGATTTATACACCATAGTGTTATTATAGTAGGGAAAAGGGACTATAGGGGATTTAGATAATAGAGTTAGTGGTTAATATGGATGAAATGGGTGGATGAGGGGAAATATCACTAAGTTTATTTGAAAATCACTTAGTTTAGGGAGTAGATCAAAATGAAAAGAATTTTAGACAAGAAATGTGGCTTTTGAGTGAACAAGAACCACCATGAAACCATAAAATTTTCCATGCATCTCAACTGATGAGGGGATGTTAGTAACAAATGGGAAAAGGGAAAGAAGGGAGGTTAGACATGCTTCTTTGCTTTGCTGCCATCTGATGGAGAAGAACACCTTCTCAATTCTTTGATTTTGCTTTGTGAACATGGGCCAACACACATTCCATTGTAATGAATGACACTTCTGCAACCCCATCTGCCTACCCATCTACTTGCCTAGCATTTTTTGTTTCTTCTTGGAGGGTGCATTTAGACTTGCAGACCCTTTGTGTGCCTTTTCTTTTCCTTTGGCTTTTTCCTTTGACTTCCTATCTAGTACTGCCCTTATTCCTTCCAAGGCCCCAGATTAAGCAGTTGGGAACCTTAATTCTCTACCTAGCTACTTGTCTGCCAAGATTAGACAATTTTCTTTCTCTATTCTACAACAGAAAATTCAAACATGGCATGATCCAGATTAGGCTGTTGGACCGTCCATCAAACTTTGAGAGAACATGAAACTATTTACACACCTTGTCTTCTTGGAAATATGGGAGCTTTGTACCATCAAAGCAGAGCATATTTGGCTCTGGAATTTTCCAATCATGAAATATGAAACCTATTGGTATAGGTATCCAACAGGGTGTAGGAGAGTTTGCATTCTAAACTCATTTAAGTCATTCATTTGAAGTAGTGTTGTAGTTATATCTAGGTCCAGCTAAGCTTCGATTCTCAAAGTGTTATATTCAAACTCAATAGAAATAATAGCCTTCTTCCCATATACCAAGTCATACAGAGTGAATCTAGTGGTGGTTTTCCAAGTGGTGTTGTAGGCCCAAGTGGCCGCTACTAGTCTCTCTACCCAATCTTTCCTAATTTTGCTAATAAACTTGGTGAGGATGCTC
Source organism: Pinus tabuliformis (assembly GCA_031772625.1). Lineage (NCBI taxonomy): Eukaryota > Viridiplantae > Streptophyta > Pinopsida > Pinales > Pinaceae > Pinus > Pinus tabuliformis. The sequence goes on from CM062819.1 coordinate 1,254,285,941, forward strand.
TCCAATGCTCTGTTTGTGACCTCTACTTGACCATTTTCTTGAGGGTGATAGGTAGTGGATGTCTTATTATTGATATGGTTTTTCATCATGAGTTCTTCTATCAAATTTGATGTGAAATTTGCTCCTTGATCAGTGACTACCACCCTTGGATACCCAAAGTTGTAGAAGTTATTTTCTCTTAAAAACTCAGCCACTTTCTACTCATTTTCTTCTTTGACTACCTTTGTCTCAACCCACTTTGTTAAGTAAATAGTGCAAACAATGATGTACTTTTTATGTCCTTATGGTGGATCGATTGGCCCAATGAAATCCATGTCCCACTTGTCAAATGGCTCTAAGGCCACTTGAGGTTGTAGGGAAATTTCATCTCGGGTGTATGCTTTCCCATCCTTTGGCATTAATCACATCTAGTGGTGTATCTCCTTGCATCTTGATGTAAAGTGGGCCAATAGTAACCAAGACGTAAAACTTTAAAATTTATCCTTTTTGCATCAAAATGACCTCCACAATGTCCATCCTGACATGTTGAGAGGATGTCAAAGACCTCCTCTTCTCTACACATATCCTTAATATATGATCTAGTCCCAATCTAAAAATATTTCCCCCAATCCAAGTGTAAGGATAAATTTTCCTTACAATCTTTCTTTTCTCCCTGGATGATAGATTAGGAGGGAACCTCCTAGCAACCAAGTAGTTGGCTATGTCAGAAAACCAAGGAGAAATCACAGAGATGAAAAAGAGGTGTTCATCTAGAAGTTGATCATTCACCATCTCTTCATTGCCTACAGGCAAGGTTAACCTGGATAAAAATCTACAACCATATTTTCTTTCCCTAGTTTGTCAATAATAATCAAATCAAATTGTTGTAACAATGACAACCATCTAATTATCCTAGAATTGACATCAGGTTTGTTCATCAAATATTTAATGGTTGCATGATCAGTATGAACAAATTTTTGGTACCCATTAATATAGTGCCTGAATTTTTTTAAAGAATGTACTACAACTAAGAGTTCTTTTTCCCCGGATGCGGGTGGTTGTTAGAAACATAGGGCTCATGGCTTGTCTGCAGGGCATCTGGCCGCCCGTACAAGCCACGTATCTCAGGAGGACAAGCCATAAACGTTCAGGCATGCAGCATTTAAGGTATGCAGTTAAGGTTTATTTCAGCGACGTCTCTTCGGCATTCATTGCCTGCATTGAGAAAGGTAACATGGCGCTTTATAGCCGGATGGTTTCAGACATTCCCCCGCATTTTTCGATTGCTCCTGTTCTGATCTTGAAGGAAGTGGGGAAGGCTCATTGTTTCGGCTCTCTGCCAGGCTCTGAGAGCGACTGTGAGGGTCCAGAGGTCGTCGACTTGGGCAATTGGAGAGTTTACGGGCAGTTTGGGTGTGATCCAGGGAGATTGGAGGTGTTGCGAACCTGCCTTCCGCATTCTGGTTGGGGGATTGGGTATCCAGTTCAGAGGGATAATCCAATTCAGAGGGAGATTGGAGGAGTTGCGAACCTGCCTTACACTCGCCAACTGCCCATTTCCAATATGCAGCCGGAACGTCAGAGGGGAACCAGTCGACGGGGTAGCTTCAGTGGAAAAGCCCTTTCGCCCTCTTCCTCAATTGAGGAATCTTCTGAACGCAGAAGACCGAGGGGAAGGCCTCCGGGCAGAGGAAGAATGGCAAAACCTCCAGCAAGAATGGAATGTGGACATACTGAACACCCTATGGTAAGATATCGTCTTCCATGCAATTTATCCAATTCCACTTTCTTCATTACAGTTTCAGTGGAGCACTGTAGTAATCCGTGGGAAGAAGAGGAAGCCCCTTGAGTCAACCCTCCGCGTATTCCTAGGATTGTTCCCACAGTGGAAATGGAATTTCCTACCATTGACATGCTGAGGCCTGTTCTTGATCTTGGAGCCGGCCCGAGTGAGCCAGTGCAACGCAATACTGGTAAGGCAATACTCCAGCCTCCCTGCTACAAGAAGGAGGATGAACCGCAGACTACGGAAGAAGATTAGCTTGCCCGGCTTGCGCTCCAGGTTCCTCTGCACGAATTTTTCTCTCTGTCAGCTCCCTTCGCGATCTTATATGTGTCTGCTACTATGTATCTCTGTCCATCTCTGTTATGGTGTCGGTTATCTGTTATCTCTGTCATGGGGTCGATGTTCTCTATGTGTTTTTGTTGTTTCAATCTCCTTCTGCTTCAGTCCGTGTGTCGGCCACAGGAGTATCACTCTGGGTTCCATTTTTGTAATTCTGGTATGCATTCTCTCGAGCTTACTGTTCGTCCCAGGACATGTTCTACAGGGCCTCGACCCTGTTGTAATACCACTGATGTAATTTTGCTCTTGCTGTAATATAATAGTTCAGTCTTATTTAGAAAAAAAAAAACTAAGAGTTCTCTTTAAGTGTCAGTGTAATTCAACTCAGATTTAGACGAATTCTTACTAATGAAATAAATAGCATAAGGCAACATATCCTCTACTTGTCCCAAGGCTTCCCCCCGTATTAATATCCAATCCATCAGTATGGATATGGAAAGGAAATTCCCAGTTAGGACCCCTTAGGATGGGTGCAGTGGTCAATTTTTCTTTCAACACTTCAAGGGCTTCTTGACAATTGCTAGTCCGACATAAATTAGAATATTTGGCCAATAACCCAAACAAAGGTGAAGCCACTTTCCTAAAGTCTTTAATGAATCTCTTATAATACCCATCTAGACCCAAGAAACTCTTGACATCTCTTTTCTCTTGAGGGGTAGGGCCCTTTTGATGTTGGAAATTTTGTTTTGGTCTACCTACATCCCTTCCTTGGATATGGAATGGCCAAGGATAGTCCCCTCATTCATTAAGAACTCACATTTCTCAGGGCTCATAGAGAGATTCATTTTTATGCATTTCTCCAAAACCTTACACAGATTATAGGGAGCTTCATGGAATTCACGTCCATGACGAGTGAAATCATCCATGTATATTTCAACAGCGTCATGAACAAGTTCAGCAAAAATACTCAAAACTGCCCTCTGGAAAGTAGCAAGGGCATTGCACAAACCAAATGGAAGAAATCTATAAGAAGAGGTACCCCAAGGACACGTGAATGTGGTATTATCTTGGTCTTTAGGGTTGATATGTATTTGGTTGTATCCACTAAATCCATCCAGGAAGGAGAAGAATTTCTTCCTTGAAGGGCCATCTAGGACTTGGTCAATGAAGGGCAAAGGAAAATGGTCCTTATTTGTAGCCTTGTTAAGTTCCCATTAATCAACATAGATCCTCCACTTCCCATTCTTCTTAGGAGCTAAAACAAGAGGTGACACCCACTCACTATCGGAAATGGGGTATATGAAACCTGCATCTAGTAGCTTTTGTAGTTATTCTTTCATAATGTCCTTAAGAGTTGTGTTCATCATTCTCTAGGGTTGGAACACAGGCTTGCATCCCTCCTTGATGTAAATATGGTGAGTACAAACTGAGGGATGCACACCTTTCAGTTCCCTATAATTCCAAGAAAAATCTTCTAGGTGTTGTCTCAACACTTTGCACAATTGTTCTTCCTATTTGGCTAAGAGAGAAGGATTTATCTTTAAGGTTCTAGATGGGCCAAATTCTACAATATTGACATGGTCTATACTTGAGTCAATAGGTCATAATTCATTCCAAGGACTACTCCCAAACTCTTTCATCAAATCATCAATTGCTGAGGGAGTGGTAGGTTGATTCTTGAATGATATGGTCAATGAGGTCATCTTCATCAGGTTGCCCTCCTCTTGTAATAATATCTAGAGTGCATATTGGGTGGGGGATGGTGTGATATAGTTCATTTTCTTCCTCCTCTTTTGACCACAAGGGTAAGTCATGCTCAATAGAAAGTTGAGTAGGAGGATACAATACCAGTTTTTTTTTATAGATGTCCATTCTTTATGGTCATGTTCCTAGACCTACAACTAATGTGAGCATTAGCAGTGGCTAACTATAGCATTCCCAAGATGAGAGGATATCCATTAAACTTGGTTTTGGACTAGAGAACCAAGAAATTCATAGGATACTCCCAATATTAAATGGAGACGATAACATCTTCAACAACTCCCTCGGGAGCTACTATGGATTTCTCTGCAAGCTACAACACTGATGCAGTCTTTCTCAAAGCCCCTTAGAAATTTAGCTTTAGCATGGTTTCCTTGGTCATCACATTGATTGCAGCCCCAAGATCAATCAAGGTATTAGGGACTATAAGGTCATCAATGTGCACATCTACTACTGGGCTTCCAGGATCTAGATATTTCGGGAAGATCACCCTCCCAAGCATCAAATCAGATAATTTCCCAACAAAATTTATGGTGGGGCTGTCTCTTTTTATTCTCCCAGGATTTTTGAAACATTTCTCCTTGATGAGATTATTATAGATGGGAACATCTTTAATAGCTTGGAGAAGGGGTATCTTAACACACAAATTCTTCAATTCTCCCATAAATTCAACCTATTCTAGGGTGTGTTGGCTAGGGTGGATCAACCTCTCTGGAAAAGGAGGTGGATTGAATTGAGGAACACTCTCTTCCTTCTCTTATTCCAGCTATTTAGGTGGATAAGGTGTTTGGCTATCTGGAAGCACTCTCCCAGACCAAAGGTTGATCTCCTAGATTTCCACAGCATAAGCAGGATAGGATGTTTCTCCACTGTAGACCTGTTGTGCTTGCTTGTTGTTCAGGTTTGGATTGGTTTGAGAAGGAATTTGAGGTTTCTTAGGTGGAGTAGGATGAGTGAGTTGTGGCTAAGTTTGGGTTGGAGGCATTAAAGAAGGAGGCAAGTAAACTTGAGGCCTCCACCCTTGTGATGGGTTGCCCCATTGAGAATATTGGGGTGGATATGGCTGAAAAGGATGGTTGACAGGTTGAGGAGGATATGGAGGAGCATAAGGCCAAGAAATAGGTGTGGACCAGGATGGATGAGTGTAAGAGTACCAAGGTTGTAAAGGTACACTCTAATTTGGATTATAATAAGAGTAGTGTGCACCCTACATGCCTTGTTGATATGGCCAAGGTCCTTGATCCCTTCTTTGATTGATGAAATAAAGTTTCTCTAACCTGCCTTCTGCCCCTTGGTATATGGTGGGCTCTAGTATTGTAGCAATAATGCTACAACTCCTGGGGCTCCCTATCTCTAATTTTATCAACCCGGTAGTTCGTACGAACTTGGAAGCGACGGTGCTGTATGCACAAGTACTAGCTCTTGTCGCAGCTGTCACTTGGTCAGCTGGCACAAGTCCGCTAGGGCTCAAGCCAACTTCTATATGCTCTCAGAAGAAGCTTTCTAAATGATGGACGAAGGCTATCTCAAGGGAAATTGATCTACTTTGCAACAATGAACTGAAAGCCAACCAAAGCATGGAAACCCTAGTAAACCCTAATCTGACTAGTTTAACCTCTATGATGCAATGGTGAAAGTGCAAATGTCTAAAAAGGATGCCATTACTTCTAGTGATGTGAAATTCATGAACTCAAACTACTTCCATTGAAAAGAACATTGTTTTTGTATTTTTGCTTAAGTGGATGGAGTGATTATGAATTTGTCTCTTATTAGGGTTTGGCTGTGCAGAGGTGGTGCGAAGGGAGAGAAAGCTTGGGAAAGGTCAAGATGGCTAGGAGAGGTCCCAGAGGGTCCCTAGCATTAGTCCACAGAGGTCTACAACATTCGGATGCTCGGCAACCAAGTTTGCAGGCTTCTACAGGATGTCTGCAGGGGATCCTACAGGAAACTAAGGAATTCTACAGGAAGTCTGCTAACTTCTACAGGATGTGCTGTAAGTGGAAGTTTTGGGTGATGGTGAAGGGATGGAATGGTTTGGGTGGATAGGTGAGGTGGAGATGGAACTTGTGATGACTCAGGGGCAGAGAAATAGGACAGAGAATGAGTGCACGAAGTTGGTTGGTGGATAGAAGGATGGCAGCAACGAAAGGTCAAAAAGATGAAGCTACGTGGCAATGGATGAGTTGGAGGGTAAACGAGCTGGACAGAGGCCGAGTAGGTGGCTTGAGGAGAGGTCAAGAAGAAGAAGAAGAGAGTGGAATAATATGGAGCAGTGTAAATGAAACAAATGACTTATGTCTTGCACCAAAAACGAGAATTCGTTAACCTATGATACCTGTGCCATTAAACCTATGAACAGCAATGTAAAACCGAGAAAAGAAGTCGTGCATGGAATGAAAAATGTAGAAGTATGGTTCAATATCAAAAGTGCATGGATGGATCTTCAACGAAAATGACTATGTTGCAGCTTGCATGGAAGTAAAAGACTGCGTTTCTTTTTGGTGGTTGATATGGACTGCACCCCAATCCCTAAACAGAGATGGCAGTGATCTCTAACAACCTTTTTCTTGGAGCTCCTGTGTATTACAAACCTCCTATCAAATCTAAGCAGCTGAAAGCAAAGTAACCATAAGCTAATCCTACTCAATCACACGAAAACTAAATTAGCAGACTGTAAATTCGAATTGCATGTCAAAGTAAAGAAACAAAGTGCTGGAACGAAAGGCAAATAACACTACAAAACAGAGGAGGTCTATTGCTCTCAGGTTGGGCCCTAACCTGAGAGCTATAGCTCCCTTAAAAACTTAGAATTAGATCCAAATCTGCTTGCCTTTATTCATAATCAAAAGTCTAATGTCATGCCAAAACTGGCTTACAAAATAACAAAAACCGAGTTGTAACTCGTGCTCAGAGATTACAATAGTAATTCCAAAAGTCAAAAAGCTTCTAACAAAGGCTACGGCCTCCATATTTATACAAAATGAGGATCAAGCTGGCTGCCTTCATTCGTGGAGCTTGGCTGTCTAACTGAAAGTCAAATTGCTGTAAAACTGTTGATCCTGTAGAACATGTTGGCTGCCTTTGAGCTCGGTGGGGAGAGCTGTTAGAGCTCGGAGTTAAGGTGAAAAGCACGAGGGAAGTCATTTAAAGCTGTAGACAACCTCCCTATAAACATGCAATGCCACCTTTGATGTCTCCTTGTCTCCTTTTGCGTGGTCTTTTGCTCTCTTTAATGCCAAGAACTTGAAATCATCATGTATTAGTCACATAGATATAATGCCTGCCCTTCTTCCTACAAACAACACGAATATACTAAGAAATGAATGCATAAGTGGTAAAAGATGAATGGTTGAACAAGGTAAGTAGGCCAATATGAGCCCAAATTGTACCAAAAATTGGGGCTCATCATCACCCCCCAGCTAAACTATTTGCTCATCCTTGAGCAACTTAGTCCAAATCTTCATCCTTCATTGCTTTCACTACTTCCCTTGCATCCCAAGGCTCTGTGGTAGTGTCCTCTTTGTGGATATGAAACCCTGCTTTCCTGTTCACCTCTTCCCATTGTTGACTGTCATCCCCCTCTGTATTGCCTTCAGTCAACCCTAGCAGTAGTGGTGGGCTGAGTTTAAGGCCAATCCAGCTGGCCTGGAGGCTTTGCATGGATTTCTTGTAAAGGTCAACCCTTGCCAAAGCTTCCCTCGTCCGAATGGGGGTATGGTACTCTCGAATTTTCAAGCTGTGTGCCAAGGTATTCCATCTGCGTGTACATGCTTGGGCATCACTTTCTCCTAACAACCTTTCCATGTCTTCAAAGTGAGCTATGGCTTGGGCCTGTTGGTCCATAAATCTCAAGGAAGCTGTGGGATCCATAGCCAACTGTTGGTGGGCTGAGATGAGTGCCACCGGATCCTCTAGTTCTGCTCGAATGAACAGTGGCTCGCTCACTTCTCGGTTCATGACTGATTTTGCTTCAGCTGCTCTTTGATCCTCATGGTTTAACCATGAGGCAAACGCCATCAATTGCATATCACCCAAGGCAATATTGGGATCCCAAGAGACTTCATTAGGCAAAGCCAAATTGTGGAGGTAAAACTCTGCTAATTTGGCTTTGTCTTCTGACGAACTAGTACTGCACAATTCAGAAAATTGTTGTGGGTTTTGGATATGTGAAATACCTCTTTGTGCCAAGGTGTTTATTTGGAACTGCAGCCATTGATCTTTTAAGAACAATCCATAGGATTTTGCAGGTTGTCTGCACTGAATTGCCTCCATGGCCCAACTGGCCATGCAGGCCAATTGTGCTTCCTTTTGTTGCAGCTGTTCTTTTAGGGCTTGCACTTCAATTTTTGTTTGTTGTTCTGCTTCCTGTAGAAGTGTCATTGGCTCTTCAAGACCGATGGTCAGCTCGTTTTTGCTTTGTTGTTCTTTTGTGATGTCTTTGGAGGATGTTCCTGCCCCTGCCCTTAGTTTCTGTAGCTGCAATCTCAGCTTCTGATTTTCTTCCTGTAGAAGCACACGTTGGCAATTAGCCACATTTTTAGCCATGGTGAATTCACTCCTGACCTCCTTGAGTTGCTCTTGTAAAGGGCCTATGTCCGCCACACCCTTTGATTTGGCGATCTACATCCATGTGTGGGAACGGACTCTTTCTTCCTCTAGTGCAAAAAATAGAGGCACAATAAATTTCTGCGGTATGATTTTGCCCGCCTCTAAAAAGGTGTAGTATGAACTCAGATTAGGCGAAGGGCTAGGTTCTGGTATATGTTCTCTTTCTATCTCTTCAGGCGGTTCTACCTCACCCTCCCTTGGTGGTGATGACGGTCCTTCTCCTTCCCTCTTTTCCGTTTCCTGTAGCCGGGCCAGAGTGTCCTGTAGAACATTTTCAGCTTCCTGTAGCCGAGTTTTTTCAGTCAACAGGTCTAACCTTTCTTGCCACGTATTTTTCTTTGGACTCCCCTTCTCGTAGGTGACTGTGATCCTGGAGGGTGACTTTTCCTTGGGAGAAGCAGGTGTATCTTCGATGACAATCGGGCTGCTGGACTGAGTGTTACACTAAAAAATGTCACCTTGACTACTTACAGTTAGTATGGCTCAAATCAACAGTCATGCTACCCTCTTAGGCAAGTCTCATGCCTCTGTTATCCATCTCAAACTCAAAGAAGAGAGAAAGTCTTGTAAAAACTATGTTTATCTCTGGGGTCGCAGGTTCTCTCTAGCCTTACCTGCGGGGACGCTGACCATGTTCACAAAATCTGCGTCCATGGACGCTCTGTATGTTAAGGGACAGGTGCGTCCCTCTGTAAAAGGCAAAATGCGCGAGTTTTATCTTGAAAAAGTTACTTGTGGTTACTTCTAGAACATTCTAGAGGTCGGTTTGATGAAATGGATGCGCCTCCAGTTGGTTCATGTATCTCTATTAAGGGGGAACTTATCCCATCAATAAGGGAGCTATCCCACCCAAAGAGGGGGATGATCCCATTGATAGTGGACCTGAATAACCTCTTTACAGCACTATAAATAAAGGCATTGAGCCAGAAGGAGAAGAGGTTGGAGCTATACATTTTCTTTGGGTAAATGCTGCAGGATTTAGGTCTTCCATTAGAGCCTTTGTGAGGAGAGATTGTCTTCACTTGATTCTACTTGGGAGAGGGTGAGCTTTGTCAAAGTAGAGGAAAACCCTTGATGGACCCTGGGAGGAACTTGCACAACACCAAGGCCAGGTTGTAAGAGTTTCTTTGTTTCGTTATTAATACAAACTGGTTTATTTTTCTCAATAGCTTGTGTTAATGAGTTATTTCATGTGTTCCTTGGTCTGCATGTTGAATATATGTTTTATTATATGAAATGCAAGTGCTTGGTAATTGTTTGATTGTTTGTGGTTGCAGGAATTGACTTGAAGGAGGAGCTCATCCGGATCGTCAAGAACGGACTTCAACAACAGCGTTTTGGAATAAGGTAAGCCTAAACACTTGTAGTTTTCATGTTGTAAAAGGTGTATTTAGAGAAAGATCACTCCATTTTGTCTTGTTTGTCATTAGAATGTCTTAGACTTCTAGGAAGGTCAGTCGTGTCCGCACCCTTGACAAATTCCGTGTGACAAATTGGCGACTCCGCTGGGGAATCCATTAATGAGAGAGTCTTTTCCTTTATATGAACTTTGCTTTGAGAAAATCATTTTTATTTTCTGGTTTTTGACTGTGAGAATTAGTATTTGGGTGGCTTAGCTTTAGATTTAGTTAGATTTGGTTTTTCTTCATTTTTCCAGAAGGACGCACCCTCTGAGTACTGCACAGTGCGTCTTTGGACGCGCTGTTGCCGTCTGCACAGAGCGGGGCCGCACCTGTGACAACGGGTTGCCTGCGTCTTCCTGTAAAACTTAAGAAAATTCCATTTTTGCTTTAAATTGCTTTTAGATTTTGTTTTTTCTTAGTGTTTTCTGCCCAGATCCTTTAGTACCCTGTCAAGAATTTTCACCTGAACTTGTTTTGTGAGCTTTGAGTGTTTTAGTGGTTTTCAACGAAGTTTAGACCTAGGGTTTGATTTTTGGAAAGGCTTTGTAGTGACTTTGATAGTAGAAAGTTGTCCAGCCTTAGATCTCTCTGGTTAGTCAACCTTCTTAGAAGTCGGGCCTGTCGTAAAGTCTCCTTGTGTGAGCAACTTGCCATTTGAGTTGTTTTGGGTCAAATTTCGAATTGCTTGTTTATAAAGTATTGATTTCCATTTTACAAAAAGAACAAAAAGATTAGAGTTTTGTTTTGGCTAGTTTTTGATTCTGCAATAAGCTAGTCCTTGATTTGATTGTGATCAAGTAAAACACCTTAGAAATAATCATTGTTAGTTTTGGCCTCGTTAAGATTGCTTAGAGTAAATTTGCCTTTAGTTTGCTTATGAGTGCATTTTCATAGATTTTAAGAGTTGTTAAGATTGATTTTTGGTTATATTAGATTTATTTGCTTTATTAAAAGAAAAATACAAAAACATCTTCTTAAAAAGTCTTGTTTCAAGTAGCTTTTTGTTTTCGAAAGAAGAAAAGAGTTTTTTCGTGCATGTAAAGAGAGGTTATGTTTTTATGCTTGGAAAAGACAAACGAATTGTTTCTTTGATTGTCTTCAATTAAGAAGTTGCTTTTATAAAGATTGCATTCTCTCAACTTTTTAGTTAAGCAATTCATCGAAAAAGTAAAGTAGTGGATAAATCATTCTAGGTGCATTTTGTAGTGGTTTCGAGTCGAGTCAACACACCACTGGTTTCACTTCCATCACCTTTTGACTTAAGAAACAACCTTAAAAGTAACGCTTAAATTAAAATCAATCTAGTAATCTTTATTTTTCTAGGGCTCTGAAGCACCAACATAGCTTAGGCTAGGGTCTTGGAGTAGGTGAGTACTTAACTCTCCAAGACTACAAAACCAAACAGATAGTCTATCTTGAGTAGAACAAATCCAATTGTTTCAGTTACATTCTGGGAAAGCTCCTCTTAAAGGAGAAGCACGAGCTCGTGTCCGAACCAGTGAGGGGATCATTCCTCCCTCGTTGGGAACGACGCCAGGCAGTACGTATTACAAACGGTAAACCTCGGATTAACCATTGTCGAGGAGCCAGGGGTCACTTATCGGTAAACCTTGGATTGTTGTCAAGGAGCCGGTAAGGGGATTGGAGCTTGCTACTCTGCCCTTGCGTGCTGTCGGAGTTTAGACTGTTCCCCCAGGTGTAATTGTTGTGATTGGTAACCTTAGTGGCCATAATATCTAGGATTCTACCCAAGGTGACGGTGGAGGGAAGGTCCCACTGTACCTGGAGCAGACGTCGGTTATACTCACTTGGATTTTCTGGGGGGTTCGCTTCACTTCGAGACGGTTAAAGTGGAGGAACTTGGTCCAGTCTATTCATTAAGCAGGTTGCCGGGGTAACTGTTCCACCCACCATTTCTGTACTGAATCCTGCGAGGTTGGGCCTAATCACCAACTAGCGCTTTTGGTCCGGAAGACTACTGTTTGTGTGTGGTTTGACGCTCTAGATTATTTAGGCGTGTGCTTCAAATTTGTTTGCTTCTTTAGAAGACTTTAGGTGGTTTGATTTGAAATTTTTACTTTGTTTTCGTGTGTTGTAGTTAAAATCTTTAATTGTGGCGGAATTACCGAGACAGTCCCGTAGACTTCGGGGCAAGTCTCCTGAGATTGTTACCGGAATAGATTTGTTAAGAAAACTCCGTAAATCGCGGGGTGAATCTCCTGAAGACATTCCGGGTCATTTAGAAGGGTTAAAGGTCCTTGTAACTCCTCCTAGTGGCAGTAGAGTAGGATCACCTGAAGAAGGAGAATCTTCCTTGGTAGTCCATCCAGATTACCAAAGTTTAGAAACAGGTTACAATCCCGAAGCTGTTACAGTTTCCGAGCTTGCTGGTAGTTTTTCATCTGCCAGTGAAACAGGCGAAGAACCTGAAATTTCCGAACCTGTTACTCCAACTCCTAGTGTTCCTGATTCACCAAGAATAGAAAGAATTATCACCGAAAATCTTCCTGTTGGATTAATTGCTATAGAAGAACTTGTTCCAGAGGAAGAAATAGGCGTTTCTGATTCTGAAGATCTAATTACCCTTGATCTAAGGGAGCGTGAATCCATCTTTTACAGTCCTCCTAGAAGTGAATCTTGGTACCTTGCATTAACCAATTTTTTAGACAACTCAGTAGGTTTTTCTACACCTCGTACTCCGGTTCCACCTAGAGGAATTCATTCTCCTGTAAATATGTCTGGTCAGTCATCTGTGTTTTCACAAAGTCCTGAATCATTTTTACATGGCGGTCCTTCTGTTCCTACTGGGTATCAATCACTTTCTGGTACCTTTGCGGGAGCATCTCCTCAACCCGTTGATCATGGGTTATTAGTTGGAAACAGTGGTAATGTACCATTGAGTATAGGTGACGTTTATATGATGTCAGGTTCAACTCCCATTAACCAACCTCAAGGTGGCCAATTACCGCCTGGGGGGCAACCTTCGTTAATGCCTGGGGGGCAACCTCAAGGTACTTCATTCGTGACTGGGGGGCAACCTCAAGGGTATCAACCCCAGCCTCAATATGTACCCCAAAGTCAACCTCAGTATCAATATCAACCTCAAGGATGGCAACCTCAAGGATGGCAACCCCAAGGGTATCAACCCCAAGGGTATCAACCTCAAGGATACCAACCTCAAGGTCAAGGTCAACCCCAGTATTCGTATTTACCTCAAGGTTATCAACCTACGGGTCAATACCCTGGTCAAGGTTATCAACCACCTCAAGGGCAATCATATGGGACTGCACCTTACAGTTATCAACCCTATCCTCAATACGGCTATGGATCTCAGTATCCTCAACCTGTTACGAGTCAATACCCTGGAATGTTAACATGGGATCCGTCACAGGGTCAACAGATGTCGCAACCAAGTATACAGTCGGTACCTCAAGCAGGACAACCTGCAGTTCCTGGTCCACCCCAGCAACCGCAACCTGTCCAGTCAAGTGTTCAGACCCCTGTAACTTCTGTAGTTACTCAGCCGCCAATTGCACCTGGTACTCCACCTCACACGGCTGCAGCAACTACCGCTTCATCTACCATGCTTACTTCTGGAGTATCGGCAGCTCCGGTTTCTACTGTCCCTGTAACCACTCCTCAGACATCTGTACCGTTGTCTGGACCCACGGTTCAAACCACAGTCCAGATGCCTGCAGGCCAACCTGGTACAAGTACGGTTGTTACTACTCAACCTCAATTTGTTCAACCTCCGTACCAGGGACAGTATCAACCTGGGCAAGCTGCCCAACAACCGGTTTACCAGTATCAACCGTATCCTGGGTACACTTATCAACCACCTCAGCAACCCCAGTACGGTCCGGTTAATCCTGGTTTTCCAGGAGGATATAATATCCCAAATGCGACTCCTGTTCCTAGTTATCCTGGATATCCTCCTCCTGGGGCTGGTATTGTGACTCAGAGTTTTAGAGATCCTAACCGGCAGTTACCGTTTATTGCGACTTTAGATTTACCCGACTTGACGCGCCTAACGAACGATCCAATTCAATATCTTCAGTTCTGGCCGCCAATGCCAAATAAGTTGCCCAGCGATATACCCAAGTTCGAAGGTAAGTCTGGAGAGGATCCGTCTAATCACGTGATGACTTACCACCTCTGGTGTGCATCAAATTCCATCTCAGATGATTCCATCCGCTTACGTCTTTTCCAGCGTACACTCATTGGTCTCGCAGCCAAGTGGTACATTGAGTTACCACGGGCCTCTTTTTACAACTTTAGCCAGTTAGCTACCTCGTTCTTAACTCATTTTCAGTTACCAGTCAGATACGATAATGGTACAGAATTATTAACTTCGCTAAAACAATCGACATCCACGTACATTTCTGATCACATCCATGAGTGGAGACGTCGAAGAAGATTAGTGAAAGTTTTTATCCCGGACCAAATCTTAGCTGAATGGTTTGTCAAATCATTATTACCAAGAATTACTGAAGATGTAGCTAAGGCCGGAGTAGTTACTGAGGAGCAAGTCATTGCTCAGGCACAATACCTTGACTTAGTTTACACTCAGTCGGGTACGTTACACGAGAAAATTCCGGATCTTCCAAAGTCAAACCAAATCGCTGCTGCTCCTTCGGGATCTCATGCCGCTGATGGTATGATCGGTATCGTGACTACGAAGAGTAAGAAGAAGTCTTCCAAGACCTCCAATACTCCAATTATCACTTTGCCTGATTCTCCGACAGGAGAGTCTTCTCCTCCTGAACTTACCGCCGACATTCACGCTGTAGAGTCATCTACGGCCAAATCAAAAAACGGTGGAAAGAAGAAAGGAAAGAAGAAGGCTAAAGCAGACAAGGCTCCAAAGGAGAAAACGGAAAAGTCGGAAACCAATGACGAAAAACGCAAACCTCGATATCCTTGTCTTATTTGTGAAGAAGATCATTTTACGAGAGACTGCCCTCATCGGGCCGAGGTAGTGAAAATAGTCAAAGGTTCTCCCACTCCTGCTGTGTTAAAAAATCCATTTCCAGAGCAGGAGAATAAGATGATAGGTTCTTCTTCGAATGCCAGTGAAGAACCCATTTTGATGATGTCTCATGTCAGGATTGCGACTCGATCGCAAGATTATGGTAGTAAGGCTCCTGTTGATGGTAAGGAAGCAGAATCTTCTCACTCTAACCCATCAACCTCAGCTCCTGGTTCCGATCCACTACAGATCGAAAAACCTAACCCAGACTTAGTGATTAAGCCGCCCGCCAAGGGTGTACTTCGAAGGTCTGCTTTCAATCCACATGCGAGAGCAGCCCAGAATTACAACATTGTTGAAGACTTAGCTGTTTCACCTTCAGCAATGTCGGCACTCGAAGTGCTGCAATCATGTCCAGCGCAACGAAAATTGCTTTTGTCGGCTATTGGAGCTGTCGATGTTCAGGACCCGAACCTAATGATCTTTGATCTAGAAAGTAGTACACCGCGTCTCCCCCATCAAATGGCTTTCCAAATTCCAGTGATAGTCAAAAACAGGCCTATTCATCGGACTGTGATTGATGAGGGAGCTTCTACGTGTATTATGTCGATTCAATGTTGGAGATCGCTTGGTTCTCCTTCGTTGAACCAATCCCCCACCATCCTTAAGGCCTTTGATGGCCGTGGGTTCCGTCCGTTTGGTATTCTACAAGAATTGCCTATAGGGGTCGAAGGTAAAACCGTTAGTCTGGATGTGGAAGTGGTTGATGCCCCTCTAGACTACAACCTTCTTTTGGGTCGAAGTTGGTCATATGCTATGACAGCGGTCGTTTCATCGGTCTTCAGAGTCATTAAGTTTCCACATAACGGTAAGATCGTGACTATTGATCAGCTGACATACTTTTCATCCGACCCAACCTCTTCAGAAACTATCCAGCATGTTGGTAAAACGACAATCCCTTATAGGGACATTGGTGTAGGTTTAGTTAAGGATTCCGGTTTACTGGGAACTTTTCCTCTCCCTCCACTCAATGCAGACCCTTCGTTTGCAACAATTCATATGATCACGTCAGAAAACATTATTTATGATGATCCTTGGTATGTTCCCTCTGACTCTGAGCTAGACTCACTCGGTGATGTTATGCCGTTGAGTCCGTATGAGATTGCTTATGAAGCTCTTATGTCTTTTACCGACTTTCATTCAACCGAAACCGACCAAATGAATGTGGTCAGTGAAGAGTCACTTTTCACCTCACCCTTAGAACGGATAACGTTTCCCGAAGAAGTGTCATCTGACGAACAACTTCGCGAAATCCTAAGTGTAGATGATCTACCATGGGAAGATCTCCATCACAGATCTTCGTTTTTACCTAAGGATGATGCATTTGAAAATGATTTTTCATCTATCTTTACCGCTGAATATGTCAAAGACGCTCAGGATCCAACGAAACATTCTGATTCAGAGCTGAATTTAGGGAATATTTCTCGTACTATTCCCATTGATATTTCAGTGAAGCCCGGAATCGAGGAGAACATTCATATAGGTGCCGCATGTACTGAAGAAGAAATCCAAACTTACAAGGCCCTATTCCAAGAATTCCGCGACGTGTTTGCCTGGTCTTACGAGGAAATGCCGGGAATTGATCCTGCCATTGTTGTTCATGAAATCAAAACCTACCCGGATGCTAAACCCATTCGGCAACGGTTGCGTCAGATTCACCCTCGAAAAGCGGCTGCGATTAAAGCAGAAGTCGAAAAGCTGTTGAAAGCAGGTTTCATTTATCCGATCCCGTTAACGGATTGGGTATCGAATATTGTTCCCGTCAATAAAAAACAAGGAACAATAAGAATCTGTATCGACTATAGGGATATCAATCGAGCTTGTCCAAAAGACAACTATCCTACGCCTTATATCGATCAAATTATTGATGATTGTGCCGGAAGTGAGATGTTTTCCTTCATGGATGGTTTCTCAGGCTATAATCAAATCAATATTCTACCTGCCGATCAACCAAAAACGGCATTCATTTGTCCATGGGGGACATTTGCTTATTGCAAATTACCTTTTGGACTTAAGAATGCCGGGGCCACTTTTCAACGGGCGATGTCTTATGCATTTCATGACATCAAGCACATTGTGCAACCCTATCTCGATGATTTGCCTGCTCATTCTTTACAACGAGCTGATCACCTTGTCCACCTACGAGCAATCTTTATGAGGTGTAGGCATTATCGAATTCGGTTGAATCCCCACAAGTGTGTTTTCTGTATAGAAACAGGTCGATTGCTGGGATTTGTTGTTTCAAAAGCCGGCATTCGCGTCGATCCCTCGAAAGTCGAGGCTATCATCAAATTGCCTCCTCCTTCGAGTTTGCGCCAACTCCAAAGTTTGCAAGGGAAAGCGAACTTTTTACGCCGATTCATCCCAAACTACGCCGAGGTCACTAAAGGTTTTACACGGTTGTTGAAACAGAACGCACAATTCTTTTGGGACGAGATTGCCCAACAATCTTTTGATGCACTGAAACACGCGTTGACCCATGCACCGTTATTGCATCCTCCCAACTACAACCAGGACTACTTCTTATACCTCGCAGCTTCGCATTCCACCATTGGAATGGTGTTAGTTCAAGAAGATGAATTCAAAGCAGAGCATGTGATATATTATCTTAGTAGAACCTTAAATCCCACTGAGTTAAAATATTCGCATGTGGAGAAATTGGCCCTGGCAGCCGTTCAAGCTGTCCAGCGTTTTCGTCACTACATTCTTCTCCGCAAGACTACAGTTATTTCGGATTGCAACCCTATGATTTATATTTTGACAAAACAACTGCTAGGGGGCAAGTACTCTAAATGGATTGTTATCCTGCAAGAGTTCGACTTGGAGTTCGAGAAGTCCAAGTCTAAGAAATCTTTAGTTTTTGCGGAATTGATGTGTGATTTCCCGAGTGCTGACACAGAGACTGTGGCAGAGGAGTCCATTGCGGACGAATCTTTGTTTCTTATTAGCACTTTAGATCCGTGGTATGGGGATATAATCATCTATCTCCAAACCCAAACCTTTCGGCCTGAAGCTTCCAAGGAAGACCGTCGAAAAATTCGGTTTCGATCCCAGCAATACAGAATTATTGGAGATACACTTTATCGCCGGGGGGCAGACTTAGTTTTTCGACGTTGTTTAACTCACGAAGAGGCTGAGAGAGTTTTGAATGATTGTCACTCTGGAGCATGTGGCGGTCATATGTCTGGGTATGCCACAGCTCAGAAGGTGTTGCGCGCTGGCTATTTCTGGCCGTCTATGTTTAAAGATTGTATCCTTGCTGTCAGAACATGCCACAACTGTCAAGTGTTTGATCGAAAGATGCGCGCTCCACCTGCTCCTCTCCACCCTATAATTGCCGCTGGTCCATTCGCCAAATGGGGCATTGACTTTATTACTTGTAACCCTCACTCGGCCGGGGGGCATGCGTATATCATCCTCGCGGTTGATTATTTTACAAAATGGGCCGAGGCGATGCCTACATTCGACGCAAGCGGCAAGACAGCTGCAGTTTTCGTATTCAATCATATCATAACTAGGTTTGGTGTCCCACAAGCAATCATTACTGACCATGGGAGCCATTTTCGAAACGTCATGATGACTGAGCTTACAAGCCAGCTTGGTTTGCGCCACGATAGCTCTACTCCTTATTATCCGCAAGCCAACGGTTTGGTTGAGTCAATCAACAAAGTTCTAGTCATCATGATTCGACGGATCATTGGTATCCATCGAACGAATTGGCATAACATGTTATTTTCGGCGCTATGGGCATATCGAACTTCAGTGAAAAATTCAACAGGTTTCACCCCTTTCCAGCTAGTTTATGGCTTAGAAGCTGTGTTACCTATTGAATGCGAAATCCCATCACTTCAAATGGCTGTCGAATTACTTCCAGCTACTTCCGAAGAGGAGAAACGGTTATTATACTTGGCTAAATTAGATGAGACTCGACGTGACGCTACTTTAGCTATCGAGACTCACGCGAAACGAATGAAAGCTCAGTACGATAAAAATGTAACCCCTCGAAGTTTTTCGGAAGGAGACCTAGTACTATTATATGATCAAGCTAACGATAAGCTAGGTGCCGGAAAATTCGTTCCCATGTGGCATGGGCCCTACATTGTAAAGCGAAAGCTAGCAAAAGGGGCTTATGAGTTAGTTGATTTTGATGGGGACTCTTTGGGTAAACCCAGAAATGGACTTTACCTAAAGAGGTATTATGCTTAAAATGATGGGTATGGAGAAATTTTTAGATAGGTTAGATTTCCTTTCTAGCTAGCAAGTGTGTTAGTTTAGTCAGTGTGCTTAGCTTAGCGAGTGTGGTTTTTCGTCATTATTCTGGCTTATCTTGGTTTTACTCTTGATATTGTAGATGTCGACGCCTCTCCAAACATACATTGGATTTGCTGATGGTGCTTGTCGTAATACACGGAATATCTCTTCCGCAGCTTGGGTTATCTATTCGCCCTCTGACGAGTTAGTTTCTATGCATGGGGTAAGCCTCGGTCAAACAACGAATAACATTGCAGAATACAGTGCAGTGGTTGAATTATTATCCGAATCTATTTCATTTGGAATTCGACGTTTGATAGTGAGGTTAGATTCTGAACTTGTTGTATTACAGCTTAATAGAGTTTATGCCATTAGAAATCCTGTGTTATTAAGGTTGTTTTTGAGAGTGCGTCTCTTGGAACGTGAATTTGATTACATTGAATATCAACATATTCCAAGGTCTTTGAATACATTAGCAGATGCAATTGCTTCTCGAATGTTGGACAGACATTTACGATAATCATGCAAGTAAATTTAAAAACATTTCATCACATATGTTAAACAAGATAAGCCGGTAATAGTGATATATATAGATAGAAGTGTGTCAAAAAATATATACATCGTCTTCGATCATAGGTTTAAAACACCTTATGATCGGCAAAATGATAGTACAAAAAGTCAAAAATGTCACATGTGACTACAAAAGTGACTAGTCAATCACTGGTGGTGCTCTCTGTACGACACCACTGCGCGGGCTACCTTACGCAAAAATCTCCTAAACGGTCCAGGGACCGCGACTACGAAGCGCTGAAGCCTGATAGGAATGTCGTCCATAGTAGTCTCAGGTATATCTGCCGTGAGACGCTCTAGATCATGCTCCAACTCAGCTAGTACTTCTGCTGTCGCATCCTGTGGGGCCGGTACCGGTGCAGCTGGATGTAGTCTATCATAAGGCCGGAGGTTGGCTGGACGCTGTGGACCAACATCTGCATTTTGAAAGATTTACTATTAGTTTTGAGACGATATATATAAAAAATACAAAAAATACATAACTAGAAAACTTGTGAAAATAAAAAGTACCTCTGTCGTCCCATTGTTCTCCCTGTGGAAGAACCATGTCCGGATCACCTCTGAAATCCATTCCGGCATACGGAAAGTCCTGTATCACAAAAAGCTGGCCCTCTAACCAGTCAAAATAACTATCTGAGAATCGAACTACTGTCGCGCCCTCGTCAGGATGCCGGGCCATCACCGCAACCCATCGTATCAGCTTTGGCTGCTGAGGACCCAAGATATCAACAGTGAGTTGCTGAGGGATCAGCATTGGAATTCTCTCCAAGGCAAAGCTCACGACTATAGGCCCATATCCAAAAGTCTTTAGTCGTCCGTTCTTTGCCTTGGTCAGTTGGCTCTTCATATGAGCCGACACAGCTTCACACCAGTTGAAAATGGTGCCTTGGTAACAGTCAATTGCCATCCGCATTTGGGATCCGGAAGCAATGTGTAAAGCGGCCGCGCCGCAAATTCTGGTAACCGTGAACGCTATGACTTTGAGTTCCGGTAGAGTGATGTGTTTTATCTCTATGCCTTTTGAATGGTGAGCCCCACGTGTGCACCAATCCTCGCGGAGACTATCAAGGGATTGGCCACCCGGCCTAGTCCCCGCAAGACTGAGTTGCTCACCTCTGTTTGGCAAGCCAGTGAGAAAGTATACATCCGAGGGCTCTATCTCGAGCTGGTGCCCTCCTATGTAAAAGCATTGTTCTTGTACGTTCCATCGCTCAACCAGCCATTCCAAGAATCTTACCTGGCCCCTCATGCCCGGTATGGTCCAATATTTGTATAATCCGCATGCTCTTAGGGCATCCAGGGAAGGTTGATGATTTATTGCAGCTTCATCTTCCTCTACATGCTCTCTTTCTCTCCAGTCTAACATGATTAATGCCCTGCATATCAAAAATAGCAATTAGAAATTGATTTGGGAATTTTTGGTGGTTTTTTGAGAGAGTTGGGGTTTTGAAATGCGCGTTTCTCGGAGGACGCACCCCGGCTTTGTAGCACAGGGCGCCCGGACGCAGCTGGCCTGAAGGCGGGCTGCGTCTTCCGACCGTTTTCCCGTATGAGAAAAAGTCGGGGGACGCAGGTCACCCGAAGGGCACCTGCGTCCGCCGAGAGGCGCATTCCAAAACCAAAACCCCCCCAAAAAATGAAACTAAGACCTAAAAATTAATTCTAAACGGATAGAAATGCAGAGTAGGATGTGTAAAATACCTGGATGAGACGGCGTTCGATTCCGACGGTCAGATTTTCCGCAGCGACCACGGGAAGTTTCTTGTCAAAAGCTCCTTTTTCAACCTCAACAGTGAAACGGTAAAAATGACATGGTAAAAGGTCTTTTTATAGGTTTTTTGGATGAATTAGTTCATTTTTTACCATGAAAAGATGTTTTTGAATGTATTTTTGCCTATTTTAAACAGGTATGAGTAATGTGTTGCTTTTGTGCAGGACAAAGGGATTTCGAGGGAAATTGTAATTTTTCACAAACAAAAATATCAGAGTCATCTTTTAAGCCCTTTTCTGACTCCTAAAACATGAAAAGATCGCCGAGTGTTTCTTTTTCACTCGTTAAAACGGAATTAAAAGACGGTCCCCTTTTAGCTCTTTTCTGACCGCAAAATCAGGAAAAGATTGCCGGGTTTTTGTCGTTTCGAACTCGATAAGGAAATAAAACGACGTGTCCTTGATCGCTTTTTACTTTTCAGGTTAACGACACTATTATGAAAGTACTCCTTGGTCGCAAGATCAAGCGGTTCCCCCAGGTATTATTTTATACTTTTTCGGGCTTGAGGGACACAAATATACGAAAAAGTTCAACGTGGAGTCTCCTTTAGTTTTTTCAGACTCTCTAAAAATGAAAAACGCCGAGTTTCTCCTATACTGGGCTCGTTAAACTTTTACAGTAGAGGACCTGTTCAATTACAAACAGGAACGAACCACTCCTTCCTAGGGTTCGAATTTAAACTAGGTTGGACTCGTCCGAAGGATGAGCTTATAATCAAGCATATGTTATCCTCCTCAAGCTTGTTAAAAATAAAGAGGTACTTGCCAGAAATGGTGGGGGAAAAGAGAGAAGAATGAACCTGTTTGTCACCTTTTGTCTCAGAAGAAACTTTATTACCACTCTTGAACACGACACTTTTCATTCACCTGGGTTGGGAAATCTTTTACCTCACAGTTGACCAAATCACTTTGAAAGTCTTTAACCGGGTTTTAACTTTGAGTTATTCGTCACCAAGCCATCTGTTGTGTCGTTATGTGTTCAAGAGGTCTGCAAGCAAAAACTTTCATCTGCAAAATACTTGTCATCCATTTGACCATCCCTGAGTCAGTCCTTACAGCAACATTTCTTCAACTTGAACAATGATTTCGTGTTGCGGGCTTGCCTGCAACGGGTCGCTTTCTATCGACATCGACACATTATCTAGAAAGATGACTTAGGAATCGACAGTACCTTGAAGTCTGCATGCATCAATGGCAGGTTTCTCGCCTTTGACGTCAGTTTACATCATTGACTTTCGATCAAAGGATTCCGTGAAGTGTTCGACATCAAAACATCTATTCACATTTCACGGGTTGTGCTTGGTACTTTGAGAACCATTGACATTACTGGTGGTTTCTCTCACGCTTGTTAACAGTTTACATCATTGACTGGTAATCAAGTGGTTTCTACCATGTTCGACATCGAATCATTTAATCACATGGCTAGAATCGTACCAATTCGGGAAGTAGAAGTGAAGACCCTGGATCTAGTTTCTACCATCCAGGCTGCGAGGAGTTTTGTATTCATTATCTATGTAGACTAATCATAAACAGATGGCTGCGTCCATACTGTGTCTACAAAAGTCTATAAAAATGATGTACTGCAAGATCATTCCTGTATCAGAATAGTTAGTCCATTAGTTAAAGTTTTGAATCTGAGTATGGGAATGCCTACCTCAGTGATGATATAATCTTATCCATGTATTTTGTGTTGAAAATTGCAGGTTCCAACCAGGCCATCCACAAGACAATCCTTGAAATGATAAAGCGCTTCACCCTTCCTAGAATTACAAAACCCTATTCTATTCCAGGCTTCGCACTTTAGGGGGCAATCTGTTACACTAAAAAATGTCACCTTGACTACTTACAGTTAGTATGGCTCAAATCAACAGTCATGCTACCCTCTTAGGCAAGTCTCATGCCTCTGTTATCCATCTCAAACTCAAAGAAGAGAGAAAGTCTTGTAAAAACTATGTTTATCTCTGGGGTCGCAGGTTCTCTCTAGCCTTACCTGCGGGGACGCTGACCATGTTCACAAAATCTGCGTCCATGGACGCTCTGTATGTTAAGGGACAGGTGCGTCCCTCTGTAAAAGGCAAAATGCGCGAGTTTTATCTTGAAAAAGTTACTTGTGGTTACTTCTAGAACATTCTAGAGGTCGGTTTGATGAAATGGATGCGCCTCCAGTTGGTTCATGTATCTCTATTAAGGGGGAACTTATCCCATCAATAAGGGAGCTATCCCACCCAAAGAGGGGGATGATCCCATTGATAGTGGACCTGAATAACCTCTTTACAGCACTATAAATAAAGGCATTGAGCCAGAAGGAGAAGAGGTTGGAGCTATACATTTTCTTTGGGTAAATGCTGCAGGATTTAGGTCTTCCATTAGAGCCTTTGTGAGGAGAGATTGTCTTCACTTGATTCTACTTGGGAGAGGGTGAGCTTTGTCAAAGTAGAGGAAAACCCTTGATGGACCCTGGGAGGAACTTGCACAACACCAAGGCCAGGTTGTAAGAGTTTCTTTGTTTCGTTATTAATACAAACTGGTTTATTTTTCTCAATAGCTTGTGTTAATGAGTTATTTCATGTGTTCCTTGGTCTGCATGTTGAATATATGTTTTATTATATGAAATGCAAGTGCTTGGTAATTGTTTGATTGTTTGTGGTTGCAGGAATTGACTTGAAGGAGGAGCTCATCCGGATCGTCAAGAACGGACTTCAACAACAGCGTTTTGGAATAAGGTAAGCCTAAACACTTGTAGTTTTCATGTTGTAAAAGGTGTATTTAGAGAAAGATCACTCCATTTTGTCTTGTTTGTCATTAGAACGTCTTAGACTTCTAGGAAGGTCAGTCGTGTCCGCACCCTTGACAAATTCCGTGTGACACTGAGGCTGTGGCTTGCCCGTCTTTATCCTAACACTTCTTCGAGCTTTAAAGTATAGAGGGGTCTCCCTCTTGCTCTTTTCTTTTGGCTTAGGTGGCGTGCTGAGGCCAGTTAATACAGCTGCTGCCTCCCGTGTCAGAATATCCACCTTCTTCTCTTTGGGTTTCACCTTTTCGGGGCTTCCTGTAGAAGCCCCTGGTTTGGTAATTCTCAGGCTTCCTGTAGAAGACCCTTTCTCTATCTTCGGGCTTCCTATAGAAGCCTGTTTCTGCTTTCCTGTAGACACGGGTGTCACCACCTTTTCTTGCTTAGCCGCATGGGTTTTGCTTTTTGCTTTGGTTGCAGGTGCTGATGAGGTACTTAGGCTGACGTGGACTACCTCAGCTTTGTCCATTCTGCTCTTCAACCTCTTTTCTCTTGCTGACAAGATGGGTGTGCCACCTTTTTCTTTGTCATCCTTTTCTTCATGCTTCTTCTTTTGTTCCTTCTTCTGCACTGTGGGCGGGGTCTTCTGGCCTTTTTCTCTCTTTCCCTCGGCCACTGCTTCTTGTTCCTCACTGCTGGAAGAACCCGTTTCTTCAATCAACATTTTAATGTCTCCATCTCTTGTCAAATTCCGGAAGGATTCCCATGAGAGGGGAACCTTATATGAATGCAGCGCATCCTCCACAAGAAGCTTGATCAACCCATGGTGGGCTATCTGATCTGGTATGCCCTCTTTTAGCTTTGCGGCACACTCAATTAGAGACTGCAACAGGAAATAAGGGATGCTCAGTTTTTGTTCTACAGGAAGATCAATCCGGTGCCTCAATTCAGTGAGCAACCGAAAGTGATATGCATACACGATGCTAAAACGGCCTTCACAAGTTATATATTTCATGATTTGCAAACTGACTTCATTCCATGGTGGCAACAGACTCGTTCTTCGCACCCCATTTTTGTCCTCCGAGAATTCCTCCTCAGGTGGAAAGAATTCTTTCTTGGCCTGCTGGCTCAACTTCCATTCTTCCTTATCCCACGGCAGACCCATTGGAAGTTCAGTGATTCGACTGATATATTGCGGGGTGAGCTTGAGGCTTAGGCCCCTGAAATTCACTGTGGCCAGTGTCTTGGATTTCGGCCTCAGAGCCTGCAAGAATTCTTCGGCCACTTCATCATCGTAACCCTGCAGCTTATCACAAAAAGACATCCATTGTGCTTGTGTGAAGAGCTCTACCACTTCCTGGTTTTCCCTTAATTTGGCTGAATCAGTGGGTTCTCATCTAATAAACCCACCCGGCATGATAACACAGTTTTGTTAACCAGAGGTGGTGATTGTGGAAGAGGTTTTGGTTTACTGAGACAGAGCGTAGGATATCATGCACATAACCCACAAACTTATCCCTGTGGAACTTTGACACAATTTAATTACTCGACATCATGTAGAATGACAGTATAGGCACAGCAGACAACAATTTCACCGTTTTTCTATGACCGGACTGTGGACGACAATCTTGCCACCTTTAATAACCAGTTGCATGAAGAGTTCAGGGTTACCTCTTTAATTGGCCACCTTTTTACGTGAGGCACCCGCTTTCCTGTAGAAAACTACGTTCCTGTAGGATGACAGCGTTCCTGTAGAATGCAGCGTTCCTGTAGAATGACAACGTTCCTGTAGAATGCAGCACGCGGATTTCAGGAGAGATTGCAGTCGGTCTGCGCCTTGGGCGTGCTTCTCAATCGCTCTGATAGCCAAAGGCTCGGCGTATCACACTGCAGAAGGAGCAGGATAGCCGCTCGAGTTCAAACCGGTGGGTGATGAATGCGATTGAGCCGATTAGATTTCAAATTCGGCGGAATCCGTGGCGCGGGGGGTGAGCTGTCCCCGCCGGACCGTTGGGTGACGTCACCCCATCATTCAACTGTGCGTTCACTTGCTGCCGCATCAATTCCCGCGGATCTGCCGCCACCTCTCCTGTTGAACTCGTTTCCTCGACGGGATCATTCTCACGTGCATGCTGCCCATTCTCTTTGTCATGGCCGCCACCCACACATCCAACTAGACCATTAACTGGCCGACGTGGCCAGCCAAATGGCCACACAATCGCTCAACCAATTCACCTTTACACTTAGCAATCAATCAAAGTAACATTCATGCAGTCTGATGGAAGGAAGGGTCGAGACACTTACCTGTGTGGCTGTACATGTTGTTTTGGCTCTTTGGACGCTGATGAGTCGATTTACCTGCTGCTGGTGAACTTACACAGGCCCGGAGGTCTATGTTCACGAGCTGTCGTCGATGGATGGGATGCTTCAGTTGCATGCGCCCACGTTTTCCTTCAGATGGCCTGCGCGGTGAATGGTATCCACTCTAGCAGGTTTAACTATTACAGGACTCCCGTGGGATGTCTTGGAACAGTTCTTCCTCCTTGGGTGCATGCTGCACGACTATGGATGGCCTCACGATCATGCTCTCGGAGCCTCGGGCTGACTGTGATGAATATGGTGTGAGATCTCTAGCGCTTTTTCCATTTACAGGTTGCTTTTTTCCTCGAGACTCATCGATCTGCTTTGATGGTGCAGGTACTTGGTTGCATGTCGACAAGGACGGTGGAGCAAGATAACAACAATGTGCATGGTTGACAACCGTGGCATGCATGCGTCCAAACCGATCCTTAGCCGTTAGATCGCCTCATGAAATGAGTTCTGGCCCGTTCTGAGCTTCTACAGGAAGCTTCCTGTAGAAATACAGCGTTTCCTATAGAAAGGATGCGTTCCTGTAGAGAGTCTGCACCTTCCTGTAGAAGATCTGCATCTTCCTTTAGAAACTCTACATTTTCCTGTAGAAAATCTGCGTCTTCCTGTAGAAGACTCAAGCTAGAATAAAATTGCACATACCTTGGAGAAAATGAGGATTCTTGGAGGAGGTGCTGGTAAGGTGTCCTTGCTGCATGATGAGGACCCTTGGCTTTGAGTTGAGAGGCTTCCTCTCCTCCATAGAACACCTGCATGCAATTTTACATAATGAATCTGCTGACTTTGTTTTTCTTTTGTTTTTTTTCTTTTTTTCTCTTTTTTTTTTTGAAAGATAACAGGGGCGCCTCATTGAGGTTTTCACCCTTGCCATCTGCCTTGAGCGCCTCAAAGAGGTTTTCACTCAAAGATCTTTTTCCAATCTCCTCTTTTTTTTTTTTTTTTTTGAAAAGACAATAGGGGCACCTCAATGAGGTTTTCACCCCTATTACCTGCCTTGGGCGCCTCAGAAAGGTTTTCACCCAAGGATCTTTATTATTATTATTATTATTTTTTTTTTTTAGATTCTTCAGGGTATGCCCAAAGCAGAGGCAGAACCCTTCTCTATGACCAACACTGCCTTCTCCATAGTTTTGATGAACTCTTGTCTTGAGGGAGGCTTCCTGTAGATCTTCAATCGATGCCCATTGACAAGCATGGGGATGGCTTCCTCATCAATGGTCCTAATAAGCACAGATCCATTGTCATGACATTTTTCCACTGAATATGGCCCTAGCCATCTAGTTCTCAGCTTCCCTTTGAAATCTTTGTATCTGGAGTCATACAACAAAGCCCAATCTCCCGGCTAAAATTGCTTGTCATGGAGATGTTGGTCATGCCACACCTTTCTCTGAAGTTGAACCACTTCTGAGTGAAGGAGGGCCTGCATTCGGTGCTCATCCAGGCCATTCAGCTGCAATAGCCTTTCTTGTTGTGCATGGCTGAGATCTAGGTCCAGCTAAGCTGCCATCCTCAAAGTGTTGTATTCAAACTCAATGGAAAGCAAAGCTTTCTTCCCATAGACCAGCTCATAAGGTGTGAAGCCGGTGGTGGTCTTCCAAGTGGTGTTGTAAGCCCATGTGGCTTCAACCAGGTGATCTGCCCAGTCCTTTCTGCTGCTGCTCACCACCTTAGTCAAGATCCCTTCTAATGCTCTATTGGTGACTTCCACCTGCCCATTTGCTTGAGGGTGATAGGGGGTGGAAGTCCTATGCTTGATCTTGTGATGAGCTAGTAGATCTTCAACCAGGTTGGATGTGAACTGGCTCCCTTGATCGGTGACCAGCTCTCTTGGATAGCCAAACTTATAGAAGATGTTTTCTCTTAGGAACTCGGCCACCTTTTCTTCTGTTGCTACTTTGATTGCTTTAGTCTCTGCCCACTTTGTCAAATAGTCAGTACACACAATGATGTAAGACCTTTGCCTCGAAGAAGGGTTGATTGGGCCCACAAAGTCCATGCCCCACTTCTCAAATGGCTCAAGAGTCACTTGAGGTTGGAGAGGCATCTCATCCCTTTGGGTCGGTTTCCCCATTCTTTGGCATTGGTCACACTGGCTGACATATCTTCTGACATCTTGATGAAGTGTGGGCCAATAGTAGCCTGCCTGCAGGATTTTGAAGCCAGTTCTCTTTGCTGCAAAATGTCCTCCACAAGGCCCATCATGACAAGTGAGGAGGATATCAAAGACTTCCTCCTCCCTTACACAACACCTTAAGATCTGATCGGGGCCAAGCTTGAACAGATTGCCCCCGATCCAAGTAAATGAGGCACTTTTTCTGATGATTCTGCTCTTCTCTCTGGAAGATAGGTGCAGAGGGAACTATGTTGAAACAAGGTAGTTTGCTATATCAGCAAACCATGGAGAGAGTACTGAAATAGCAAACCGATGTTCATCGGGCGTTTGGTCATCCACTGTTCCATCCTCATCTGTAGACAAATCCAATCTAGATAAAAAGTCAGCAACAACATTTTCTCTACCTGGTTTGTCAACAATGGTCAAATCAAAATGCTGCAATAAAAGTAACCATCTAATAATACGAGCATTCACATCTGGTTTATTCATTAAATATCTAATTGCAGCATGGTCTGTATGTACAAAGGTCTGGTAACCAGTAATATAATGTCGGAACTTGTTCAGTGCATGGACCACAGCCAAGAATTCTTTCTCGGTTACAGTGTAATTCAGCTCAGCTTTGGACAAGTTTTTGCTAACAAAGTAAATGGCATATGGAAGTTTTTGCTCAACCTGTCCTAAAGCTGCACCTATGGCTTTGTTCGAGGCATCAGTGTGGATGTGGAAAGGTAGGGCCCAGTTTGGACCTCTCGGGATTGGGGCTGACACCAACTTGTCCTTCAATTCATTTAAAGCCCTCTGACAATTGTCAGTCCATTTAAACTCCACATCTTTTGCCAACAGGCCAAACAATGGTGAGGCTAGCTTGCTGAAATCTTTAATGAATCTCCGGTAATATCCTGCTAATCCCAAGAAACTCCGGACATCCCTTACCTTTTGAGGAGGTGGAACCTTCTTGATGAGAGCAATTTTGTTAGGATCCACTTGTAACCCATGGCAAGAAATGGTATGGCCTAGCACGGTCCCTTCAGTCATTAGGAATTCACATTTTTCAGGACTAAGGGACAAGTTCATCTCGATGCATTTGGTTAGGACTGTTCCCAGATTGGACAATGCTTCCTGGAAGTTGGCCCCATAAGGAGTAAAGTCATCCATATAGATTTCCACTGCATCATGGACCAGCTCCGAGAAGATGCTCAAGACAGCTCTCTGGAAGGTAGCAGGAGCATTGCATAGCCCAAAGGGAAGAACTCGGTAGGCAAAGGTACCCCAAGGACAAGTGAAGGTGGTCTTATCTTGGTCTTCCGGGCTGATTTGGATTTGGTTGTACCCGCTAAACCCATCCAGGAAAGAGAAGAACTTCTTTCCTGCCAGTCCATCCAACACTCGATCTATGAAAGGTAGAGGGAAATGGTCTTTCTTGGTAGCTTTGTTCAATTCTCGGTAGTCCACACAGATTCTCCATTTCCCATTTTTCTTGGGAACCAACACCAGAGGGGACACCCATTCGCTATCTGAGATGGGGTAGATGAATCCTGCATCCAACAGTTTTTGCAATTCTTCCTTGACAATGTCCTTAAGAGCTAGATTCATTCTCCTCTGGGGTTGCCTAACCGGTTTACAATCCTTTTTGATGTATATATGATGGGTACAGACCGAAGGATGGACTCCTTTCATTTCCTTATAGCTCCAAGCAAAAGCATCTAGGTGGTTGGCCAACAGACTACACAGCTCCTTTTCCTGGGAAGGAGATAGGGAGGAGCTAATCTTCAATGCTTTCTCAGGGCCGAACTCCACATTCTTGATTCTGGAAGTAACAGGGTTGGTTGTACAAAGATCCACTAAGGTGCTAGCTTGGGCATCCTCCACCAATTTCTCTAAGGGTAGTGCACTGGAAGGTGGATTCTGGATCAAGGTCTCGATCAAGTCATCCTCGGTTGGGGGGTCTCTTCTAGTGGTATCTAAGGTGCACAGAGGTGCTGAGTACACCTCGTCTTCCTCTCCTTCTTCCAGCCAGAGTGGTAAGTCATGCTCTAAGGAGGGTTGGGCAGGAGGGTATAGGACTAGCTGCCTGGACATGGGACCATTTTTGATGGTCATGTTTCCTGCACGACAACTTATGTAAGCATCTGCAGTAGCTAACCAAGGCCTTCCCAAAATGAGAGGATATCCAGTAAGCTTTGCCTTTGGTTGCAGAACCAGGAAGTCTGCAGGGTATTCCCAAGAGTCAATAGAGACCAAGACATCCTCCACAATCCCTTCGGGAGTCATGGTGGAGCGATCTGCTAATTGCAGTACTGTCGAGGTCTTCCTCAAGGAACCCTGAAGATTGAGTTTGAGCATGGTATCCCTGGTCATCACATTAATGGCAGCCCCCAGATCAATCAAGGTGTGAGGTATGATGGTGCCATTGATGTGGACATCTACTACAGGACTTCCAGGATCTAGGTACTTTGGGCAGATGACTTGTCCTAGCATCAGGTCAGACAGTTGTCCTATGACTTTAATGGTTGAAGCATCTTTCTTCCGCCTGCCTGGGTGTTTGAAGCACTTTTCCTTAACCATTTTGTTGTATATTGGCACATCCTTGATGGCTTGGAGAAGTGGTATTTTTACACACAACTGCTTGAGCTCACCCAGAAGCTCATCCTCCTCTGGGTTGGGTTGTGTGGTGGCTGTTAGTCTCTCAGGAAAGGGTGGAATAGCCTTTGGTTCACTTTCCTGTTTATCTTCCTCATCCTCTGGGGGAGGAGGTTGGCGATCTGGTAGAGTCTTTCCAGATCGAAGATTGATCTCCTGGACCTCCACAGCATAGGTAGGGCATGAGGTTTCCCCAATGTATACCTGCTGGGCCTGTCTATTGTTGGGGTTCGGGTTCGGTTGAGCAGGCATTTGAGGTTGCCTTGGAGGAGCAGGAGGTAATGGCTGAGGTTGAACTGGTGGTGGAGGCAAGATGGCAGGAGGAGTGTTGTATTGGGGCCTCCACCCCGACTGAGGTGCATTCCATTGAGGCTGTGGCTGGGCATGTGAATGATATGAATGAGAAGTAGGTTGAGTGGGGTACTGAGGTGGATAAGACCATGGAGGAGGCATGGACCATGAAGGATGAGCAGGGGGACCCCAGGAAGGCATAGGAGTCGATTGGTTGGTGCTGTAATAAGCTTGAGGTGCCCCTTGCATCCCCTGCTGATAAGGTCTAGATCCTTGTGGCCTCCTTTGGTTGAGGTAATAGAGAGGTTCAGTGGGAGCTTCTGTCCCTTGGTACATGGCTTTAAACCCAGGTAAGGTTGGACACTGATTTGTGGGATGGTCCTCCTCACAAACGAAACATACTTCAACCGAATGCAATGGGCATTCGTTCTTAGGGTGTCTCCTTGTGCACCTAGGGCAGAAGACAGCCAAGGCTCTCTCAGCTTCTTCTTTCTTCTGATGGATTCTGAATGTGTCCAGCTGCATGGCAATGGTCTGTCTCACCTCACTCTTGAGATCTTCTAATTGATTTGCAAGCTCATGTTTGGAGAAAGGGACACTAGTTGAGGGGAGGTTTCCTCTACCTCGTTTCCGAGCTGCCCTGGAGTGGTTTCTAAACACAGTTTTGATGTCCTCATAAGGCAGTTGGTAAATGTCCCCCCCAGCTAACATGTGAAGGGTATCTAAGAGGTCTTCAGGGACTCCTCGGAGCAGGACCAACTTGAGGGATTCAGGGTCAAGTGTCCACCTGGCCCGCTTATAGCTTAGTTGGAACCTCTCCTCATAATCCTCTAAGGACTCATCATTTACCATGGTCATCCTAAAGATTTCTCCCTTGGTTTCATTAGACCTACAATAATCCCTATACTTGGTATTGAAAGCTTGCTGCATCTGAGCCCAAGTGGTGATACTATTCCCAGGTAAGCCCATGAACTAGCGTAATGCTGCATCCTTAAGAGTTGAAGGGAAGAGTTTCAGCTTTTGCTCATCTTCAGTATAGTCATAGGTTCTACAAAGGACAGCAAACTCAAACAGGAAGGTATCAGGATCTTCAGTGGTCAGTCCATGGAAGTGAGGTAAGGCGGAGGGGCTAATGTTCTTCATTTTCATTTCTCCATTGGTCTCTCGGATGGGGAAGGCACCTTCTATTCTCTCATCTTCTCTTCTATTGTCAGCCATAGCTTCAGATGGAGTGGTCTCTAACTCTTCTTCTACTATAGGATCTTTGTATATCTCTGGATGTTCACCTATAGGTTCTTCTGGGTCACTGTCACCAAAGAAGAGAGAAGGGTGACTCAGTGATGTGGTGGGGGTGTTTGGTAGGAATTTGCCTAATCTATCTCGGTTCCTACAAGGCATGAAAGGGAAAAGACTTTCTTTTTGATTGTTTTTTATTTTTCTTTTGTACCTACAAAACTGAAACAGATTGATCTACAGCTAACTATAAAGATGCAGAATTAAACTGAAAGCAGGAAAGAACTAATCTACTCTGCTCAAATGAAATTGTAGAAATGAAACACTAGTCTACGCTTGCAGAAATGAAAGGCTAATCTATGAAAGCAGGAAATGCTAATCTATGAAAGCAGGAAATGCTAATCTACGAAAGCAAGAAATTTCTATGCTACTTTTGCAGAATGGAAATGAAATAAACTACTTAGCAGAAGATTTTAGTGGAAAATAGAAGAAAGGCGACAATCACCAATACTCTGACGCTTCCCCGGTAATGGCGCCAAAAAGATGGTGGGCTCCAGTATTGTAGCAATAATGCTACAACTCCTGGGGCTCCCTATCTCTAATTTTATCAACCCGGTAGTTCGTACGAACTTGGAAGCGACGGTGTTGTATGCACAAGTACTAGCTCTTGTCGCAGCTGTCACTTGGTCAGCTGGCACAAGTCCGCTAGGGCTCAAGCCAACTTCTATATGCTCTCAGAAGAAGCTTTCTAAATGATGGACGAAGGCTATCTCAAGGGAAATTGATCTACTTTGCAACAATGAACTGAAAGCCAACCAAAGCATGGAAACCCTAGTAAACCCTAATCTGACTAGTTTAACCTCTATGATGCAATGGTGAAAGTGAAAATGTCTAAAAAGGATGCCATTACTTCTAGTGATGTGAAATGCATGAACTCAAACTACTTCCATTGAAAAGAACATTGTTTTTGTATTTTTGCTTAAGTGGATGGAGTGATTATGAATTTGTCTCTTATTAGGGTTTGGCTGTGCAGAGGTGGTGCGAAGGGAGAGAAAGCTTGGGAAAGGTCAGGATGGCTAGGAGAGGTCCCAGAGGGTCCCTAGCATTAGTCCACAGAGGTCTACAACATTTGGATGCTCGGCAACCAAGTTTGCAGGCTTCTACAGGATGTCTGCAGGGGATCCTACAGGAAACTAAGGAATTCTACAGGAAGTCTGCTAACTTCTACAGGATGTGCTGTAAGTGGAAGTTTTGGGTGATGGTGAAGGGATGGAATGGTTTGGGTGGATAGGTGAGGTGGAGATGGAACTTGTGATGACTCAGGGGCAGAGAAATAGGACAGAGAATGAGTGCACGAAGTTGGTTGGTGGA
Source organism: Pinus tabuliformis (assembly GCA_031772625.1). Lineage (NCBI taxonomy): Eukaryota > Viridiplantae > Streptophyta > Pinopsida > Pinales > Pinaceae > Pinus > Pinus tabuliformis. The sequence goes on from CM062819.1 coordinate 1,254,320,126, forward strand.
TAGAAGGATGGCAGCAACGAAAGGTCAAAAAGATGAAGCTACGTGGCAATGGATGAGTTGGAGGGTAAACGAGCTGGACAGAGGCCGAGTAGGTGGCTTAAGGAGAGGTCAAGAAGAAGAAGAAGGGAGTGGAATAATATGGAGCAGTGTAAATGAAACAAATGACTTATGTCTTGCACCAAAAACGAGAATTCGTTAACCTATGATACCTGTGCCATTAAACCTATGAACAACAATGTAAAACCGAGAAAAGAAGCCGTGCATGGAATAAAAAATGTAGAAGTATGGTTCAATATCAAAAGTGCATGGATGGATCTTCAACGAAAATGACTATGTTGCAGCTTGCATGGAAGTAAAAGACTGCGTTTCTTTTTGGTGGTTGATATGGACTGCACCCCAATCCCTAAACAGAGATGGCAGTGATCTCTAACAACCTTTTTCTTGGAGCTCCTATGTATTACAAACCTCCTATTGAATCTAAGCAGCTGAAAGCAAAGTAACCATAAGCTAATCCTACTCAATCACACGAAAACTAAATTAGAAGACTGTAAATTCGAATTGCATGTCAAAGTAAAGAAACAAAGTGCTGGAACGAAAGGCAAATAACACTACAAAACAGAGGAGGTCTATTGCTCTCAGGTTGGGCCCTAACCTGAGAGCTATATCTCCCTTAAAAACTTAGAATTAGATCCAAATCTGCTTGCCTTATTCATAATCAAAAGTCTAATGTCATGCCAAAACTGGCTTACAAAATAACAAAAACCGAGCTGTAACTCGTGCTCAGAGATTACAATAGTAATTCCAAAAGTCAAAAAGCTTCTAACAAAGGCTACGGCCTCCATATTTATACAAAATGAGGATCAAGCTGGCTGCCTTCATTCGTGGAGCTTGGTTGTCTAACTGAAAGTCAAACTGCTGTAAAACTGCTGATCCTGTAGAACGTGTTGGCTGCCTTTGAGCTCGGTGGGGAGAGCTGTTAGAGCTCGGAGTTAAGGTGAAAAGCACGAGGGAAGTCATTTAAAGCTGTAGACAACCTCCCTATAAACATGCAATGCCACCTTTGTTGTCTCCTTGTCTCCTTTTGCGTGGTCTTTTGCTCTCTTTAATGCCAAGAACCTGAAATCATCATGTATTAGTCACATAGATATAATGTCTGCCCTTCTTCCTACAAACAACACGAATATACTAAGAAATGAATGCATAAGTGGTAAAAGATGAATGGTTGAACAAGGTAAGTAGGCCAATATGAGCCCAAATTGTACCAAAAATTGGGGCGCATCAGTATACAAATTTCAGTCGTAGGAAAGAAGGGCACTTGTCTATTGCATGATTATCTACACAAACTAGGGAGACTTCTATGACATTCATTGGGCATTCATTCATAGGATGCCTTTTGGTGCATCTCAAGTAGAAAATGGCTAGTGCCCTTTCTGCTTCCTCCTTTATTTTTATTTTCATGGTATCCATTTTTAATGCAAAGGAATACAACCTTTAACTCTTGAAATCCTCCAACATGTTCCCTATCTCATTCTTGATGGATGTTGTGGAGGTAAAGGAATTCACCAAGCCTTGACTATCCCTACCCTTCTTCCTGGAAGCCCTAGGGTGATTCTTGAACACAGTTTTAATGTCATCATAGGATAACTAATAGATATCTCTTGCATATAGTATGTTGAGGGTTTCCAATGTATCCTCCATGATCCCTCGGAAAATAACTAGCTTGAGTGACTCAAGATCAAGGGTACATTTGGCCCTTCTATAACTAAGTTGAAATCTCTCCTCATAGTCTTCTAGTGACTCATCAGGTCTAAGAGTCATCCTAAATATTTATTCCTTGGTTTATTTGGACCTACAGCATCCCCTTTACTTCTTATTAAAGGCTTGTTCCATTTGGGACTAGGTAGTGATCCTCTCCCCAGGAAAACCCATAAACTAGTACAAGGCTACATATTTAATGGTAGAGAGGAAGAAATTTAGCTTTTTCTCATCAGAGGCATAGTCATATGTCTTACAAACAACAACAAATTCAAATATTAAGGTGTTAGGATCCTCAGAGGTTAAGCCATCGAAGTGTGGAAGGGAAGTAGGACTTATGTTCTTCATTCTAGACTCTCCATTGGTCTCTATGATAGGGAAAACCTCATTGTCCCTGTTTTCATCCATATTTTGGGTAAGTGAAATGGGTTCTTCTTCTTCCCTAATAGGTTCTCCAAAAATACCAGGTTGCTCACCTAGAGGTTCTTCTAAGTCTCCTGCAGTTAGAGAAGGAGGTTAACAATATTTGAAGAATGTAGGAAATAATACTGAGAGGGGGGGTGAATCAGTATTATTAAGTCAATAATTTTTCATTTCCATAATCAGATTCATATACGCTACTTCAGTTAATGAAACTTGCGTGTATATGCAACTGTGTTTAAGGAAACTAGCGTATATCCTGCAGACTTAAGATTCAGTTAATTCTTCATATGTTGATCTTTAATCAGTGCATCAGAACCATATAAACAGTAACCAGGTGCAGTAAAAACAGAACAGACAATCACACACAAGAACACAAGATATAAGGTGGAAACCCAATGTGGGTGAAAACCACCTACTGCAATCGTCTCTATCTTCTTTTTAAATTAGAAACTTCTTTTTACAATTTTTGTACTGGTGCAGTCTTATACTAGTACGCAGGCTTCTACTTGCAGAAGGCTACAACCTTCTCTCATTCTCCAGCTTCTCCTGGAAGGGAGCTACAACCCCCTAGCTCTTGTACTAGCTGAAATGTTTACTAGTATGAAGGTGCCAGCCTACAGAAGGCTCCAACCTTCTCTTTTCTTCAAGGGACCACGTTTCATAAATTTTCAGACTGGATCCATCAATCGCATCATTCAATCATCTGCATCAACAAATCTCCTTTTGCACCAACCAAAACTGAATCAACCTATTAAACACACATGGACAGCAAAAACAATATGAAAGATAAAACATGCAATACATTTTTTATTAACAAGAGATATACATTTATAGTACAACATATGACTCTTGGGTTTCAGATCCCAAGGTCTCTTGGACTGCTTTGGTCTATTCGACTTCCACACTAACCCATTTAGGATTAGGTGTCCAACATTCCCCCCCTTAATCCGAAGGGTTATGCATGAGTCCAAGAAGAGAGCTGTAATACAAAATGTGAAAAAAATGCATGGCAGCACTAGGCTGAATGTGCTCTATGAAATGTTGGTATAAAGGGAAGTGGTTTAAGGATGACCACCAACACTGGAATGCTTAGTGCAGTTCCCGGAACTCTTCCAAAACTGGCAAGAAACTGAAGTTTTCTGCTAGAGGAAGTGATCCTATTGTTTTAAAGAGGGAAACCTTCAACCATAAAAGGGAGGTCTCACCCCGCATAAAAGGTAAAACTTCAACCTGAAAAGGGAAGTCTCAACCTGTGATGGTTTAAGGATAACCAACAACTCTGGAATGCTTAATGCAATTCCTGGAACTCTTCCAAAGCTGGCAAGAAGCTGGTGTCTTCTTCTAGAGGAAGTGTTCTCAATTGTGTTCCTGGAATGCTTCCAAAACTGGCAAGAAGCTGAAGTCTTCTGCTAGAGGAAGTGTCCCAGATTGCCAACTGAAGGCATGTTCACGGGCATCTTTGTCTCTGGCTACAACTCTGAAACTGGTGTGGCAGGTTGTGGCTCAGGCTCACTTGATGTGACTTTGAAGCTTGTAGATGACCATCATTTCCCCCCCTGTCAGGTACAAGGTGAGAAGATGGAGAAAACTCAACTGCAAGACTGTTCAATACTCTGGAACAAATTCTGACATGTGTTTGGAATATCTTCTTGGCTGTTGATGCCCATTGCCAAGAAGCGATCCATCCAAGATGAATCTTTGTTCTTGCAGGACGTTTATTTCTGAAGCATCTGTGTGAAGAATGGCTGGTTTTATGACAGTGCTTACATGGATGAAGATCAAAACAGTGATCTTTCAAATGGCCAACTCGGTCACAATGTTGGCATTTCACGATCTGTTGTTGTTGTTTTTGTTGTTGCTGTGGAAGAGGGGCAGAATCTGGAACAGCTGGAGGTGAACTGTCATGAGGAGCAAGTGAACTGTCATGAATGAATCCAGCACTCTGAAACTGAATGGGCTTGACATAGTCTAGAATATGAAAGGACAAGTCCTTGTCATATCCAAGACCAGTTCTGTGCTTGTTGTGGACAAGCTGTTCCCAAGGTCTGATGATGGGCTTGGGAAGTGCAGACTGAGTTTCTGCATCTGCATGGACAACTTCTGCTTTATTGGATTTTGGATCTGATTCAACCTCAATCTTACCACTTGCTGGTTTAACCTTGAACAACATATTGTTTTGAGCAGAAAAAAATTTGGAATGACAAATCTGTTGAAGCTCATCTTGCTGGAACTGAGATTCTAGTTGCAAAAAATCAATCTTTTCTTGTGCATCATGCAGGCAGGTCTGAATGTCACAAAGAGTGTCTTTGCTAACATTTACCTTCCCACCAATAGTGGAGTGTATTAGTGTATTCAGTAACTCTAATACATCATCAAATCTAGCCATTGTCTCAACAAAGAAATGAACACTCAGCAAGTCTAGACAAACCCCAGCTATTGAAGATTTCAAAAATTAAGAATATTAGTTTGAAAAATACATTGTCCAATACTAGACTTTCAGAGATTCTGTTCTTTAAATTCTGTAGAAATTTTTAAGTTACGTAGCTGATTCCTTCAAACTTTATAGAACTTGCCTCTATATCCCTTCTGGAAGCTCAAGAATGCAAAAAGAATAAAAAATCCGCGAATACCAGCAATGGAGACACGGCTCAAACTCCACGAATATACACAAGGGTAGCTCGACCTCTTCCTTCAATAATAAATCCAAGAATCTCAACCCCTTTTTTTTATTGGAAATGACCCCAATGATGTAAAAAATTCACCGAAGGTATTCAAAAGGCACTCAACTAATTCCAGCTAAGAGTTTAGCCAATCACTAACAGATTTGTGTCCAGCAAGAATGAGAGGCTCAAAGTCCTTCCAACACAGATACAATAGATATGTTTCACCCTTAAAATGCTCAGGTATACCAAGATACGCTTTGTATGGATGCACAACTAAATGACTTCTTTCTTCTTTGAAATTCGAACTTCAACTACAGGAATGGATTACATATACCTCTGATATATCAACTCTAATAATAACAGGGATCTGAAGTAGAATATACCAGCAAATGTTAGGAAGAACAGTGGCTGTAGATAAGTGTTATAACATCAAAGAAGCTCCATCATTACAGAGAAAACACCACAGTGATAATATATGCAACGTATTCAACTCCAAGACAGAGAAATAAATATGGAGTGTCTTCAATATATTCACAACCACACATCCAATGAGATGAGGAAGTTTGAGACCCTCTATAGTAGAGGTACATCACCAAATGTCACTTCCAATAGTCTATACTCATTAAGATTTCAAGCACAGGTACAATGATATGCTTCTCAACTGAAACAACCACAGAAAATACAAGTTTGTAGCCTTGGGGCTAGATCATCCTTTATGCCCTTAGCTGTTATGCTTCGCCTCTTGAGTTCGTCTTTCAGCTCTGTAACCTTCCACTGCTCCAGAGGGCGATTCCTAAAACCCCTTCAAGGCAAACAATCCAGGTAACAATCCGAGTTTGAATCCGAACAAGTGCTCAACAGAATATTCACCTCGGATAAGCAAAGCAATATCGTCCAAACCCTAGTTCGAGAACAGAAACTTAATATTAGCAACAACAATTCATCTACAAAGAACGCTAAGATTATATATATATATATATTAACAAAAACCACAATAGAAGTGGCGTTAAGCGGCCGGTTCGATGAGAAATTTAAAACAAATTCATAGCCCCTGAAAATCGCGCGCGGTGTCTTTTACACAAAACAGAGCTTAAATCCTCAAAGAGCACCATCCAAATGATGGGATAGATAAGGGGATCTACGGGGCTTCTTCTTTGAACTGCCCGTATTCTCAAATTCAAGAGTCCAAATGGACGAAAATGATATCCATCGATAGAGGATAAAATGGGCTACCACCACCACGACTCCACTCCGGTTCTGAGGAAAAGCCACGCCACCGCTCTTGTAATATTGTCGTAGTCCGCGATGCTTAGGGTCTACGCTCTCAGATCCAAAGCTTGCAGAGTTGGGTAATGTCTCCGTACTCAGGAAATATACAATTTCACCGTCAGATACAGAAACCAGATTCAACACCTCCTTCGCACCGCCGATGGCATAAAATGAACAAGAGAGCTGAGTCTGACGTTGAATTGACAGCAATGTTCAAAGAGTCTGGATCATAGCTTTCAACACACCTATCTCTGATGAAAACACTGCCGAGTTCTTTTAGTCTTGTCCAGATCCGATTTGGTGATTCTGGCGATGGTTCTTGAGGGCAAGACAAAGGTTTGTACAAGACTAAAACAATGGATATGGACTGGATGAATGCCCCTAAATCCATCAAGCACAAGAATGTATGTGGCAAATCGAGCTCAACTCATAGATAATGTTTATCTCTGCCGCTCAGGCTCAGCTGCAGATTCGCAGGTGGTCTCTGATTATGTGCGCTATTTCCTTCACCAACACATAATACAACTTGGGCAACCAGCGTCGTTGCAATTGGTGATGTTGAGCAGAAATCTCGATATGGTAGAACAGGAATGAGAACAATCTCTCCTGAGAATTCGACACACATGAACAATGCCAGAATTTGTGGGTAGCTTCGGTTCATAGCCTTTTGACGAGGCGATCAACTTCCCTTTCTCTAGTCAGATCCAACTGGTCCACAACGATGAGGAGTTGAACTTTCCTTAATCTCGGCTAGACATCTAACACCAACCCATACAAGCCCTTTACAGATCTGATTTGAATCCCACAGTTCGATAGCTTACATTTTCATTATCTTGATTTCGATATGAATATGCACACCGACAAAGCGACTTCAACGGAACTATAGCCATGCACAAAGTCATATTGATTCCATCGTTCATCAGTTATGATATCATTCAGACCAGCGTTTTTGGAAAGAACCCGTCCAAGGATTCGAACCGCTGACAGACTATACCACCCGTTATCATTTCCAAAATCTGTTTATGCCAGCGTTGTCCAAGCTGTTCCTTTTGCTACGTTGCACTTGTAGCTACTCCACTACAGCATTCATAATGTTCAGCATTCATACCACAGTGTTAATACCACAACATTCACTTAAAAATGCATCTGACGGAGAGCACAGTCTAGACAGAAGGACACTGACGTACTGAGAAAATGCAGTCAGGCAATTATGTTTAGCTCAGTGAGCGCAGAGTGTAGACAATGATTAAAAATACCATATGGCAGAGAGGAGCAGCGAACAGTCACCTTCTGGTAGACGTTTATGAACAACAAATGTTTATGGATAGATGGGTCAGCCAGAGACCAAAAATAGAGACCTGCGGATTTCAAAGGTCAGGAATGTCGGGATGGCAGAGCCAGCGCGCCAGGGCTTTTAACGCACACATTGTTGTATTCATTCAAACGCACCGAAAACTGTACATATGCCAGCACAAATATATATAACGAATTCAACACCATCACATAAATTAATCAACCAACAATATCACCAAGAGTTCACGACCCACATAACATTAATGGTCAATGCATAGGTCAGGTGAGAGAAACACAACAAAAGGCCACAAGAAAACAGTGACTCAAATATGAGCAGGGCCAGAATTTGCCTGCTCTGATACCATGTTAAACACACATGGACAGCAAAAACAATACGAAAGATAAAACATGCAATACATTTTTTATTAACAAGAGATATACATTTATAGTACAACATATGACTCTTGGGTTTCAGATCCCAAGGTCTCTTGGACTGCTTTGGTCTATTCGACTTCCACACTAACCCATTTAGGATTAGGTGTCCAACACAACCAATCACTTTGACAAATCTTCAGAATGCTGTAACCAGAATACAGTAACCAAAATATACTATCCAGAACCCAAGCCAGAACCCAGAACACTACAGCAACAAGTAGAAGTAGCTAAAATATATTTTGTGAGATATACACTACTTCCTTTTGTCGAACCTGCATGTATACGCACTTTTCTCAAGGCGAACCTGCGTACAGATTTGCAAATCAAATTTAAGATGTATACGCTATTTTGATATGCCGAACCACTGTGTATATGCGTCTTTTCTAAAGTGAACCTATGTATAGATCTGTAAATGGTGATTTAAACTCTAGAATAATTTTAGACTCCAGTGATACCCAGATCATCATATTTACAGACTACAACATGCGCCAGTTATACAGATAAATGATCAAAACCACATAAAGATACTTCACTTCAAGCCTTAAGATCTTGACCCATCATTAGATCTTATCCTTCATCAAGCGCTAAGGTTCATCCTTGGTTCAGATCCAGCTATGCACCACAACCCAATACCCTGTATATTAGATCTTGCTCTTCATCAGATATTCAATTCATGAGTGCCTTTGCCTAATGACCTTCTCCTCCTTTTATAGTCTTAGGCCTTACTTAATACCATGGACCAAAACCACTTAGAACCAATACCTTGGACCAAATACCTGGGGTCAACACTTCGAACAAGATACCTTGGACCAATACCATGGATCAAAATACCGTGGACCAAATGCCACAAACCAAAACTAAGTTTTCCAACATGTACGTGCCTTTCCTTCCATGAAAGTGCGTGTGTACGCCATACACGCCTTTTGGTCTGCGAACCTGTGTGTACACATGGATTGGTCAATGGAGAACCTACATATACCTCTATTTCTTCATTCTGTGTGTCTAAACTGTGATCTGTCATCTGAGTGAGTTACCATCAAGGACAACACCTGTGTCATAGTGCCAAATCTATGTCATAATGCCAACAATTTCCCCCTTTGGACTTGATGGCAACCCCAAGTCACTCTCCCCCTTTGTCATCAAGGGAAAAGGGTTATGCTCCCCATGAGTACATGCTAAATTCTTTGATATGCTAAAGTGTGCTAATTAAGATCCATGCTTGAGTCCATGCTCCCCCTGAATATATAATAAAGGTATGCAAAAAGATGTTCTAAAAGAAGAACATGACTCTATACATACATCATAAATGACCTTCCTATCACCAATGACTCATACATACATCCATCTCCCAACCAGGTGGAGATATACCAAGTGTTTATACATGTCAAAACAATAACATTACATCATCCATCCCATGCATAGTGGGGAAACAAAATAGGTCATTTCATGACCTTGACATTAAAAGAGATACATGACATAGAGACAAAATATCTTAACAATATCATGATAGTTATCAGCAACATCTATCAATCACCATCCAGACCAGCAACCATGATCTCCCCCTAAACATGTTCCACCTAAATAAGAAACAACTATGAATTTGTACCAAGATATTCTAAGATAATGCCAACAATGCATTATTAGAAGTATATGCTCCCCCTGTGCTAGATGATCACTGTCAGACCCATATCAGACTCCTTTTATCCTAATTCTGGCCCACTTATTTTCTTCAAACCAACATATACGCGATTGTATCCTCAACAACCAGTGTATGTATGCGAATACACTTCCTGGAACTCGCGTATAACCACTTTTCTCTGAAATAGATAATTTTAACAGCAAGAAGATGCATCAAGTACTCCCAGCTTCTGTCTAAGATATTCAAATGTCTCTCTGGGCAGTGTTTTGGTGAATATATCAACAACTTGTTCTTTGGAGGGAACATACTCCAATTTGACCTTTTGTTCAAGCACTTGTTCATGTAGAAAATGATATTTGATGGGTATGTGCTTGGTCTTGGAATGCATGAATGGGTTCTTTGAAATAATGATTGCACTTGTATTATCACATAGAATGGAGATGGGTGGAGTACATGTGATCTGAATGTCTTACAATGTTTGCATCATCCAAAGGAGTTGTGTGCAGCAAGATGCAGTAGCCACATATTCTACTTTAGTTGTACATAATGGAATTGAAATTTGGTTCTTGCTAAACCAAGACACTAATTTGGAACCCATATAGAATGCACCACCACTAGTGATTTTTCTGTCATCAACACTTCCTGCCCAATTTGCATCTATATATGCATGAAGTGTAAGATCTGTATCTCTAGGATACCATAAACCAAAATTCTGTGCACCTTGAAGATATTTGAAAATCCTTTTGACTGCTTGAAGGTGTGATTCCTTTGGATTTGCTTGGAATCTTCCAACTATTCCTACTGCATGCATGATGTCTGGTCGGGTACCTGTTAGATAAAGCAGACTGCCAATCATGGATCTGTAAGTTGGTTGATGTACTACTGCTAATTCATCATTTGAGCTGAGACTGCATCCTGTTACCATTGGGGTACATACTAGTTTAGAATCTTCCATGCCATACTTTTTCAAGATCTGTTTGAGATATTTGGTTTGTGACAGAAAAATACCATCTTTATGTTGTTGAACTCGTAGATCAAGAAAATATGTAAGCTCACCAAGCAAGGACATTTCAAATTCTTGCTGCATTACCGAAGCAAAATTATGACTCATGGCTTCTTCATTGCTACCAAAAATGATATCATCAACATACACAACAAGTATTAGCAATTTATTATTGTCAATATTTGTATATAGATTGCTATCAGCTGACCCTTTTAAAAAACCTTATTGATGGAGATATTTGTCAAGACGGTAATACCAGGCCCTTGGAGCTTGTTTTAGACCATAGAGAGATTTTCTGAGTTTGCATACAAGTTTTTGCATCATTTCCAAGAATGAACCTGTCTGGTTTCTCAATATAGACTTCTTCTTCTAAGTCTCCATTAAGAAAGGCAGATTTTACATCCATTTGGTATACTTTGAATTTCTGAAAGCTAGAAAGAGCAAGGAACATTCTTATAGCTTCAAGTCTAGAAACAGGTGCAAAAGTTTCTTCAAAATCTATACCTTCTTGTTGAGCATATACTTTACAAACAAGTCTGGCCTTGTTTCTAATAACTTCTCCATTTTCATTCAACTTATTTTTGAATATCCATTTAGTTCCTATGATATTCTTATCATGAGGTCTAGGAACTAATTCCCAAGTATTATTCTTTTCAATTTTCTCAAGTTCTTCATTCATGGCTTTGACCCAACATTCATCTTTACATGCTTCACTTACATTTTGAGGTTCAGTGGAGGATAGTAATGCTAGATAGCTTGAAGCTTCTGAAATAGTTCTTCTTGTCTGCATACCTGCCTCTTTCCATCCCAAAATTTGAGTCTCTGAATGATTTTTCTGAGCATACCTAGACGAAGTCTTTTCTTCTACTATTATCTCTTCTTCTGGTGCTTCATTGGTTTCTTCTTCAGAATTAATCTGATTTGATGTGGAAGGATAATCCTCATCTTCTTCATGCTCTTTGGTTTTTATTTGCCTTGGATTTTTGCATGTTTCATTAACCACAACATCAATACTTTCAATAATTTTCCCATGTCTTTTATTATAACATCTGTATCCTTTACTTCAGGAAGAGTAACCAAGGAGAATACCTTCATCTGCTCTGGGTTCAAAATTACCAAGTTTTTCATCAACCCTTTTGATGTAACATTTGCTTCCAAAAACTTTGAAGTATTTTATAGTAGGAGTCTTACCACACCAAAGTTCATGAGGAGTTTGAGTGTTGTTTACCTGAACATTTGTTTTGTTGAGAATAGTGACGACAGTGAATGTAGCTTCACCCCAGAAGGTTGCAGGAGTTCCAGACTCATCTAACATAGCACGAGCCATTTGTTGAACAGTTCTATTCATCCTTTCTACCACTCCATTTTGCTGAGGAGTCCTTGCAGTGGAAAATTCCCTTTTTATTCCATGTTCTTCACAAAAGTCAAAGAATTCATCCGAGGTAAATTCCCCTCCTCGATCAGATCCGAGGCATTTGATTTACGATCTGATTCATTCTCAACCAAAGCTTTGAAGTCTTTGAATTTTTCAAATGCTTCATCTTTATGCTTTAGAAGTCCTATCCAACACATTCTGGAAAAATGATCAATGAACAATATAAAGTATTCTTCTCCACGAGGTGACTTTTTCCTTGATGGACCACATAAATCAGTATGAACAAGTTCAAGAGGCTTACTAGTTGATCCTTCCTTTTTAGGGAATTGTGACCTAGTTTGCTTACCAAATTGACATGATTTGCATATTGTATTTTCTGGAATGCTGATATCAGGAAGATCACGAACAACCTAGAATTTGCATGCTTTCCTTATTTGAGAGAAGCTTAGATGCCCCAATCTTTTGTGCCATAGCCAGTGTTCATCATTTTTGCTTAGATAGCACTGTTGTTGTCCTCCCTTGAGTATGTATAGGTTATTTGGAGTTCTTATACCTTTGATCACGGTTTCACCTGTATCAAGCTCACGAACAACAAATCCATTTGATCGAAATACTACTTCATTTACTTGATCACACATTTGACTGACACTCAACAGGTTATGCTTTAGACCATCAACATAAATAACATTTCCAGATTTAACCTTTTCTTTTAAGAGAATAGACACTTTACCTTTTATGACAATAGGAGTGTCATTTCCAAATGAGACCTTCTCTTCCTTTTCTAAGGCATTATATGACTGAAGTTTTTCTTTGTCATCTATCATGTGTTTTGAGCATCCACTATCAATATACCATTGATTTTCTTGTCCTTCTGCATACAAGGCTATACCACATCTCTCTCATTGCGGCTCTTTCTTTTGCCATATTTTGAGACTTAATGAAGTTTGCTCCTTCTGAGATGTTTGCCAAAATTTACTCCTGCATTCAGATTCTTCATGACCGAAGTTGTTGCAGATAGCACATTCTATTTCATTTTCAAGAAGAGAAAAGTTATTGTAAGTTTGTTTCATGATCCCTATCACATTCCTTTCATTTCATGCTTCTCTAGTCATGATGGTCTTGTAAGCAACACATTAAGTAGCTTTGTGTCCAAAGTTATGACATGAAAAACATTGGCCATTAAAGAAGTTCCTGTGATTATCGAACCTACAGACCTGGTGATTGTAGTTTCTATTGATATTCATTCTTGAAGCAGATTGAGTATGATTTACCTGAGGTTTTTTGTAGCTTCTGTTCATCCTTGAATTAAATTGAGCCTGATTTACCTGGTGATTTTCTTTATGCCTTTGCTGATGATTATCAAACTGTTCACTGCTCTTTGCTGCATCAAGATAGCTTTTAGTGGAGGTTTACGGCTTCTGTGATTGAGATTCTTCTTTAGTATATCCAAGACCTATCTTTATTAGAGGAGAACACTACACTTTGGTAATTTCATTTAATTTTTCTGATCCTTTAGCAAATCGAATATTGAGAGCTTTTGTTTTCTCAATATCCTTTCTTAGACCCACAATTTCACATTCCAGTTTTTCATTGTGTTTTTCTCTTTCAACAAGTTGGAATGTCAAAGTATCTATAATAATATTCTTTTCTTCTAAACAAATTTTGAGTTTATAGATTTCTTCATAAAGATCATCTTCATCTAAAGCATCCAAGAAATTATCATCTTCAAAAGCCATCAAAAGTCTATAGTCATTACTATTTTCATCTTCATCACTATTAGATAGACCATCGCTATATTTATGCGTATAGTAGCTTTTCTTACTTACACTTTGTTTTCTATTCCATTTTGCTGATTCTTTACCTTTATCAAGATTATATTTATGAGGAAATTTGGAAGCATAATGACCAACTCTTCCACAAGCAAAACATTTTAAATGTAGTTTACCTCTGAATCTTTCGGAACCCCGTTGAAGGTTTTTGACAAAGTTTGCTTCTTCCTCTCCTTCTGAAATATGTCCTGATTCATTGAGTTCTTCTCTTCCTGAAGCTTTAAATGTAGCCTCTCTCATATCTGATGGACCTCCTTCTCTCATTTCGAAAGAAGTTAAGATTCTATGCAGTTGTTTCATAGTAGTAGTATGAAGATCCTACTTTTCTTCTATGGCAGATACTTTTGATTCAAACTTAGTAGACAAGGATCTTAAAAGCTTTTCAACTAAAGTGAATTCTTTTATTTCTTCACCCAAATTCTTCATGCAATTAACAATCTCATCTATGCGTAAGATGTAACTGGCTATACTTTCATCATTGTGCATTTTGAGAGTTTCATATTGAATTCTGAGAGTTTATAGTTTTGCATGTTTACCTGAGTGTCTCCTTCATAGCTTAGAACGATCTTGTCCCATATTTCTTTGGCAGATTTGAGCTACATAACTTTGACAAATTCTGATTGTGAGAGACTCGCCAATATTGTATTGACAGCCTTGGCATTGGTTTCATATTGCTTTTTACCTGCCACATCTATAGGAATTGTCGATAGAAATGTATATCCTCCTTCCACAATCTCCCAAACATCTGTTCCAAGAGATTGAAGATAGGCTATGGTTCTTACCTTCCAATAAACGAAGTTGCTCCCATCAAATATTGGTGGTGTGATGGATCCCTCTTTTTCGTGGTTATTCATGATGATGGATCTTCCTTCAAGAAATCAAGCTTCTTCTGAAGGACCTGCTCTGATACCAATTGTTGGAAATAATACTGGGGGGGGGGGTGAATTAGTATTATTAAGTTAGTAATTTTTCATTTCCATAATCAGATTCATATACGCTACTTCAGTTAATGAAACTTGCATGTATACGCAACTGTGTTTAATGAAACTAGCGTATATCCTACAGACTTAAGATTCAATTAATTCTTCATATGTTGATCTTTAATCAGTGCATTAGAACCATATAAATAGTAACCAGGTGCAGTAAAAACAGAACAAGCAATGACACACAAGAACACAATATATAAGGTGGAAACCCAATGTGGGTGCAAACCACCTGCTGCAATCGTCTCTATCTTCTTTTTAATATTTTTGTATTGGTGCAGTATTATATGAATACGAAGGCTTCTACCTGCAGAAGGCTACAACCTTCTGTCATTCTCCAGCTTCTCCTGGAAGGGAGCTACAACCCCCTAGCTCTTGTACTAGCTGAAATGTTTACTAGTACGTAGGTGTCGGCCTACAGAAAGCTCCAACCTTCTCTTTTCTTCCAGGGACCATGTTTCATAAATTTTCAGACTGGATCCATCAATCGCATCATTCAATCATCTGCATCAACCAATCTCCTTTTGCACCAACCAAAACTGAATCAACCAATCACTTTGACAAATCTTCAAAATGCTGTAACCAAAATACAGTAACCAGAACCCAAGCCAGAACCCAGAACACTGCAACAGCAAATAGAAGTAGCTAAAATATATTTTGTGAGATATACGCTACTTCCTTTTGTTGAACCTGTGTGTATACACACTTTTCTCAAGGCGAACCTGCGTAGAGATCTGCAAATAAAATTTAATATGTATACGTTGTTTTGATATGCTGAACCAGTGTGTATACACGTCTTTTCTAAAGTGAACCTACGTATAAATCTGTAAATGATGATTTAAACTCTACATCAATTTCAGACTTCAGTTATACCCAGATCAACATATTTATAGACTACAACATGGGCTAGTTATACAGATAAGATCAAAACCACATAAAGATACTTCACTTCAAGCCTTAATATCTTGACCCATCATTATATCTTATCCTTAATCAATCGCTAAGGTTCATCCTTGGTTCAGATCTAGTTATGCACCACAACCCAATAGCCTGTATATTAGATCTTGCTCTTCATCAAATATTTAATTCATGAGTGCCTTTGCCTAATGATCTTCTCCTCCTTTTATAGTCTTAGGCCTTACTCAATACCATGGACCAAAACCACTTAGAACCAATACCTTGGACCAAATACCTGGGGTCAACACTTCGGACAAGATACCTTGGACCAATACCATGGATCAAAATACCATGGACCAAATACCATGGACCAAAACTAAGTTTTCCAACATGTACGCACCTTTCCTTCCGTGAAAGTGCGTGTGTACGCCATACACGCCTTTTGGTCTTCTAACCCGCGGCTTGGTTAATGGGGAACCTATGTATACCTCTATTTCTTCATTCTGTGAGTCTGAACTGTGATCTGTCATCTAAGTGAGTTGCCATCAAGGACAACACCTGTGTCATAGTGCCAAATCTGTGTCATAATTCCAACAAATAAGAGTGAATGTTGAGTGTTGGAGGGTGTGGGGGTTTTTGGTAATAATTTTCCTTGATTATCCCTACTCCTACGAGGCATGAAAGAAATTTTTTTTTTTTCAATTTTTCAAAAGCTGTTTGCAAAATAGAAAACAATGCTTAAGTAGAAAAAAATATATATGACACCTGCCCGGCAAATGCACCAAAAAGTGGTGAGCCCTGGTATTGCACCAAGAATGTTGCAACTCCCAAGGGATCCTCAACTCAAATTATCAACCGAAGGTTCATACAAACTTAGAGGTGACAGTGCTATATTCACAGTAGATTGGATTCCACTCATGCCACCCTCAGTCATGACATTCGATCAAAAGTGCTTAGAGACCATTCCTCCTACTGCATTAAAATGAAAGCTTTCTTATGAAGGTACAATTGAAAACTACTTCTAGCTATGAAAGTGGAAATTCCATTGACTCAATTTGTAAATGTTAACTAATCAAGTCATGAAAGGACAAAGGCTAATCTAGTTGTAGAAAGAAAGTTATTTTATCTTGAAAAATTCATCAAACTACCAAGTCGAATTGCATAAATAAAGCTAATATATCTTTCATAATTAATTAAACTACCAATCATAATTCCATGTACCATCTACCTAGTTCACACTTGCTTATAAATTAGTAACCTACTTGCATCCTACTTGTGATAAAGAAACTAACTCTACTTTGTTTTTGCAGTGAATAAAAGGAAGAGTTGGAGTGGCCTAGGAGCTTCCCCTCATCATCAAATCATAGTTGGGAGTCATTATTCATATAGACTAAGTCAAAGTTGTAGTGGGGGTCAAAACTAATGAAGGAAAGTGGTGCTACACGCTTTCTACAAGTGATTTCTACAGGAGGGCATCTGAGTGGCTTTTGAAGGTGAAAATGATGTCATGAGGGTGTGGATAGGTGGATGGAAGTTGAAGAAAATGAACGGAGGTTGGTTTGAGCACCTAGACAAGCTCAAGACCTCTCAGAGTTCTATCTTGCACTAGGATGAGTGCTCATGGTATACTAGGAAAAGTGACTTATGAAACAGAGTTTTGGGACATAATTTGAAGGTGGAAAGGTAAGATGAAGGAACTCAAGATGGAAGTGGTAAAGGTGCCCTTCCCTACAGGGCAACACAGCCTTGCAATCAATCACATGCATGCATCCATTTATCATTAACAAAATGAGATAACATCTGATGGAAAAGATGAGTTTAATTTTAAATAACATCTATTTTATGCCATAACACTAATCTAATCACTAAATTGAATTCTAAGCTATAGAAAGAAAATTTAAAACAGGACGACTAGCACTAATATATTTCCAAGAAATCATAAGCACTAATATATGAATCCTTCTACTCATTCTCCCACAAGAGAGGTGATGTATAGGCTACAACCACGGGATTTTATAGATTAATCTCTACTGAAATGCAATAAACTATGAACTTCTTGGAATCAAGAAGAAACATAATTATAAAAAGAGGGACCAAAGCCTATGGATTGGGCCCAAACCCAAAGGGTCTCAACCCTCTGAAACTAACTCAGATGCATCTTAAAATCCAACTTCTCATTATCAAAAAGTGTAGGTCTCATACATCATATAAATGTTCAATGTAACAATGTCAAGCTTCAAGATTAATAGCTACACCTAGCTGAACAAAAACTTTGAATCCTAATGCGAATTTATTCTTGTTTATTTATACAAAATGGTAGCTAAAGAAGCTCCCTTGAAAGTAGTAGCGATTCCCTTCATGATCTATAAAATGGTGAATCGTGTCCCTCTTCCACTTCACTTGGACTAGGAGTCACTTGGCTGCCAATCAATTTGAACTGGTGAGAGAGGATATTATGATCCCAAGTCGTGTTTAGGGATTTAAGGAGGAGGACAAACCCCCTACATTCTTTCCTAGTTGTCTCCTTAAGCCCCTGCATAGTAACAACCTCAAAAATGCTTTTGTTTCTTTCAATTAACCACATTAGGCCACATACTATGACAAACACCTTTTACTCCTCTTACTAAGCATAATATAACAAAAAATGTGAATTAATGTGAGAGAAGGATAGTTTTAACGCTAGAGGATGGCATAATGATATTCAAAATGTACCTGTTGATGGGACTCATCAAAAGGAAGAGACATTTTCCCAATGACCCCACACATCATGCCTTCATTAATAAAGAAAAGGTGATTGTCATGGATACCAGAAAGAATTCTCAAACCATTGTCGCAACTAACTTGGCCTTTGCAAGAGCCTCAAAGGAAAATACAAATTATCTAATTGTAGAAAACAAATAAATGGAAAATTATTTGGAAGTTTCAAGACAACAAATAGAACAACTCCAAGAAGAAGCATATTAGTTTCCTTCCGTACATGTTTACTTGAAGGAGATTCAGGTGACTATATATGGTGAAGTTCAAGCATTCAGAGACATAATGATGAAATTTTATGAGTAATTGGTCATTGTGAATAAAGAGTTGTCCCCTTGCATGATATTTAGAAGAAATAACATGAAAATGAAAAATATCTTAAGAGTCATTCATGCAGCCAACACCATAATTCATGAATGGGGAATGAAGTACAAAGGTACACCATCAGAATTGGCTAAGAAAACAAGAAAATAATTTGCGTTGGAGAAAGTTGTATTCATAATTATTATGAAAATAAATAAACAACACGACACTTTCATAGCCAACATCTTATCTTCTTATACATTGTTGTACAATGGTTTGGACTCCCTGGTGAAATCTCATAAGATCCTTTTAGTTGGGTCATTCATAGAGGCAAAGGGAAAAAACTTGATTAGGCAAGAAGTTTCAGAATACTTGGACTAGGTGAAGCAGATTGCTTCCATAGAAGACTTGGAGATTAATAAGCACAACATGCATAAATATATTGGTGGCCCTGCCAAGATCAATACTATGTTGTTCTTATTAAAGAAGGAGACACAAACTGGTTCCAAAACCATCTACCCAGATGCAATGGAAGCTAGAGTCTGCTATCAGCCTAATCTTCTTGCAAAGTTTGTGGAGACCATCATACAATACAAAGCTTGGCATAACTATGTAACTGACGATTAGATAATATTTATTATTGTAAGTGGAAGTCCAAGTGTCAACTGTGGAATATGAAAAATCATTGGTTAGGAAAAGTAAAAATAATTCAAAGAGTCATGAGGGAAGCTAAAAGGTCACAAAGGGAGATGAAGAGTCATCTCATTTGTTATAAATAACCCCTCATAACTCAAGAAAAGGGCTTGGAACCTGTTAACAGTGTTGGATTCCACCAACAACTAAGGAGCTCTCCCCATTGTGAGCTCTCAGTTAGACTTCACACCGTTTGGTGTAGGAGTGCCATCCAGCTGTATGGCTCGACCATCATTGGAAAGGTTTCAAATATGTGCCTTGGTTATAGAGAATATACAAGATATCACAACACCTCTTTGGGGAAACAAGTATGTAATCTGTAACAACCCTGGTAAAAGTTCATGTGTCTATATATATATATATATATATATATAAGACAATGGTGATGGGATACGTATTCCAAGCTGAATGGTGGGTAAAACATTCTAGTGGGTGTTCATTCAGCTTAATATGGCGAAGGAAATTGGAAAAGGAAATGGCAAAGGAAAAAAAGCATTTTTGGCACATTTATTTATGAAAATAATAGAAATTAGGAGAAAGGGAAGGTGAAAGATCACAAGTTGCATGTGAGGTACATAATTGGGAAGTGATTATGAGGGAGTAATAGGAAACCTTCAAATCGGATAAAAAAATCTCTTGACCGTGAGGAAGAATGGCGCTTGTTAGGGTTTGCTCGAGCAGAGCTCTGGTTGCTGCCGTAACGGTTCCTAAGGCCGCCTCAAGGGCCGAGGGCGATCCATGCTTTGGGGTGACGGTGATCGCTGTTGTAAGGTTTTCTTTAGTGCAAGAGCATGCAGAGGAATGGCTTTTCTCCCGCAGCCAAACGCATCAAATACACCCAGATCTGTGTGCCGACGCATCTGTGGTGTTTTCCGTCAAAAGATTTCATGCGATC
Source organism: Pinus tabuliformis (assembly GCA_031772625.1). Lineage (NCBI taxonomy): Eukaryota > Viridiplantae > Streptophyta > Pinopsida > Pinales > Pinaceae > Pinus > Pinus tabuliformis. The sequence goes on from CM062819.1 coordinate 1,254,340,335, forward strand.
CTGGTTTGGGAACGATATACAAGTTTCCAACGAGACCACGAGGCGAGGGCAGCAACGGAAGCTCACCTTCTGGCGTGGGTACACGAGGAGGGCTCTTTCTTGCGGCGGATCGAGGTCATAAAATACGTTTTAGAACAAAGCTGTCTTCGTGCCGTAAGGCGTTTAGAGGTCAGATCCAGCAAAACCCAGAGCGTATGGAGAAACGGCAGGGGGGGACTGCATGATGCAGATCCGCTCCCCCCTTCAACGCAGGGGCCTAAACTTTGTAGATCGGGCTTGGATCTACAAGATCTAGCCTATATCCGTGCACAGCCAGAGTCCAGGAAGAAGATCGAAGGCATAAATAATAGATCGTGCAGAGCTTTCGCAGATCCAGACATGCAAAAGGACAAACGCTTAAAAACGGGGCCAGAGCTGGAAGTTTGCTTACAGCCAGAGCAGGTAACATCTATTTGTTTTCAGATTCTGATTAAACCCCCTCAGGGGAAAACTCGTTTAGTATGGGTACACGCAGGAAGCACCTCCCTGCAGCTGAAACAACAAATATGGGCAGAAATGGGTTACCCAGTTCAGATCCAACACCTGGTCAGTGGTAGACGGTCCCTCCAGGACTGTAGATCGATGGAAAACTATGAGATTGGTCCAGGATCAATCATCACTTTAAACTTTAGATTGAAAGGAGGGGCTCTGCCTCAGGGACGGCCAAGCTCCTCAGGGGGAGACAAGGGGAAAAAAACAGCACCCCAGCAACAACCCAAGGGAGGCTTATCCTACAAAAACATTTTACAGGGCAGCAGAGGTTCAGGGTCCTCTCCAGACCAAGGCGGACACATACCCAGGCCATACATAGTAGATCAATCAGAGCAAACCCCAGCCCTCAATGTAGATACTTCAGGGCTTGATGATTTCGTTAAGTCCTATGAAACGCAAGCCCTAATATGCCGTTTCAACAGTTTCTGGCCTAAACCTCTGGATCTCTTCCATTGGATCTTCACCAGCTGGACCATGGAATGCGATATTCATCTATGTTCAAAGGGGTTCTTTATAGTAAAATTTACATCCAAGGAAGTCAGAGATACAGTCATCAGTACTGGTCCGTGGTTTTGGGGAACAGCGGGGCTGTTTATGACCCCATGGTTTCCAGATTTTGATCCAAACAAAATGACTGTATCCAAAATGCCGGTCTGGGTGAGACTATACAATCTTCCTCTTCATTTTTGGAATGAACGAGTTTTGGAAAGCATTGGGAACAGCATAGGGAAATATATCAAAACAGATCTGGAAAGGGTCGATGAAAGAATCTACACTTTTGCACGTATATGTGTGGAAGCAGACTTAAGTAAAGGGTTGTCGGACAGTATAAGGCTGATCTACAAACAACAAAATTGGTTGCAAGTCCTAGATTATGAAAACACCACTTTCAGATGTAGGCTTTGTAGGCAAACATGACACTTGCAAAGCTCATGCCCAGAAGCCAAGAAAGTTAACAGTAAAAAGAAGCAGAAAGGGAAGCAGAGGAAAGGATGGTGATTTTCACCCCCAGATTCAGAGGACGAAGCATCAGAAGCAGAGGAGGAAGAGATCCCCGCAGAGAAGACCGAGGTTTCTCAAGAAATGGAGAACCAGGAAGGAACCACATCAGACAACAAGGATACACAGATTTACACAGAGAAGTCAAGCGAGGGTATGATTATGGGAGGGATCAAAAGGCATCACCACTCAGATACTTCAGATTCAGACAAGGAAACTGCCTCTCAGAAAATAGAAACACAGCTGGTCATAGCATCGATTGAGCCCACTCAAGGAGAGTGGCGCAAGGTCGAAAAGAAAAAGGGGAGAAAAACCTGATGGGTGAGGCCTTACTCACCATCGGAATGTAGTTTTCTCCCCTCCTTATCTTCCCTCCTCTCTATCTCTTTCTCTTTCTCTAATACAGTGTAATGTTGCATGTGGTGCGAAAGCACTGGAGCCCAATGGGCATCTTTTCAAAAATGCTTCAATGCATATGCTAGTGTAACTCTTTATTATTTTTTAATAAAAAGTTACTGTTTTTTCCTTTGGAAAAAAAAGTTGCATGTGAGGAGGAAAATTAAGGAAAATAATGGAAATTGAATAAAATAGAGACCTCATTGATAAAAAGGCTTATCAGGATCAGTGGCCAGATCTTAGTCAGTGTAAGGTTTTGCTCGGGTTTTTCTTTGAAACAAGAAAGGAAAAGAAGGCAAGAGGAAGGAAGGAGCAAGCAAGGAAGAGCAGGATCAAGCAACTAGAACATGATTCTTTGCAAGTATGCATTTGCATGTGTGTTTTCCTTGCTAGGTTTGGCATGCATGGTATTTCATGTGGTTCTTTTGTTGTTATGACATGGTATTTCCAGGTGTGAGAATTTTTTTAGCCTAGCCATTCCATTTCCGAATAGCTATGGTGTGATGGGGTTCTCACGTTTCAGTTGAGTTAGACTATTGGATGGATTGGAAGTTGAGTGAGGTGGATCTATGAATAATAGAGAACATGGCCTAGTGGTCCCTAAACTGGATGGTGGATCATGGTAAAGTCACTGGCCTAGTAACCCCTGAGCCAGACTCTGGGTTGCAGTAAATCTAGGATTTTGTTGCCTTGTTGGGCCTAGGAATCCTAGTTGATGAATGACAAGATATACAGTAAATCCAAGAAGTGGATTGTTCTCCGTTGGGCTTAGTAATCTCAGGTTGGGATATGCAGTAAAGCCTACACAGTGGGTCTCGATTTATGGCCTAGTGATCCGATGTGGATTGCGGTAATGTCTGAGAAACTAGGAGATAGGAAAATTCCTCACTGTGTAGGTGGAGAAATTTGGTGGCATCCATGCTTGTTTGGCCAAGTGATTGGGTGGATATCATGGTAAATCCTATTATTACATGTGCATTTTGTTGGCCTAGTGATCCCGAATGAATTATAGTAAAGCCCGATTTCTATTGATGAGGGTGAGGTGGTTTAGCCTCGGGATGCCCTAGTTGGTTCTTTTGGTTTGAGGCGTTTCAGCCTTAGGATGCCCTGATTGTTTCTTTTGGTTTGAGTCCCACATTCATGCTTGGAATATGGCACGGGGGTGAAGGGTTAAAGAGAGATTTCGCTCAGCCATTCTATGGTCGGGTGGAATGTGGCAGTCCCACCTCAGGTTTGGATTTTGCATCATCAATAAGAGGTTACTTATCCTTGTATTTCTATGAGTATTATACTCATTTATATGTGGATCATATGGTTGTGATTTCATTGGTATTTTTGTTGCTATTATGTTGGTTATGTATATTCTTTATGACAGTGTCTATGTATGGCACTCATCATGTTTTTACATGTAAATGAATAGACAATGTATTTATGACCTAATAGATGATAATGCAACAAATGATATGAGGGAACAATGGTTCTTAGTGATTCTCATATAAGTATGAGATCCCTATGCTTAAATATGTTGTTTACCCCTCTAAACTACATATTTGTGATATGTTTGACGAAATGCCTATCATGGCTAGTAGGGGTCTGGTTAAGGGCTTGTTCAAGTACTTGCTTTTTCATCATTGTTTCCCTGTTATCTTACTATGTTGGAGGTGTCATTCAATTTTGGGCAGTCACCTAGGCTCCAGGCCTGAAAAAGTGGCTCAAATCTTGGGGATGTTGGCATCACACTGAGAAAAATTGTCCATGGACACTAGTATGCCTTGTCATGAGAGCGCCCACACCCTTCTGGATGGTGGTAGGCCTATAGCATGAGAGTGTCCACAGGTCAAGTGGTCAAAAACTGCAATGGGACCTAGGGGCTAGCTACCTGAGTGGTTGGAATGGTTCCTAGGAATCTTGTAGCTAATGTGGAAGGTATGTATGTTGTGATTCCATCGATTCCACTTCCCTAAGGTCACATGGGAGGTTGAATCCAATCATAGTAGCCTCTCATCACATATTTACCCCAGTTGGATGGTTACTTGGGTAGATGTGGGAGGAGGGTGTTACAACATGTTATCAGAGCATGGTTCACCCCTCGGATTGGATGGGCAGTGTGTTGGTCATGCATTCATGTCAGTTACATATGTGTCCCTTATGCTTGTAGTCCATGTTCTTGTTTCATTTGCATGGACGTTGATCATGCTTGCAGTGATGTCACCAGGCGAAGGTTGATGGTATTATCATGGGATGTGTCTTCATGAGTGTATGGTTGTATATGAATTCTTTATGCATATTAGTGTTTACATGTTGTTATGCATGCATTGTCTGTGTGAAGTTTGTTGTGCATGAGGGAATTGTATACAATTAGGTCATCACGATGATGTTAGTTGTTATGATACTAATGTGCTAGCTGAGATAGAAACATAGTTACAGCTGAAATGGGAACTATTACCTCAAAACGAGTACTCGAGCCAAAAACCCAAAAAAAACATGAAAAACCAACCCAAAAATTAAATTTGTTTATTCCAGAACGATGTTTTTTTTAGACTAAATTTTCAACATTTTTTTAAAATGGAAGTAAAAGCCTTTTTTTTTTTAATGGATGAAAAAAACACCCTTAAAAAAATTTGTTTATTCTAGAATAACAAAAAAAAAAGTTACTATTTTGACATTTTTTAGCAATGGAGTTAAAGAGAAAATATTCAGACTTTGAAAAACTGTAAAATTCCAACAATTCTCGGACATGTTGTTAAAGATAAAATATCATGTCTCGAATCCTAATAATTCCAACTATTTCCATCCATGTTGTTAAAGATAAAATATCTTGACTCTAAAAAACCTTAAAATTGTAATTGTTTTCGACCATAGCATTAAAGATAAAATATCATAACTTAGAAAAACATTAAAATCTTGACAATTTTTCAACCATGCAGTTAAAACCAAAGATTATGACTACAAAAAAATCTCAAGTTTTCAAAATATTTCAAGCATGACATTATGAAAAAAATTTATGACAATAAACTTTAAAAATGTACACCGGAGAGTAATTTATTTTTTAAATGTAAAATATATAGCAATTTTAAAATCTTAGCCTAAGGCAACTCAATACATTGCAACAAAAATTTATAAATTAACCATCAAATTGACACACGGTGTAGGTGAACTTGACCCGTTGTAATGAAAACTTAAAGACCAACCATGAAATTGATACATTGTGGGGGTAGACTCGATTCATTATAACAAAAATTTTAAAATCAACTATCAAATTGCCCATAATGGGATTGAGTTGTTAGACAAGCATTGACACAGACCCTGTAGAAAAAAATGAAAATAAAAACAAAAAAAAATGTATAAAGAAATAAAAATGAAAAATACAAAAGAAAACAAAAATTCATATATTGAAAAAAAAACAATAAAAAAACACAAAAAAATAATACAAAAGTTTTTTTTTTAATATTGATAAAAAACAAAAACAATGAAAAAACACAAAAAAAATAATAAAAAGAAAGCAAATTTTAAATATTGAAAAAAATTAAAAGCAATAAAAAACCACAAAATATAATAAAAAAGAAAACAAAAATTCAAATATTGAAAAAAAACAATAAAAAAACACAAAAATAATACAAAAGAAAAAAGAATATTATAAAAAATTAAAAATAGTAAAAAAACACAAAAAAAAAAATTCAAATATAGAAAAAAAAAACAAAAACAAAAACAAAAAAAAACAAAAAACAAAAACAAAACACAAAAACAAAAAGAAAAGAAAAAAAAACAAAAACAAACAAACAAAACAAAACATGACCAAAAAAATCAACTATAAAAAGAAAAGACAAAAACTTTAAAAAATGTAAAAAATAACATAAAATTAACTTATAAATATAAAAATTTAGACAAAAAAAATAAAAGTATTATAAAATAAGTAAAAATAAACATAATTTAACAAAGGAAAAATGAAAATAACAAAATAAAAATAAAAACATTTTTTTAAATAAAAAACATTTTTTTTAAATAAAAAACATTTTTTTAAATAAAAAACAATTTTTTAATAAAAATCATTTTTTTAAATAAAAAACATTTTTTTAAGATACAAAACATTTAAAAAAAAACATAACAAAAAAATTAAATTGAATTAAAAAAACAAAAAAAATCAAAACAAAACCAAAAAAAGAAATTAAGACATTAAAAAAATCAAAATAAAACAATAAATAAATTAATTAATAAAATAAAAAAATTTCCACCACTAGCCGGGTGGAGTTGGCCGCGGCCGCGGGCGGGGAGGCGGTTGTGTGCAACCCGCCTCCCCGCCCATGCCCTCGCCCAACCTTGCCTCGGGGGTGGCCGGCCGATTCCCAGAATCGGTCGGCCACCCCATGAGAGGCGTTGGCTACGGGCGCGGGTGGGAAGTCGTGCTGCACGCAGCCGCCTCCCTGCTCGCGCCCGCAACCAACCCTGCCCGAGGGTGGTTGGAATTTATTTATTTATTTATTTTTATTGATTTTATTATTATTATTATTATTATTATTATTATTATTATTATTAGCTTTTATTTTTCAATTTTTATTTTTAACTTATTTTGATTTAAATTTTTATTTTTAAATTTTTTTGTTTCAAATATTTTTTTAAACTTTTTTTAATTTGTGTTTATTTTTTTTGGTTTTGATTTTTTTTGTTTTTTCATTAAAATATTTTTATTCTTTTAATTTTAATTTTAATTTTTCAATTTTTTTTTCATTATTTTTGTTTTAATTTTAATTTTATAATTTTTATGATTTTTTTTAGTTTTTTAATTTAACTTTTTTAAACTTATATTTTTTTAATTTAAATTTTTTTTTTCAAATTTGTTTTTTTTATAATTTTGTTTAGATTTTTTTTTAATTATTATTATGTGGTTGTATTTATTTTTTTTAACTTTAAAAAAATCGTTATGGATGTATTTTTTTAATTAATATTCAAATTTTTTCTTTAAATTTTATGCCTTTTTATTTTTATTTTTAATATTTTTATTTATTTTTTATTTTTGATTTTTGATTTTTTGTTTAATTTTTTTATTTTTACAATTGAATTTTGTTTTATTTTTACATCTTTATGGGTGTTTTTTAGTTTTTCTTTTTATATTTTTTTATTATTTGAGTCTTTTTGGTCATGTTTTTTAATTTTTTTTATGTTCTATTACAAACATGAAAATCACAAACATTTAAAAAATATATCCACACTTAATACATTACAAAATTTAAAGTGTAAAAAATAATCCCTCTAAACAAAAAGGGTTGATGCTGCATCAACCCTTTTCAAAATCAAGATGAAAATCACTAACATTTAAAAAAGGTGTTCATACTTGCTACATAAAAAAATATTAAAGTGTCAAAAATCAACCCTCTAAAAAAAAAGGCTTGATGTTGCATCAACACTTTTCAAAATCAGCGTGAAAATCACTAACATCCAAAAAAAAGGTCATACTTGATACACAAGAAAATTTAAAGTGCCAAAAATATGCTAAAAAAAAAATTATTCTGGCACCACCACTTTTCAAAATTGGGTGATTTTTTGCTACCTCAAAAAAAATGGGTACCAGTTCACTTTCTCATTTGATCGGTAACTATGTCTAAGAGCAGGACATGCGGATCATTAAAGTGAAGTTGCAGCATTGGACCTTGAGGCAATAGCATGTCGGCATACAAGTTTGGATATTGGGCATGTAGGTATGTTAGTTAATGGATTGTTATATGCATTAGAGTTATATACATTAGGATTATGTACATGTCTATTGATGTTATTGTTATATGCATGATAGATGCTAGTTTATTAGTGTAGTTGTATGCACATGTGCTGGATACTCATGAATGATAGTAACTTGTGGTTATATGCATTTCTATTATGTTTTAGATTAGATAACTTGATGATTATGTTATATGTTATATGTTGTTGATGAGTATGTTATAGGTTAACTTGTTGTTGTTATCTACTAGTAACTTGATGATTAGGGTTATTACATTAAAACCTTGATGTTATATGTATCATACTAAGTTGGATTGGTCTATGCGAATGGTTAGGGTTATGACATTCATGTATGAGTTAATATGATATGATATTATGTCATACTAATCTACACTGACGGTGAAAATGTGATTATTATGTATGAATGATAAATGTTTATGTTCTTATGTTGTGGACATGTTATCTAGTGACTATTATGGATATCATGACCTTATTTGTGGTTGAGTTGATATGTTGTGAAGTTATACCATGATAATTTGGATTAATTGTGCAGAAAATATTGCATCCCCTAAGATACATTAAGGTATGAACTTTCTTATGTCATCTACTTTGTGCTTGACTATTTGATTATCACATCTATTTGGTGTTTGAGTGCTTGGTGTCTATTATGTCGTTTAGTTGATTTATTTAACATGGTATGTTTGCAAGTTGGTTGAATGTTTGATGAATTGCATAATATGAGTATGTGTTCCAATGATCTTATTTTAAGATGATTGTACTAATACATATGTGTTGAGACTGTTGATATATACGTGAGTATAGTAGGTAATCTTTGTAGCATTATGTCTAATGCCTATGAGTTGACTATGGATTATGACATGATTGTTTGTCTTGGTAAAGGTTTATTTTCAATTGATAGATATGATTTTCTTGATATTTGGAATGTGTCATTGACATGTTTGAAGAGTTGCAGGAAACATGCTTGGTATTAGCATCAAAAGGTTACAATTGATGTGTCTATATAACTAACAGTTGGGTGATGTGACATTACATAGTAAGCCTCAATTGCAACAAGATAAAAAGGTAAAAGAATGGAATTGGGGAAGAATTCCTTTGGCTATGTTTGGAAACCATAATTCCAAACGAATTGAGTGTTTTTCATATTGAAAGTCTCCTTAACCTTGATTTCGTCTGACACTATGTGGATATGTTCTAGATTCATGAACTTGTATTTGACAGGTAAATTAGCTAGTCTCTAGTTACAGTTGGACCTGTCAGGGGAATTGGAGTCACTTGAGAGATGGCATGGACATGTTCAGCTACAAGGAAATGTACTTGGCACAACAAGGTAAGGTAACTAGTATGTTTTTATGTTTATTTATGCATTGACAATTATGCGTTCATGGAAATATGATGCAGGGGATTGCATGTCAAAGCGGTTGCCATAAAATCTTAAAAGTAGGCTCGAGTTGAGCTTTCACTTGGAGGCACTGGGAACCCATCAGGATTGAGTCATGGTGTGTATTGTTAGTCCTATGCTTTTGTTCCTTGGTGATTTTTTGAGCTTGATTAAGATTTTGTTTATGACTGGTGCAAAGCCTTGCCACTTTGTTGTGGTGTTATTGGTTTTCATGCTCCTCTTCTTGTTTATTTATTGTGCTTTCCTTTTAAGGTTTGAGTCTTGGGAATTGGTTGGGAAAGAGAAAATTTAGTGGAGCTCAGAGAGAAATGAATGAAATCTAGTAGGCAATGTAAGACTCAGATGAAGTTGGTGCATGTAAAAGGAAGTTGAAGGAAAGAGTATGACAACAAATTGGATTGGTTGGGTCCATTGGTGTAAATAGACAATGGTGGGACATTCATGGGAAAGGTAATCAAGAAAGGTGAAGTAAATGAATCTGAGGTGTCAGATGCCTTGGCTATGTTGGGAATAATTTTTCTTGATGTTGTGCATGTGTTGCACGCATAAAGGGAGTTCTCTTAACCTTGATCTTATGGTATCTAGTAATTACATTGTGATCATGACTATACTAATGTCTATATGAGTATACATGTATGTATGTATGTATGTATGTCATGTCTAATAGGGTCATCATGGATCATGATTATTTTATGCTAATTTTTATATGTACATATGTATGTATGTATGTATGTCATTAATTGACTAGATCATTATTATTTTATGTGGATGTTTATATGTATGTATGTATGTGTATGTATGCATATCGTTGTCTGACAGGATCATGATTTTTTATGCTAATGTTTATGTATATGTATGTATGTATCCATGTATCTATGTCATTATCCGACAAGGTCATCAGGGATCATTCTTGTGGAAGAATGATTTCTTATGTAGGTGAATGGCATGAAGAGGTTCCTGGTCTTACGAGGAATCAATTGGGAGGAGTAGCCTTGAAAAATCTATGAGGTCAATATCATGTGGTTATGAGTTGATATTATGTGATTATATTATGTCTAAGTTATGGGAAGGCTGCATCAATGGATACATCAGTGAAATGAAAGCAGTGTGGTTTGTGGCATGCTAGGACAAGCATGGATAAGACACTGGAAGCAAGGTTTCTTGGTAGAGACAGTGTGGTTTTGGATGTGTGGTACTACTATTGTGCATATGTTGTATATGTTGTACATGTTTCATATATGATGTTGTGCGCATGTGGTGTTTTTCATATATAGTGTGTGTACATGTTGTTTATGCAATGTTATGTATAGGGTGGTACATATAGTGTTGTGTGAATGTTGCATATACATTGTTGGGTATAGATGGTACCATGTACATGTTGGATATGCAATGTTGCGTACATATTGTACTATGCGCATGATGGATATGTGATGTTTTGTGCATATGGTTTTGTGCACATGTTGTACATGTGGTGTCATGTACATATGATGCCATGTACATGTTGTATATGTAGTGTTATGTACATATGGTGTTGTGTGCATGTTGTACATATGGTAATATGTACATATGGTGTTGTGTGCATAACTGTACATGTGGTGCAATGTGCACGTGGTGTTGTGTAGATGTTGTACATGTGGTGCCGTGTGCAGGTGGTGATGTGTGCATGTCATGCATGTGATGTTGTGTACATGTCATGCATGTGGTACTGTGTGCATGTGGTATTGTGTACACGTTGTACAGGTGGTGCAGTGTAGAGGTGGTACTATGTACATGTTGTACATATGGTACTAGTGTACATGTGGTATTGTGCACATGTTCTAAATGTTGTGTTGCGAGCATCTAGTACTATGTATGTGCATTGTGTAGTAGTGGTACCATGACATGTGTATTTGCTGTGTTGTAATCTATGTAAATATATGTAATGTGTTTTAAATCAGGTATAGGTGTATGTATTGTGTTTTGGAGTACACCAGATGTAGGTGTATGTTTCGTGTTTTGTTGTACATTGGGTGTAGGTGTATGTATTGTATGTTAGGTGTAGGTGCATGTATTGCATGGTGTTGTATGCCGTGTGTAGTTGTATGTGTGTGATGCACACTATGTGTATGTGCACATGGTTGAAGAGAAGGCACTAGGTGTTTGTCAGGTGTGGAAACTGATCCAGAGTGCGTATGGAATAAGGACAAAGATAGAAGCTAAGGATTGATTAAAGGATAAGTATCGGTATTTTATTTCAGTTTTATTATGCATGTGATTTATGATTCTGGCCTATGCTGATTACATTTGATCTATGATTCTGGTTTATGATGATTTCATGTGATTCATGATTTTGATCTATGATGGTTGTGTCTTAAGCTAACCTAATGTGATATTTTTATACATGTTGATTTGGTCAAAGGTGTTAGTTTGACTTGTTGTGATGAGAAGTAAACAAGATTGCAAGTGTACCTTATTGATGAGCTACCAATGAGGTATGATGTGAATTTATTTCAAATTATGTTAAATTTAATGGACATTATGTGCTTGGTACAAGAGAGCATGAAATTCCTTTTTGGGTGGTTGAAATTGACTGCAAGAAATTGCAACAGCAAAAGAAATTTGAAAATGCAGCAGTATGTTGGTAGAGTATTCAGGAGCAGGGCCATTGTGGGACATTGGTACCCAATAGTGTCCATTAATTTCCATGAGCATGCTATGACAGGTATGATGGTTTTGAGGAAAGTATATGCCTTGGTTGTTGACCTTCCAATGTGAGGAATCCTTGCCAAGGGATGGATCATCTGGGATAGGGAATTCCAAGGAAATTAGAAGGTGAGTGACTACACGGAAGGGGGTGACCGGATTGCCCAAGGCATTGTGTAGCAGATAAGGGAAGGTCGAGGAAGGATTTTTTTTGGTCATCAACATTGCCAGATGGAATGAAATGCACATTAGGAGTGCACCCTGGAACAATGAGTCGATAACTATTCACTGAGAGGTCAAGTGGTGTAGGAGTGTAGCATTAGACATTGGATGCAACTTTGAATTTGACAGTGGATTTTGGACTTCATGAGAAGGAGGTGAATCTTGGTAGTACCTTTTAGGATGGAGGTGTGAACCTCTGAATTCCATTGTTCCAGATGTAGGCATCGTATCATTTTATTTGTTGTTTAAGAAAATGTGCATATGTGTATATGTGTGTATTATTGTAAATATTGTATCAAGATGGATTTATAAAGCTCCATAGACAGTATGGTTATTTGTTGGTTGAATAAAATGTGCATGAGTATATGTGGTTGTTATTGTAAATATCGTGATGAGTTGTGTAATAAAGATCCAGTAAATGGTCATTAGTGGTCATTGTAAATACTGCAACAATTTTTGTTATAAATCTCCATGGGCAGTATGTTTTGTTTTCAGTAGTCTTGTTGGTTATAGGTGTCATTGAACAGAGAGGACGGTGTTCCCCCAAGGGGGAGGGTTTTGTAACAACACTTATATATATATGACCACAGTGATGGGACACGTATTCCAAGTTGAATGGCGGGAAAAACATCCTAGTGGGCATTCATTTGATTTATTATGGCTAAGGAAATTGGAAAAAGAAATGGCAAAGGAAAAACGGTATTGTTTGGCTCATTTATTTATGAAAATAATGGAAACTGGGAGAAAAGGAAGGTGAAAGGTCATAGGTTGCATGTGAGGAGGAAAATGAAGGAAAATAATGTAAAATGAAGAAAGTAAAGGCCTTCTTGATAAAAAGGCTTCTAAGGATCAGTGGGCAGGGCTTAGTCAGCATAAGGTTTTGCTCAGGTTTTGCTTTGGAGCAAGCAAGGCAAAGAAGACAAGAGGAAGGAAGGAGCAAGCAAGGAAGAGTAAGATCAAGTAGCTACATCATGATTCTTTGTAGGTATTGATTTGCATGTGTATTTTCCTTGCTATATTTTGTATGTGTGGCATTGCATGTGGTTCTTTTTTGTTATGGCATGGCTTTTTCCATGTGTGACAGTGTTTTTAGCTTAGCCTTGCCATTTTCGGATAGCCATGGTGTGATGGGGTTCTGATGTTTCGGTTGAGCTCAATTGCAGTATGGATTAAAATTTGAGTTAGGTGGATCTCTGAATGATATAGTACATGGCTTAGTGGTCCCTCAATCAAACTATTGATCACAGTAAAGCCGCTAGCCTAGTAACCCCTGAGCCAAACAGTGGGTTGCAGTAAAGCCAGGATTGTGGTTCCTTAGTGGGCCTAGGAATCCTTGTTAGTGAATGGCAGGATATATAGTAAATCCAAGACATGGATTTCTCTCCATTGGGCCTTCTAATCCCAAGTTTGGATATGCAGTAAATCCTGGAGAGTGGGTCTCATTTTAGGGCCTACTGATTCAGTGTGGATTACGGTAAAGCCAGAGAGACTAGGAGACAGGAAAATTCCTCACGGTGTAATTGGAGAAATCCGATGGCATCCATGCTTGTTTGGCCTAGCGATCAGGTAGAGATCATGGTAAAGCCTATTATTGCATGTTCATTATGTTGGCCTTGTGATCCCAAATGAATTACGATAAAGTCTGGTTTCTATTCATGAGGGTGAGGTGGTTTAGCCTCGGGATGACCTGTTTGGTTCATTTGGTTTGAGTCCCATGTTCCTGCTTGGAATATGGCAAGAGGGTGAATGGATAAAGAGAGATTTGGCTTACCCATTCTATGGTCGGGTGGAACATGGTAGTCCCATCCTGAGTTTGGATTATGCATCATCAATATCAGGTTATTTCTCCTTGTATTTATATGAGTATTATACTGGTTTATATGTGGATCATATGGTTGTGATTTCATTGGTATTTCTATTGCTATTATGTTGGTTATGTATATGCTTTATGATAGTGGATACATATGCCTCTACCCATGTTTTTTACTTGTAAATGAATAGACAATGTATATATGACCTAATAGATGATAATGCAGGAAATGATATGAGGGAACATTGGTTCTTAACGATTCTCAGGTAAGTATTAGATCCCTATGCTAAAATATGTTGTTTACACCTGTAAATTACATATTTGTGATATGTTTGATGAAATGTCTGTCATGGCTAGTAAGGGTCTGATTAAGGGCTTGTTCAAGTATTTACTTTTGCATCATAGTTTCCCTTTTATCTTATTATTCTAAAGGTGTCATTCAATTATGGGAAGTGACCTAGGCTCCGGGCCTAAAAAAGTGGCTCAAATCCTGGGGACATTGGCACAACATTGAGAAAAATAGTCCCTTGATGTTGGCATGCCTTGTCATCAGAGTGTCCAAAGCTCCTCAAAGTTAACATGCCTATAGAATGAGAGCGTCTAAAGGTCAAGTGGTCAAAAAATTTAGTGGGACCTAGGGGCTAGATACATGAGTTGTTGGAATGGTTCTTAGGAGTCTTGTAGCTGATTTGTAAGTCGTGTATGTTGTTTTTCCATTGTTTCCGCTTTTGTAAGGTCACATGGGAGATTGAATCCAATGATAGTAGCCTCTCATCACATATTTACCCTAGTTGGCCCATTACATGGGTAGATGTGGGACGAGTGTGTTACATCATATTTTTGTGACACCAAATGTAAGATGCATAGGGTAACTTCCACAACTGGTAAGGGAAAATGAGCCTCCAGTTAGGGAAGTAATAGTACTATTCCAAGGGAAACCCAAGAGAGAAGAGAAAGGCTTTTTGATTACCTGCAAAGTAGTTCACATGATAAACAAAAATCATGAAAATATAACAACGCCTATTCAACAATATTTATATTCAAGCAACAAATTAGTTCATTAAAATAGGTATGTAATTAAACTATCATATATCTCAAACATAACAAGAATAGTCATACTACATCCAAAATACATGCATGAAGAAGTCTTGGCTCATAAAGCTTTTGATTAAAAATTAAAGATCCCAAGTATATTATTACATAGATGAAACACTACATCCAGTAGTGGAACATGAAGCGACAAATTGCTTCTCCAAAGAATGATCTATCTCCTATGCACTACAAGAGAAGCCAAGGAAATACTCCAAGAATCCAAATCCTTTAATTGAGTTATGAGTAGCTATTTATAAAAAATAACAATGACCTTTGAGTTTCTATCTTCAACTCCTATGACTTTTCGTATTTTATATATGACCTTTTACATTACATATATGTCTTTTCACATTGCACATGTGTCTCTTGGACTTTATTACATAAAAATTATTACAAAATACAAATTACATACGAGACAGTGGCTATATGGGACAAAACTACTAATAGGAAAAAATGTCATGAAATTTACAAGTCATTTGCTTCCTCGTGGAGCTCATTTGTGATGTATGTGTTTTACTCTGAACTTAGTAGAGATGACTTTGATTTGAACTAGTAAGTTTGTTTCATACCATGTCTTCACCTCTAGTGCTTCTCTCAATATGGTGTTGGAGCTTTATTTTACATTATTCCATATGCATGATAGTTCATGTGGGCTTTGACTAGTGTGATGGAATATTATAGAATAATGCCTTTGGTGATCTCCAAGCTTTCTTATTCTGATGCTTGCTTGATTTGTTCTATGTATTGCCTTATTTACTGAAAGATGATCTCCCTCCCTCTTATTTCTTCATGTGATCCTACTGAAGGAAACCCATGTTTCTATACCAGATACTCAAAACCATTGTGTAGTCAACTATAAGTGGCAAGATTGTTAGTTGTCTGTTCTCCAAGACGGTTGTAATTCTAGTGGTGGAGTCTTAGATTTACTCGATCCATTTTGATGGAAATCCTATCCTTTCTAACCAATTATTGAGGAACATTCAGATATTTGGTAGCCCATTCCTAAAGTTGATGAACCGCTTTGCTTGCCACTTTTATAAGCTTCAAGACTCCTTGTGCTTTATTGTGAATTCAAACAAGTGGGGCCACCACTTGCTATAGAAGCATCATTTCGTCATATAACCATGATATGGTATCCTCCATCAACCTCAGTTCCTCCATCACGGCTAACTACCAGTCTGTTGTGCTAAATTTGTGTGAAGATAATCATTGATTTTCTGTAGCAAGGTGTTCCTCCTATTGCTTTACTACAACCAACTCCTTCCTTAATCTTGCATTTCCATTCCAAAAATATTCTTATTTGTCTCGCATTATTGTATCAAAAGAAAATTTCTCCACCATAATTTCCCTCGGATATCTTTTAGTATTGGAAGTTCTCACCTTTTCTATAGATACTGAGACTAGGTTTCGATGACATTTTGGGAAGTATCTACTCCTTTGCTACATGATCCTCTTCTTGAGCTTATCAAATGTGACATTACACACATCCATGACTTTGTCTTCAGGTGGAGGTGTGGTTACCATTCAATCAAATGGGATATGACCACCCATAAAAGGAGGCTCTTCTGGAGAACTTGGCTCATCATCTATGTGATGGATGGTATCATCTTCCTCCAACTCTTCCTCTATTTCCTAAGTCAATTTCTTTTCCTCTGGTCTCTATGTTTCTTCTTCCTCATGTGACTACCTTTGCTACTCCTCTTCTTCTCTCCTTATTTCCTCTTCTTCTTCTTCTTCTTCTTGTTTCCTAAGAAACTCATCTTTCTTCCTCTTCTCCTCTTCTTCTCTCCTTATTTCCTCTTCTTCTTCTTCTTGTTTCCTAAGAAACTCATCTTGCTTCCTCTTCTCCTCTTCTTCTAGTTCTCTCCTTTCCTATTCAACCCTAATAGCTCTTGTATTCAAAGGATCATCTTTCCATTTCCTACTTCTTTCTCCTATCGAATCATGATTGATCCTTTTCCTGGGAGCTACACTCTTTTATTGAGGAGTTGTTTACTCTGCTTCATGTTCATGCATATATTGAGCTGGTGTAATTTGGGGTGAATTGGCTTCAAATCCTGGATGTGTCTTTCTAACTGCATTGTATTATTTCTTCACCTTCCTATCTTCTGCAATAGACATTGGTGAATATCCTCAATTGAACCCTATCCTTTCACATCGTTTCTTTCACACTCTCCTGGGATCATATCCATGAAAATATTTAACTGCAAAGTGTAAGCAGTCCAACTCTTGTATTTCTACATTTGTCACCTTGTGGATATTTAGTTCATACAATCTGGTCCTCAAAGGGAAGTTGGGCCAAGGGGTTTTCTTCCTTCTGTGAAGAACTCCCAACAACCCTTTGTCCAACTGATATGCCACTTCTTGCAAGACCACCTTATTAATTAAATATTGCAGCATGAGGTGAGGGAAAATCTGACATCCAAAGCATATGATATATGTACCCTCAAGCACAGCAAACCAATCCACGATATCATGTAGTGACTCCTTCACTTGATCGGTCATACATCGAGGATTGGTCTCATATATCATATGGAATATGACTGTGAAGCAATGCTCTACCAACCTATCATATTATCCTTTGAAACTTGATGTTGGGCATGGAATCCCCCAAGGCATGTTTTGAGGCTCAAAGCCCAAGTTTTGACCGAATCTTGTTGTAAAGCTCCGTGAATTGCGGGCATAGGGCATGAAAGTATGATAGAGTCACAGGGTTGTCCACCCTAGTTTTGTAATGTCATGTCAGCTGGATAAACCTACCCATGGTCTGTGGACCATGGGATTGTATAAATAGAGTGAGGCTCTAAGTGTATAAGAGAATCATCTAAGAAGGAAGAAGGAGAAGTCTAAGGGACTAAGTCGAAGTCAAGTGTGTCTTTGGGTCATAGAGTAGGAGAAGGCTCCGCGGTTGAGTGTGCAGTGGCCTAGTAGTCCATAGCTGAGTGTGCGAACCCCTGCAGCTGAGTGCGCAGGGCAGAGTTGAGTATGTAACCAAGGAAGGAATTAATGAAGAGAAGTTTTATCCTAATTCTGTGTATCTGTTCTTGGGTTAATGAATGTTTGATATAATTTGCAAATATACTATTTATTTATTGCACGCACCTATATGAATGGTTTATATTGTTAAATATATGTAAAGCACTCAAGTAGGCAAAGCTAATTAACTAACATTGGAATATAAGCAAGGTATTGGGTAATAATGTAGAGTGTGACATTTAGCCCTTGGGTAGGGTTGTGCAAAGGTAGCATAATAGGTTGCGAAGTACGGGAAATTCCACGAAGCAACCTGCGCACAGGGTCAAACCGCAAACCGGTTAAACCCATCAGAGATCTTCAGGGTGCATAAACCTAGTTATAGCACCCTCCCATACTACTTTGGGTGAGACCTCAGTCTGCACTCCGTGGACTATTGCTGAAAGGGCCAGTAGTATTGGGATTTGTTTGGCTAAAATAACTCTGAACCTAGTCAGGCCCCAATAAGCCAACAAATAGTTCCATTGTAGTCTAGTTGGTTAGGATACTCAGCTCTCACCTAAGAGACCCGAGTTCAGGTCCCGACACCATTTACATTGAGGCTTTCAAGGTTGCGATGAGATTGCATGAGACTCTGATAGAAGATCCAAACCTAGGATTCCAACAGATTCACGCGCAGTTAAAGAACTTGTGCCTTGAGATGCAGAGTTTGAAACAAGACAATACAGTTCACCCAAAAGCGCGCAAGGAGGTATGGTGCATAAAGTGTAAAGGTCAGGGACATGACAAGGATCACTATCCAGTCTTCATGAAATACCTAGCGGGAGGAGGAATAATGCCTTTGAGACTGGAGGAACAAGTAGGACCAAGCACGGTGCCTACATTGTGGGGCGTGATTTGTCAGATAGGAGGGAAGCACGCTATAGATAACTGCCATCTAAGTATACACAGAATTCCAAATAGTTGTTCTGTAATTTCTGCAGGTCAGTAGGCCATGATGAGCACACCTGTAGAAGTTACGAACTGATCATGGATCAGACTCCTACCTACAAAGTTCAGGACAAAATAAGGCCCCTCGATCCAAATGCAAGAATGGCACGTGCTGTATTTCAAGGGAACAGATGAGGTTGAGGAGGAATGGGACCAGGAAGAGGTCGCAACCAACTGATATGTTACAATTGCGGAGGATCGAGGCATTATGCCCATGATTATACAAATCCAATGAGACCATCATGCTTATATTGTACCCAATTTGATCACGAGATAGAGGATTGTCCCATGCTAATAGTGAGGTTGCGTGATAAAGGAGCACTCCAACCTCCCCCAACTCAGAACCTACAAATGATGAGGTCTGAGCTGCGCGAGGATGACCCGAATGTAAATATCTTTCTCCGGAGTGGTATCACGACAGGATGAAAAAGGCAAGCAACTCAAAGAAAGTATCTGGGTTCGCAAGGCTCCAATGAAGGAACCTGAATTTGATTTGGAGCATGCTAAAGAGACATTCATGGAGGCTAAGAAGAGCTTTGCCGATGCCTCTACTTCAGGAAGTAAAGACAGACTGGAACCAGAAATGGAGCCCTTGATGCTTACTACATTCTTAGAGACATGCATGAAGCTTCTGCGTGACAACAATGTTGTGAAGGGGCTGCAAGAACTCATAACTAGATGTGTTGGGACCGTGCTAGGAGAACTACACATAGTTCGAAAGCTCGGGAAGCACACGACACAAACAGGAAGGGAGATGAGATTGATCGCACATATCGGGGAGTATGAAATGGATCAAGAGATTCTGGATCTAGGATCAGACGCAAACATCTTGCTAAAGCAGACATGGGAGCGCATGGGCAAGCCTGCGCTGCAATGGTCTCTGATCCAACTATGAATGGAAAACCAGCAGAAGATCCTACCTATGGGGAGATTGCAAGGAATCATAATAGATGTCGAAGGAGCGAGCACACTTGCAGATTTCAAAGTGATAGAGATTATTGATGACAACAATCCCTATCCTATGCTACTGGGAATAGATTGGGCCACTGACATGAATGGAGTGATAAATCTAAAGAAGCGCAAGATGATTTTTGAGAAAAAGTCACTGCGCATAGTGGTACCTTTAGACCCTGTGGAAGGATCACGCTTCATAGAGCCAGTGCGCGACTACGATAGTGACAACGATCTAGATTGTATCTACAAGATAACCGCGCGAGAGCAGGACTGGGTAAATCCAACAACAGATGGCAGGATTTTGTGGGAGCGTGAAAGATCCTGCGTCTCAAATTCAGATGAGGAAATAGAACGATGGCAGAACCGGTTACACAAGGTAACCACACTCAATTGTAACATGATGACAAGGTCGCTACGCTGCGTGGCAATAGAGGCAAGAGATCTACCTATGTATGACGGGTTGAGTGAGGTGGATGGTTTCCTGAACATATTTGAAAGAGAAGTACTGGAACAGTAGCGTTTCGATGCTTTGAAATGGGTACTGCACACTATGATCGCAAGGTGGTGGGGAACGCACCAGCAGAGTTTTGAGGATTGGCATGAATGTAAAAGGATGATGCACCTATGATTTGGGAAACCTCAGATGCAGATAAAAGCCAAGCATGCCAGAAAAAACGGTCAGCGGGCCACCCTTCCAGATGGATACAAGAATATGGTGCACAACCTGTACGAAGGCACACAGTCCAAATGATAAGAAACATGATCGGCAAGCAGGAGTAGGCAAGACAATGGTGCAAACAACCCCTCTATTTGGGACCAGGATTTATGATAAGACCAAGTGTGCAGAAGGTTATCCGCATGGAAGCCTTTGACAAAGTGTGTTAAGTACTAAACAGGGTCCACAATATGAAATGGACTGACTAGGACCTGCACGTACCAACGGTTCTATGGGTGTAAAGGACCACGTGCAAGAACCTGACCGTGCAAGCACTGCCAAGGCTGGAATATAAGACGAAAACTGAAAGCCCTAGTACTTGAAAGGCCTAATCTAGCACTGGTAGGGACGATGGTTTGCAGAACCTTGGAAACCGAAATCTAACAGGGAAACCTTAGACTCCAAGAACTTGAAGAAGAAAGGGTACAGTTAAGAAAGAAAAGCGCGCTGGCAGACGTGGAAGTAAAGAAGCTAGAAGACAAGATAAGGGACAAGTTTCTTGATAAGAAGACCATGGTGTTAAAACAGGGTGCACATGATCATGTTGACAAGCTTGAGGACTATCATCGCAAATTGATCAGTCTTATGGCTTGGCTTGGACCGCATATTACTGAGAGAATTAACCAGGCTGATGTGCTGCAAGGGATAAGGTGTGTGATTCGGCCAGTAATGGTAAAAGGTAGGTATTTCCCATAAGGAATGTTGGATGATCGGAGGAAACTACACATAGGTTGCATGGTCGCCTGACTAGCTGAGAAAGGAATAGTCTTAGCACTCCAGGCAATTGGAAGGGTGCGCGAAACTATAAACTATTCTGCCTGGGAGCTGCGTAAGGTTAGAGTTGTGTGCAGAAGCAAAGAGTCACAAGGTCCATGACCATGCACGGGGGGCTCTGCTGCTCCGTGGGTTGGCCAGAAAGTGATCGTTGAAGTCACTATTCATGATAGAATGCTCAACTTGAGGCCAAATGGAGTGGGCGGTAGGCATTTAAGACGTGATTTATGGGCAAGATTTGAGAAAATCTACCGCCAAGAAAGAATTAATGAATCGAAATTGGGGGGAACGGTCAAATTCGAATTAAAAAAGTGCTATAAAATACAAAGAGCTGCCCAGCAAACAACACTTGGTCATTTTCAAATTGAGCGATTGAGCAGAACCATGACTGTTGTGAGCCGAGCATTGGTTGAGCCCTTGAGTTTGCAAGCGCTAGATTTCCGGATGAGTACGATGGCAACAGCTCAAAATGTTATCGACATAACAGAAATAGCTACCAAGGAGGTTGCGCAGACCCTAACTATGGGGGATGTTCCAAAAGATTTCGGGATTGTGGCAAAAATCCCAAAATCACTGCGCACGCCAAGACCCAAGAAGGACAAAAAAGCAATGGCTCTCGTACACGTGTCCCCGCAGAACCCATTGTGCAACAAACTATCGATGGAAGAGAAGGGGAAAGCCATCACTATATAAACAAATGAAGAAGAAGAAGATCTGGAGGATATTATCATCTCGAAGGAGGAGGATGAAGGCATGGAGGAGGATACTCAGCCTGCACGCTCTGCAACAAAATTTGTCGCCTATGTCCCCCTGCAAAAAGGGAAGGTGAAAATGCCCAAGGACCTAGACAAGACCAAGAGCTCACTCTAGACTCCGCTCCTTCTAGATAACATTATATTTGAGGGCATGCACCTGGGATACATGCCGAGCCTGAAATTTGAATATTGGGACCTCGCTGATCACGAGAAGTTCCCTCATGTGGAGACAAGGAACCTCATGAAGCCCAAGTGGCGGGGGTTACAGAGCTAGAGGTGTGGAAGTGGTTGTGTGAAGTGGAGAAGGCTGGATTGGTGAATTTGCTTTGCATGCCGCACTTCCATCGTGCCCCAATAACCATTTTTGTCATCAAGCAGCTACTTTTCCTGGTGCATGATGGGTGTTTGTGGCTGGAGGAGCCCATCCCCATCACTGCCGACCTGATTCATCACATCTCCCGGCTTCCATGTAAAGGAGAGGACCCCGCGGACATATCGGAAGGGAAGGGCAGTGATTTGGCCATCATGGAGGCCATGAAGAAGAAGTATAAACTGGAAAAGAAGAAGAAGGGTTACACCATCTCCAGCATCAAGGACAAAGCAATGCGCGTAGTGACCCAAATCCTCGCAGGGAAAGTTATGCACAAGTGTCATGCAGATGATGTACTTGTGCCGGTGGTGGACTGGCTGAGTAGTGCGCAGAAGGGGTCCAGTTTAATTGGTCTGAATTCCTCTACATGGAATTTTTAGAGAGTTTCTGCGAAGCCCAGGAACATGGAAAAATATTCCACTGTTGGGTCCCTATAATACTAGTGATTACCCCATTACTATTGTAGTTATACCCCTTATTAATATTGTTGTGCCCCTATTTCCCCCATATTATTATTAATGTGCCCCATAGAATCCATCTATTGTTATTTTTGTGGCTTTATATTATTATTGTTAGGTTGGTTGGGTTATATTGTGACTCCTTAGACTCCTATATATAGAAAGGAGGTTTTTTCATTTGTATCATCCAAGAATTGCTCATTTATGTAATGTAAAGGAGGTTTCCCCCTCGAAGAGGCTGAATTCTAAGATGTGGATCTCTCTTTTCTATCTTCTTGTGAGCTGGTTTCATAACATTTGGTTTCAGAGCTTTGGATTCTAGGGTTTCACTACTCCAAACAGGTCATCGTGGCATCTTCGCTATAACGTTTTTTCTGCGACGTTTCAGAAGCTAAAAAAAAACCCATTTGAGAAGACATCACGCTGAATCTCTGGACTAAATTTCAGAGATTTTTGCGCTATATTTGCGGAGATATGATCTGAGGAAGTTGGTCTTCTTGCAGACTCCTGAATTACATTTCAAACAGGTGACCTGGGGAAAATCATCATAACTTTCTCCCTGAGCATTGGATTGAAATTTCATAAGAAGGTACAGAAAGAGGACAGACTTTAGTTTCTTGTATATATTTTTCAGAGCCAAAGGACGAAATAATGACTCATGGCATGTCTTACAAGTTCGCTCTACTAAACTAGTCTATAATCAGGTCATTGTGGGAGATTTCGCATAACTCTTCCTTGGAGAATCTAAATTAGATCAGATTGGTGGCATTGGAAAGAGGACACAGAGGGCTACCACAGGTTGTAATTTCAGAACTAGATTATCTGAAAGTACAGAGATACATCAGAGGCAATATCGAGCTCCTACAAAGTGAAAAAAAGGTGTGTAGATTCTTTTAAATTTTTGCTTAAGAGTGGTTTGAAAATTTATTTTGAAGGAATTCAAAGGGCTAGTAGAGCATTATTATCGGTAACTGATGCCCCGAGGAAAGAAAATGCAAACACCTAGTAAGGAACCTGAAAGCTCTAGCATGACTCATGAAGAAGGAGAAGAAATGTTATATGATATATCAAAATTACAAGAACAAGTGCAATAAGTGTCACTTGCACAAAAAGCAACAGAATCTAAGATGGATGGTTTAAGGAAAGATGTAGAAGCTAAGATGGATGGTTTAAAGAAAGGTGTAGAAGCTAAGATGGATTGTTTAAAGAAAGGCGTAGAAGCTAAGATGGATGGCATGGAAGCTAAGGTGAATGGCATGGACGCTAAAATTGATGGCATTGATGATAAGATGGAAGAATTGAAGATAAATATGAATAAGTTGCTACAAGAAATGGTCACTAATGGTGGAAGGGTAATAAAGGAAAATCATGATGAGAACAAAAGAAATGTTAATCATGATTCCATAGACTCTAATGTTGGATCAAAGACTCACCATATTCCAAAAATCGATATGAGGAAGTTTGATGGCAAGGATCCCACCACATGGATATTACAGATGGAGCAATTCTTCGATCTCAATAATGTGCAAAACACACAAAAGGTACGTATGGCAACTTTATATTTGGAACCAAATCAGTTTGTATGGTATCAATGGATTTTCTCTCGTAAACAATTTATCTTGGGCAATTTTTACAAAAGAATTGATAGCACATTATGAGGATACAAAAAGCAACACTTTTTTTAGCCAATTGATAAGTCTCAAACAAAAGGGTTCAATAATGGAGCACATTGAGGAGTTCAAAAAATTAAACATAAGGGTAAAAGATATTCCAGAGGAGCATAGGATTGATGTGTTCATAGGGTCTTTAAAGGATAATATCCAACATGATGTTCGCCTTTGGGAACCTGATTCATTAGAGAAGGCATTCAGGTTAGCAAGAAAAATGGAAAGCAAAATTATGGCAACCAGGAAGCATACCACTCACAACTATAAAGACGGAATTGTTGTTGCCCCTAGTCTTCCACAACCTATAAGGTTGACACCACAACAATTGGAAGAAAAAAGAGCAAAAGGGCTTTGTTACAGTTGTGATAGAAAATACACTAAAGGTCATAAGTGTGCTGAGAAGAAATTATTCTACATAGATTGTGAAGAGGAAGAAGAAAAGGAGCAAGAAAGGTCAAAAGAAGAGGATATACTCCAGGAACAAAGCCTAGATGAAGAACAAATAAATCCGACCATATCTTGTAATGCATTGGCGGGAATTACCACTCCTCAAACCATCAAGATAGAAGGACAAATCAAGAAGAAAAAGGTAATAGTGTTGATTGATTCAGGAAGCACCCACAATTTTATTCATTGTAAGGTAGCAAAAGAATTGAATTGCTTCCTATATCCAGCACTAGAGTGTCAAGTGATGATTGTAGGAGGAACAATAAATTGCTCTGGAAAGTGCCATAATATCAAGCTATCCATGGGAGAATATG
Source organism: Pinus tabuliformis (assembly GCA_031772625.1). NCBI lineage: Eukaryota > Viridiplantae > Streptophyta > Pinopsida > Pinales > Pinaceae > Pinus > Pinus tabuliformis. The sequence continues at coordinate 1,254,365,613 of CM062819.1, forward strand.
TATTGACTAGCCCAATGCTTTCCATTCCAATGGGAGGTGTTGATGTTGTACTAGGAGTCCAATGGCTACAATCCTTGGGTACAATAGCTTTTAATTTTCAAGAACTTTTCATCAAATTTTCTACAGAAGGAAAGGAAGTTGAATTAAGGGGTATTGCAGGGAAACCAGGAAAGATAATCAGCTCTAATGGTATGACAAAGCTTCTAAAAAAGGAACAAAGAGGTGTAATTGCACAATTATGTTCGCTAGATGTTTCCACATCGGAATCATCTATTTCTCCAGATCTCCAAAAAGTCTTGGACAATCATTCCAAGGTATTTGAGACTCCCAAAGGTCTCCCACCTATGCGTGATCATGATCATGCTATTCATCTGATTCCAGGAAGTGTTCCTCCAAACATCAGGCCGTACAGATATCCCTATATCCAAAAGAGTGAAATTGAACGTATGGTTGCAGAAATGCTAGAGGCTGGTATAATTCAACCAAGTCAAAGTTCTTTCTCTTCTCCAGTAGTATTGGTGCACAAAAAGGATGGATCATGGCGCATGTGTCCGGATTATAGGGAGCTCAACAAGCTCACTATTAAAGATAAGTTCCCCATTCCTGTCATTGATGAATTACTGGATGAATTGCATGGATCAATTTACTTCACCAAGTTGGATCTTCGTTTAGGATATCATCAAATCAGAATGAAGACTGAAGACATTCCGAAAATAGCATTTAGAACTCATGAGGGTCATTATGAATTTTTGGTCATGCCTTTTGGCCTTACCAATGCACCTTCAACATTTCAAGGTTTGATGAATTCAATTTTCAAACCATTCCTTAGAAAATTTGTGTTAGTATTTTTTGATGATATACTAATCTACAGCAAGTCTTGGAAGGATCATGTTGAACATGTTGACAGGGTGCTACAACTATTGGAGGAGAAACAATTATATGCAAAAAGATCCAAATGTTTCTTTGGAGTCCAGAGGTGGAATATCTGGGTCATATTGTATCTCATGAAGGAGTTAAGGTAGACCCTAGCAAAATTAAAGCCATTAAGGAATGGAAAATCCCCACATCCATAAAGCATCTGCGAGGATTTCTCAGGTTGACAGGGTATTATCGCAAGTTTGTTAAGAATTATGGGAGAATAGCAGCACCTCTAACAACATTATTGAAGAAAGATGCATTTTCATGGACTTCGGAAGCAACAAAGGCCTTTGAACATCTTAAAGAGGCAATGTGCCAAGCACCAGTCTTAGCTACACTGGACTTCACAAAAACCTTTATTGTGGAATGTGATGCTTCAGGAAATGGAATTGGTGTTGTTCTAATGCAAGATGAAAGACCCATTGCTTTTGAAAGTCGTCCAATCAAGGGAAAGTTTTTAAGCAAAGCTATTTATGAGAAGGAAATGTTGGCAATACTCCATGCACTTAAGAAATGGCGACCCTACCTAATGGGAAGACACTTCAAGGTAAAAACGGATCATGATAGCCTTAAATACTTTTTAGAACAAAGATTATCCTCTGAAGAGCAACAAAAGTGGGTCACAAAGATGTTGGGTTATGACTTTGAAATCATCTACAAAAAAGGGAAGCAAAATGTGGTGGCAGATGCACTCTCAAGAAAGGATGAGGATGTGGAAGCATTGTTGTGCGCCATTTCTATTATCCAACCAGATTGGATAAACGAAGCAAGGGAGGAATGGAAGAATGACGAAGAAGTGTGGGCACTTATTCAAAAGTTACAACAAGATTCCAGTACGTCTGATACATTTAGCTGGAAAAATGATTCGTTATGGTACAAAGATCGCTTATACCTCTGTAAGAATTCCCAGCTAAAACAAAAGATTCTTATGGAATTGCACACTTCTCCCTTAGGAGGGCACTCAGGATTTTTAAAAACTTACCACAGGGTTAAGAAGGATTTTTTTTGGGATGGCCTTAAATCAGATATTCAAAATTTTGTGGTGGAATGTTTGGTTTGCCAACAAAATAAAGTTGAAACAATTAAGACACCGGGTCTATTACAACCTTTATCCATTCCAAGCCAACGTTGGGAGGAGGTTTCAATGGATTTTATCACAGGTTTACCCAAGTCTGAGGGAAAGAGTGTCATCATGGTGGTAGTTGACAGACTTACCAAGTATGCACACTTTTGTGCATTATCACATCCATTTAAAGCCAGTACAGTTTCTACTGCATTTATGGAAACAATTCAAAAGCTACATGGAAACCCAAAGATTATTGTAAGTGACAGAGATCCCATTTTCACTGGAAATTTTTGGACAGAATTATTTTCTTGTCTTGGTACTCAGTTAGCTCATAGCTCATCTTATCATCCTCAATCTGATGGGCAAACTGAGATAGTAAACAAATGTTTGGAAGGATATCTTCGTTGCTTTGTATCTGATAAACAGACACAATGGGTCAAATGGTTGCCTCTGGCTGAATGGTGGTATAACACTTCCTTCCATATAGCAACAAAAATGACCCCATTTATGGCACTTTATGGGTATCAACCACCATCCATCACATCATATTTAAGAGAAAATTCTAAGGTTTAGGCAGTGGAACATCACATTGAACATCAACAACAAGTCCTCCAACTCTTAAAGGATAACCTCGTGTTGGCACAAAATAGAATGAAACAACAGGCAGATCAACATCGCAGTGAAAGAAGTTTTGATGTAGGTGATTGGGTATTCCTACGGCTACAACCATATAAGCAAATGTCCCTCAAGCAAGCTAAGAAGGATAATAAATTATCACCAAAGTATTATGGTCCGTACAAGGTGTTGCAAAAGATTGGTACTATGGCATACAAATTGGAGCTTCCTGCAGCTTCTCGATTGCACCCAGTTTTCCATGTTTCATGTTTAAAGAAGGTTATAGGAGACAAGCTCCCAGTTCAAACAATATTGCCAGAACTTGACGAGGAAGGAAAAATTATATTGGAACCGGAAGTAGTCACAGAAACAAGAACTTGACAGCTATGAAATCGATCAATTTTGGAGTATCTTATCAAGTGGAAGAACTTATCTACTGAAGATTCCACATGGGAGGATGAGAATTTTATACAGAAGTATCCAGAACTACTCAAGCGTTGAGGACAACACTTTTTTGAAGGAGAGGGGCATGTTGGGTCCCTATAATACTAGTGATTACCCCATTACTATTGTAGTTATACCCCTTATTAATATTGTTGTGCCCCTATTGCCCCCATATGTTATTACTGTGCCCCATAGAATCCCTCTATTGTTATTTCTATGGATTTATATTATTATTGTTAGGTCGGCTGGGTTATATTGTGACTCCTTAGACTCCTATATATAGAAAGGAGGTTTTGTCATTTGTATCATCCAAGAATTGTTCATTTATGTAATGTAAAGGAGGTTTCCCCCTCGAAGAGGCTGAATTCTAAGGCATGGATCTCTCTTTTCTATCTTTTTGTGAGCTGGTTTCATAACATCCACTATGCATGGTTGTTTCTGTCCATAGTGCTCGTGCTTGGGGAGTTGTCGGAGGATAGTCAATTCCCTATAATTGACAGGGACCTGCCAACGGCCACGAAGTACGCTTCGCTCTGGGCCACGAAGGATGCTAAGCAGATATGCAAAAGAAAAATCTTCTGGGTGTTCATGGAAATGAACCTCAGAATGGGGATCAACCATAAACCGTAATTGTCACCCACTATTTATAACAGTCTGCAGGGTTTTGCCGAATTTAAAGCGGACATGCATAACATCTATATTAGGGCGTGCAAGGACCTGACTAAGCAGTGGGTAAAGCTACCCTTTGTAGCCACCGATGACATCATTTTCAATGTCTTGGAGGCATGGTCACCGAAGTGGCGCGCCCCTGACATCGCTGAGCTCGAGAAGTCAGTGGCACAAAGAAAGAAAGATGAGGCCAAGTTTTGCACCGCATAGTTGGCTGAAAAATGAAGGGAGGAAGCAGTGATAGCCGAAGTACGGGCAACGTGGGATGCAGCATAGAAAGCAGTTGAGAAGGAAAAGGCCGCAGCAGCACAAGAAGCAGCCACGAAGGCGAGCGAGGGGCAAAAAATGCCTTCACAGGGGAAGGAAGCAGTGGAAGCAGGAACAACAGAAGGAGGCACGGACGCACAACCACATCAATGCAGATGAAGTGCCAGCACCCGGTCGAGCAGGGAGATCCGCAGAAAAAGGCCAAGGCCTCGAAATTTTCCATTGACCTGATCACCCTAACCGAGGGTGATATGCACGACATCAATGAAGCAGTGCGCGATGTCACCAATGAGGCTCTCTAAGATTTCATGCAAGAGAACTAGATTATGTTAGGGGCCCTCAGAGCACATTTGCAGGAATTACAGGTACGTACCCCTTAGGTTGGTATAGTCGGATCCTCAGTAGCAGAGCAGATGTTGTGTGCGTAGATAACGAACACCATAGTGCTACCGGAAGGGGCACTAGTGGCATGAAATGAGGCCAAACGACCTCTGGCTAGCACGATGAAAGGTCTCAGTATCAATCTCATTGCACTCCCGCACGAGACCTTATATGTATTGTAGGATGGGATAACTATAGAGTTTTGAGCTAGGGAGAGTCGCGTGCTCCAAGTCCTTAGTGAGAAAAAAATAAAAATGGAACAACTAAGCTTGCAGCGCGATGAATTGGTGTCACAAAATCAATAGCTAGTACAGGTGATAGATGATGCTTGTCAAAGTGTCCCGGAGCTAGCCATCCCAGCAAACATATCAGCAGAGGAGCAGATCCACAGGTTAGCAACAAGGGTTCATGAGGCGAGGGAAGAAATGACAAATGTTCAGCTGGAGTTGAATCTTCAGATCGTGGAGCTATAGTTAAAGGTGCAACCATCCACTCCCTCGGAAGTCAGAGAACAATTTGCCAGTGCTATCACAGTGGGATTGGATGAAATTGTAGGTGTAGTGTGAGACTGCACCATCATGTTGGAAGAATCACTTGATGTTCTAACAACTCTACAAGAGGACCCCAACATCTAGCGCTTAGAGACAGAGGTGCAAGAACTCCAACAACAGTATGACAGTGTCTGAGGAACTGCGTAGATGGTGGTCCTCACCCAAAGGCTTGCGTGAATGCAGCAGGCTAAAGCACTGAAGGAGCAGGTGGATGCGGCACGACATAAGGAAGCAGTCCTGAAGGCATGCATTCAGCCTTGGATAGATGAGGCCTTCACCATCATGGCAGGAAATTGAAGGCAAGCTCACACACATGCAAGGGATGCATGTATTGATGCAGAGAAGCAATCCCAACACAGAGGTCTCGGAGTAGCATATGCAACAGATCCAACAAGTAGTAGCTCAGTGCGCTGCTAACCTCCACGCAATTCGAGAACAGTTGGAGGGACTCTGCGCAAAGATCATCGTGCCGATAGAGTGACTCGAGGGAAAGTCATGATGTTTGTGTTGGGGGCCTTTTGGGCATGGAATCCCCTCAAGGCATGTTTTGAGGCTCAAAGCCCAAGTTTTGACTGAATCTTGTTGTAAAGCTTCACGAATTGTGAGCTCGGGGCACAAAAGTATGATAGAGTCACAGGGTTGTCCGCACTAGTTTTGTAATGTAATGTCGGCTAGATAAACTTACCCATGGTCCACGGACCATGGGATTGTATAAATAGAGTGAGGCTCTAAGTGTATAAGAGAATCATCTAAGAAGGAAGAAGGAGAAGTCTAACGGACTAAGTCGAAGTCAAGTGTGTCTTTGGATCGTAGAGTAGGAGAAGGCTCTCTAGTTGAATGTGTAGAGGCCTAGTAGTCTGTAGCTGAGTGCGCGGACCCCTGTAGTTGAGTGCGCAGGGTGGAGTCAAGTCTGTAACCAAGGAAGGAATTAATAAAGAGAATTTTTATCCTAATTCTATGTATCTATTATTGGGTTAATGCATGTTTGATATAATTTTCAAATATACTATTTATTCATTGTGCACACCTGTATGAATGGTTTATATTGTTAAATATACGTAAAGCACTCAAGTAGGAAAAACTAATTAACTAAAATTGGAATATAAGCAAGGTCTTGGGTAATAATGCAAAGCATGATGTTCAGCCCCTAGGTATGACTGTGCAAAGGCAGTATAAGAAGTTGCGAAGTATGGGAAAGTGCGCGAAGATACCTATGCACAGGGTCAAACCGCGGACCGGTTGAACTCATCAGACATCTTCAGGGTGCAGAAACCTGGTTCTAGCACCCTCCCATACTACTTTGGGTGAGACCTCAGTCCATGCTCTGTGGACTATTGCCGAAAGGGCTAGTAGTACTGGGATTTCTTTGGCTAAAATAACTCTGAACCTAGGTCAGGCCCCAATAAGCCAACACTTGGTTTTGAAAACAACCTACATTAGAAGTAGACTAGAAACTTATTTTGTGGAGTCAAGCTCCAATACATTTCCTATGAAAGCATATCATGCATAGATTCCATCCTACAGAAATGCAAACATATATAATTTTGGTGCCTAGTTTGCCCTCAAGGATTCTTTTTCCTACCCCACATGACACTACAACTCAAAAGAAATTATATCTGCCCCATTGAAGATATTACCATGAGTAACTACCATGTTGAGCATATATATCCAGTTTTCTTCAAACACTTCAACGTTCTTTCGCCCATGAAAATGACAACACATGGAAAAGTTACTGATATGCATCCATGACAATCCTAGTTGAGTATACTGTGGATGGGTGATGTCAAAACTTAGTAGACTCTCGACTAAGATTTAATGATGTCACTTGTGTCGAGATTATCCCATCTAGTGGAAAGGATGTTATTGGAATCTTTTGTGGGCCTAAGTATCTTATAGTAAGTCTCCATGTCCTCTCCATAATAGGTGGTAAGTTTACCACCACTTTTGCTCCGAAGCATTAAATGAGAATCATCCATGTGCATAATAATCCATTCAATAACTTTTGCATAAGCCATAACTAGGAATTTTCATGTGATCTTATGCATCCTAGACTGCTTGATATTAATGTATGCTTGCAAATCTCGTAATCTTTTAGTGAACTATTTCTAAATGAAATTGTCTTTGATGTCATTCTGTGTGACCTCAGTAGACTTATCTATGAAGCATTGTGTATCTGCATAGATTGGAATGGTAGGTTTTGTAACTTTAATCGCTTCCTTAGTGCTTGCCTCTTAAGCTTCTTTGGAGTCCACTTGATAGGTAGTGGGAGGCATGGTTCCAACAGATGATGAAAGAGTAGCAATACTTGCAGCTCGAACATGTGTTTGTGGAAGCACACTCATGGTGACAAGGATTAGCTTTGCAAAATATTTTATTTAATACAAAAAATAACTTATAAAATCATATTCAAAGAGCCATCAAATGTAACTGAGGGTGTAATTCTATCAATGATGACACAAGGCTACTTGTATGGGAAATAAATATGCATGCAAACTAGGAGGTCACACATTCAAATCACAAAGACAGTTCAAGGGTCATTTAGGGCTTTGAAGTGTGCTCATGTTCTCAAGTAAAAGAGAGGAAACATCAAGGGTGTAAGGCACACTTATGAAGCATGAAGGAGGTTTATTCTAGCCTTCAAGGTGTGCTAATGTTCTCGAGGAGACTAAGAGGGTGTAAGGGCACACTCCTAAGAGACGAAGGAGTGAAGCTTCAGGCATTTAGGCCTTCAAGGTTCACTCAAGCGAACAAGGATGACACACCAACACATGCTAAAGAGATGAAGGGAATATATTCAAGCCTTTTGGGATACACTCATGTGCTCAATGATGGCGCAATTATGCTTGATGAAGGAGTGTGCTTTACATGAAAACTTGTTTTTCCTGGGTGCAGTTTTATGAGTTAGTCGGGGCTTCAACTTCCAAAAGTGTGCTCTACCATAGAATGGCTCAAGGACAATTTCAACAGCAAGATTGCATGACTAAAATGTGCAGAGGAAATATCTACAAGTTTTTATGGATTTCATCGCAATCATGATTAGAATCTAAAGAGTTAAGGAATATATAGAGTCACAACCTACGACATAAAATTAACACTTGTAGAAGCAAGAAAGAACTAAAACACTAGTAAACAAACTGAAAATAAAATAAATGACAGCAAGGAAAGAAAGATAGACATCAAAAACATGAAAGGAAACCAATAGAATCGACAAGAAAAACTTACTTGGAATGAATATTGACGAAGGGTTTCTTGATCCAAAGATATGTGCCCATCCCAAATGACAATTATTACAAGAAAGAATGATTAATTTTGTTGATTTAAAAGAGATTACATGAAAATTCATTCCTTGCATGCTTGGAACTTGTCGACAAGTGAATGAGTTAATTAAGAGAAGTGAAGTGGCCTCCTATTTTCTAGGAATGCACCCACATGTAACAAGAAAGTGCATGCATGAGTTCCAGACGAAGGAATGCGCTCGAAGAGGCCACATTGGCTAGGCATGAAGGAGTGCACTCAAGGAGGGTGTAGCTCTTTAGCCTGAAGGAGTGCACTCAACACGAGCAATTCTTCGTCATCTTGAAGTTTGATTTTTCCTTAAAAGTTTGTTTTCTTTATTTTCTTTGCATTTTTGTACTTTTGAGTTCTTTTTTGTGGAAAATAAGGCTAGTTTTTAAGTCAATAAAAGTTATGAGTTCTCCTAAACATGGAAAAGATAACACAAGCACTTTTAAAGGTTAGGTGATGACACTTACACAAAATTGACTTAAGAGGATGTTACACTTAGAAAAAACATAAGAATAACAAATCAAACAACATAATGACACTTAATAGCTATGATTGACAGTTCAAGTAAGCTCAAAAATTGAGTTAGGAAAACATTTTGGAGGGTATTTGTCACAACAACAACAGTTGATGACACACTGGGAGAACCCTAGCTTCTTTGATTGGTTTTATTTATGCACAAAGTCTCAATTCACGAGGAAGTATCGATTCAATCAGTGAGTTACCTTAGCTACCCACTCTACCCTATTAAATATATAGTTTCCTTCATTTCATCACTCGACATAATGCCGCATAAAGCAAGCCAAATATTTTTTATGAGAATAAGGGTAATATAGAACCACAAGTCAAAAAACTAATCATAATATGAGTTTTCATCTCTGTGTTGCATTTTTGCCAACATGCCTTCATAGTACCCCGGTGGATTCACTTCAGGAACACAAGTGTTTCTTTACTACTAGTGAGCCTGGATAGTACCTAGACGAAGTCGCTTTCTTCACCTCCCTGCAAAGTAAGCCTTTCTCTTCTTTCACCTTTTATTTTCTTTCTTTTCATAGAATTATTCTTAGGAACTTATTATTTTTTAAATGATGTGGAAGAGGGATCCCGACTTATTGCGAGCAAAAGAGGATGCTCATTCAAAGACATGTTTATAAACATTTGATAGTTAACCCACTTAATATTTTCCCCTCATCTTTCTCAATTCAAAAGATATGTGAGAAAACACTATTAACAAACAAAAATGAGAGAAGGAATGATAATCCTCTATAGTTATAGGCATCGGGATTTTCTTATGGTTTCCTAGATGAAGGATCATATTTTCCATCTGAAAATCATCGACTTGAAAGATGTAAACAAAACCAAAGAAGAGGGTAATAGACAAACCAAGGGTTACATGTTACCACAACTTTCCTTTCACACAATATTAGCCACATCATCATGAAGCCCAAAACCATATTTACACAAGGACTAATAAAACTTAGAAACAAAGTGAGAAGAGGAAAAGAGAAAAAGGGATACAAAGCATCTAACTAAATGCAACCTATCCTACCCTAGGCTAAACAGTACAGGGTTAGGTCATGTAAAATGGAACTTCTAATGCATCCATAAAATTTCTCCCGATTTTGAAGTCAAAGGATGTGATCATGTAAGATTAGATTGAAAAAAAGTGTAGTGAAAAGGTTAAATAGCCAAAAGATTTGTACTAACAAGTAAAAACAAAAAGTGCAAGAACAATGGTGTGACATTATTGACTACTTTACCAGACAAAAGACTCCACAACAATATAAACTACTAGGCTCATGACCATACAAGACTCGATCAGCCATATGAAGTTACAGGCTATGAGACATAGGTCCTAATTGATAAGTCTCTTCAAGGGAATCTGCAATAGGATCATGGAAAGAGCATTTAGGAAAACATTGATAAGAAAGATTGATCAAAGATAAATCCATATCATAGGAAAAATCAACAAGTTAACCACAATCCATGTTGTCATGTGATTTCAACTTTTCAATGGATGATGCAGATGGCATGTCAGATTGAATGATTTGAAAATCATTAAGACCATTCTTTGTTTCCACATTGTAGATTGAATATTTACATGAGGTGGGATGTAGCGATTGAAGTTCAAAAGTCAAATTAAACTTTCTACCTTGAAGGTTTAAAATTTTTATGTGAAGAAAATGAGAATCCCTCAAGAGAGATTTGACATCCCATGAGATGACATTTATGACAATATTTTGCAAGAAAATCTTAAACTGACCAAAATCACAAATATTGTTTGGGTGACAAGAACTTGACATAACCATCAACGTAGGTTGAAGTGTCCTATTCACCTGACTTAACTTTGAACTCTGAAAATATTGAATCTCATACTAAGAAAACACATTCATTTTCTTTTATAAACAAGATTCATCGTTCAAATCATGAGATCCATAATGGAATTGAGGTTGGTGTTGGCTTATTGGGGCCTGAACCAGGTTAAAAAATGTTTAGCCAAACAAATCCCAAAACTACCAGCCCTTTCGGCAACAGTCCGCGGAGCGCGGACTGAAGTCTCACCCGAGGTAGTATGGGAGGGTGCTAGAACCACGTTTCCACACCATATGGATGTCTTGACGAGGTATGGAAGTTCGTGAACCGATCCCATGTGTCGCGCTACTCTCGCGCAACCATCTGTTCAAAGTACCTACCTTCGCGTGGTTTGGAAGATGAGTGCAAGTGCAATTTACCTTTTATGTGCTTAATATTATTATAGATCTTGAATTACTTAAGATGGCATAATGCTTTCAGTTACCATTTAACATAATAGACATACGCACAATCATAAACCATAAATAGATGCATAAACCAAAATATAGAATAGATACGTGATATTCCATAACTAACTTATCTTTATTAATGCCTTTTTCCAGTTACAATCCACTAGGGTCCACACACTCAGCTGCAGACTCTAACCAGGTCTCCGAACACACAGCTACAGAGCCTCTATCCCCAATTATGACCCAAAACCCAAACTTACAGACTCAAATCTAATACCGCCTTCAAACACCCATATTACTTCTTACATCACAAAAAGCTTCCTTTTACACTTAGAGCCTCACTCTTATTTATACATTCCCATGGTCGTGGACCATGGGTAGGTTGACACATTCTAGATTAATTTACAATATTTTAGGGCGAACTACCCTTAGACTTGATCCATTACAATTCGTGCTCTGCACACTTCGTGGAGCTTTTACAATACCAATACCCAAACATGTGGGTTTTAAGCCCCAAAACCGATACACGGGGGATCCGCTGCCCAACAGGCCCCCAACATAATCATCGTGACTCGTCCCAAGTGACTCGTTAGTGTGGTGAGACGCGCTGCCAAGGCTGCGTGGTCCACTGTCCCTGTGAGTGACGCACTACGCTTTGTTGCTCCATCCTTGCCTCCTGCAACACTTCTTCAAGCTCTTGCTCCATTGCCCCTGCTAATTCGCGTAACCGATGATGCTCATTCTACTCTGCTCGGTTAACACAAAGCGGCCCCTCATAGGATTTTAGCTCTAGCTGAGATGCCAAAGCTGTGAACTCTTTGTGCAAGAGCAACAAGCTTGCTATCTCTGGTCTTGTATACTCAATGTATGCTGAAGCTTGTGTTGCATTTTTGCAAGAGAAATGTTGCTATCTATAAGGTCCCAATCCTCAAGTTTCATCATGGGCATGTGGCCCAGAGATGCACTTTTCAATGAAATGCTGTATTTTATACCAAGATTCACCATCTCGTCCTTATCTTTCATAGATCTCTTACCTGACCATAGGTTTCACGGCGACATCCAGACGAGTCCTGCTATCTTTCTAGGAATTTGCGGTATATCTCCCACCATTGGCATTGGGCTTGGCATGGCGACCTCGGCTATTGGCATTACGTTGTCCCGAGGGTCTTGTGTCTCTTTTGGAAACGTTGCAACCACTGGGTTTATTCTTAAAACATAGAATTTGGACAGGTCCATATCTATTAGATAGCTCAATAATTTAGGTCTCCCAGTGCCATGGTTTGTTTGGTAGATGACCAGCTGTGATTTATAGGCCAGCCGATATTCAAATTCAACCATTCCCCCCTTTTTTGGTTCATTAATGCGATACTGATGGGAGATCGTTTCAAATCCAATTTTTACTCCATGTCTTAAATGCCTGTTGTCCGCTCCTAGTTGTCTTAGATTGATCATAATGTCATGAATAGTGACCTCAATGGTCACTTTTTGACCTTTCCACGTAGCAGCGCAACACTTTATGCGCGACCGTGATTCCTATGATAAATACACCTTACGCGGAACCCTGTTTACACGTAGCTTTCCTGCAAACTCGTTTATAGTCCGGCGCCTTCTTTCAACTTCTTGGAGTGCTAAGACTATACTTTGGTTAGTTAGTCAGATAACCGGCCCACTTGTGTAGAGTTTCAGGTGAATGCCATTTACTCTTCCTGGGAAGGGCTCTCCATTAAGCTTACCGAGCTGGATCACACCTCCATCTGTGACCTCTTTGACTACATATGGTCCCCACCAATGCATTCGGAGTTTTCCAGGGAATTTCTCGAACTTGCTATCATACAGCAATACTAAATCGTTTACTTTGAACATGCACAACTTGATATGGCAATCATGCAAGATTTATCGCGCTGTTTCTGTACCTGCTAATGGAATCCTGCCAGAAACCATTCTGCCCCTAGTTCTTCTAGTTGCATGAGCCTCTCTTCCAAGGCTTCGTGGTCTACCATGCCGGTCATCACTACTATCCACAAACTAGGTATAATATATTCCATTGGCATGATGGCTTTCATGCCGTAAACTAACCTAAATGGTGTCTACCCCATCAATTTCTTGCATGTGGTTTTGTATGCCCATAGCACAGCAGGTATGGATAAATCCCAATCGATTGTTGGGTGTGGAGCCTGATTATCTTTTGTATTCAAAGGTATTGCCACATTGGACCCCAGTTTGAAATGGAGGTGGCAATGCCACCTGTAAAATATTCACTGCAAGGGGGGTCCGGGGGGGGGGGGGGGGGGGGTGGCTGCAACCTTTGGGGGTTTCGAGGGCAGCGCCCCCGAAGCTAAGAATAGATGTAAAATTGCCTTGTAAAAGTATAGTAATTTCTAGTCAATATGGGTCGTTCATTAAGTGAAGATCTGAGGGTAGAAGTTATGTTTAATTCAGGGTTTTTTGCCCTAGAAGGAAACCCCTCACTATGTATGAGGGAATTGTATTACATCTATGAAGATCTATATTTCTGAGTGAGAAAGAGAGAGGAGATTGAGAGTGAAGAGGGTGTTACAGTGGATCTGCTGTAGGTAGTATCTCTTCAGTTTGCTGGATAATATAAAAGGAAGGACTGGTTGTTTCTCCGTGGACGTAGCCCAAACTGGGTGAACCACGTATATCTGTGTCTCTCTTGTTTTATGCGTTTTCTATGTTATGTTTCTGCAATATTTTATGTGTTCCATTGCTCTGTAATATATAATTTTCTAACATCGTTTCGTTGCGTGTTACATGCTTTGGTCAACGCAATCTCCATAATCTTGTTGAATGCTTCTATGGTCCCGTTCACTTGCGGATGGTACAGCGTGCTTTGCTGATGATACACCTAGAATTCCTCAGTAAGTGCGCTGATAGTTTCATTTAGGAAGTGTGTTCCATGGTCACTCATTAAAATTTTCAGGCATCCAAACCATGTCAAGACGTTGTCGAATAAAAATTTCACAGTTGTAGCAGCCGTGCAGTCCTTAACCAACTGTGCTTCTGCCCATCTAGTCAAATACTCTGTCGCAGTGATGATGTAGCGTGCACCCATCTTCCCTTGAGGTGTGATAGGCCCCACAAAGTCTATCGCCCATTTTTTGAATGGCTGCAACGTCATTTGTGGATTGAGTGGCATCTCATCCCTTCGTGATGGTTTCCCAATCCATTGACATACGTCACAGGCCTGACAGTACGCTTTTGAGTCTTGATGTAGGGTTGGCCACCATAGTTCGATGCGAAGAATATTCTGTGTTGTCACCCGTCCTACATAATTTCCTCCTACAGCCACCCCATGTGCTTCTACGAGGATCTATCCTCGTTCAAATTTAGGTACATATCTTCGTAATATTTCATCGTTCCCGATTTTGTAGAGGTGCCCCACGATAACAGTAAAATCCGCCACACATACCACCAATTATTTCTTCTGCTGAACTAAATATCCCTGTGGCGCGATCCCTATGGTTAAGAAGTGGATTATATCCTCGAAGTGGCCATCCACGATGCACACTGCATAGTGTTGTGCATCAGGTAGTCCTTCCTCCAAATTTGTTGGCTCCTCACTATTCTCAATTCGCGATAAGTGATCTAGGCCTATGTTTAGGTGTCCCAGCTTTATGATGACCTCGAAGTCATATTCTTGAAATAGTAACAAAAATCTACAAATGTGCCCCCCAACACAAGCTTTTTCACCAGGTATTTCAATGTGGAATGATCGGTATACATCCTAAAGTGCCCACCGAGTAGATAGTGGTAGTATTTCTGGAGCGCGTATACCATCGCCAATCCCTCACGCTCAGTAGTGGAGTAGTTCTTTTCGGCTTTGGACAATCGTCGACTTGCAAACACGATCGGATGATCAATTCCTTCTGCTCCTTCCTGCGTGAGTAGAGCACCTAGTGCGATACATGATGCATCAACATGTACATGAAATTCGATGTCCCATTTTGGGAAAACCAAAATGGGGGTGGATGCCATCTTTTCCTTGAGAATCTCCAGACTTTTCTTATATTCATCATTCCAACAATATGTAGCATCCTTTTTCAACAACTATTCCATTGGTTCCGTGATTTGTGCATAGCCCTTAATAAAATTTTGATAGTAGCCAGTGTGCCCCAACAGGGTACGGAGTTATTTGACACTACACGACACTTACAGATTGAGTATGACAACAATATTAGTCGGGTCCACCATCAGGCCTTATCTGCAGACCACATGGCTGAGCAAATTTCCAAAGGGGATGAGGAAGGTGCACTTCTTAAGATTCAGTGTAATCTGGTGTCGTCGGCAAGTATCCAGCATCAACCGTAAGCTCGCTATATGTTTCTTGACTAGCCCAAATACAATCCAATCGTCATAATAAACCTCCAAAAACTTATGGATGAATTCCTTGAATGTGGACACTACTATGCATGAAAATATCATTGGCGTGTTCTTCAATCCAAAGGGCATAACAGTGTACTGAAAACATCCCCATTCAGTCACGAAGGTTGTCTTGCTCCTATCTTCTGGTGTGATCTTGATTTGATGGTCCCCCAAGAACCCATCCGTGAATGAGTACACTTCCTGTCCGTCAACATTCTCCAGGACTTCATCTATAAATGGTGTTGGGAATGGATCGTGAACACAGGCATCATTCAGTTTTCGAAGGTCCACATAGATTCGAATTTCGTCCTTCTGTTTTTTCTCCTGCACTATCATAGGACTCACCCAGTCAGAATCTTCCACTGGTTCAATAATTCCTACTACCAGCAATTTGTCCAATTCTTCACCGAACTTTTCCTTATACTTCGGATTCAAACGATAAGGATTTTGCTTAACTGGCTTTGCATCTAGTTTCAGAGTTATCTTCATCATCCCTAGGTCACCGAGGATCCCTTTTAACTCTGTTATTTTGGTCGGGAATAAGTCTTGATATTCGTGAAGTAAGTCAACGACCTTATCCACCGTGGCATCATCCCAATAGTCCCCAAGCATTGCGTACTTCAGCTCCACATCTATACCACCTATTTCATTTTTAGTGGCACGGTGATGTCAGGGTCCTCGATTGATGGTCCTCGAACTTCGCGACTCCCTTCTGTTTCCGGAATATTAATATTTCGGGGGTCATCATCATCATCCTCCACTTGCATGTTGTAACATTCTAGGGCATGGCTTAACTGATGTGACCATACTGGTTGAACTATTTCTCGTGGTTCCTGTGGTATTTTGAAAATGGCGGCTTTCACAAATTGCAGCGCATCGTCAACAGTATTCGCCCATTGATCGTCAAATAAGAACATTAATAAAAATCCCTCACACAAGATATCCCATTCACCTGTACCATGTCGGCGTTCTGTCTTGGTATACCAGTTTCTTGGGATGACATCCAGGGTATGATAAAATAAGTGTACCCATTCAGGCTGGGACTCTTTGCCATAGGCTTTGGTCCATTTTGTGAGGTGCATGTGCGGGTCATCACATCCATCATACTTCTCAGTTATTCGTAGTTCCGGCTTCCCAAACCTTAGCTGCATCATCCTTCTACAGTCGTGCCAGTTTTCAAATTTTCCTTCATGTGTCCCCCACCAATGCGTAGGTGTTGCGCGTAGCACCCACTTTAATGCATCGAACCTCTGGTGCTCTGGTACTGCACTCTCAAACTTGTTCAAGAATTCATCCACCATTGTCAATCCATCATATGTTGGTAGATCTTGAGCCTGGGTAGTTACACAACGTAGTGATTTAGTCATCATATTACAATTTAGCATCGTCACTTCACTCAACCGATTGTGCCATCATTCATCTTCTTCATCTGAATCTGAAAGGCAGGACTCTGCGTGCTCCCACGAGACCCTTCCATCTACAGTCAGATTTAGCCAATCTTGGTTTCACGTGGTTATTTTGTAGATACAATCCAACTCCTCATCGCCTCCATCGTCGCGCATGGGTTCAGTGTAGCGTTCTCCTTCAGCGGATCCAACGGAACTACCACGCGTATTGGACTTTTTCTCTAAAATCAATTTCTACTTCTTCAAGTTGATGACTCCATTCATATCTGTAGCCCAGTCTATTCCTAGCAATACATGGTAAGGATTACTGTCATCTACAATCTCTATTACCTCGAAGTCCATCTGCGTGCTCGCACCTTCGATATCCACTATTACCCCTTGCAATTTCTGCATGGGCAAGATCTTTTGTTGGTTTGCCATCCGTAATTGAATAAGATACCATTGTAATATGGGCCTACCCATGCGTTCCCAAGTCTGCTTTGGTAACACGTTCACATCCAAACCCAGGTCTAAGATTACCTGATCCATCTCATATTCACCAATTTGCGCTGTCAACTGCATTTCCCTTCCGGTGCGCAAAGCATGCTTCCCCATTTTTCGAACTACACGCGGTTCCCCTAACCTTGCACACCTAGCGATTAGCTCTTGTAGTCCTTTAACTGCCTTATTGTCGTGCAACAGTTTCATACATGTCTCTAGAAAGGTATTTAGCATAGAAGGATCCAGGTCCATCTTTGGTTGATCCTTACTACCTGAAGTAGAGACCTCTGTGAAGCTCTTCTTAGCTTCCATAAACGATTCCTTTGCTCGTTCCAAGTCGAACTCAGGTTCCTTTGTAGGAGCCTTATGTACCCAAGTATCCTCTTTAAGCTACTTCCCCTTATCTTTCCCCATGGTCGCGCCACTCCTGAGCATCATGTTCACGTTGAGGTCTTCTTCACGCAGTTCTGATCTCATCATTTGGACATTTTGCATCGGAGTAGGCTGCAACACCCCTTTTTTCGCGCATTTGTGTAATCAACGTCAAAAAATCTACCATTTCATGATCAGACTATTCACAGTACGGGGAAGATAGTCTCATTGGGTTGGTACAATCATGAGCATAGTGCCCGAGCCCTCCACAATTGTAACTAATTAGCTGTTTGTGGCCCCTTCCGGGCACCATTTCTCGTTGACCTCGACCTCACCCTTGAAATCCACCCCGCACTATTGTTGCGGCTGGCTTGAAGCATTGCGATTCTATCTACATTCGATAAGATGGAGTCTTATCCCTCATTAGCTCATAGCTCCAACAAGTCTACTCATCATGGCCCACTGATCTATAGAAATTATAGTACAGTTGCTGCGGAGTCTGGGTATACTTCTGCAACAAGTGATAGTTGTCCATCATGTGCTTTCCTCCCACCTGAAAAATCGCGCACCAGAGTGCGGGGGACGCACTCGGTCCTACTTGTGCCTCCGGTCTCAACGGCATCAGTCCCCCTCCCGCCAAATAGTTCGCGAATACAGGATAGTGATCCTTATCGTGACCTTGGCCTTTACATTTTATACACCACACTTCTTCGTGCGCCTCTGGCTGGGGTGCCCTATCTTGCTTCAAACTTTGCATCTCCAAGCATAGGTTTTTTAGTTGTGCATGGATTTGTTGGACTCCCAACCCCAGATCCTATATCAGTGTTTCGTGCAACCTCATCGCCATTTCCAATGCCTCTGCCTGGGTTGAGAGCTTTTGTTGTGATAGTGTCGTCCTCAAGTGTGGTGTCAAAGATGCCACAAACCATGCGCGGTGCTGCACATCTGTCAGTGTCATATTAGCCTCACAAATCGTACTTTTCAGCCTCTGATCCAGATCCCAAGGGGTTTCACCTGGAAGCATCACGATCTCCTTGAATTTGATGATCGACTGCGTCTCCGATTTCGGCCGGCTAAATTATCTGTTCAATACAATCTGGATCTCCACTATTCTGGCATTCAGGTGATCATTCGAGTGCTCGATATACCAAGTCATCACACGATCCTATAATGCACTTACCAATGTGGCCTTCTTAATGTTATCATCTATAACCCCGTGTGCTTCCCACACTGCTCTTACTACGAACCAAAACTGATCTGGGTCTTTGTTTCCTACTCCTCTAAATATAGGCAACTTGATCGCGCTCACCATGCTAAACTGCTGGTTTGGTGGAGGCAGTGTGGGCAAAGTTGGAGGTGAAGAAGGTGACGGGAGTGGTGGTGTTAGCAGGGATGATAACTGCGGAATGCACTGCCTAATCAAACTGACCACACTCCTCAGATAAACCCAAGTGCGCTCTTCCTCACTTGCTTGTGGAGGTGAAATTAAAGGATTGTTTCCTAACCCTTCAATCCCTTTGTAGACCTTTCCACTTCACGTCATTCCACTCATTAATGTATTCACATCACCCATTTTTCACATAACAACATCTTACTCTAGGTATTCAAAGACTTGATGTACTTACCTCGTGGTCCCTTGAGAAAACATCTTTCTACTTCGCTATAGCCGAAAGTCGTGTCTATCACAAATTTAGTGATAAACCCTCCTCTTATCTGATCCAGCCAATGGTCTACGACCCGCACGATCTTATCTTCAAATGCCTCTAGCCTACACAACAACTCTAGAATCCACACTATTGGTTGCTCTAGCTTGCACCTTCCCTGGATGTCTGCTAGCCTTGAGATCCAATCATATGGTTCTGAAGAGAAGGTCGCGGAGAAGATCTTGTGGATTTTTGTATATATGAAGCGATCCAACCACCTCTTCTCGGATATCTGCAAGGTTTTTTTTCATGTATTACGAACTCATGTAGCTTCTTATCCAACCAATGTTCAATTTCTTTCTTCATAGGGTTCCATTGTTCTGACATCAGACATACCTTAGGAAAATCCCGGTCCCAGCAATGGAACCATTTGTTGGCTTATTGGGGCCTGACCTAGGTTTAGAAATGTTTAGCCAAACAAATCCTGAAACTATCAGCACTTTCGGTAGTAGTCCATGGAGCGTAGACTAATGTCTCACCCGAGGTAGTATGGAGGATGCTAGAACCAAGTTTCCGCACCCTAGGGATGTCTTGATGAGGTCTGGAAGTTTGCGAACCGATCCCACGCACTGCACTACTCCTACACAACCGTTTGTTCAGAGTATCTACCTTCACGTGGTTCAGAAGACGAGTGTGAGTGAAATTTACCTTTTTTGTGCTTAATATTATTATAGATCTTGAATTACTTAAGACGGAATAATGCTTTCAGTTACCATTTAACATAACAGACATACGCGTAATCATAAACCATAAACAAATGCATAAACCAGAATATAGAATAGATACGTGATATTCCAGAACCAACTTATCTTTATTAATGCCTTTTTCCAGTTACAATCCACTTCCTGCCCTATGCACATAGCTGCAAGGGTCCACGCACTCAGTTGCGAACTGTGACCAGGTCTCCACGCACACAGCTGTGGAGCGTTTATCCCCAATTACAACCCAAAACCCAGACTTATAGACTCAGATCTAATACCGCCTTCAAACACCCATATTACTTCTTACATCACAAAACGCTGCCTTTTACACTTAGAGCCTCGCTCTTATTTATACATTCTAGATTAATTTACAATATTTTAGGGCAGACTACCCTTAGACTTGACCCATTACAATTCGCGCTCTACGCACTTCGCGGAGCTTTTACAATACCAATACCCAAAAGTGTGGGCTTTAAGCCCCAAAACCGTTACACAGGGGATCTGCTGCCCAACAGTTGGTGAGACAGATTTTCGAGATTACAACAATAATCCTCAATGATAAGCATGTCATCTTCTTGATCAAACAGAGATATACTTGAAAGGAAATATTCAATAATTTCATCATAAGCCATTTCAAACTTTTCCAAATTAGAATCTTCTTGTGGGAAAAAAGATTCATCCATGAGACTTGGACAATCATCATGATACAATTCAAAAAAATGAAAATATTGAGGTCATGATTGTCTAAGGATTGAAATTTAATGGGTTGATATTTGAAAAAATAAATATCAAGATTCAAAGATTATTGATTAATAGGATCAAGAAAATCATCATCTAGGGAAATATGCAAAATAAAAATTAATTCCTCATCAACAATTTTGATCTTCCGATATTGATTAGTTCAGGCTCAAAGCACAGAACATCAAATGGAGGGGGGCACAAAATAAAAGTAGTGTTTGATTCTTCTTTAGGATATTGAAGTTCCTATTGAATATGATAACATGATGAATATGATTCAAAATATTTTCTTGAAATATTTACTAAGAAATGAAACTTTTCATCTAAAAATTACTATTCCACATCCTCATCTGGAAATTCTTAAAAAAGATGAAGGAATTGGTTAGCAAAATGTTCAAGAGATTCATTCTATTCCATCATAAGCTGGTTGATTTCATTAAGAACATCTTGATATTCATATTTGTTGAAATTGTGACGAAGCTCATTAACCAATTTCTTAAAAGAAGAAATAGAGGCAATGGGTAAAGAATAACACCATTGCTTTGCATGACCATCCAATGTAAGGGTAAACAAACTTGTGAGGATTTCTTTAGAATAAACACCACTTGAAAAGCAAAATTGAACAAAATAAATCATGATCATTTTGATCAAGAAAAGAACCACCTCTTAGATGTTTTTGAAAAGAATGGATATAGAAGACACCAAGGAATCAAAGCTTTCAAAAAAGCAGAGAATCCTAAAAAGAAACAACCAATGGATGATTGTGTAGGCAAGGTTCACCTTCCCTACATTCTAGGCACCACTGATAAGATTTCACACATCTTAAAAAAGAATAATATAAAAACCACTTTCAAACCCTTGAATACAATTAGAAAATGTCTGAAATTGGTAAAAGATCCTATTGATCCTAAACACCATAAAGGGGTTTATTTAGTTCCATGTTCATGTGGAAAATCCTACATTGGTGAGACTGGTCATTCTATATTAACTAGGATTCAGGAACATGCCACAGACATCAAACATAACCGATCCAAAACCTCAGCTTTGGCCGAGCACTCTAGCAAAACCAATCATCACATTTGCATTGAAAACTCCAGTGTTTTGGCCAAAATCTATCATTATCACCATAGAAAATTTAGAGAAGCTATCGAAATAGGAAAACACCCCAATAACCTCAACCGTGATGACGGTTGGAAAATAAGTGATAATTGGATTCCTACACTAACTGGGGATTCTACTGTCTCCTAGGTACTCCAGACCCCTTCATCTCTTGATGGTAGACCTATCCCTAAAATCATTAAATTAATATGTCAATAAGTTCATTTTAACCCAAATTGACCTAATCAAGAACTAAATAAAAACCGGAAACCTTTATAGATCATTATATAATATTAATTCCAACTTCAAAAAATTAGGAACTTCCTTAGCAATTTATCTCAAATTATTAATTAATAAAAAGAAATATAATAAACATTCAATTAGTAATATATAGAAAACCTAATTAGTTATATTATAAAATTAGATGTTTTAATTATCTTGTAACAATGAAAACATTAATGTTAATACAAAATAAATTTAACATTAATAATTCAACAAACTAATTAATACTAAAACTTTTGGTTAATGGATTTATAACATTATAGTATGTAAAAAATTATAACATTATAGATCATTATAATAATATTAATTCCAACTTCAAAACATTAGGAACATCCTTAGCAATTTATCTCAAATTATTAATTAATAAAAATAAATATAATAAACATTCAATTAGTAATATATACAAAACCTAATTAGTTATATTATGAAATTATATGTTTTAATTATCTTGTAACAATGAAAACACTTTTGGTTAATGGATTTATAACATTATAGTATGTAAAACATTATAGCATTATAATGTTGCATCATATTATTTTTGAATAAATAACATTAAGCATTAATTTTATTTTATTTTTTCTATATAATACTACCTAAGCACCCATGGGGGATTTGAACCGGTGACCTATCACAAGGAGTGCCTTAACAGTACACCCATTCACCGTCAATCCAAAGCCCCATGGGCAACATTAAGAATTAATTAATGTCAACTAAAATAATTAATACAAAAAACTTTTAGATAATAATATTATAATATCTAATAAGTAACATCATAATACTACAATATTACATTATAATATTTGAATAAATAACATTAATCAAAAACCCTAAAAAAATTAATTTTTATTTTTTATTTTTTGTAAAAAAAATTATACAATTTTATGTAAAGCTTAGTTCCCCAATCTAGTATTAATTAATAAACTAATAATCACCATAAAAATATAAACATACAAATATCAAATAAACTAATAATCATCAATAAAAATATAAACATTTAATAATAACATTTAATTAATTAAACTAAATTTATTTCTGGACATTATGAAACCTGTCGGCTCCATTCATGATCATCCCAAACCTCTCCTATATTTATTACCCCATTATTATCTGACTTTTTCCCACATCTGATCTTGATGATGAACCACAGAGGTTGGTTCGAAACGTCGATACAATAAATTCACAAATGCGATGAATCCAGAAGACAACACTACACAAAATAAATTATGTAATCAAGAATGATTGTTGTACCCTTACCATTGAAGTTCAAATGCGAAAAGTTATGTAAAAAATTTGTGTGGATTGAAATATCTAAAGCTTCAGAAAAAACACCTCAGAATTATGATCTAGCATGAATCCATTAAAGGTAAGAGATTCAAACATAATTCAAAGGCTCCACTTGTCATTTTTCCTTCTTTCTAGTGCTAAAATTTTGATGGTGTTGGATTCCACCAACATGTAAGGGGATATCCTCAATGTGAGGTCCCAATTAGACCTCACATCATTTGTTTTAGGAGCCCCATCTGGCTATATGTTCTGGGCACCATTGGGAAGGTTTCAAATATGTGCCTTGGTTATAGAACATACACAAGAGATCACAACACCTCTTTGAGGAAGCAATTATGTAAGCTTTATGTGACACCAAATGCAATATGCACAAGAGAAATTCCACAACTAGTAAGGGGTAACAAGCCTCCAGTTAGG
Source organism: Pinus tabuliformis (assembly GCA_031772625.1). Classification (NCBI taxonomy): domain Eukaryota; kingdom Viridiplantae; phylum Streptophyta; class Pinopsida; order Pinales; family Pinaceae; genus Pinus; species Pinus tabuliformis. Next base: position 1,254,389,432 of record CM062819.1, read on the forward strand.
GAAGTACTAGTGCTATCCTACAGGAAACCTTAGATTGAAGATAAAGTCTTTTTGATTACCTACAAAGTAGTTCACATGATAAAAAACAATCATGAAAAAATAATAGCACCTATTCAACAATATTCATATCTAAGAAACGAATTAGTTCATTAGACTTAGTATGTAATTAAATCAACATATACCTCAAACATAAAAAGGATAGTACTACTATATCCATGGTACATGCATGAAGAAGTATTGGATCATGGAGCTTCTAATTATAAATTAGAGATCCCAAGTACATCGTTACATAGATGAAAGACTAGATCCAATAGTGGAACATGAAGCCACAACTTGCTTCTCTAAAGAGTGATCTATCTTCTATGCACTACAAGAGAATCCAAGGAAAGACTCCAAGAACCCAAACCCTTTGCTTGAGTTATGAGTAGCTATTTATAACAAATGACAATAACCTTTGAGCTTCCTCATGACTCTTCACCTCCTATGAATTTTCATATTCTATATATGATTGTTTACATAACATATGTGGCTTTTCACATTCCACGTGTGCCTCTTGGACTTCACTCCATACAACTTGTTACAAAAGACAAATTACATACAAGACGGTGGATATATGAGACAAAACTAATAATAGGACAAAATTTCATCAATTGACAAGTCATTTGTTTCCTCGTGCAACTCATTGGTGATGTATGTGTGCCATGATCTTAAATCCAGAGGGATGACTTTGATTTGAACTAGTAAGTCCATCTCATATCACATCTTCATCTTCAGTTCTTTTATCAATATGGTCTTGGAGATTGATTGTACATTATTCCATAACCATGATGGTTTCATGTGGACTTTCACTGGTGCGATTTTATATTGTAGAATAATTCCTTTGGCAATATTCAAGCCTTGTTGATTTGATGCCTACATGATCTAGTCTATGTACAACCTTATTTCTTGAAATATTATTTCCCTGCCTCTTATTCCTTCAAGTGATCCTACTAAAGGCATCCCATGTTTTTGTGCCAGAGACTCAAAACCATTATGCGGTCAACTATAAGTGGAAATAGTGTTATTTTTCTATTGTCGAAGACTGTTGTAATTCATGTGGTGTAATCTCAGTTGTACCCAGTCCATTTTGGCGGAAATATTGTCCTTTATAACCAACTATTGTGGAACATTCGGATATTTGGCAGCCCATTCCTAAAGTTGATCAACCGCTTTGCTTTCCACTTCAGGATATTTAAGAATTCTTGTGATTTCTTTTGAATGCCAATGAGAGTGGTCACTTCTTTCTATAGAAGTATCATTTCATCATATAACCACACCATTGTATCCTCCATTGTCCCTAATTCCGCCTGCATTGATGACTTCAATTATGTTGTCTTAAAGTTGTGAGAAGATAATCATTGATTTTCTACAGCAAGGTATTTTTCCTATTGTTTTACTACAACCAACTCATTCCTTAATCTTGCATTTTCATTCAACAAATATTCTGAGTTGTCCTGCATTGCTGTAGAAAAATAAACATTTTTTGCCATGATTTCCCTAGGATTCCTTCTAGTATTGGTAGTTATCATCTTTTCTGTAGATACTGAGACTGGGTTCTAAGGATAATTTCGGAATTATCTACGCCTTTGTAACACGATCCTATTCTTGAGTAGATCAAATGTGATATTTCACACATCCATGACTCTATCTTCAGGTGGAGGTGTGATTCCCATTTCATCAAATGGGAGATGACCACTTATATGAGGCATATCTTCTAGAGAACCTGACTCATAATCTATTGGTTGGATGGGATCATCTTCCTCAGACTCTTCCTCTATCTCCTGAGTCATCTCTTCTTCCTCCATTATTTTTTTTGTTTCTTCCTCTTAGGACTTCCTTTGCTACTTCTCTTCTTTTCTCCTTCTTTCCTCTTCTTCTTCTTGTTGCTTCCTGAGAAACTCATCTTGCTTCCTCTTCTCCTCTTCTTCTATTTATCTCATTTCTTGTTCAGCCTAAATATATTTGTATTCAAATGATTAGCTTTCCATTTCCTATTTCTTTCTCTTGTCAAATCATTCTTGATCATTTCCCTCAGAGCTACACTATTTTCTTGAGGAGTTTTTTTCTCTACCTCCTGTTCATGCATATCTTTAGCTAGTGTAACTTGGGGCGAAATGACTTCAAATCCTGGATGTGTAATTCTAACTAAATTTTAACATTTCTTCACTTTCTCATCTTCTACAATAGACATTGATGAAAATCCCCAATTGAAGCAAATCCTTTCACAATGTTTCTTACCACTCGCCTGGGATCATATCCGTTAAAATATTTAACTGCAAAGTGTAAGTGGTCTAGCTCTTGTATTTATGAATTTTCCACCTTTTGGCTCTTTATCTCATATAATTAGATCCTCAAACAGAAGGTGGGACAAGGGGCTTTCTTCGTTGTATGAAGAAATCTTGACAACCCTTTGTCCAACTGATATGCTACTTCTTGAAAGACCACCTTATTAGTCACATATCGCGGCATGAGGTGAGGGGAACTCTGACATCCAAAGTAACTGATATATGTACCCTTATGCGTATCAAGGCAATCCACGATATCATGCAGTGACTTCTTCACCAGATTAGTCATGCAAGGAGGATCTATTGAAAAGGGAAACAAGAAAATCTTGATTTAATTTTTCCCTTGAATTAAATTAGGAGAAAATTGTAATTCCATATCACAAGACAACAAGAATTAGTTAAATGAGTTAATTTCACTTAGTTGATTCATTTAATTTGATTTGAGGGCCTAACTTGATTCATGTAGATTAGTTCCTAAATTTTAGGAGATTAGGTTTACTTTAATTTGAGTTGTAATAGTTTAATTCAGTTAAACTGAGTTAATGTGAGTTAAACTAGTTCCAATTGTTGGAGGAACTAGTAGGAGGTCTAGTAGTGGGGTGTAACTTCATGTGTTCAACTAGTTAACTGATAAATTAACCATAACTCATTCATGCATGAAATTCGAGTTACCTAGTTGAGATTGGCATTCAAGGGCAGTGTACTATCAGTTGTATAATTTTCCAAGTTATATAGGTGGTGCATGTAGTTAGAGAAGGACCTATAGGGATTGCACAATTCAGGATGGGGATTTCCCTAATTAATAAGGGGTTAATTCCTTGAGAAACAATGCAAGGAAATAGGAGCTTGGAAGGCAACATAATTGGTTATGTATTAACCAAACGCAACTTGTGAAGCAGTGAGATAGATTATACTTGTGCAGAGATTGTTCAGGTTGAACAAACATTGTCTTTATTATCTATTTTCTGATCTAATGCAATATATAGATAGGAAGGGGTTTCCAGAAGAAAGCTTTCCCCTTAGATAAATATCTGAGAATATGTGATTGAATTTTCTCTCATGTTTATGTTGTGATTTCATTTCCATTTAATTGTTTCTGTTAATGAGTAGAGTGGATTCAATTGTTTTGTTTTAGCATATTACATAAGTAGTTTGAATATACAAGGAATTTCTACATGGTATCAAAGCTAGAATCATAGTAGACAAGAGAATTGAAAGTTTTTGTAGGAGGTTCGAATTACAAGATCAGTGTTGTAGGTTTTCTCTAAGATTGAGAAGATGAATTCCACGGGACTCAAGCTCTCAAGTATGCTCTGGAAGGAACCGCAAATTGTGTGGCATGGAAGATCTGTATGGGGTAGTATTAGATGATAACGAGCTACTAGATTACATTAAGACAGATGTAGTAGAACCCCTAGTAGTTGATGCCCAGGATCTCACTTAGTGGAAGAAGGATATAGCTAAAGCGAGGAGGATCATATTGGAGGGAGTTCAAGATCATATTGCTTGGAATCTCCATAGGAAATAAACTCCATTCGCAATGTGGAAAACACTTACTGACTTGTTTGATAACAACAGTGACCACAGGAAGTTAGCATTGAAGGACAAGCTTCGTAGCATCAAGATGAAAAATAATGACATAATACTGCAGTACCTGAGCAAGTTTACATAGTGTCGTCTTGAACTTGGTGGGGTCGGTGTGATTGTCCATGAAGAATATTTGGTAGCTCTAGCCTTGTTGGTTCTTCCCAAGAGGTGGCAAGTTATTAGGATTCTGTGAATGGTAGAGAAAAACTACCAAGTTGGGGGCAATTGTGGTCTGATCTAGTGAAAAAATAAATAAAGCAGGACAACCGAGATGGGACCTCATCCAATGAAGAGGAAGAGGACCTTTCATTAGTCATCAAAGGAAAGAAATCCAAGGGAGAGAAGTCCCAAGGTGAGGAGGGAAAAAAATATATACTTGTCAAACATCAAGTGTTTTCACTGTCATGAATTCAGGCACTATGCCACGAAATGTCCATAGAAAAAGGCAAGAAAAAAGGAAATTGTAGTAGCAACAGTAGGTGAAGCTCTAGCCTCACAATTCGAGCTTGATTTTAATCTCATTGCATGGATGGAAATCATAGTAATGGGAAGCATGTGGTATCTCGAAAGTGGTGCCTCGTTCCATTTGATGGGGAGTAGAGATTTGTTTAGGGACTTGGAGGAGAAATACCTCAAGAAAAAAATTGAGTTTGGAGATGACGAGAGGTATAGTGCGGCCGATATTGGTACGGTTTCTTTTCAGAGGGAGTCTAACTCCCCTATCAAACTCAAGGATGTGATGTTTGTTCCAGGTCTAAAGAAGAATCTTATTTTTGTCATGGTATTCGAAAACTGTGGCTACATTGTGATATTTAGCAAAGGAAAGGTTTTCCTTAGACACATCGCCATGGGATAGGTGAAGCAAATTAGTGTGCGAGTTAAGAACTTGTTTGCACTTGAGGTCAAAGATGCATGCAAAGCCTTGGAGCAGCCACAAATGGAGAAGCAAAGAGGAGACAGAGTATAAACATCCACTCAAGAAGAAACATCCAATACGGGGATATTTCAAGCTAAGTGGGAAGAGGGAGCATATGCATCCATACCTCCAAGTGTGAGGTGGGGCGATGTGAAGCAATAGTCCCAAGAGTTGCAGAAATTTTCGCAGGGTCCATTAAGATGTTTTTGTCTCATGGATCATTACCTTGCTATGGGGGCCTAAAGTATTCACTAGCAGGAGGATCAATTTCAGTCAGATACTGAGGATTTGTAGATCAGCGTTGACATTAGAGCAAGAGGCTTAGTAGCAAAGTTAGTAGCAACATAGTTTTCCCAGTAGATAGTTGCAGATTAATTCAATGATTTTTTTTGTATTCTCTTCAATTATAGATGTTGTTGTACTAACAACAATAATGAGAAGTTTTACATGCAATACATTCCAAAGGTGTTGGATCAAGGTAGATGTGAATCCATTTCTTGTTGAGGATGAGTGTTGAAAATTCCAATAAGAAAATCCTGATTTAATTTGTCCCTTGAATTAAATAACGAGAAAGTTGTAATTCCAGATCATAAGACAACAAGAATGCATTAACTATGTTAATTTCACTTAGTTGGATAAATTAATTTGAGTTGAGGGCCTAACTTGAGTCATGTAGACTGGTTCCTAAATTTTAGGAGCCTAGGTTAAGTTTAGTTTGAGTTGTAATAGTTTAATTCAATTAAACTAAGTTAATGTCAATTAAACTAGTTCCAACTGTTGGAGGAACTAGTAGGGGGTCTAGCAGTGGGGTGAAGCTTCATGTGTTGAACTAGCTATTTGATAAATCAACGATAATTAACTCATGCATGTATGAAATTCGAGTTACCTAGTTGAGATTGGATTTTAAGGGTAGTGTTCTATCAGTTGTATAATTTTCTAATTTGTACAGGTGGTGCATGTAATCAGAGAAGGACCTACATGGTTTGTGCAATTTAGGATGGGTATTTCCCTAATTAATAGGGGGCTAATTCATTGGGAACCAATGTAAGGAAATAGGAGCTTGGAAGGTAGCATAATTGGTTAAGTATGGACGAGAGGCAGCTTATGAAGTAGTGAGATAAACTATACTTGTGCAAAGATTGTTCAGGTTGAACAAGCATTGTATTTCTTCTTTATTTTTTGATCTAATGAAATATATAGATACGAAGGGGTTTTGAGCAGAAAGCTTCCCCCTTAGATAAATCTCTAAGAATATATGATTGAATTTTGTCTCATGTTTATGTTGTGATTTCTCGATTGTTTAATTATTTCGTTGATGAATAGAGTAGATTCAAGTCTTTTGTTCTAGCATATTACATAAGCAATTTGAATCTACAAGGAATTTTTACAGGATCGATCTCATATATCATATGGAATATGAATATGAAGAAATGCTATGCTAACCTATCGTATGCACCTCTAAAACTTGATTCTAACATCAACGTGCGGTGGAGGTAGACTAAAAACTTATTCTGCAGGGTCCAGTTCCAGTACATTCTTGGGAAATCATAACGTGCACATATTCCATCCAACAAAAATGTAGACATACATTATTTTGGTGACTAGTTTTCCCTCAAAGATGTTTTTTCCTACCCCATATGACGCTACAAATCAAAATAAAATATATATTCTGAATTGAAGATCTTACCATGGGTAACTACCATGTTGAGCATATATATCCAATTTTATTCAAATTTTTGGGTGTGTGTTATATTCTTTCCATGACTAATTGCATGTGGGGGGGCTAACACAAGGGAAGTAGCCCCCCTGTTCATTGCACCGAGCACAGAAGGAGGGTCTCAAGGGGTTGGTAGCCCCCCTTGTCAGGGGGTTTACAGGGTGGCAGTAGACCCCCCTGCACAGGGTCTAGGAAAATGCCCCAGGAATTTTTTTTTCCTATATATAGGTGGACCCAAGAATGGGGATAGACCCAAAGATGGTAAGCGAACCTACCCATGTTTTTGTGCATGGGATTTGCACATGGTTTTGGGCATGATGGTTTTATGCCCATGGTATTTTGTAGATCCAATCAAAGGAACTATGGTTATGTTCTAATCTAGGGTTAATGGATTGGGGTTTATGAATGCTTCTGCATGTATATATATGTATTGTAACATTGAAAGGAACATAATAAATGATAAATCTAGTAGTCCCAGTTTTGGGATCCATGGGAAAATATCTTTGTATTTATTTTATGTTCTCATCATTATATATATATTTTTTTAAGAATTCATTTGTAAGTAATTTGTGTACAGGGTTAAAACCATGGAAAATTTTAGGGGCTAATATTTGCCCATGGGCTAATTTTCTATACTTTTTCAAAAAAAAAGATTCACTAATTTCCATTTTTTTGTAAAAATGATTCACCCAAATTTTATAGGATGAAATTATTTTACTCTAAAAATCGCCAAAAAATTACGCTTATAGTATATAAAAATATTAAAAATTTGAATATTTCTACAAAAATATCTCCAAACATTTTATAAATTTCATATTATGGACTAGTGGGATTCACCAAGGTTTCTAAACTTTAAGATAAATTTCCATCCTTAAAATTTTCCCTGGTTAAAACCTACATTTGGTATCAAAGTTGTTTCGGTTTCAAGGGGACGCCTTTGTTGCTGAGGGTTTTTTGCTCGGGCATGTGGAAGACCCTGTTCAATGGTAGATCTGCGAGATCAATTCTTGTGGTGAATGAAGATGGAGAGCAGTGGAAAGATAGAGATCGAGAAATTTAATGGTCAAATTTCTAAGTTGTGGAAGCTCAAGATGGAGGATATGTTGGTTGATAAAGATCAATGGATCACGGTAGATCCAGGTACTAAACCAACAAAAATTTCAGTAGAAGACTAGGCGAAGTTGGATTGGAAGGGAAAGAGCACAATATGGTTGTGTATCTCCGATTCAATATTGTTGAATGTATCAAGGGAGGATACGACTAAGGATTTGTGGGTCAAGTTAGGGACTTTGTACTAGCCTAAGTCTCTGGTGAACAAATTCTTCCTACGAAAAAAGTTGTATAACTTGAGAATGAAGGATGGAGACTCGGTGGCAGAGCATCTAAATGCCTTCAATATTGTGGTAAGGTAGTTGTTATTTGTTGATATAAAAATTTCAGATGAAGATAAGTGCATCATTTTGTTGTGTTATCTACCAGATTCGTGGGATAGTCTGGTTATTGCAATAGGTTGCAATACAACAATCATGACGTTTGATGAAATAGTCTCAACCTTATTGTTAGAGGATATGAGATGGAAAAATATGGGGAGCCAGAATGGAGATTCCTTACCTATATGAGGACGGTCCCAAAACAAAAATAAAAATAATTCCTCAAGTGGGAGATCTAAATCTCTAGGAAAACCTATAAAGGTATGTTGGAAATGCAGAAAGGAAGGGCACTACAAAAAGGAGTGTAGATCTAAATATCCTAAAAAGGAAATGGATCTGATGATGCTCATTTAGTAGAGGTGAAAACCACCTCAGATGAAGGTGGGGATGTGTACTTGGCTTCTTCTTCAAGTACACATGTAGATCATGAGGCATGGTTGATTGACTCAGGTGCATCCTTTCACTTCACTCCCCATAGGGAGTGGTTCTATGAGTATGAGAAATATGATGGTGGTGATTTCTTCTTAGGGGATGATAGTAAGGCCAAAATCATCGGACATGGAAAATTCAAGTTGATGTTGCGAGGTGGAATTATTAGAACATGTCCTAGTGTTCTGCATATTCTTGCATTGGCCAAATATTTGATTTTTGTAAGAAAGATGGATGATGCAGGTGTTTGGATTGGAAATTTGTACAAGCTTCTATGTAGCACTGCTACTCATGGTGCAACAATTATGTGGTTCCTAAAAGTGAAGCAGAAAATCTAGTGGTCTCTTGAGAAAAGACCACGCTATGGCATTAAAGGCTTGGTATATTGGAGATAAGGGCCTTTGAATAATGCATGGTAATGGTATGGTAGAAGGTATGTCTAATTTCTCTTTGGATTTCTATTTCTATGAAAATTGTGTATATGGCAAGCAGAATTGGATGAGTTTCCCCATTGGTGCTAAGAGGGTGAAAGGAATATTAGAACTTATGCACAATGATGTGTTTGTACCTATGTTGGTTCCATCACTGGGTAAGTCTATGTACTATATCTCCTTTATAGATTACTTCTCAAGGAATACATGGATATATTTCCTCAGGAATAAATATGAAGTCTTTGACAAGTTTAAATAATTTAAGGCTCCGGTGGAAAATCTGACAGAGAAGAATATCAAGGTGATGAGGAAAAATAGCGGTGGAGAGTTCTACAAGAAGGAATTTTAAGAATTTTGTAATAAGTGTGGTATAGCACGATAGAAGACTACTCCATACATACCTCAACAAAATGGATTTGCAGAAATAATGAACGAGGAGTTGATGGAAAAGTCATGAAGCATGCTCATTGGTGTCGGGTTAGAATAGGAATTTTGGGCAGAGGTAGTGGAGACTACATGTTACCTGGTTAATAGATCACCTTCATTAGCATTGAGGATAAGACTCCACATGAGATATGGACTGGTAAGAACCCCCTCTTTCACATCTAAGGGTATTTGGTTGTGATACATATTTACATCTTCCAAAGGATAAAAGAACCAAGTTAGATAGTAAATCTAAAAGGTGTATCTTTATTGGGTATAGGGATGCTTTAATATGTTATAAATATTAGAACCTAGAAACAAGGAAGGTTGTGTACAGTCAAGATGTTATGCTTAGAGAGGTCAAAGATTTTATTAAACATGAATTCCTACTAGAGGAACCTAATAATATAGAGTTTGAGCTAAAGGAGGAAGGATTAGACTCTACAGCAGAATAGGAATCGAAAGATGAAGAGCCACAAACTCCAACTTTGAGAAGACTAGTTCAAGAGAGAAGGCAACTAGAAAGGTATATTCCATATACTTTCTATTCAATTTTTTCTCTATATATTATTGATTATTATCTCAGAACTGTCATGGAGGCATTGGATTCAGAGGATGGAAAACTCTAGAAATTGGCCATGGTTGATGAAATGGCATCTTTGGACAAAAATGAGGCTTGTGATCTAGCCCAGAGTTGTCGGCTAGAAGAAAACCCATTAGAAGCAAATGGGTGTTTAAGAAGAAGATGAATGAAAAAGAAAAGGTGGAGAAATACAAAGCTTGGTTCATAGAAAAGGGTTATTCCCAAGTGTTGGGAATTGATTTCAGTGATATTTTTTCTCTTGTTGCCAAGCTAGCTTCGATTAGATTACTTTTATCTATTGTTGTTTCTTTTGATTTTGAGTTAGAACATATGGATGTGAAGACAACATTTCTTCACGGAGATCTAGAAGAAGATATCTACATGAAGCAACCTGAAGGATTTGTGGTGAAGGGTAAGAAAAAATTGGTATGCAGGTTAAAAAATTATTTGTATGGGTTAAAACAACCACCACGGATATGGTATCAAAAATTTGATACATATATAGGGGGACTTAGCTTGACCAGAAGAAAAGAAGATCACTATGTGTATTTTAAGTTAATTGGTGACCATTTTATTTACTTGGTCTTGTATGTGGATGATATGTTTCTGATTAGAAATGAAAAATAAATTATCCAGGATTTAACGACCCAATTTTCGTCCAAATTCCACACGAAGGATCTTAGTGTTGAAAACTATATTTTGGGCATGGAAATTAAATGAGATTGGGCAAAGAGGAAGTTTTGGTTAAACTAGAGTAAGTATGTCGAGATAATACTATAGAGGTTTAATATGCAAGATAGTAAACTAGTGAAGGTTCCTAATCTTGTAGGTGTAAATTTATTTGTTGAACAGTGTTCCAAGACACAAGAAGAGGAAGATGACATGTCTCATGTTCCATATGCAAGTGCAGTCGGTAGCTTGATGTATGTAATGGTCTATACTAGACCGGACATTTTACATGCAGTGGGAGTATTGAGCAGGTTTATGCCAAAACCAGGGAAGGAGCATTGGACATCAGTGAAGAAGGTTTTCAGGTATTGCATGGCACTAGTGATTTGTTTTGTGCTGCTAAGGAAGACTAGGATTGGAAATAGTTTTGGACATCCATGGCTTTGTTGATGTAGACTAGGTATGAGATTTGGATCGGAGAGGATCTACAAGTGGGTAAGTGTTTAACCTATTTGGAGGATAAGTCAGTTGGATGAGCAAGAGAGAGTCTGTAGTGGCACTTTCAAAGGAGCATTGGACACCAGTGAAGCATTTGTTTAGGTATTTTCATGGCACTAGTGATTTGTTTTGTGCTACTAAGGAAGACTAGGATTGGAAAGATTTTTGGACATCCGTGGCTTTGTTGATGCAGACTAGGTATGAGATTTGGATCAGAGAGGATCTACAAGTGGGTACGTGTTTAACCTATATGGAGGATCAGTCAGTTGGATGAGCAAGAGATAGTCTGTAGTGGCACTTTCAACTACAGAGGCGGAATACATGGCAGTCACTCATGCAAGCAAGGAAGTAGTTTGGTTGCAAATATTGTGTTCAAGTATGGGGTTAGTACAGTGATCTACAAGGATATACTGTGACAACAAAAGTGAAATTTTCTTGGCAAAGGACCCCGCTTATCATTCAAAGACAAAGCACATTGATATTCAATATCACTTTGTGAGGGATATGGTTGAGGACAAAAAGGTGTTGCTGGTAAAGGTGTACACTTTGAAGAATGTTGCAAATGCATTGATGAATTTTGTGAGCACTGAGAAGTTTTCTTGGTGTATAGGAACAATGGGAATTGTAGAGTTGGACCAATGACTAAGCTCTCCTGTGACCCCTTGTGTCGAAAATAAAACAATAAGTTGGAGAATTTTGGATGTGTGTTATATTCTTTTCACGACTAGTCGCATGTGCAGGGGAGTCACACGGGGGGTGGAATCCCCCCCTATCATGGGGTTTACAGGGGAGATCTTATCCCCCCCTATCGGGGGGTTCACAGGGGGTTGGCATCCCACCTACACGGGGTCCATGGCAGCACCCTCGGAAATTTTTTTTTCCTAATGTTGACCCAAGGATAGGGGTGGACCCAAGGATGGGGACAAACCCAAAGTTGGTAGGCAGACCTACCCATGGTTTTGTGCATGGGTTTTGTAGATAGTTTTAGGCATGATTGTTTTCTACCCGTCGTATTTTGTATATTTACTCAAGGAAACTACAATTATGTTCTAATCCAAGGTTAATGGATTGGGGTTTATGAATGCTTCAACATGTATGTATATGTATTGTAAGATTGAAAGGAACATAATGAAAAATCAAGTTGGTAGTCTCGATTTTGGGATCGAGGGGAAAATATATGTGTATTTGTTTTATGTTCTCACCATTGTATATTTTTTTTTGAGTCTTCGTTTGTAGGTAATTTTTGTATAGGGTTAAAACCTACATTTGGTATCAGAGCTATTTCAGCTTCAAGGGGATGCCTTTGTTGTTAAGGGGCTTTTCTTGGGCCTATGGTAGACCCTGTTCAGTGGGAGATCTGTGGGATAGATTATTGTGGTGAAAATATGGCAAGCATTGGAAAGATAGATATCAAGACATTTAATGGTCAAATTTTTTATTTGTGGAAGCTCAAGATGGAGGATCTACTGGTGGATAAATAATAATGGATTGTGGTAGATCCGGGTACTAAACCAATGGTGATGTCAGCAGAAGACTGGGAAAAGGGAAAAGTTAGATCGGAAGGAAAAGAGCACAGTAGAGGTTTGCATCTCACATTTAGTATTGTTGAATGTATCAGGGGAAGCTACAGTGAAGGATTTGTGGGTCAAGTTAGGGGCTTTATACTAATCTAAGTCTCTGGTGAATAAATTGTTCCTGCGGAAAACGTTGTATAACATAAGGATGAATGATGGAGACTCAATGATAGAACATATAAATACCTTTAATACTTTGGTAAGCCAATTGTTATTTGTTGATATAAAAGTTTCAGATGAAGATAAGTGCATTAGTTTTTTGTGTACTTGTTGAAGAATGGAAAATCTTCACCTCAACATCAAGGAATACAACCTGGATGGGAACTTAAGGCAAATCCTTTTCCATTGGAAATGGTGGGTTTGACTGGGGATAAAGGGACCAGTTTCCCATTTGAAGAGATATAATAGAATAATAGAAAAAAATTAGACTAATGGAATGATTTAAAAGCTAGAGATGATATTACTAAGTAAAACTTATCCTACTTACTTCCCGGGAATAATATCTCTTTATATGTGATTCATAGAAAGATTTCACAAAGCATGCAACAATATAGATCATTAAACACTTTATGAAAGGAAAACAAATAAGATAAACTAAATTAATTAAATAGTTAATTAATTTAGTTGATTAAAACTTAATCACATATAAGAATTCGTTATCTCATATACAATCACAAATGATACAATCCTACACATCAATAGTGACAATGTATGATTGGTTTCAAAGAATTTATATAATGAAACAACTTATAATAAATTCACTATCTATTTCAATGAAACATAGCAGTAATATAAAGATAGTAGTACCCAATACATCATTACTCTGCTCATAAAAAGATAGCTTCAGGTTCTGCTTCTCAATAAGATAACTTTGGATTTAAACAATAGTGCAAGTTCAAAGTTGTCTTTCAAAAATTCAGAACCCCTTTCTAAATGCATGACATTTAAGTTAAATATGCTAAAGCTTCATAATAATATTTTCTTTTATAAAAATAACTTTTCAAAACCAATTTACAAACAAATAGATTTTTTAAGAGTTTCAAGCCAAAATATTTCACAATTAAATGGTTATCACCATTCAAAGTTTTAAAATAGATACAATACTAGATTTCAATTTATAGTTTTTCTTTCTAAATCATTTCTTGATTAAGTTAATACCTGAATAATGAAGAGAAACTTCCAATGTATACTTCAAAAGTGTACTACTTAACACTATAAAACTAAAAACGTTATTTTTCATATAAGTTTATTTACATATTTTACAAGAGAACAAATGTTCTTTTTTAAGAAAAATATTTTTTGAGAATAAGTCCATTAATGGGAAGAGTTTCTTTCTTCCCTTGAAAATCTTGCAAGATAAAAGTTGATGGACCTATCTTCTCAAAAATCTGAAAGGGACCAAGCTAGAGTTTTTGAAATTTAGTATGTTTTCCTTTATCCTCATGCACTTTATCCCATTTCAAAACCAAGTCTCCAATTTCAAAAATTTTATCTTTGACTGAATTTATATCAAATGAAGCTTTGACCAATTGTTGATGGTGGGCATGGACCTGTTTGGCTTTATTTCTTTCTTCTTCCAATTTAAGGATTTGAGACATTCTTAATTGTAGAGCGGAAGAAGGCTTTTCTTCAATGAATTGTACTAGGGCCAATGAGGGAAGAGCTAGGTTAGGTAGTAAAATAGCTTCTTTCCCATATACTAGATGAAAAGGAGAAGTACCTATAGAGGTCTTCTAAGTTATTCTATCGGCCCATAAAGAAAATATCAAAGCCTTATGATAGTTCCTTTGGTTTTGGTCAATGGTTCATTTGATAATTTTGATAAGATTTTTATTAGTGGATTATGCTAGGCCATTTCCCTGAGGGTAGTAATTTGCATAATATTGATGAGCACCAGTATTGTAGCAAGAATGTTGCAACTCCTGGGGCTACCAACTTTACTTTATCAACCTGGGGTTTGTACAAACTTGGAGGTGACAGTGTTGTATACACAAGTAAAAGTGATGAGTCTGCTCTTTGTCACTGCTTAGTTGCTGATAGACCACTAGGGTTTTTCAATCCAGACTTCTACAGATTCAGAAGAAGCTTCATTACTAATGAGGGAAAGAGAAATCTACTCTAAGAGAAATCCTGTCTTCTACAGTAAGGAAAAAGACTGAACTCAAATGCTAAAACACACCATTTTCTAGTTAACTGCTAAGAGGCTTTGCTTTAAAAGAAAGTTAAGTTAACATGTATGAAATCCTACTATCCTAAGCATGCAAATTCAAAGCATCAATCATTCTACTACTGTGCATGTAAATGACTAAAATAAATCCTCTTTTCTTTTTGTCATTTTTTTTATGTGAAAGTGTGAAAGCTAATCTCTTTTGGTGATGTGGCAGGTAGCTTAAGGATGATGGAGAATGGTTAAAAGGTTTGGGAGACTAGTAGGTGACCTTTTTTAGCTTCCTAGAGGCTTTTCCCTCAGTTCAGCCTCAAAACAGGCCACTACAGGAAAACCTACAGGATGTCCTAATGCATTCTACAGGATGTCCTGAAAACCTACAACATCCCCTGTATTTCTACAAGATACAACCGAGAGAAAAAGGATGGGCGTTGAAGGTGATGGAAGGATTAGGGAAGGTGTTTTGTGAATGGAATGAGGCAAGGGAGTACCTCGGACCACTTCATAACTCAAAACCAAGGTTGGAAGATGGTTGGATTTGCTCAACAAGTTTGGAGAAGTCTCCTTGTAAAATTATGAAATTGGTGAGGGCCTTAGTGAAAGCAAAGAATGATCATGGATGGATGAAGTTGGAATGAGGTTGCTTTCTATGAAATCTCTCTACACTTCGGAAACACCTGCGCTGCATCAAACATTGAAAATTACCTAAAAATCATGTAAACAAGAAGAATTTCAATGATCTAGGAAAACAGAATTTCATGATCTAAGTACCTACTTCATGCATGAGGAAAAATTGCAAATTAAGATGGAACATGGATGATATCTAATGTAATACTAAAGATAGAAGAAATGACAACTAAATCCTACTCTTCCAAATTGATCAAATGTTGGCCTAAGTACAAAAAACCCTAAATTCCATGAGAAACTAGAATTATGTATTTTTGGGGCTACATAGGAGTTCGTTCCTCAAACCATGATCCCTGAAGGAAGGAGTGAGGCCAAAACCACCTATTGATAGCTTTTTTATTTTCCTTTATCTCTTCTAAAATACTACTAAAGTAAAGCACAAATGGAAGCAAACTAATTAGATCTACACTACTTGCAATGAAATAATTCTAAAGACAATTCAACCATTAATCTATGAAATCAATCTAAGCATACAAATACAAGAAGAGGAGCCTTTGCTGCTAGGGTTGGGACCTAACCCAATATCTTCAGCCCTCTGAGTTAACTTAGTGCTGGATCAAGGAAATGCTCATTCTCATTATCAAAACAGAAAATTACATAGCAATGTCTTCCACAAGTCTTGAACTCGAAAATGACTAGTGTTTTTACAACAAAAATTTGAATCCTAATGAGGGTCTAGGCCTCTTTATTTATACAAATGAAGTCTCCAACGACTTCCTTAAATCTAGGGAGGCTTGACTCCCAAACTCGAGATACACTAGCTCTTTGACTGTCATTTTCTCAGCTGCCTTTTGATTACCATGACTTGGCTGCTTGTACTCCGACCTAGTGTGATTGATGGAGGAATATTTGAATGAGGGAGGAGTAAATGAGGAGGATCTCCTACAATCTCTCATCCTTGTCTCATTCGAGTTTCGTCCCTTAATTAGCCAAAAAACCATGATTTTATCTCACAAACCTACATTCAATGCACATTAGTCCACTAGGCATAATATCTCACTTTGACTCACCTCATTAAACAAAATACAATCAAAATATGTAATAAATTGTGAGAAGAGTTGATTTGACTAAGCTAGGAGGTGAATTAAGGTCCATATAGTTACCAGATGATGAGGCTTATCATCACCCCCTACTAAAAGTGTTTCTCATCCTCTTAGCAACTCAATCAATATCCATGTCTTTCATAGCTTTAGTGGCCTCCCTAACATCCCATGTTTTTGTTGTACTTTCCTCTTCCTATGCATAGAATCTTGCCTTCCTTTCTATCTCCTCCCATTTCTTTCTTTCTTCCTCTTCCTTCCTTCCTTCTAACATCCCTAAGAGCAATGTTGGACGGAGTCTCAAGCCAATCCAATTGACTTTGAGTCTTTATAGGGTTTTCTTGTACATGGGTGTCTTATTCAGTGCTTCTCTCATTCTTTGAGGAGAATGGTACTCTCTGATTTTCAAACTGTAGGGAAAAGTATTCCATATCCTTTGGAAAGCTTGCATGTTTTCATCCCCTAACAACCTAAACATATCCTCAAAATGTGTAATTGCTTGCTCTTGGGTAGCAAGATACCTGGGTGCAAGTTGAGGGTCATTTGCAATTAAGTTATGTGTGTTGATGACAACCATTGGATTTGACTGCTCAACTCTAATCATGAGAGGCTCTATTTCTTCCCTTGCCATTATTTTCTTCATTTCAGTAGCCCTTGCTTCCTCATGGTTCATCCATGATGCCAAAGCCATCAACTGTAAATCCCCTAGTTTTGCATTAGGGTCCCATACATTCAGATCTGTCAAGGCTAGGTTATGTAGGTAGAACTTAGATAGTTTAGCCCTATCCTCCAATGTGATTTGATCACAAAGATCAATGAATTGTCTATAATCCTGGAAGGGCATAGTGCCTCTCTGTGCTAGGGTCTTGATTTGGAACTACAACCATTGTTCCTTAAGGTATAATGCATAGGACTTAGTTGGCATCTTGTACTAGATTGCCTCTAAGGATAGACTGGCCATGGATGCCAATTGATTCTCTCTTTCTTGTAGCTTTCCTTTTAACTATGCATTTTCTACCTCCAACTGACCTTTCATTATTTCTTCTCTATCCCTCAGGTTGCTCAGTTCTCTTCCCATATCTTTAACTTTTTCCTCCATGTGACCTATGTCCACCCCTTTGGATTTGTCAATCTACATCCATCTATGTGTTCTTTCCCTTTCTTTCTCAAGCTCAAAGAATAATGTGATGGAATTTTTTTTTGGAATATCCCTACCCCCTTCAGTTGAGGACTAGGTTCGCTTAGTTATGGGTCTTCTGGCTTTGTTTCTTGCTACACACTCCCTTCTTTATCCAATTTCTAAGTATCATATAGGTTTAGCAGTGTTTCCTATAGCATTGCATATGCTTCTTATAGGTCCTTTTGTGTATCTTGTAGGATGACTTTTCCTTTGGATGAGGAAGATCTAGTCACAGGCCTTCTCACATAAGTGATAGGAGACTTGGAGGAGGCTTGTCCTGAGGATCCTTCTCCTTGAGTTTTCATAAGAGGGGCCATCTTATCTTGTTGTTTAGGTTATTATTCAATAAAAATAGGAACCTTGGTGGGATTTTGAGGTTTTCCCTGCCTTATTCTCGTACTTTTTCTTGTCCTAAAGTACAATGGATTTTGTCTCTGTCTCTTTCTTTTTTGTTTGATATGGGTACTAAGGGAAGTGAGGACAACTACTGCCTCTTTCTCAGTGGGTTCTGGAGATACCATGGGTGATTCCTCCTTATCTTCTACCTCCTCTTTTCCATTCCCCCTCTCATATTTGTCTTTCTCCTCTTCTTCTCCCTCTAGTTCCTCACTTTGTTCATCAATTTCCTCCTTTGCATATTCTTCTGTTTCTTCAGCACTTTCCTTCTCTTTTTCGTCATCTTCTTCCTCATATAATTCCTCTTCATCCCTCTATGTTTCTTCTTCATATTTTTTGGTTTCTTATCCATAGCTTTCATTGGAAGTAGGGCTCTTGTCATATTCAAGGGCTTTTATATCCTCCTCTGTTTGCATGTCTTTGAAATTTCGCATGTGATAGGAATTCTGAGGTTTTGGAGGGCATCTTCTATGATAAGTCTAATTAACCCATGATGGGCTAGTTGTTGGTGGTTTCCTTCCTGCAACTTCATGCTTATATATATCACTGATTGAAGAAGGAAGTAGGGTATGTTGAGTCTGTTTTGAAGAGGTGTGTCTGCTCTAAACCTCAATTCTTCAAGAAGCCTAAAGTGGTATCCATATACCACACTGTACCTACCTTCACATGAGATATACTTTATAAGGTGGTAGCTAATTTCATTCCAAGGATAGGGTAGGCTTGCTCTTCTCACTACATTTTTGTCTTCCATGCCCTCCTCTCCTTCTAAAAATAATTTCTTCTTTGTAGTTTGGCTATTTCCCTTATCCTCCTTTCTCCAAGGCATTCCTAAGGGAAGTGTGGTAATTCTACCTATGATTTCAGGGGTGAGCTCTATGGAGAGGCCTCTCACCACAACAGTGGCATGGGTCCTAGTCATTGGAATGAGGGAGAGAGAAAAATCTATGGCTACTTCAACATACCCCCTCAATTTCTCAAAGAAACCCATCCAATTGTTCCTTGTGAATATCTCTAGCACAGGAGGGTGTTGATGAATCCTCACTGTGTTGATGGGTTCCCTTTTATTAAGCCCCCCTGTCATTTTCTTTAATGGGTGGAGGAGTGTATATGTCTAATGAAAATTTTAATGAAGAAGGAAATGTAAATGAAAATTCTGTGTATACAATTCCCTTATGTTGCAATCACTTTCAACAAACTAGAAGTTTTTTTTTTATGTTCCTTTCACTTGGAAAAATGTGGGGAAATGTAGAGCCTACCTCCTTAACACTGCTTGATCAAGCCACCCTATGTTTTTCCCTTCTGAAGCTTCTCACTGCCAATCCTGTAGGTGTTGGACTGTATCCTGTAGGATCCTATAGGATCCTGAAGGTGGTCCTATGCAGGAAAAAAATGAAATTTTCCTTTCCTATAGACTTCTTGAGGGCTATGAACGACTTTGATAGTGTGAGCCTTGAGAATGTGAATGCTTCCATGCATGGGGATCAACGTTTATTTCCTCATATGGTTCATTTGAGTGAGGTGGTGTGCTAGCAGCCGAGGTACGAATATCTATTTTTGGACCGTTGGTCCCACTACCACATCATCATTCTCCTCACCTCGTAATCAACTCCCACTTCAGGTATCCGTAGCTTAACTACTTTCAACCTCATCCTTCTTTTCCTTGACTTGATTGTTGCCACATGTGTGAGGACTAACTGCTTTCTCCTCGTTGACTAAACGAAGGTGGCCAAGTTAACTGGCCACCTTTCGCTTATAAACCAACTCTTTCACAACTTTTACATCTTTTGATCACATTATGCTAATGAGAGAGTGGAAGAAAGATACTTACCTATGGTAATGATGCCTTGATGTAGTTTGTTGAAGAAATGAATTCTTTGATGTGTGTTGGCTGCATGTGCTTTTCTCCTTTTCTTTCATTGTCCATTGATGATTTTCTTTGATGTGTAGGTACTTGGTGTTGATGATGATGATGCTGATGTTGTTGCTAGGCTCTAGAGGAGCCTCTTCTACCTTTGGATCTTCCATGCTTGAAGCTGACTGCAACCTGTGATTTTTGTTTTGTGGGATAGGCTGCTACAAGATTTCCTACAGGATGTCCTATAGTTGCTTCTCCCTCAAAAATTTTAATCATTTTCTACAATTGGAACCTAAGGATGGCTGGCATGGGCAGAGAAGGGGTCTAGGGATTTGTGCATTTGGAAAATAGTTTTTGTCCCCTTGCTCTTTGTCTTCATCCTCTTTTCTCTGTGTTTTTCTTAAAAACTGTAATTTTTTGAAAACTGACTTTTTTTTATGAATGTAGGGGTGATCATGGTGGAGAGAGGTATGGTGATGAGATGGTGAAGTAGGAATTTATTTTTTGATATGGGTAGGTCATCCCCTTTCCCTATGGTTACTTCTTTTAGGATTCCCAAGCCATTGTAACTCCTATAGGATCATCTTGTAGGTTTTCAGAGAATCCTGTAGAAAACATAGAAACCTTGCAAACTGAGGCAAATGAGTGGAAAAAATGGAAGGAATGATGGAATGATGAAGGATAATGAATGGAAAAATAAAAAATGAGTAGAACAGGTCCCTTTTGGTTCTCTTTTGTTGCTCTAATCGTTCTCTTGCTGACCTACAAACAATATTTTCATAAAAAAAAAAAAAAAAAAAATCTCTTTTTTTCCTTTATTTAATTTTTTATTGAAAGCAACTAGTCTTCCTCCAAGAGGTTTTCATCCTAGCTTCTTGCCTTAGGTGCCTCAATAGAGGTTTTCACCCAGATATATATATATATATATATATATATATATATATATTGACACCATTGGGCCACCTCAAGAGGTTTTCAACCCAACAATGGGACTCAGGTGCCTCATGGAGGTTTTCACTTGAGTCTCCTTATTTTTCTTTTTTATTTTCTTTTTTCCTTTTTTTTATTTTTTTCTTTTTTCTCAGTGACTTGATGAGGTAGGAGCTGAGACTTTCTCCACCACCATCACTGTTTTGTTGATACCATCAATGAACTCTTTCTTTGACAATGACCTCTTGTAAACCTTCAATCTGTGCCCATTAACAAGTAAAGGAATGGCCTCTGCATCTATGGTTCTAATCTACACTAAACCATTATCATGACATTTCTCTATGACATAAGGCCCTAACCATCTAATCGTTAACTTGCCCTTAAAGTCTTTATATTTGGAATCATTTAACAACGCCCAATCACCTTCTTGAAATTTCTTGTCCTTGTTGTTCTTGTCATGCCAGATCTTCCTCTGAATTTGAGTCACCTCTGTGTGTAGGAGGGCCTGCATTCTGAACTCATCTAACCCATTCAACTGGGGAAATCTCTTTTTTGTGCATTGCTGAGATCTAGATCTAGTTGGGCTGCCATCCTCAATGTATTGTACTCAAATTCAATGGACAGTAGGGCCTTCTTCCCATAGACCACCTCATAGGGTGTGAATCCAGTGGTGGTCTTCTAGGTGGTATTGTAGGCCCAGGCGGCCTCAGTTAATCTATATGCATAATCTTTTGCTGCTGCTAACTAGTTTGGTCAGAATGCCCTCTAGTGCTCTGTTGGTCACCTACACTTTCCCATTAGCTTGCGGGTGATAGGGAGTGGAGGTTATATGCTTGATATTGTGCTCTCTTAACAAGTATTCAATCATGTTGGATGTAAATTGGCTACCTTGATCAGTGACCAATTATTTAGGGTACCCAAACTTGTAAAATACATTTTCCCTTAAGAACTCAGCCATCTTCTCCTTTGTTGATGCCTTGATTTCCTTGGTTTCAGCCCATTTAGTCAAATAGTCAGTGCACACAATGACGTACCACTTTTTCTTAGAAGGAGGGTCAATAGGTCCAATGAAATCCATGCCCCAATTTTCAAATGGCTCAAAAGTCACTTGAGGTTGCAGAGGCATTTCATCGATTGGAGTAGGCTTTCCCATCCTTTGGCACTGATCACAATAACTAGTATACCTTCTCACATCCTGACGAAGAGTGGGCTAATAATAACCTTCTTGTAACACCTTGAATGATGTCCTCTTGGCTGCAAAGTGACCGCCACAAGGCCCATCATGATAGGTGAGAAGGATGTCAAAGACTTCCTTCTCCATGACAAATCTTCTTAGAATCTGATCTGGGCCTAGTTTGAAGAGGTTTCCGCCAATCCAATTGAATGGGACACTCTTCCTTATAATCTTGTTTTTCTCTTTGGAGGACAAATTTGATGGGAACTGTGCAGTATCCAAATATTTTGATGTGTAAGAAAATAATGGAGAGAGAACTGAAATGGAGAATAAGTGTTCATTCGGTAACTTATCATCAACCATTCCTTCCTCCCCTGTAGGAAAAGTTAGTTTGGAAAAAAATTTGCAAAAACATTTTCCTTGGCAGGATTGTCAACAATAGTTAGATCAAACTGTTGTAATAAAAGTAAACATATAATAATCTGGGCATTCACATTAGGTTTACTCATTAAATATTTGATTTCAGCATGGTCAGTATGTACAAATGTTTGATAACGTGTAATGTAATGCATAAATTTTTTCAATGAATGCACAATAGCTAGGAGCTCCTTTTCAATCACTGTGTAGTTCAGTTCAGCCTTTGACAGATTCTTACTGATAAAGTAAATGGCATAAGGCAATTTGTCATCTATATGGCCTACAGCTGCTCCTATGGATTTGTGTGAGGCATCAGCATGTATATGAAAAGGGCGGGCCCAATTTTGGCCTCGAAGAATAGGTGCAATGGTCAACTTGTCCTTCAGGGTGTTTGGGGCCTCTTGACAGCTTTTTGACCATACAAACTCAGAGTCTTTGGCCAACAACCCAAATAAAGGAGAAGCTAACTTGCTGAAGTCTTTCATAAAACTACGATAGTATCCACCTAAACCTAGAAAACCTTAGACATCTCTCTACTTTTGCATAGGTGGGACCCTTTGGATGATGGTTATTTTGTTTGAGTCTACTTGCAGTCCCCTACAGTCATCAAGAACCCACATTTTTTGAGACTAAGGGACAAGTTCATTTCAATGCATTTTTTCAGCACCTTATCTAAGTTGGATAGAGCCTCCTGGAAATCACACCCATAGGGTGTAAAATCATCCATATAGATCTCTACTGCATCATGGACTAGCTCGGCAAAGATACTCAAGACTGCTCTCTGGAAAGTGGCAGTGGCATTGTATAGGCCAAAAGGAAGGACTCCATAGGTGAAATTACCCCAAGGACAAGTGAAGGTGGTTTTATCCTAGTCTTCTGGGTTGATCTGGATTTGATTGTACCCATTGAACCCATCTAGGAAAGAGAAAAATGTTTTCCCTGCCAGGCCATCTAGCACTTGGTCAATGAAAGGTAGAGGGAAATGGTCCTTCTTTGTGGCTTTGTTTAAGTCTCTGTAATCGACACAATTCCTCTACTTCCCATTTTTCTTTGGAACCAACACCAAAGGAGAGACCCACACACTATCTGAGATAGGGTAAATGAATCCTGTATCTAGCAGCTTTTGCAGTTCTTCTTTAACTATATCCTTGAGAGTTGTATTCATTCTCCTTTGTGGTTGTTAGACTAGTTTGTAACCTTCTTTGATATAAATGTGGTGAGTACACACCGAGGGGTGCACTCCCTTCATTTCTTTGTAACTCCAAGAAAAGGCATCCAAATGTTCCTTTAGCATGTTGCACAACTTTTCTTCTTGGTGTACAGAAAGAGATGGATTGATTTTCAAAGTTCTCTCAGGGCTGAATTTTATGGTTTTGACACGGGTAGGGTTTGAATCAGCTAAGCATAGATCAATTTGATGGTTGTTCTAGGCTTCCTTTACTACTTCTTCTAAGGACAATGTGTTGGGATTTGGACTTTGGAGTATGTATTCAATCAAATCATCTTCATACAATTGTCCTCCCCCCATGCTTGTTTCTAAGGTATAGAGTTGGCTAAATAAACTTCATCTTCTTCCTCCTCCTCTAGCCATAAAGATAAGTCATGTTCTAGATATGGCTAAGCATGAAGGTATAAGACTAACTACTTGGACATATGCCCATTTTTAATATTCATATTTCTAGCCCCACAGCTTATGTAGGCATTGACAGTGGCTAACCAGGGCCTCCCAAGGATGAGAGGTGTTTAGTCAATTTAGTGTCCTAAATTGCTTGCATGAATTATCAACTGAGGTTTGTAATTTGATGAAGTGTAGTGCAGTATATGTGCTTAGTTAACCCTTTCTACTTCGTTCTTTTGTACTTTTATATTGTTTTGGGGGTTTCTGTTCTTTGATTCCTAATGATGTA
This sequence comes from Pinus tabuliformis, assembly GCA_031772625.1. NCBI lineage: Eukaryota > Viridiplantae > Streptophyta > Pinopsida > Pinales > Pinaceae > Pinus > Pinus tabuliformis. The sequence goes on from CM062819.1 coordinate 1,254,413,766, forward strand.
CAAACTGAACTATGAGAAACTGAATCTAAACTTCCTAAAGGTGAACCAAGAGCTTAAGACTAGTCAAAATCTAAGTTAAAAGAAGGTAAAATAGAGCATCTGTCCTATCTTGACATTAATCCTAAGTCATGAATCTAATTCTTAAAATTAAAAGGTGAAGTTGCAAGGCATGTTGAAATAAATACAGAGAATGAAATTAACTGAAGTACTTCTGGTTACTCTAACCTTCGATTTTGAAAGATAACCTTCTTGAGATGGAATACAAGCAACTTTTTGTACTTTATGATCTAGAGAACAAAATAAAACATGTAAAAAGTAACTGATTAGTTTCAACCATTGTGTAAAGTGAATGTTTAACCATTCATTTTAGGATGGGTATCAGCTTGAAATGGTGATCGAAAACATTCGTTAACACAGTGCATTGACAATTTGAACTCGAAAATAAATAACAAAAACAATGAGTAAACTAGTCAATAATGCATTCTCATTACTTTCAACCTTACTCCATTTAGAAACAAAGTCGTTTCCTTTATGAAATGGATTGGAGAAACAAAACTGCATAATTGAATTCTAACATTATGTTAATGATGAAAACTAAAAGAAATCAAACTACAAGAAATGAACCTAAGTTAGAAACACTGCTAAAAGCAAATGGTGAAATTAAAACTGAACAAAAAACAAATGAAAAGAAAACCTCCTTCAGTGTAGGGGCCCTTTGCAAATGACTAGGTTGAGCTGCTAACTAATTGGAAAATCTCTTCCAAATTATCATTGGTCAACACACAGATTCATATTATAAACAGGAACAAAAGTCCAAAATTATAGAGCTGAAAGTCTGAACTTAATACATCAAAAACTTCGAACCCCTCTCGGTTCTGTACAACTAGTATTTAAAAGAAAATATTCATAACTGTCTTTGAGGAAAATTAGCTACAGGTGGTCTACATGTATCACAACAGGACTGCGTAAATGTTTGATCAGCTACAGGTGACTTGAATTCGAGCAAGATGGTTGCACAGAACCATTAACATAGGTGGCTAATACAAGTTAATGTTGCAACAGAATTGTTGGATTTATTAATTAACCACGAAAGGGTAGACAAGGAGTCATATTGCTTCCGGGTTTCATATGTTTGACTCCACCTTCGATTGTGGTCTTGGGCTGGCTTTCTTATCGATCTAGGCTGAGTGACTAGGATAGAATTCATGTGGAGCTGATTCCAGAGATGCCCATGTGGTCAGTCTCTTCGTTTGACACCTGCAACCTATCAGACCATGGAAGTAGCTACGGAATACATAGTTAGCTACATAATAGGCTGTGTTCTATAGATTATTTGCAAAAACTTATTCAAATAGAGAAAACATAAAAATATAACATGTTAATCATTTAATGCCCTTCTTAAGACAAGATCTATCATTTATCATTGATGGGGATCTGTATTCTTATGGAAAAAAAGGGAAAGAAGTGAGAAAAGTTGTCAAGGAGAGGGTAATTTTGAGGTTCAGCATACCCCCATTGCAAAATCATTGCATGTCCCCATGAAATTTTCCAAAAATGTCAATTCTTCTTTCATATTGCATTTGTTCAGACACTTCTGCTAGTACATCTAATTTTCTTCTTTTGCTCCTCTTTGAAGTGACTGCCTGTTGGAAATAATACTAAGAGGGGGGGTGAATCAGTATTATCAAATTCTTTTCAATATATCTTCCTTATTTATACTTTGAATAATTCTTCAAATATTGATCATTACTTTGTATGTCAGTATCATAAAATAATGAGCAGGAACAAGAAAAGAAAATAGTCACACAAAAGAACACCAGATATAAGGTTGAAACCCAATGTGGGTGAAAACCACCTGCTGCAATATGTCTCTATATTCTTTTAATAAGAAACTCCTTTTACAATGATTTTGTACTGGTGCAGTCCTTTACCAGTACGCAGGCTACAACCTGTAGAGAGCTACAACCCTCTTAGCTCTTGTACTAGCCAAGATACTAGTACGTAGGTACTGGCCTACTGAAGGCTACAACCTTCTCTTTCTTCCAGGGACCACATTTCATAAATTTTCAGACTGGATCCATGAACATCAATCAATCATCATGTATATCTGCATCAAACAATCTCCTTTTCCCAATTAGCACTGAATCAAGTAAACACTTCTCTGACATCTGTACCCAGAACACAGTAACAGTAACCACACACCAAATTCTGAACCCAGAGTACTGCAGCAATAGACAGAGGCAGCTAGATCATAATTTAAAGATATACGCTACTTCAACAACCTGAAACCTGCATGCAGATCTATAAAGGATAATTCCTTCTTTCAAATATTCAGACACTAATTAACCCAGATTGTCAGATTTATAGATCAAGCATGCGCCTCATATAACAGATCAAAATCATGCAAAGATACTATTATTCAAGCATAAAGATTATGACCCATCAAAAGAACTTATCCTTCTTTATGCGCTAAGGTTCCTCCTTCATTCAGATCCAGATCTGCACCATAACCCAATCACAAATATTTCAGATCTAGCACTTATTAGATATTCAATTCATTCGATGATACTTTGCCAAATGATCTCCTTCCTCTTTTATAGTCTTAGGCCTTCCACAATACCACGGTCCAAAACCATAGGATCAAAAAAATGTTGGACTAATACCATGAACCAACCATGAAAGTGCGTGAGATCAACACTTTTGGATGCAATACCATGGGCCAAAACCATAGGATCAAAAACTGTCGAACTAATACCATGAACCAACCATGAAAGTGCATGAGATCAACACTTTTGGATGCAATACCACGGGCCAAAACCATAGGATCAAAAACTGTCGAACTAATACCATGAACCAACCATGAAAGTGCGTGAGATCAAACCTTTTCTCTACATGAAATAAACTTTTCTCTGCATAAAAGTGCGTGAACTTTTCTCTCCATGAAATAAACTTTTCTCTTCATAAAAGTGCGTGAAATTTTCTCTACATGAAATAAACTTTTCTCTGCATAAAAGTGCGTGAATGTTTCTCTACATGAAATAAACTTTTCTCTGCATAAAAGTGCGTGAACCTTTCTCTACATGAAATAAACTTTTCTCTGCATAAAAGTGCGTGAACGTTTCTCTACATGAAATACTTTTCTCTGCATAAAAGTGCGTGAACTTTGCTGCACTATAATTTATCATATTAGATGAGTGGGTTGCCATCAAGTACAACATATGTATCATAATGCCAACACTGCCATCTTGGGTTTCTTCATTAGAAGCCTGTATTTGAGGTTGATGACTATTCTGTTCAAGCTTCTATTCTTCCTCTTCAACTTCCTATTCTTCTTGTACCATAGCCCTAGGTGCAGTATTGTATTATCATGAATAACTTTATCCAATTTACTTTGTTCCCTGAGGGTTTCATTTTCTTTCCTTATATGTCTGTTCAATATCTCTAACTCATAGATTTCCTATTTGAGAGAGTCAGTTAGATGTTCATGTGGATTTACATAGGGTTCTAGACTAGCTAAAGATTCTAGATCCATTTAGTCACTTTTCTTTTCCATTGATTCTATATAATCAAAAATTTGTTGCTGCACTAGGTCTATGCCTAGAGATCCTCTGTTGGCACTGCCTTCAAAATATTGTTCAGGAGAATTTTTAGGACTGTGTGTAAATGTAACATTATCAGGGAGATGATACTAGGGTTTCTTCTTCTAGATTTATGAAGTCTGTTCCCTTCGATGATACCTTCTTAACCATATCTCGGAGTCTAGATCTCCTTCTAAGTTTTAGAGGGTTTATGTTCTCCTCCTTTGTACCCTTTTTCTCCTTTCCTATCTTTTCTTTTCTCTTGATTTGTTTCCTAATCTTTGTCAATTTTTCAGAGATTAATTGTTCATCATCTTGTTGTAATGAATATTTAGGTTTGTTTCTAGTAATTCCACCAGCTTTCTTTTTCATATTCCCTTTTTGCTTGATCTGCTCCCTGATTTTTGTCAATTTTTCAGAGACTAGCTCTTCATCATTTTTCTGTGTGGAGGACTGAGGTTGTCTTTGAATGGTTATACTGGTCTTCTTCCTCCTACTCCTTTTGACATTAACCTCTTCAGGTGATTCTAGTGCCTCTTGGAAATAGTTTCTTATCAGGAAATTTTCCCAAGTATCTCCTATTCTTTTCAAATGAAACTCAACCAGTATTTTTACCAACCCATGATGGTACATGGTTGTGTCTATGAATTCTATTTTCTTCTATGCATTTGAAGCCATCCTTCTTAAACTATTTAGAAGGAATAAAGGGAGGCTGATGTCTCCATTTTCTAGAAAGTTCATCAATAAATGTATATGATAGACATACATGCACCCGAATCTCCCCTCACAGGTAATGAATTTCTGTAATATCAAAAGCATGCTTCTCCATTTATTTTTAAGTGCTGAAATAGGAATTCCTTTTATAAACACAGAGACATCCATACCTGGGTTCCTGAGGATTACTTTCCATGATTCACTGTGGAATTCCTTATTTTTGAACCATCTCTCACCATGTCTTGGCAGTTCTGTAGCCTCTGCTATGTAGGATTATGTTACTGCAAACTTAATGTCTCCAATTTCTACTTCTATACCATTGAATGATCTAGAAAAAGATTTTGTGATCTCTTTGTGGAAGCCATCAAATTTTTCAATGAAATTTAGCCATCCAGCCTTTTGCAACATCTCCTTGAGTTGTGGGAATCCCTCCATATATTTTGCTCCTATTGGCTCTGTCATAACAATGAGTCCCATGGCTTCTGTTTTGCAAAATTTTTTAACCTTCAGAATTACTCTCCTGGTTTATGAAATGGACTGACTATGGGTATGGTGAAAAAGAACTATGGGTTTGTGTGGAATAAGTAGACGGTGAGGGTTTGGAGAGGCATGTATACGTTGGTCACATCGTAGTCTTGACCACTAACAGATGGAGTTATTAGAGACCATTTAGGTACAGAGTATGGATAGTGTAGTGGAGATGTGGTATGATGAAATTATTATGGACTGTTTGGTACTGAGTATGGAAGATGTGGTGGAGATGTGGTATAATGAAGTGGCAATCAAATCAAATGATGACTTGTTAAGGAGACATACGATTATTCATATTATACATGACTTATGTTTTTAACTTGCTATTTGAAATAAATTTTTCATTTTACCTTTAGAACTTACCCTTTTGCTTGATAACTCATTTGGTGTTGATCCGTAGGTAATTTTAGCATGGTTGGTCTCCAAAACTTGATTCTTCAATTTCCTACATTCATGATTTATTTGTGAGCTGTACAATTGTGCTAGAGCTGATAAGTAAGTTGTAGCTACAGAATCAGATTAGCTACAAAATGGAATCAGTTGTAGAATGTGAAAAGAAGGAAAAGTAAAGTATCGCTTATGGAATATGAGTGTAAGAATGAAATGGAAATGGGTTATGATAGTGAGATGGAATGAGATGTAAGATAAAATGGGAAATAGGGTGAAATGGAGTAAAAACTGTAAAAAATAAAATGTAAATGAAATATGAGAGTGAGATGAAATGGAACTATAAAATAAAATGAAAATAGAATGAGACGGAATGAGACTATGAATTTGTAGACTCTAAACTGCAAATGAATGTAGCTTTTTGCCACTACTTATTACAAAAAGGAAATGGAAAATATAGGATGTCAGAAATCTCTTATTTTCACCCTGTATTTTCTGTATAAGTATGCCAATCAATGATTGGTTTTCAACCTCATACAATTTAATTATTTATTTTTTATTATCTTTTTTAAGGAAAAATAAAGGCTAAGTTAGTGGAGAAGAAGGATTCTTCTTCACTAGCTTCATTTCAAAGTTATTATGGAAAATCTTAATGAACTCCTCTCTTGAAATTGATTTATGATATATCTTCAACTGATGACCATTCACAAGAAGAGGTATTTTGCTTCCATCTATTGTCCTTATCCTTACTACTCTGTTATTAAAGACTTCTTCAATCTCAAATGGCCCAAGCCAATGAGTTTGAAACTTCCCTTGAAAATCTTTGAATCTTGAATCGAACAACAGTGCCCAATCTCCTGCTTGAAACTTCTTCTCCTTGATATATTTATCATGCCATTTAGCCCTCTGCTATTGGACTATACTAGTTCTTTGAACTGCATCTTGCCTGATTTCATCAAGCTCATTGAGTTGCTCCAATCTATGTTTTTGCCTCTAATAAATCCAGTCCTAATTGGGCTACCATCTTGAAGGATTTTATTTGAAACTCTATAGGGAACAGGACTTGTTTCCCATAAACAAGTTCATAGGCCGTATGTCCCATTGTGTTCCTCCATGTAGTTCTATAAGCCCATAAGGCTTCAGGAAGCCTTTCTACCCAATCTCTTCTATGTAGATGCACAGTCTTAATGAGAATTCCTTCAATCACCTTATTTGTAGATTCAACTTGACCATTAGCTTGTGAATGATAGGGGGTAGATTTCCTATGTTTGATCTTGTAATCTTCCACAAGACTCTTCATCATTCTAGATGTAAATTGAGATCCTTGATCTATCACAATTTCTCTTGGAACACCAAAACGAGTGAAGATGTCCTCAAAAAGAAAATTAACTACAGATTTCTCATTAGCAAAAGGTAATGCTTTAGCCTCTACCCATTTAGTGTCATAATCAATGCATACCAATATATACTTATTTTTCTTAAATGGGGGATTAATTGGTCCAACAAAATCCAAGGCCCATTTTTCAAAAGGTTCAATGAGTACCTGAATTTGTAGTGGCATTTCATTTGAAGAGGCAGGTTTTCCTACCCTTTGGCAGTTGTCACACCTCCTGACATATTCTTTGGCATCTTTGAAGATGGATGGCCAATAATATCCTAAAGAAAGGATTTACAGGCTGTCATATTGTTAGAAACGTATCCACCACACTGTTCATCATGACATGCCTTAAGAATCTCAGGCATTTCATCTTCCCTAACAGATCTTCTAATCATGAGATATGGACCTGTTTTATACAATTCATTAGTGATCCATGAGTATCTTGCACTTATTTGAATGATTTTTCTTTTCTCTCTAGGAAACAAATGTGAAGGCAATTTCCCTGTGACTAAGTAATTGGAAATTTTTGCAAACCAAGGGGTCTGAGTAGTCACTAAAAAAAGATATTCATCAAAAAACTTATCTTCAACTGGAGTGTCATCTTTAATATTTTGAATTCTGGACAAGAAATCAGCAACTATGTTTTTTTTTCTAGGTCTATCTAGCATAGTAATATTGAATTCTTGCAAGAGTAATAACCATATTATAACTCTGCCATTAGTAATAAGTTTATTCATTAAGTATCTAATTGCAAAGTGATCTGTATGAACAAAGGTTTCATAGCCTGTTATATAATGTCTGAACTTGTTGATGGCATGAAATACAATTAAAAAATCATTTTCAGTTACAATATAATTTAACTCAGTGGGAGTCAAATTCTTACTTGTATAATAGATGGCATAGGGAATCAAATCTTTTTGTCCTAATACAGCTCCTAAAGTTGTATTTGAAGTGTCTGTTGAAATGTGAAAAGGTAGTTTCCAATTTGGACCTCTCAAGATAGGTGCTTCAGATTTTTTTTTTTTTAAAGTCTCAAATGCTAATTGGTAATCAGGATTCCAATTGAATTCACAATCCTTGGTGAGTAGTTTGAAGAGTGGGGATGCTATTTTAGTGAAATTTTCTATTAATCGTCTATAGTATCCTGTAAATCCTAGAAAACTTCTAACATCCTTTTGGAAATTTGGAATTGATAATTTAGAGATGCCTTCAACTTTAGATTATCAACGTTAATCCCATCTCCTGAAATGTGATGTCCGAAAACAATCCCTTTTGTAAACATCATAAAACATTTTTAATGGCTTAGTGAAAGGTTTGCTTCCTTACATATTTTAAGAAATTTTTCCAAATTTTCCAAAGCTTCTTCAAATGTATTCCCATAGATTGTAAAATCATCCATATATACCTCTACACAATCATGTATGAGATCAGAAAAAATCCCTAGTACTACTCTTTGGAATGTTACAGGTGCTACATAATCCAAAAGGAAGTACTCGGTAGGCATAGGTTCCCCATGGACAAGTAAATGTGTTTTTATATTAATCTTCAGGTGCCACCTAAATCTGATTATAACCACTAAAACCATCAAAGAATGAGAAATACTTCTTACCTGCTAATGTATCTAACACTTGATCTATAAAGGGTAAAGGAAAATGATATTTAAGGGTAGCTTTATTCAATTCTCAATAATCAATGCACACCCTCCATTTACCATTATTTTTAGGCACAATCACTAAAGGGGAAACCCATTGGCTGCCTGAAATTGGGTAAATGAAGTTTATATTCAACAGTTTTTGCAGCTCTTCTTTCACAATTTCCCTAAGATTTGGATTCATCCTTCTTTGAGGTTGTTTGATGGGTTTACAATTTTCCTCAATGTATATGTGATGTATACAAGTCTTAGGACTAAATCCTTTTATATCAGTATATTCCCATGCATATGTAGCAGAATGTTGTTGTAATGTTTTGATTAGCTTTTCTTGTTGTAATTTCTCCAAGTTATTGTTTATGTTCAATGTTCTCCCTGGAAATATTTCAATTGTAGAGATACCAAATTCTTACATAGAATAAAGAGACATCTACCTAGATGAAAAATATTCAATATTGGATTTTTCTTGGAATTGATCATGTTCATATTCTGGCGATGAGTCAAAATGTTCCATTGTATTCAAGATTTGACTATCTTCACTAATTTCTGAAATAGTAAAGAGAGGCTGAATGTCATTTTCATCACCAATCCATTCTTTGTCATCTATTTCTGTGATTTTTCTTGCTGGACGATATAGGAGTGAATTTCTTTGTTGAATTCCCATTAGCAATATACATGTCACCAGATCTATAGCTAATGAAAGCATCAGTTGTGGCCAGCCAAGGTCTTCCTAATATAAGTGGATTTCCTCCTAGATTTTTCTTGGGGGTTAAAATCATAAAATCAATAGGGTATTCCCAAGAATATAAGGATACTGAAATATCTTCTAACACACCATCTGGTTTGATTACAGATTTGTCTGCTAATTGCAGTAATGTAGGTGTGTAACGAATATTAGGAAGCTTGAGCTATTCCATGGTTTGTTTGCTCATGATGTTTATATCTACTCCTAAATCAATCAATATATTTGGAATTTCAACTCCATTGATATGTGTTTTCAAAATTGGACTTCCTGGATCTACATATTTTTGTATGGCAATTTTTCCCATCATTATATCTACTATTTTTCCTACCAAGTGAATTATTTTTGTTTCCTTTGTTTTTCTTCCTGGTTTCTTTATGCTCAACTCCTTTATTGTTTTAGCTAGGATTGGAATCTCCTTAATGCCTTGTAACAAATGGATTTTGATACATACATTTTTCAATTCATCTAGAAAATCATAATTAGGCAACGTAATCTACTTTTCTACTCCTCTATCAACTTGTAATATTTCAGGAAAAGGAGGTGCAGAAGTAGATACTGGTTGCTCAATGATAGGAGTTGAGTTCATTGGTTCTTTCTGTTTTTATTTTTCAGTATTTTGGTTTTGGATAGATGTTCCTTCAAAACGTTTATTGGGCTATAGATAATCTTCCTCAGAATTGTCTTGTTCTTGAATAACTACAGAAGGCATTTCCTTTTCTAATATCCTACCAGATCTTAGTTGAACATCATTGAGATCTATAGGAGTGATCATATAAGTTGGAAATTGTTGTCCTTCCACCATGTAAGTATTCTGAGGATTTTTATTATTGGGGTTTGGTAATGGTTGGGCAGGTAGCTAATTTGGTCTCTACTAAAATGGTAGTAAGAGTTGAGGATTTTGGTTTTGTTGTGGAATTTGTTGTGGAAATGGTAGTGACAGTTGAGGGTTCTGATTTTGAAATTGTGGCTGCTAATTTTGTTGTGGAATTTGTGGGGGAGGATAATTCTAATATGATGGAGGATATTGATAATATTGAGAAAATCTTCCATAAGGATTTTGTATTCCTTGAACCCAAGGTTGAGATTGAGATTGAGGTTGAGGTTGAGGTTGATGCCAAGGTTGCTACCACGAATTCCAATTTGGTAGGGGCTGAAGATACATTTGATTGTTAAATCACTGATTTTGTGGCCCCTCCCAAGGTCTTCTAGGGACAAAGAAAAGAGATTATGCTGATTTGGAATTGTTTATTCTTGAAAAATAGCCTTAAGACCTGGAATTGAAGGACAACCCTTGGTCTCATGGTTTTCTGAACAAATCACACAAGTCCCTATGATTTTTGCATCCAAAGGACATTCTCTTAAAGCGTGTTTTTTCTGCATTTGGGAAAGAAAATATCTAAAGCATCAGCCTTGGTTTTCTACTTGTTTTGCAACTTAAGGGTGTCTATTTGCTCACTAAGGCTCCCTAGAATATCTATTTTAAATTCATCAAGCATATTCCAAATTTCTGTCCTACTCACTTATCCTATTGTAGATTTATTTACTCTAACAAGAGATGGATCTCTTGGACCTTTCCCAGTTTTGGATTTCCCTCTTGGGAGATGAACACATAATTCTCCTATGTCACTTAATGGGAGTTGAGATATATCTCCCTTCCCCATCATGTTAAGGATATCTATCCACTCATCTTTAATTGATTTTAATAGAAGAGTTTTTAAGGTATCTTCATCTAAATTATCCATCTTTTCTCTTTTCAGGTTATAGTTGAATCTCTCAATTAAATCTTCTAAATTTTCATCCTTTGTTTGCATCATTTTGAACACTTCATCCTTGTGATTGGTAGGTATGCAATAATCCAAATACCTATCCAAAAAAACTTTCTTCATGCCATTCCATGTTCTAATGGACTGAGTGACTAACCCCATGAACCACTTCAAAGTAGCTCCTTTCAATGTTTAAGGAAACAACTTAAGTTTTTGAGAGTCTTCTAAGTAATCATAGGTTCTGCACAAGACTTCAAACTCAAATAAAAATGTTTCAAGATCCTCACTTTTTAACCCATGGAAATTTGGGAGGACAGAAGTTGAGATATTTTTCATTGTGGCATTTGTTTCTTCATCCACTATAGGGAATCCAAAATAATTATCTATTTCCCTACTACCTCTACCTCTGCCATTATTTCCTCTACCCCCTCCTCCAAACAGTCTGAATTCTCCATCCTCTCCTTCTTCTGCCATTATAGTTTCGTCAGAGTCAATATAAGGTTCAACCTACAAGGTTACTTTCTCTTCCTCTGGTTCCTCTATTAATGGTATGTGGGAGAGAGGTTCTACTTCTTCTTCCTCAATAGGTATTCCTAATTCTTCAACTAAAATGTGCTCCCTTGTGGAGGTGAAAAAGGCTACTCCTTCTGTTGGAGATCTAAGATTTTTCTCCTCTAGGACTATCTCAGTAGATGAAATAGGAGATCCTTTTGATTGGATTTCTGACCTTATAACTTCAAGAGTTCTATGGCTAGGAGTATGAGCTTGAGATGGAGGTGTATCTCATCCTATTCTTAGTGGAGTAGGTGGTGTTGTAGGAATTGAACTCCTACCTCTAGCTATAAATCTACCTCTAGAGTCTCTTTCTCTATGCATATAATTTTTTTTGAATGTAAGAGATAAGGTGACCTAATTACACTTCCCTGGCAATGGCGCCAAAATGTTTAGTCAATTTAGTGTCCTAAATTTCTTGCATGAATTATCAACCGAGGTTTGTAAGCTGATGAAGTGTAGTGCACTATATGTGCTTAGTTAACCCTTCCTACTTCGTTGTTTTGTATTTTTATATTGTTTTGGGAGTTTCTGTTCTTTTATTCCTAATGATGTACAAATATAACTATGAGAAATTGAATCTAAATATCCTAAAGGTGAACCAAGAGCTTAAGACTAGTCAAAATCTAGGTTAAAAGAAGGTAAAACAGAGCATCTGTCCTATCTTGTCATTAATCCTAAGTCATGAATCTAATTCTTAAAATTAAAAGGTGAAGTTGTAAGGCATGTTGAAATAAATACAGAGAATGAAATTAACTAAAGTACTTCTATTTACTCTAACCTTCAATTTTGAAAGATAACCTTCTTGAGATGGAATACAAGCAACTTTTTGTACTTTATGATCTAGAGAACAAAATAAAACATGAAGAAAGTAACTGATTGGTTTCAACCATTGTGTAAAGTGAATGTTTAACCATTTAGTTTAGGATGGGTATCAGCTTGAAATGGTGATCAAAAACATTTGTTAACAGAATGCATTGACAATTTGAACTAGAAAATAAATAACAAAAATAGTGAGTAAACTAGTCAACAATGCATTCTCATTACTTTCAACCTTACTCTGTTTAGAAACAAAGTTGTTTCCTTTATGAAATGGATTGGAGAAACAAGACTACACAATTGAATTCTAACATTATGCTACTGATCAAAACTAAAAGAAATCAAACTACAAGAAATCAACCTAAGTTAGAAACACTGCTAAAAGCAAATGGTGAAATTAAAGCTAAATAGAAAACAAATGAAAAGAAAACATCCTTCAGTGCAGGGGCCCTCTGCAACTGATTGGGTTGAGCTACTAAATAATTGAAAATTCTCTTCCAAACGATCATTGTTCAACACACAACTTCATATTATAAACAGGAACAAAAATCCAAAATTACAAAGCTGAAATTCTGAACTTAATACATTAAAAAATTCGAACCCCTCTCGATTCTGTACAACCAATATTTAAAAGAAAACATTCATAACTTTCTTTGAGGAAAATTAGCTATAGGTGGTCTACACGTATCACAACAGGACTATGCAAATGTTTGATCAGCTATAGGTGACTTGAATTCGAGCAAGATGGTTGCGCAGAACCGTTAACACAGGTAGCTGATACATAATGTTGCAACAGAACAGTTGGATTTATTAATTAACCATGAAAGGGTAGACAAAGAGTCCTATTGCTTCTGAGTTTCATATGTTTGACTCCACCTTTGAATGTGCTCTTGAGCTATCTTTCTTATCAATTTGGGCTGAGTGACTAGGATAGAATTCATGTGGAGTTGATTCCAGAGATGCCCATGTGGTCGGTTTCTTCGTTTGACACCTGGAACCTATCAAACCATGGAAGTAGCTACGGAATACACAGTTAGCTATAGAATAGGCTGGATTATATAGCTAATTTGCAAAAAATTATTCAAATAGAAAAAAACATAAAAATATAGCATGTCAATCATTTAATTCCCTCCTTAAGACAAGATCTATCATTTATCATCGATGGGGATTTGTATTCTTATGGAAAAACGAGGGAAAGAAGTGAGAAAAGTTGTCAAGGAGAGGGTAATTCTAAGGTTCAACAAGAAGGTAACCAGTAAGCTTGGCCTTAGGTTGGAGAACTAGAAAATCTGAAGGGTACTCCCAAGAGTTAATAGAGACCATCACATCTTGCACAATCCCCTCAGGGATCACTGTGGAGTGGTTAGCAAGTTGCAGGACTGTTGTGGCCCTTCTCAATGAACCCTGGAGGTTGAGCTTGAGCATGGTGTCCTTGGTCATCACATTAATGGCAGCCCCAAGATCAATCAAAGTGTGGGGGACAATGGTGCCATTGATGTGCACATCTATTACAGGGCTTCCAAGTTCCAAATATTTTGAACAGATTACCTGCCCCAACATTAAGTCAAAAAACTGTCCAATGACATTAATGATAGGGGAATCTCTTTTTCGCCTCGCTGGATGTTTGAAGCACTTCTCCTTAATCAACTTGTTGTAAATAGGTACATCTTTTATAGCTTGGAGAAGTGGAATTTTGACACATAGATTTTTCAATTATCCTAGAAGTTCAGTCTCTTCCGGGGTAGGCTGGATTGGTTGGGTTAATCTCTCAGGAAAGGGTGGTGGATTTACTTTATGAATGTTTTTCTCTCTTTATTCCTCACTCTTCCTAGGTGGAGGTAGAGGTTGGTTGTCCAAGAGTACTCTCCCAGATCTCATGTTGATTTCTTGAATCTCCACAGCATAAGCAAGATAGGATGTCTCTCCGCTGTATATTTGTTGTGCCTATCTGTTGTTTGGATTCAGATTTTGTTGGGCAGGAATATGGGATTGTTTAGGTGAAGCAGGGTGTAAAAGCTATGGTTGAGCAGGTGGTGAAGGAAATAAAGTTGTATAATTGTTGTATGGGGTCCTCCACCCCTGGGGTGGTGCATTCCACTGAGGTTGTGGCGGAGCATATGGTTGAAATGACTGGCTGGTCAGCTGGGAATGATACTGAGGTGCAAAGGAACAAGGAGGAGGTGTAGACCAGGAAGGATGAGCAGGGGGGGCCCAATAGGGAATGGATGTGGTCTGGTTGGGGTTGTAATATGCATGGAATGACCGTTGCATGCCCTGCTAGTATCGCCAAGGCCCATGAGGTCTCACTTGATTTATTTAGCAGAGATGTTCATTCACCCCTTCAGCTCCCTGATATACAGCTTTTACTCTAGGTAGTGAAGGGCACTTGTCTGTGGAGTGGTTTTCTTCACAGAATGAGCAGACTTCAATCAAGTTTAATGGAGATTCATTCCTAGGGTGCCTCCTTGTGCATTTAGGGCAGAAAATGGCTAAGGCTCTCTCTTCTTCCTCGTGTTTTCTCTTAATGTGCATAGTGTCCATCTGTAGGGCAAGGGTTTGTAGCATCTCACTCTTGAAATATTCCATCATGTTTCCAATTTCACCCTTGATGGATGTATTAGAAGAGGATGGACTGACCATAGGTTGACTACCCCTACCCTCTTCCCTTGCTACCCTAGAATGGTTTCTAAATACAATCTTGATATATTCATAGGATAGTTGGTAGACGTCCCCTCCTAATAACAGTTTTAGGGTATCTAGAAGATCCTCCCTTACCCCTCTAAGAAGGACTAGCTTTAGTGACTCGGGGTCAAGTGTGCACCTGACCCTTTTGTAGCTAAGCTGGAATATTTCTTCATAATCCTCTTGGGATTAATCATGCCCTAAGGTCATCCTAAAAATTTCCTCTTTAGTGTCTTTAGACCTACAGTAGTCTCGATACTTGTTGTTGAAGGCTTGCTGCATCTGAGCCCAAGTTCTGATTTTATCCCCAGGTAAACCCATGAACTAGCACAAAGTTGCATCCTTGAGAGTGGATGGGAATAGTTTCAACTTTTTCTCATCATTGGTGTATCTTCTGGATCTTCTGAGGTCAGGCCATGGAAATGAGGAAGGACATAGGGGCTTATAATCTTCATCTTGGTATCCCCATTGGTTTCCCTGATGGGGAAGGCACCCTCAACTCTTTCTCTATTTCCTTTGTCATTTCTATCTTCAGCCATTGGGTCAATTGGAATGGGTTCTTATTCTTTTTCTCCCCCTGTAGGCTCTTCAAATATATCTGGTTGTTCACCTAAGGATTCCTCCAATTCACAACCACTAAAGAAGAGGGAAGGTTGGTTGTTTGAAGCAGTGGGGGTATTTCGCAAAAATTTCCCTAAGTTATCCCTATTCCTACAAGGCATGAAATAAGCATTTTTGCTTTGTTTTGTCTTTTTTTCAAGCTTCGAAAATAATTGCAGAATTGAAATTGCTGATTGAATGAAAACCAACTGACTGAATGAAAACTTAACTACTTGAATAAAATCTTACTTGCAGGATGGAAAGGAAAGCAAAGAATGAAAAATGGAAAAGAAAGCAAACTAAATTACTTTTGCAGAAATGAAACTAATAGTAGAATATTAGAGACAACAAATGGAAGAAAGAAAGCAATAATCACATATTACTCAGATACCTCCCCAGAAATGGCACCAAAAAGTGATGAGCACTAGTATTGCAGCAATAATGTTGCAACTCCTAGGGATACCAGCTTTATTTTATCAACCCGATGTTCGTAAAAACTTGGAGGTGACAACATTGTATACACAAGTAAAAGTGATGGGTCTGCTCTTTGTCACTGCTCAGCTAGTGATAGACCACTAGGGTTTTTCAAACCAGACTTCTATGGATTCAAAAGAAGCTTGATTACTAATGAGGGAAAGAGAAATCTACTCTAAGAGAAAGCTTGTCTACTGTAGTAAGGAAAAAGAGTGAAATCAAATGCTAAAACACACCATTTTCTAACTAACTGCTAAGAGGCTTTTCTTAAAAAGAATACTAAGTTAACATGTATGCAATCCTATTGCCCTAAGCATGAAAATTTAAAGAATCAAACATTTCATTATTGTGCATGTAAATGACTAAAATAAATCTGTGTTTCTTTTTGTCCTTTTTTTATGTGAAAGTGTGAAAGCTAATCTCTTTTGGTGATGTGGCAAGCAGCTTAGGGATGATAGAGAATGGTTAGAAGGTTGGGGAGACCAGTAGGTGACCATTTTTAGATTCCTAGAGGCTTTTCCCTCAATTCAGCCTCAGAACAGGCCACTACAAGAAAACCTATAGGATATCCTAATGCGTTCTACTCGATGTTCTGAAAACCTACAAGATCCCCTATATTTCTATAGGATATAGCCGAGAGCAAAAGGATGGGTGTTGAAGGTGATGGAAGGCTTAGGGAAGGTGGTTGGTGGATGTAATGAGGCAAGGGAGTGCCCAAGACCACTTCATAATTGAAAACCAAGGTTGGGAGATGGCTGGATTTTCTCAACAAGTTTGGAGAAGTCTCCTTGTAAAATGATGAAATTAGTGAGGGTCTTAGTGAAAGCGAAGAATGATCATGGATAGATGAAGTTGGAATGAGGTTGTTGTCTATGAAATCTCTCTTCACTTCTGAAATACTTTCATTGCATCAAACATTGACTTTTACCCAAAAATCATGTAAACAATAAAAAATTCAATGATCTAGGAAAACATAATTTCATGATCTAACTCCCTACTTCATGCATGAGGAAAACTTGCAGAATAAGATGGAACATGGATGAGATATAATGTAAGACTGAAGATAAAAGAAATTATAACTAAATCCTACTATTGCAAACTGATCAAATGCTGACCTAAGTACAGAAAACCTTAAATTCCATGAGAAACTAGAATTTTGTCTTTTTGGGGCTACATAGGAGTTCTTTCCTCAAACCATGATCCCTGAAGGAAGGATTGAGGCCAAAACCACCTATTGAAATATTTTTGATGTTTCTTTATCTCTTCTAAACTACTAATGAAGTAAATCATAAATGGAAGCAAACTAATCATATCTACACTACTTGCAATGAAATAGTTCTAAAGGCAATTCAACCATTAATCTCTGAAATCAATCTAAGCATAAAAATACAAGAAGAGAAGCCTTTCATGCTAGGGTTGGTCCATAACCCAAGATATTCAGCCCTCTGAGTTAACTTAGTGCTGGATGAAGGAAATTCTCATTCTCATTATCAAAACAGAAAATTACATAACAATGTCTTCCACAAGTCTTGAACTCAAAAATAACTAGTGTTTTTACAGCAAAAATTTGAATCCTAATGAGGCTCTAGGCCTCTTTATTTATAAATCTGAAGTCTCCAATGACTTCCTTAAATCTAGGCAGGCTCGACTCCCAAACTTGAGACAAACTAGCTCTTTGATTATCACTTGCTCGACTGCCTTTTGATCTCCATGACTTGGTCGCTTGTACTCTGAGCTAGTGTGATTGATGGAGAAATATTCAAATGAGGGAGGAGTAAATGAGGAGGATCTACCTCCTATAATCTCTCCTCCTTGTATCATTTGAGTTCCACCCCTTAATTAGCCAAAAATCCATGATTTTCTCTCGCAAACCCGCATTCAATGCACATTAGTCCACTAGGCATAATATCTCACCTTAACTCATTTCATTAAACAAAATACAATCAAAATATGTAATAAATTATGAGGAGCGTTGATTTGACTAAGCTAGGAGGTGAATTAAGGTCCATATAGTTACCCAATGATGAGGCTCACCAAATACTTAAGCTTAAATCCTCTTTTTAGAGCAAATTTAGTCATTGCATTTCCAGAAAAATAAGAGCATGAGGAATACCAAACCTAGTAATGATGAATTTATCAATGAATTCAGTAATGCTCTCCGAATTGGCTAGGTTCAGAGGTATTACCTCTACCCATTTTGTAAAGTAATCTATTGCAGTGAAAAAGTATTTATGTTGTTTGGAAGAATGAGGAACAATCTCACCTATTATATCCAACCCCCATTGTTCGAAAGGTTGTTCGATGTTGATAGGATGCAAAGGCATAGATGGTTTCTTCTGTCTTCCTAAAGTAGTTTGACAAATTTTTCATCTTCTTACATACATATGAGTGTCTTTGAATAAAGTTGGCCAGTAATATCCAGCATGTAGGATCTTATGAGCAGTTGTATCTCCACTGTAATGTCCACGGCTGGCCCATCATGAAGTTCCTATAAGACCTTTTCTTCTTCAACTTTTTCCAAACATATTAATAAAACAAAATCATAATTATTTCTAAACAAAACATCATTGATGAGTTGATATTGATTAGCTTTTAATCTCAAGGCTCTCTTTCTTTTAAAATCAAGCTCAGATGGAGCATAACCATTTTTTAAATAAAAGATTAAGTTAACATATTGAGATTCAGTATCAATAGGAAGTACCTCTGTGATTTGATCAATATTACCTATGGCTTCATCAACTAATGTATCATTCATTCCTGTAATCAATCTGCAAAACCCTTGACCTCTTACAATTTTAGCAGGTTTTATTTCTAGGTCATATTCTTGTAAGGCAGTGACCCAGTTAGCTCTTTTCTCTCCTAATTCTTTTTGAATAAGTAATTTCCTAACTGTTGAGAAAGGCACAATGAATTTAGTATGAGTTTTTAGGAGAAAAGGCCTGAAATACTTAATGGCTTTGTAAACTGCAAAGGCTTTCTTTTCTACTCCATAATAGTTTAATTCAACTCCTTGGAAATTTGAACTGAAGAAAGAAATAGGAGCTTCAATTTTCTGTTCATTTGGTTGTGTTAAGACTGCTACATATGATAGTTCAGAGGCAAAAGTATATAAAATGAATTGATCAGAAAAATTAGGAGTTGATAGAGAGGGAGCATCAATTACAACTTGTTTGATTAATTTAAATGCCTCTCTTTCATTGTCTCCCCATTTGAAAAGTGATTTTTTCTTGATCATGGTTTGTAATGGTAGAACGATTTGAGAAAATTCAGGGACAAATCTCTTGACAAAATTGATTTGGCCAAGAAAAGATTGCATTGATTTTTTGGTATGTGGTAATGGAATTTCTGAGATTGTTTTGATTCTTTCTGGATCGATACAAATTCCATTTTTAGATACAATAAAGCCAAGGAGTTTTCCTTCACTAAGAGAAAAAAATGACTTCTTGGGGTTTAAAGAGATTCCATACCTTTTGCATCTTTCAAAGATCTGTTTTAAATCATGCAAATGATTATTTCTCTTTTTGGAATATATGGTAATATCATCTAGATATACCACAACAATTTTATTAATTAAACCCTTGAAAGTAATGTCCATTTCTCTCTGGAATGTAGCTCCTGCATTCATCAATCCAAAAGGAATTTTTTGATATGCATATGTTCCCCATTTTTTTTTGAACATAGTCTTTAATCTGTCCTCTGGATGAACAAGTATTTGATTGTAACCTGAGAATCCATCAAGAAAAGACATTAGTTCAGAACCAGCAACTAATTGTAAAACTTGTTCCATTGGTGGGAGGAGAATTATCTTTTTGACATGCCTTATTTAAATTCCTAAAATCAATACAGATGCGGATATCACCATTATTTTTCCTGACTGGTACAAGATTAGAAACCCATCTGGAATGTCTAATTGGAAAGATAATTTTGGCTTTTAAAAGCTTATTCAATTCATTTTTAATTTGACTTTCCAAATTTGGATGAATCTTCCTAAGTTTTTGTTGAATGGGTTTGACATCAGGTATCATTGGGATAACGTGTTGAATGATAGAAGTATCATACGTTTTGAGATCTTGATAATTCCAAGCAAAGATGGTTTTATATCTTTTTAATAGATGAATAAATGCATTTCTTTCTTCTGATGACAACCCAAGACCTAAGTTAATATTTTGAGGTTTGATATCAGATCCAAGGTTAACTAGTTCAAATCTCAAAGTTGAACTTTGAAGTTTGTAGTTGTTGACCTTTCTAAAGTTTTCTTTTAAATCATAAAGATACTCCAATTTAACTACAGGTTTTGGAAAATCATTTTGTTCATTTGATTTATTCAATTTTCTATCATGTTCATCTTCATCAATCACTTAATCAAGATAAGATTCTTTAGACGTCAAAAAATCAAGGATATCTTCATCATCATTGAATACTCGCCAATTGGTGACATTATCAGGAATGGAAGGGAGAAAAATCAATTCTATAGAAAATCTATCTGGACTAAAATCTTCAGGTGGGATTAGTTTAGATGCAACATTGGCCAAAAGATCTATGTTGGCATTCTATAGCTTGGGTATCGACAAATATTAAATGCGATGAAATGTGAAGTAAGATTTTGAATCAAGGACTAATAATGTCTAAGATTATTAAAAACATAGTGAATATTGTTTCTAACTTGTTTTATAACAATTTCAGAATCGTCGAAGACTTGCAGCTATTCAACATCAAGACTTATAGCTTTATGAAATCCTTGTGCTAATGCTTCATATTCAGCTATGATATTAGTAAATTCAAACTCTAATCTACATGCCAGCATACGTTTTTCACTATTAAGGCTTATCAATATGCATCCAACCCCTTAACCATCATTAGATTTAGAACCATCGAAATAAAATGTCCAAAATAAAGAATTACGGTTAATTATAGGTGTATCTACAACATTAATACATTTAGTAAAATTTGTTTGTGAATAATTTTCAACTTGAGACAAAATAAAATTTTCTAAGAAAGGGGATGTCTGAGCTGTGAAACTTCCAAAGAAATATTCTGAAGAATAATTCCCAAGAATGTTGTTGGTAAAAACTACAGGTTCATTTTCTTCATCCAAATCCGTAACTGAGTATTTCATATGCTTTTCTCTATCCACCTGAATCTGATTTGGTTTCCCATTGTAAGGTAGCCATATGTGTGACCAATCTGTGGCGAAATACCCATGTAATTTCTCAGACCAATCTCTGCTTAAAATAAGACCATAAAATTTAGGAATATCAGCAATCAGAATATCAATAATTTGACATACATTTTTGAATTTGAAGATAATCTTATTAAAACATAATTTAATTCTCCCAATACCTTAACCTTTGTTCTATCTAATTGCACAATTTGAACAATAGACTTCTCAGGGGTTATGTTCAGCTTGAGACAAATTGAATATGGCATAATATTTGATGAAGCACCTGAGTCTATCAAACAATTGTGAACATTTTTATTAAAAATATCAAAGGTTAAAAGAAAAGGCGGGGTATGGGAGTTGGACTTGTCTCCAATTAAAATTGCATCGGAAGCATCAATTTTATCTGGGGAGTCACTTGGAGGCTTTCCTTTTCCAAGTGAGGCTTTAGCAGTTGGAAAAGGAGATGTAGGAACAACATTTAATTCTTTTAGAAATAATTTTTTCTATTGCTTAAGCTTTCTCACCTCATACATGGAAATATTAGCTTTAACTTTCTTCATATCTTCCACAATGTTATATTCTATATATTTATAAGAAATAACAAGAGTTTTAGATGCAAAAGGGGAATTTGAAGAAGATGGAATGGATTCAGAAGATTTAGGAGGAGATTTCTTGGTTATGCTTTTATCTTTATTAATAGGAGTGGTTGACCTCTATTTCTAATTTGATGATGATGAATCAACAGATTTTTTACTCCTAGTTTCAACTGGTAGAGCTTCTCCTTCTTCCTCATTTTCTGATGTAGTAAGAATAAAATCCCATAATCCATGTGCTTCCACTAGTTCTTCTTCTTCTGATTCTTCCATAGATAGGGTTGACTCCTCATCTTCCTCTTGATCTAATTCAGCATTAGATATAATATTAGGTGGTTGAGATGATGAAGATTGAGCTTTCTTAAAGGGTCTAAAAGGTCTTTTTGAAGTATCTAAGACTTGTTTCTTAATCTTGACCATTTCATTTGACATCATTTTGAGGAATTTTTGTAATCCCTCTAAATCGAAAGGGTCTTTAGATGGTTTCTTTTTGGTTTCTTCCTTGAAAGTCACTTTCTTTGATTTTCTCTCTTCTAGAATGGTTTTCTTCTCTAAAGCTAAAATTATTTTTTCGACAGATAAAGCTTCTTTCATGTTGTCACTTAAAGTGATTTTACTAGCTCTATCTATGAATATCACAATATTAGAGGGAAGTGCAGAGATATACCATTCTATTTGTACATATTAACCAAGTTGTGAAGTTTCTGGAATCTTGTTAAGAAATTTAATGAACCTAGAGTTAAAATCCTTGATTCTTTCACCTTGATTTATTTTAAGATTGGAAAGATCATTAATTAAAGTAGCTATTATACAATCATCACCAAACTCAGTCAAAAATTTCTCTTGAAATGTATTCCAATTATTGATTAGAACTGATAGTAAAGAAAAGCACCAGAATCTTGTTGATCCTACAAAAGTATAGGGAAAAGGTATACATACACAATCTTCTTCTGAAACCCCATTAAGATTAATGGCCAACATGTAATTATGTAAATGCTCTTCAACTAGCATCCCTTCATCTGGATTGAACTTAGGCAGCCATCTTTTAGGGTGCTTAGGTAAAGGATGGATAGGTACTTCCATTTGAACAACTCCAAGATTGGTCCAAGGTCTGTTTGGCTGTTGTTGTCCCACCATTATGGGAACTTGGGTAGAAGGAGTTGTGATAGTAGAAGAGGTTGACTGTGTGGAAGAAGAAGTAGCCCTTGTGCTAGTGTTGATTAAACTAGCACCAGTTGATTGAGAATGAGGGGTATGAATGGGAGGATTGATTGGATGAGAGGAAGTTGATGATGAGGGATGAAATGAAGGTGTTTGTGGTGGAGTGGATGATAAAATCTCACTAGTAGATGATTGTGATTTAGATTTTTTTGTCTTTATTCGGTGGGAAGGTAAGGGAAACTCAAATGGAGTAACCCCAAGCTTCTCACTTTGGGATCAAGTCAAAATATGAGAAGTCTGGAAAGATGATGATACACTACCTTTAGATAATTCAGATTGTTGTGGCCTTTCTTCTGAAATAGAAATTCCTTCTAATTTCTGAATTAGGGTTTGAACTTTAGGTAACTCTTGAGAAGGAGGTTGATCAGATGTCTTAGGGTGTGTGCTAGGAGATCTTGTAGTTTTTTTCACAACTTCTAGTCTAGAAGTAGGAGATTTAGAATGAGATCTAGAAGTTGGGGGAGACTTTGAGGGAGAATGACTCTTTGGATGACCTTTTGATTTATGATTAAACCTTGTTTCCATTCATAGTCGAGGCCCTCCTTCTAGTGCCAAAAATGTTGAAGGTTGGAAAATATTTTCCTCAACATTGAGGAATACCACTAGGTTGGGAACTTAAGGCATCTCCTTTTCTGTTGGAAATGGTGGGTCTAACTGGGGATAAAGGGGCCAGTTTCTTGTTTGAAGAGATATGATAGAATAATAGAAACAAAATGAGACTAATGGAATGATTTAAAAGCCAGAAATGATATTAGTAATTAAAACTTATCCTACATACTTTCCAGGAATAATATCTCTTTACATGTGATTCATAGAAATATTTCACAAAGCATCCAATGAAATAGATCATTAAACACTTTATGAAAGGAAAAAAAATAAGATAAACTAAATTAATTAAATAGTTTATTAATTTAGTTTATTAAAACTTAATCACATATAAGAATTACTTATCTCATATACTATCACAAATGATACAATCATACAAATCAATAGTGAAAATGTATGACTGGTTTAAAAACATTTATATAATGAAACAGCTTATAAGAAATTCACTATCTATTTCAATGAAACATAGCAGTAGTATAAATGTTGGCTTAGGGGTCCTGACCCAGGTTCAAAGTTAGCTGGTCCAACCAACAAAACCCTACACTACTGGCCCTTTCAGAAACAACCTACATAGCGCAGGCTGCAGTCTCACCCGAAGCAGTATGGGGGGATGCTAGAACCAAGTTTCTGCATCCAAATATTAGTGTGACGTCTTCCAGTGCCTTAGATCTGCTTTCATGTAGATCGATACACTCTTAGGGAACACTGCTACAATTCTATTAAAATGGCCTTTAGACCTTCACGAAGGTCTACGATCAGTCCTTGCAGACCTTTAACAGTCAATTTTCCTACTTAGGCACATCAGTCCTAAATTAGAGTTCCCGCAGATTTACTTAAGTTATTAGTAAGCATTAGAGAATTCATTAGAGTCTTCATGAAAATACTTAGACATGCATTGCATACATCATTAACACTTATTCAAAAGAATTGCGTAACATTCAATTAATATTTCATAAAAAACATCATTCATTGAGAGCATATAGCATTAACATAAATACACAAGAATTCTTCAAAAAATTTATTTATTGATCTTCAATTCAAGGTTACAGACCCAAAACTACCTTACACAGCCACAGGGGTCCGCGCACTCAATTGCGGACTCTAACTAAGCCTCTGTGCACTCAGCTGCAGAGCCTTTCTTCTATCTTACCCACTTCTCTTTGTTATTACTTCTTATCTATTATCAATT
This sequence comes from Pinus tabuliformis, assembly GCA_031772625.1. Lineage (NCBI taxonomy): Eukaryota > Viridiplantae > Streptophyta > Pinopsida > Pinales > Pinaceae > Pinus > Pinus tabuliformis. The sequence continues at coordinate 1,254,438,407 of CM062819.1, forward strand.
ATTAATTATTATTTTTTAGACTCTCTAAGACACACCTTTTTATAGCCTTTTTCATACAACACAATGGTTTTTGGACCATCGGTGAATCGCAAATCTGACTCAAAATTTACATAAAACAAGGGGCTAAACCCCTTTGACTCCTATTCATCTATGCACTCAGCGTCCACAAATAACGGAGACTTTACATTATTTACAAAATTGTATCAAAATTTGGGTTATTTTAACCCCAAAACTAACCCAAGGACCCCATCCCAATAGGTCCCCAACACAAAGATCGTGACTTGCCCTTGAGTCACTATGTTGGCACTGTGATCTTACTGCGAAGACCTCCCAGCTCTACCTGGATCACTACAACTTCAGCAGCGCTCTGCGTTGCCACCTACTTGACTTCCTCGACCAATTTTTTCATGGCTAGTCCTTCTACAGCCAACCTCATCGTTTGTTGTTTCTGTTGCAACCCTGTAATCTTATCCTGAATGGTAGTCATGACTTTGTTGGCATTATGATTCAAGTGTTGTCCTTGATGGCAACTCACTCAGAGGATGGTACAGGTGCTCAGAGACTGGTACAGGTGATGGCAACTTAACTAGTGGACAGATCTCAGTACAGCAGGACAAGAAAGAGATATACGCAGGTTCAGCAAGGAGAATCAGCGTGTACACGCAGGTTGGCTTCAGTAAAAGCGCGTACATGTGAAAACGTACCTTTGGTCAGTGGCAGTTAGTCCTTGGAAGTTGTGCCTATGGTTTTGGACCATGGTGTCTCGACGGACGTGTCGATCCCTAGTTTCGAGGTTGATGGTATTGTGTTACTATGGTTTTGGCTCTTGGTATTGAGCAAGGCCTAAGGCTATATAAGGAGAAGATCACTAGGCCAAAGAGAGCAAGAGTGAGTGATGAAGATCTGAGAAAGTGTGTGATCCAAGTGCTGGTTATGGGTTGGTGATCTGAACCAAGGTTTCACCCATGTGGAGGATGATGAATGATGGAACGAGATCTCAAGGCTTGGAATGATTATCTTCATATGGTTTGACTCTGGATAGACTAGATCTACTGACGCATGTTTATTATTATGATCTGGGTATGTTTTGATGTCTGATATAGCTGCAGAGTTTTAAGGTTGAATTTATAGATCTGTACGCGAGTTGGTTTTGGTAAAAGAGCGTATACACGCAGGTTGGGTTCATCCAAGTAGCGTATACAATGTGAAGTATGATATTTGAATATGGAGCTAGATCTGGTTGTTGCTATGATTGTCTGGTTATTGTTGATAGGGTTACAGTGATTCAGAATTGGGTGTTTCAGTGATTAATGATGCAGGTTGTACTACAATGATGATTGTCTTATGGATCCAGTATGAAAATGTATGAAACGTGGTCCCGGGTAGCTCGTAGGCCGGCACCTACGTACTGGTAAACATATCAGCCAGTACAAGAGCCAGGGGGTTGTAGCTCCCTTCCACTAGCAGCTGGAAAACGAGTAAAGAAGCATTCTGTAGGTAGGCACCTACGTACTAGTAAATGGATCGGCTAGTACAAGAGCTAAGAGGGTTGTAGCCCTCTGCAGGTTGTAGCCTGCGTGCTGGTAAAGGACTGCACCAGTACATTGTAAAAGAAGTTCTCATTAAAGAAGAAAGAGACAAATTGCAGCAGGTGGTTTTCACCCACATTGGGTTTCCACCTTATATCATGGTGTTCATGTGTGTGGCTTTTGTGTGATGATCTGTTCTGTTATACTGCACCTGTTTACTGTTAATATGCTTAATAATGTTCTGATGCATTTACTGAAGATAAGATTAACTGAATCATAAGATCTCTGGATATACGCTAGTTGCATTAGACACAGTCGCGTGTACACGCGGGTTCACTTAACTGAAGTCGCGTATATGTTTCTGAGTATGAAATTGAAAAGTTTTATCTGATCTGATAATACTGATTCACCCCCCCTCTCAGTATTATTTCCAACAATTGGTATCAGAGCAGGTCCTTCAGAGAAGCTTGATCGCTTGAAGGAGATTCGTAGAACAGTGGGGAAGAAAGCACGTCAGAAGAAGAAGACAGCTCAAAGGAACAATGACAACTTGCCGTTGTGTGGAAGCAAGTATTCAGATCCTGAAGCACCTCAGATTGAAGATGGACAAGCAAATGAAGCATCAGATCAAATCATAGATCAACTAGATCTACCTAGCAAAAGGGAGAATGCCCTCAAAGAAGAAATCATCAGATTAGAAGAACAGTTGGAATGTGCCTCCAGAGTTCGAGAAATGCTGCTAGCACTGAATAAAGAGCAAGAAAACGAGATCCTCAAACTAAGGCATCAGTTGGATGAAGGAAGGAAAGTTGAAGAGACCTTGAAGAAGCAATGTCTTGAAAAAGAAGAACAACATCAAGTTGAGGTAAATATCTTGAAAAGCAAATTAGAAGAAAAGGATAAGCTTTTACGATTTCAAGATAGCTCTAAAGTCTTGGATGATATTCTTAGTAGTCAAAGATCTCCTGCTATCAAGACTGGTCTTGGTTTTCATGAATATGTTGAAGGTGAATCTAGTTCACAAGGTGAGGCAAGAAACTCTAATGTGAAATCTGAAATGCCCAAAAAGGAACAACCAAGGAAAGAAATTCCTCAAGGAAGATTCTCTACTCCTAACTATGGACGTGATAGACGATTATTTCCTCCACTGAATAATGTTGAATGTTATGTATGTCATAATCTTGGACATGTTGCAGCCATATGTAGAAGAAGAAGGTTTCAAGACCATCATGCAGAAAGATCATCACATTCAAGATACTTTAATGGATATTGCTTTTCTTGCAATATGTTTGGCCACAAAGCTGCTGATTGCTACAAGAGGAATATGAAACATGTAAGATGCTATGCATGTAACAAGTTTGGACATAAAGCAAGAGATTGCAGGAACAAAGCTCATGATAAGAAGAAATCATCAACATGCTTGAAGATATGGAAGAAAAAGGAAGTTCAGTCAGAAAAATATGGCACAGCACAGGGTACTCAGCACAGCACAGACATAACAAACCCAGGGGGAGCTGAAGGTATAGAACTTCAGTGTTCTAATTATCATACGCAAGTTTCATGAAGGAAAGCCGCGTATATACGCGAGTTACAGGCTGCAAAGTCGCGTATATGGAGAAAGGGCAGCAGAACAGACTCAGGAAATGGTTCAGACATGGTTGGCTCACACTCAGGGGGAGCAGATTCTTCAAATAATTCATTGTTGGCATTATGGTTAGAAGTTGTTGATAAAGTCTATGAAGCTAAATGATACATCTTGCTGTTTAGGAATGGTATTGCAGGCTGATGCTTATGGTACAGATCATGATGCTGCTGGTGGCTTTCATAAGTCTTGGTCTAGATATTTCATCACTATGTCATGTATCTCTTTTATGATGTCAAGGTCATGTAACGGCCTATGTTGGTTTCCCCACTATGCCTGGGATGAATGATGAAATGTTCATGTATTATCATGTATCTTCACATGGTTAGGTGGATGTGTCAATATTGGTATATCCCCACTAGGTTGGGTGATGAATGTATGTTGAGTCTTTTGGTGATAGGAAGGTCTTCTATGATGTATAAGTCTTTGTTCTTCTTGAAGAACATCTTTTGCAGATCTTGCCTACAGTCAAGGGGAGCATGAACAGCACAATTCAGCAAGAGCAGGATGGATAGATTGGTACACTTTGGCATACACAAAGGGGGAGCACATTTGGAGATTTCAGCATGTACTCAGGGGGAGTATGGACAGCGGTATGGACAGCAGAAGGTATACCAAAGAAGAGAATATCTTGGTCCACCCTTTGCCCTTGATGTCAAAGGGGGAGAGTGACTTGGTGTGGTGGTTGCCATCAAGTCCAAAGGGGGAGATTGTTGGCATTATGATTCAAGTGTTGTCCTTGATGGCAACTCACTCAGAGGATGGTACAGGTGCTCAGAGACTGGTACAGGTGATGGCAACTTAACTAGTGGACAGATCTCAGTACAGCAGGACAAGAAAGAGATATACGCAGGTTCAGCAAGGAGAATCAGCGTGTACACGCAGGTTGGCTTCAGTAAAAGCGCGTACATGTGAAAACGTACCTTTGGTCAGTGGCAGTTAGTCCTTGGAAGTTGTGCCTATGGTTTTGGACCATGGTGTCTCGACGGACGTGTCGATCCCTAGTTTCGAGGTTGATGGTATTGTGTTACTATGGTTTTGGCTCTTGGTATTGAGCAAGGCCTAAGGCTATATAAGGAGAAGATCACTAGGCCAAAGAGAGCAAGAGTGAGTGATGAAGATCTGAGAAAGTGTGTGATCCAAGTGCTGGTTATGGGTTGGTGATCTGAACCAAGGTTTCACCCATGTGGAGGATGATGAATGATGGAACGAGATCTCAAGGCTTGGAATGATTATCTTCATATGGTTTGACTCTGGATAGACTAGATCTACTGACGCATGTTTATTATTATGATCTGGGTATGTTTTGATGTCTGATATAGCTGCAGAGTTTTAAGGTTGAATTTATAGATCTGTACGCGAGTTGGTTTTGGTAAAAGAGCGTATACACGCAGGTTGGGTTCATCCAAGTAGCGTATACAATGTGAAGTATGATATTTGAATATGGAGCTGGATCTGGTTGTTGCTATGATTGTCTGGTTATTGTTGATAGGGTTACAGTGATTCAGAATTGGGTGTTTCAGTGATTAATGATGCAGGTTGTACTACAATGATGATTGTCTTATGGATCCAGTATGAAAATGTATGAAACGTGGTCCCGGGTAGCTCGTAGGCCGGCACCTACGTACTGGTAAACATATCAGCCAGTACAAGAGCCAGGGGGTTGTAGCTCCCTTCCACTAGCAGCTGGAAAACGAGTAAAGAAGCATTCTGTAGGTAGGCACCTACGTACTAGTAAATGGATCGGCTAGTACAAGAGCTAAGAGGGTTGTAGCCCTCTGCAGGTTGTAGCCTGCGTGCTGGTAAAGGACTGCACCAGTACATTGTAAAAGAAGTTCTCATTAAAGAAGAAAGAGACAAATTGCAGCAGGTGGTTTTCACCCACATTGGGTTTCCACCTTATATCATGGTGTTCATGTGTGTGGCTTTTGTGTGATGATCTGTTCTGTTATACTGCACCTGTTTACTGTTAATATGCTTAATAATGTTCTGATGCATTTACTGAAGATAAGATTAACTGAATCATAAGATCTCTGGATATACGCTAGTTGCATTAGACACAGTCGCGTGTACACGCGGGTTCACTTAACTGAAGTCGTGTATATGTTTCTGAGTATGAAATTGAAAAGTTTTATCTGATCTGATAATACTGATTCACCCCCCCTCTCAGTATTATTTCCAACAGACTTGATAAGCCTCCTCCAACCAATGCTACAAACTGGCCTTTAGCAAGGCCTCCTTCTTTTGTGCTTCCTCTACCTCTGCTAGGAGCTTCTTTCCTTCCTATAATTTGGCAAGGCATCGTGCCGGTTCTAAGGAGAGTACGTTTGCCCTGAATTCACCATATTGTCACTGTAAATCCCTTACCTCTATGTTCAGTGTCTATAGGTTTAAATCCTCTTGTATATTTGTTACTAGCTCCATAGCCTGCTCAAACAATGTCGCACAGTCAATCACTGTGGCATCTAATGTAGCCATTCCTTCCTTTATTGCAGCTCCGTGCTACTCCTCGACCTCAGGTAGAGTTATGGGCTACAACTTTAACTGCAGCTCTGTAAACTTCATGTTGAGCTCAAACATGACTCAACCAAACTCTGCTTTAGCCTCATGCACACGAGCGGCTAGTTTTCTGATTTTGGCTTCTGGTTGTGCATCCTCGGGGATGTGAAGCTCAGGCACTTTCTTGCATGCCTCAGCTACTGCTAACTCTAGACTTGAACTACGAGTCTGAAGTGCCTCTTTTTCCTTCAAAGCCTGAGTCTTTTCAACGAAAATTTTCTCAATGTTCACTTTGTACTCACTGATGAGGTTGAAGGTTGTGCTGCTCCCTAGTTCTCAATTCATTTGCCACCCACGTATGCAGCACATGGAAGGTCTCGTTGAGATCGCTACTATATTTAGTCTTGTGTTCTTGATGGTACTCAGGATAATGTAATCGTTAGCAGAATATACACAAATTGAACCGTCTGGTAATGGTATAGTTCTGAGATAGAAGGTCCTTACTGGCTCTACTACTTAGCTTTTCCAGGGTGTCAGGCTCGCTTGCTCTATGCTCTCTTGTCTGGTGCCCACCTGTATTCTTCTTGCTTGGATCTACAGCTCACGTAGATCCTTTTGGATGCTCCCAAGCATCTGCATGTATTTTTGCTCAAATTGCTGCATCACTTCTGTGGTGCTATCCCAAATTTTATTCCTGATCACATCAAGGTCGCATTCTATTAACACCATGGGATCAACCTATGAATTATCCGATTTCTTTTTTTTCCACGTTCCACCCTACTACTCCTTGCCACGTCATTTCAAAATAAATGGGGTTCTCTTCCCCTCATCGCATCCACGGCCTTGCCCTGAAATTTCTTCCTCCTATGTCTCTGATGAAGGTGACTCGTCACCTTTTTGTGACTTGCGGTGTTCCCATTCTGCCTGCTCCTTAGCAGCACATTCTTGTTCCACACGAGCCCTTTTTTGCGGCTTCCTTCTTTTTCTATGCTTTCAGGGTACATGCAGACAACTTAGCTGCCTCCTTTCTTTTCTGCGCAGTAGAACTTCCCACACCTGTGCTTAGTCCAGCAGCTAAGTATGATGGGGTCCACCACTCTATGGACCATTTCACTACAACCTCCTACACATCCATTTATGTCCCCAAATAGGGTAATTCATGTCATTCCTACTTTGGATCCTTCCGCACCTAGATATATACCTTGTGGAAGTCAGTCTTGAATGTTGTGTAGGCTGATAGCTACGTGAACAAGGTTGGGGACAACCTCGGACGCTGATTAATGGTCATGCAAAGATCCATTTCCATGAGAACCCAAAATATCTTTTTTTCGGCAATCCACGTGGCATCCCTTGTAGACCATAAGGAAGCGAATTGCACTGCCTCCAGCAATCCTTCCATAAGTGGGGGAAATTGGCTATCCTCCGGCAATTTCCATGCAACTAGGACAATTGACAGTAACAACCAAGTGTAGTGAAATGACTTGGTTTCACCTTGGGCCTCACGGTAGTTCGCCAGGAACTCCTGATAGAGGTATCTTGTCCAATTAAACTATACACCTTTTGCATACTGTGTAGCTAGGGAAGAAACAAGCGCCGAACTTCGTCCGCCCAGAATTTTCTCATCACCTTCCCTACTAAGATCTAGGTATCCAATTGAACTTCCGGGTCAGTTATAGAAATAATTGAATAACCTTGCGACTTATTAAGGAGGCCGTAATCCCTCTTCATCCTTTTTGCGAGGTATTTTTCCCCAGTCTTTCCACCAAACTCCTTAGCTAGGTTCGTGCCTTTATAAGGCAGGTGTGTGATTCTATGAATGAGCACTTCTGTAATGGGGATAGGCCCTCCTAGCCATAAACAACCATTGTGCACCAATGTGATCAGCTAGCACACACATATCGTATTTATGGGGATACATGATAATGCGGCACCCATAGCAAATTGAGCAACCCTGAGTGCTCAACACCACAGACCCATTCCTCTGTTTCCAATGCTATAACACTTGATTCTTCATAATAGAATATCCTCATGTATTTTTCTGTCGCCAAGTGTGGATACCTAGCATGATCTGCAAGGTCCCAATCCTCCATTTTTAACAGCAAGATCCTTGTGAGCCGCAAATATTTAAAAGGGACCTACTCGGGTAGGAGGGGCTTGGAAATGGTGAACTTCTTAGAATTTGGGTCCTTCGTGACCTTTTCTTTTCCCTTCTATGGAGGGATATACTTAGGGAGCCTTGTTATAGGTTCTGCTCCTTCAGCGTCAATATCTTTTGTTCCCTGAGCTTCTTCCGCCTCCAGGTCCACTACCTTCTTCGATTGCTTATCTTTCTTCTAATTATGTGTGTCGGTATGCTTCCTTGGGGATGCACGCATCGACATTGGCTTCTTCTAGTTGTCCTTCACAGATTATTTTGATTTGGATAGTTAGGTTTCTCTGGTAGGGGTAGGCTTTGGCCTAGGTGACCTCAACGTCATAGGCACAAGATCCGGAGCTTCCATACTCACAACTTCCTGGGCAGCAATCTTAGAGGCAACATCACCAGTACTAATGGTTTCAGCAGGACTTGGTGCAGACATTTTGTAAAGAATAAACTTCTGGTTTATCACAAGAAACTTAGCAAAAACGAGGCTCACAACGAAATCCTCCTAAAACACTCTGCTCATAGGCAATAGACAACGAACTTCACTAACAATTCTGAGAGTGAAAAGTGTTCTCTATTGGACTAGCATGCATAATTTATAAGGGGTTTGAATTCAAATTCGGCCGTTCCCCCCAATTTCTAACAATAAATTGTTTTTTGGAGGTGGATATTCAAATATTTTTTCCTTAATTGTTGCCACCCCACTCCTCTTAATCGTATTTTGTCCATCAAATCATGAACAGTAACTCCAACAGTCACTTTCTTGATGTGTTGCGTGACACCTTCCTCCATGGCGTAGCTTCCTCTACGCAGCTCCCTGGATTGCATCTCCATCAATGTCCAGGCATCCTGCTTACTGCGTTGTCCTCCAAACCTGGTAGTGTAGTTTATAGTCTCGTGCTCCCTTGCAACTGCCTAGAGCACTAAGACTATCTTGTTGTCATATAGTCATTGTGCAAGATCCCCTGTATACAATTTCAACCTGCTTCCATTCACTCTTCCCAGGAAGGGTTCCCCATTCAGCTTCACGAGCTAAATTGTGCCTCCATCTATAATTTCTTTGACAATATATGGCCCTAACCAATGCATCTGGAATTTACCCGGAAATTTAGTGAATTTACTATCATATAATAGGACAAGATCGTTTACCTTGAATGTGCAAATCTTGATATGGCAATCATGCCATGCTTTTTTGCGTTCCTTCTGTACTTGTTGATGGAATCCTGCCAAAAATCAATCTTCTTCGAGCTCCATCAGTTGCACGAGCCACTCCTCCAAGGCCTCGCGATCCACAATATCCGTCAGGGAAGCTATGCACAAACTAGGCATAATCTACTCCATCAACATTACAACTTCAACCCCATATACTAATCTGAATAGCGTTTTCCCTATCAGGTTCCGACAAGTAGTCCTATAAGCCCATAGTACTGCTAGTACACGCACATCCCAGTGATTCCGATGTGCATTGCAAATCTTCCTCAGCACGTTCTCCAAAATCGTATTGAAGGCTTCCATAGTCGCATTGGCCTATAGGTGATACGATGTACTCTTCTAATGATAGACCTCGAATTCTTCAGTCAACATGTTGATCGTTTCATTCAAAAAGTGCGTACCTCTGTCATTGATTAACACTTTCGGGCAGCCAAATTTGGTTAAGACGTATTCAAACAAAAACTTTGTTGTCATAGCCCTTATACAATCATTAATCGGTTGTACCTTCGCCCATCGGGTGAGATATTCCATCTCGGTGATAATATAGCGCGCACCTGTTTTCTTCCCCAGGGGCTGAATTGGCCCAATAAAATCAATCACCCATTTCTTAAATGGTTGCAAAGATACTTGAGGATGTAGTGGTAACGCATCCCTTCGCAATGGTCTACCAATTATTTGACATGCATCGCACGCCTTACAATACGCTTTGGAATCCTTGTGCAATGTTGGCCACCATAGACCTGCGCGCAAAATCTTCTACACGGTTGCCTTGCCTGCATAATGACCTCCCGCAGCTTCCCCATGAGCTTTAGCGAGAATGCTATCCTGCTCAAAGTCCGGCTCTTCACCTATCTTATACAAATGTCCTGCAACGACTGAAAAATCTTCCGTGTGCACTACTAATTCCTTCTTCTGTTGGCTTGTATATCCTTCCATTTTCATTCCTGTAGTCAAGAAGTGAATAATATCTGGAAAATGATTATCTATTACGCGCACCCCAAAGAGTTGCGCATCTGGAAACACTTCCTCTATATTATTAGGCTCCTCACCTGTTTCAATCCATGATAGATGGTCAGGTCTTGCATTTAACCTCCCTGGCTTCACAATGACTTCAAAGTCATACTCCTGAAATAATAGCAACTATCAGCAGATATTCCCCTCCAACACAGGCTTATTGACCAGGTATTTCAAGGCAGAATGATCCATATACATTTTTAAATTCCCTCCTAATAGATAATGTCTGAATTTTTGTAGCCCATACACCATGGTCAATCCTTTACACTCAGTCATTGAATAATTCTTCTTGTCCTTTGATAACTTCCTACTTGCAAAGGCTATAGGATGGTCCATTTCTCCTTCACCGACCTACATTAACACTGCACCCAACGCAATGTAAGAGGCATCCACATCTATGTGAAACTCCTTTTTCCAATCAGGGAATACCAAGATCGGTGTAGTGACCATCTTTTATTTCAATACATCTAAGTTTCACTGACATTCTTCGTCCCAACAGAACATTGTGTCCTTCTTCAGAAGTTTCTCCATGGGCGCAGTTATTTGAGCATAAGATTTGATAAATTTTCTATAATATCCTGTATGTCCCAGTGTCACGCACAACTTCTTGACATTCCTAGCAGCCTCCAAATAAACTATTACCACAACCTTTGCAGGGTCCACCATCAATCCTTGCTCGTACACAACGTGACCCAACAAGATCCGAAAGGTAACACATAATATGCATTTCTTCAAGTTCAGTGTGATCTGGTATCTGCGACACGTATCCAACATCAAGCGCAAACTTGCTACATGATGATTTACTAATCCGAACATCGTCCAGTCGTCAAAGTATACTTCTAGGAACTTATGAATGAATTCCTTGAACGTTGTTATGACTACGCGTTAAAAAATCACAAGTGCATTCTTAAGCCCAAACGGCATCACAATGTATTGAAAAAAACCCCACTTTGTTGCGAAAGTCATTTTTCTCCTATCCTCTAGCGCAATCTTCATCTGGTGATACCCATAAAATCCACCAGTAAAGGAATAGGCCTCCTGCCCTCCCACATTTTCTAACACTTCATCTGTAAATGGGATTGGGAATGGATCACGGACACACGCATCATTAAGCTTCTGCAAATCCTTATTTCACCTTTTTGTTTCTTCTCCTAAACCACCATCAGTCTTACCCAATCAGATTCTTCAACTGGTTCTATGATGCCTGCCTCCAACATCTTTTCCAGCTCTAGATGAACCTTTTCCTTGTATTTAGGATTAAGATGATACAACCTCTATTTAATAGGCTTTGTGTCTGGCTTCAGAGTGATCTTCATAATGCCCAAATCACCAACTATGCCCTTCAAATCCGAAAACTTGGTAGGGAAGAGATCTTGGTATTCACGGAGTAACTCAACAAATTTATCCACGGTAGCATCATCCCAATAATCTCCAATCTTTGCGAACTTTGGTTCTTCTTCATTACCAATTTTTACTTGCTTTATCTTCAGTGGCATGGAGATGTCCTGGTTTTCTATTTGTGGGCCTTCGACTTCACGATGCCCTTCTGCCTCTAGAATATTAATGTTTCTTGGATCTTCATCTTTCTCTTCAGTAGTCATGTTATAAAATTCCAATGCATGGTGCAGCTAGGTGCTCCAGTCTACTTGGATCCATTCCATAGGTTCTTGTGGCATTTTGAAGATAATTTCCTTAATCTCTTGTAGAGCTTCATTGATGCTTGCGAAATAATCTTTAAAACTAAAGGTCAATAAGAACCCTTCCCTCAATATATCCCACTCCATGGTGCCATGGCGGAGCTTCGTTTCCAAATACCAATTCATGGGAATTGTATCCAAAGTATGGAAAAATATGTGTACCCACTCTGGCTGCAGTTTTGTCCCCATGCTTTAGTCCATTTTGCTAAGTGGTCGTGTGAATCATCCCTTCCATTATATTTCTCATTCAATCTAGTGTTAGGATGCCTAAACTATAACCTCATCATTCTACTATAATCTCACCATCCAGTAAAGCTATCCTTATGTGTACCCCACCATCGTGCAAGCATAGCACGCAGTGCCAAATATAATGCTTGGAAGCAGTGATCCTTAGGGACTTTGCACTCAAATTCATCCAAAAACATATCTACATCAGTTAAACCAACATAATAAGATATTTTCCTTACCTCTAATGAAACACAACATAGTTACTTCATCATCATATTGCATCACAATGTAGACACTTCGTGAAAGTGATTATGCCAGTGCTCCAACTATTTGTCTGAATCAGAGGTGCAGGAACTCTCCCGGTCCCATGCAATCCATCCATCTACCCTCGGATTGATCTAGACCTAGTCTTGTGCTCTTATTTTGTAGATTTGATCCATTTCATCATCACTTTCCTCATAATCATGAACTGGTTCGATATATCGTGCCCCTTCTGTAGGGTCCACTAGTACTACAACCTGAAGCGATTTTCTTTCAAACGACATTGTCCTCTTCTTCAAATTGATGACCCCATTCATATCAATAGCCCAGTCAATTCCCAAGAGCACTGGGTATGGATTACTGTCATCGACGATATCTATAACCTCAAAGTCGACCATCGTGCTCGCACCTTCTATATCAATGGTTACTCCATATAATCATCCCATGGGGATGATCTTCTATTGGTTCACCATTCTAAGTTGAATCGGAGACCAATGCAGCACAGGTCTCCCCATTCTTTCCCATGTTTGTTTTGGTAATACGTTCACGTCGAACTCCAGATGCAAGATGACCTGGTCCATCTGATAATCACCTATCTGTCCGGTGAGACTCAACTTGTGCCCTTTTTGTGCCTTATGTTTTCCAATTTTTCTGACCACCTGGTGTCCATTAGGGACCTTCTCTTTGCTGGAGCATTTGTTTATTAATTCCTGCAGGCCTTCTACAACTTTTCTATCGTGAAAGAGTTTTATGCAGGTCTCCAAAAATGTAGTGAGTACAAAGGGATCAACCTCTATAGGTGCATTGGTTTCTTGCACCTTGTCCTGGCTTCCTGAGGTGGAGACCTCAACAAAGCTCTTCTTGGCTTCCATAAATGTTTCCTTAGAGTTCTCTGGATTAAAGTCGGCTTCCTTCTCTAGTGCTCTATAGACCCATCCATCCTCTTCAGGCTGTTTACCTTTATCATAGACAGTCGTTATTCCATTCCTCAACATTATATTCACGCTTTGGTCCTCCTTGCCGGGCTCAACTCTCATCATCTGTAAGTTTTGCATAGGCTACTGAGGCTGTGCTTTCTTCTCTTACATTTTAGCTATCAGCACCGAGCACTCTTCTATAGTATGGTAAAGCTGGCTACAGTATTGACATGACGGGCGTGTCTGATTTTGACATTCTCACATGTAGTGCCTTGGCTATCCGTAGCTGTAACAAATAATTTGACCACGACCTCTACTAGGTCCTCGTTGTCCTCAGCCCCGTTTGCGTCCCTGATAACCTCTGCGCACTCCTCTGGTGCCCTTCTCTGGAGGCCAAGTTTCTACTTGCATTTGATGTGTAGGTGTTCTTTCCATCATCAACTCATAGCTTCGACAGTGGCACTCATCATGGCCCACCAATTTGCAGAAGCTACAAAACAACTGTTGGGGTGTCTAGACAAACTTTTGAAGTAAATGACAATTAACCATCGCATGTTGTCCAGAAACATGACAAATAGAACACCATAGCACAGCCCCCATGCTCAGCCCTATTGGGGCTTCAGGGGAATCGGCCCCCCTCCTGTAATATAATTTCCATATACTCGACAGTGGTCTTTATCGTGCCCCTGGCTCTTGCACTTCAAACACCAGATTTCCACACACACTTACGATTTAGTCTCCTTGTCCTTCTTCAAACTCTCTAATTCTAGGTGTAGGCTCTGTAACCGAGAGTGGATCTATTGTATCCCCAGGTTCTCATCTCGAATAGGTGATGCATGCAACCTCATCATGATTTCCAAGGATTCTACCTGTGTTCCTATCTTCTGTTGTGACAAGGAAATTCTCAGATGGTGCAGAAGCGAAGCTATAAACCATTTGCAATGCTGACTATCTATGAGCTGCATGTTAGCTTCTCAAATCTAACACTTCAGCCTTTGGTCTAATTCCCACAGCGTCTCATTGACCCTCATCATGATTTTGTTAAATCCAATTACTGACTGTTAGTCAGACTTAGGCTTACTAAACTCCTTGTTTAAAGCTGCCTTAGTCTCTACTAGCGATGCAAGAGGATTATCAGAACAATACTTAATATACCAAGTTAGTGCGTTATCCTGCAAAGAGATAACCAACTCTGCCTTCTTTATATTGTCATCAGTAATCTATTGCACTATCCATACAACATTCACAACAAACTAGAACTTCTTTATATCTTGACTCCCTATGCCTTTGAAGATTGGAAGCTTCATCACATTCGCCATGTTGAATGGTGGTGGTGGAGGTGGGGGTGTGGGTGAAGGTGTATGCGGTGGAGGTGGAGGTGGAGGTGCAGTGGATGGATGATGTGTTCGTGGAAAACCCTTCATTATCAGTTGGACAACACTTCACAGTGAAGCCTGCACCACTCCATCATCGTCGCTTGAAGGAGGTTCGATTAATAGACTATATTCTAGACCTAATCTCTCTCGATCCCTAAAGAGTCTTCCGCTTCGCGTAGCTCCGAACATCAAGGTAATGGAATCACCTGTTTTTCACATAACAACATTTTAATCCAAGTATTCAATGATCTTAAATACTTACCTCGTGGTCCTTTGAAAAATCGTCACTCTACTTTGCTATAGCTGACCAAGGTATCACTGAAAATTCTATAAAAAATCCTCCTAGAATCTGATCAAGCCAATGATCGACAGCCCGCACAATCTTGTTTTCAGAAGATTCTAATCGTCGCACTAATTTTGGAGTCCACACTAGAGGACTATTGAGCTTCCACCTTCCTTGACTGTCTGTTAATTTAGCTAACCACTCATAAAGTTCAATGGGAAAAGTACAGAAGAAGATCTCATGTATCTCTGTATACAGATACATGTTCAACCACTCTTCTCTTGACAGGTGCAGATTCTTGTTTCTTGCACCGAAAACTCATCAATCTTACAATCCAAACACTTTTAAATTTATTTCTTGGTTGGATTCCAGTGATACGACATCACACATCTCTTTCAAGTAGATCCCGATCTCGACAACAGAACCATTTATTGGCTTAGGGGGTCCTGACACAGGTTCAGAGTTAGTTGTGCCAACCAACAAAACCCTACACTACTAACCCTTTCAGAAACAACCTACGTAGCGCAGGTTGAAATCTCACCCAAAGCAGTATGGAGGGATGCTAGAACCAGGTTTTTGCATCTAAAGATTAGTGTGATGTCTTCCAGCGCCTTAGATCTGCCTTCGTGCATATCGATACACTCTTAGGGCACACTGCAACAATTCTATTAAAATAGCCTACAGACCTTTGCGAAGGTCTACGATCAATCCTTGCGGACCTTTAACAGTCAGTTTTCCTACTTACATGCATCAAAAAGCAGTCCTAAATTAGATTTTGTGCAGATTTACTTAAGTTATTAGTAAACGTTATAGAATTCATCAGTCTTCACAAAAATACTTAGACATCCATTGCATACATCATTAACACTTATTCAAGAGAATTGCGTAACTTTTAATCAATATTCCATAAAACACATCATTCATTGACAGTGCATAGCATTAACAGAAATACACAAGAATTCTTCAAAAACTATCTTTATTGGTCTTCAATTCAAGGTTACAGACCCAAAACTACCCTACGAAAATATCTACAAGGGTCCACGTACTCAGCTGTGGACTCTACCTAAGCCTCTACACACTCAGCTGCAAAGCCTTTCTTCTATCTTACCCACTTCTCTTTGCTATTACTTATTATCCCTTATAAATTATTAATTATTATTCCTTAGACTCTGTAAGACACACCTATTTATAGCCTTTTTCATATAATGCCATGGTTCGTGGACCATGGATGAATCTCAAAACTGACTCAAACTTTACATAAAACAAGCAGCTAAACCCCTTTGACTCATATTCATCTATGTGCATACATCCACAAATCACATAGACTTTACATTATTTACAAAAAGTGTATCAAAACTTGGGTTATTTTAACCCCAAAACTGAACTAGGGGACCCCATCCCAACAATAAAGATATTAATACCTGATACATCATTACTCTGCTCATAAAAAGATAGCTTCATGTTCTTCTTCTCAATAAGATAACTTTGGATTTAAACAATAGTGCAAGTTCAAATTTGTCTCTAAAAAATTCAAAACCCCTTTATAAATGCATGAAAAGAGTTTAAATAGCCTATTAATATTAAAAAAATAGTAAACTAAATAAAATTCTTCAGAAAAAATTTAACAAATTAAGCTAAAAATAAAGCAAAGTTAAAGATAGCAATTTGTTGCAACAAGAAATTCATGATTGTGCTCCAGGTTGATTCTTCATTCGTTCTCTGAGTCCACATATGTTTACCTTTGTCTTTAGTTGGGGGAGATGAATTAGTCACATGCGCATCTTCCCCATGAATATTGCATCACTAAGTGCTGGAAATAGTTGAACCATTTCATTAGAGAGATGCCTCAACACTAGCCACTAACTATGTGGTTTCACTAAGAAATGCCAATAACTTTCAAGGTTCACTTTTGATCAACTTTGGATATCTTTGACCTTCTTGTTGGATGCTTCTTGCCATGACTGCTTTAGAGTTTTGACATCTGGAAAAGTGTCCTTTGGGCATTCTTGTATTAGATTGGCCTGCCATAAGGTATCGGTGATATATTTGGTGAAGTTTGAAGCAAGATTTCTGGCTCTGATAATAGCCATTTCTGCTTGTTTCATTTTGATGTCCTAGTCACCGAAAACGATATCCTTTTGAGATTCTTCAATTCAAGGAAGATCAGTTTATCTTCCTTCAGCACTGTCTTTCCAATCTATATGCTCAGAGATTTTCTCTTCAATTTCTTCATAAAATGTCCACATATTGGACAACTGGTTAACTAAAGAATCACTAGTTTTACACAAATCATGAATTAAAGTTAATTTGTGACAAAATACAACATGTTTCTTAGTGAGGAGTGTATCCAGTTCTCCTACTTATTTTCATAATTCATTTATTTTTGGATTATCCTTCAATTGGTTAATTTTTTTTTGCATTTTTTGTACTTGTGCATCTTTGTCTTTGATTTCAAATTCAAATTGTAACTTTAAGTTATCAAAAATTTTCTGTAACTCGACAAGTTTTGCTTGCCCTTGTTGCTCAATCACTTGTCTTTCATTCTCGAAATATTTCTCTAATTGAATAATCCTTTGGTCTTTTTCCTTCATAAGCAGTTGTATTTCTACTGCTTTGTTAAAAGTAGCATTAGCATAAGCTCCTGCAAACTGTGAAAGCCTATATAATTCTTCGTAAGGATTTGTTTGGGCTCCTTTCTAGAGAACTTGAAAAGGAGTCTCATCTAAAACTAATGCTTGTGCTTGTTCTAGATTTCTCTTCTTTCTTGACCTGCTCATTATTGCTTTATGTTTTGGACTGTAGAATACATCCAAAGGAGGAATTTCTTCAATCTTTAGGACTATTTCCAATGTGGGAAATGCTAGGATAATTTCCATATCCTTAGAAACAGTAGTTTTATTGGTAACCTCATCAACATTAGTTTTTTTAGGAGTCTCAGGAATAGTAGTCTTTTGAGAAACCTCAATAGTGAACGAGGTTGTCCCTTTAGTTTCTGTGACTTGCTCTGTTTCTTTGTTGACTGTTGTATTTACATCCTGAGTTTCTTCAGTAGATAAAACATGATTAAATTCCTCCCATACTTCATCCAACTTATTCTCTTCTTTGATTTTCATAATTTGCTCAATAGCTGCAGTGGTTATCTCTAAAACTTGGGAAATAATTGGATTCTTTGAAGAGGAGGTTGATGTATTTGAAACTTCAGGCTTCTATTGAGACTGTCTTAACAAAAATTTTGGCATATGGGCTATTCTCTGCTCTCGATATTGATTAAAATTAATCAATTCTTCAGGATTTAGGCATTCTGCTGCTAACTTTTGAACCATAGAATATTCTGGAACCATCTCAAATAAATCATTGAATTCATCAAGCTCGCTTGAAAACTGCCTGATTCGAGCCTGTGTCGTGACATCTTTTGCAACACCATTGGGATCATATTGTCTGTTTGGAATGGTTGGAAAACTAAAAGATTTAATTTGGTCAATTTCAAGCTGAGCATGCTTGAAATTTTCCAATGTATAGGTACCACAAGGGATAGGAAAGGAAGGCTAAAGAGTTTTCTTGGCATCCTTGAGCACTTTAGTCAAGCCATTACCAACTGTTTGGTAGGAAATTTCTTTGGCCAGTAATTTATTCGAAACAAAAAGAGGCAAAACATGAGCATGGGAAAAACTCAAATATAAGTAAATGTTTCTTCCCCAAACCACTTTCCTAATGGCTTTAAGTCCTTATTAGCTTCAGTGGAGAGTCTAGGCGCTTTGCTGCCAAAGACCTCTTGGTGGATGGGTAGGATAATTTCATGACATATTTTATAAAAATGAGGATGATACTTGGTTTCCCACAAGATATCAAGGTAAAAAAAAATATGGGTAGGGTATTGAATTGTCCACTTCAAACATATAGATGTAAAATCATAATGAAAACAAATAGCATCCATGATATAGGTGCTCATAAAGAAAAGGGGAGAAGTTTTTTCAATAACATTGTGCTTCTATCTGTAATTGCGGATTTGAGTAGTTAAATTATTAGAAAAAATATTTTCCCAATCCATGATATAGCCATCAGAAGTGACCTCTATAAGCGGTACCCATTCCTCTGAGAATTTATGTGTATTTGGGTAACCATAGAGACAACACGCCATAGAAGCAATATGAGAGAAAGAACCAACAATAGAGGCTAATTAATACATACCCCTATCTTCTCGTTTGTGTTTTCTTGGGTCCCTCCTCCATTCTCTGATAAGATCTGTTGGGTTTAGATTATCTTGCATGAACTTTTAGACAAATTGAGTATCATACCTCTTTTGTGGTGGAGGTACATGATACATTTTTCTTAAATCCTCCACCTTGAATGATCCAATGATTGTCTTCTTGGGAGTTAGAAAAACTTTGTCTGTAATATCCAAGTTATCAATGACCCATCTTACCATGTCTGTATAGGGTAGAATTTTAGGACGAGCAGCAATTCTATGTAAAAATAAATTAGCTACATCATTCCATGCATCGCTAACATCTAGAGTGGGAGCATCAGTAGTATCACTCTGTTTCTCAATTACCCTTGGGCTTTCATCCTCGAACAATTTGTATATGACCTCCCAGGAGGAGGACCCTACATCTAGAGTGCATGTAGTATCTGTAAACAATGGTTCCATTTCATGAACTTCTTCAGGACATAATATTGTCTACAGCTGAACTATAGACTTTCTCTTCGCTTTTATTATCCTTGAAATTTCCTATTCACCTATTTAAGAAGCAAACCAGGATGAGCGGCAAGAACTCGTAAAACGCAAAGAGTCTTATCAATTGAATGCAAGTTTTAATGAAAAATCCTTCTACATTATATCAAAATCATTGCAAATCATTTAAAACCTCGAAACTATAAACACATAGAGTGGCCATTTAATTTCTGAATGTTTGTTCACGTGATGTTGACACTTATCATTATATCGTAGATTTTCTTTATCGGTGTTTTGGTATCAGATGATATGAACATGACTTTGCGATATGCTATTTTCCAATATTATGTTGATATGGTCACAAATAGGGATGCAAAACAGTTGGACTTAACAGAAACTGATATCAGCGTTCATCAGTTGAAAGAAGGTGATAATGGTAAGTGACCGATTGTGATATCACAATCAGCATATTGCAATCGACATTTCGCAATCGGTACTTTGTGATTGGCGATATCACTATCGGCGTTGTCACTATTGGTACTCACATTGAAATTGCCAACACCGAGAAGTTGATAAGTACTTACGTGTAGTTTTTAGTGGGACCAGCATTTATGATATTTCTGCTTATTTATTCAAACAACCTTTAGAAACTTTTGGTGATGTTTTTAAAGGTTTTTTAATGGAAATATAGTTTAATGGGATTTCTTAGATTTGCACATTATTTGCTTAAAACTAAGGAAAGGTTCCTAAGCCTCAAAAGGGTTTTATTTTAGCAATATACCTATTTAAAATATTTTCTTTAAAAGCTAAAAATCTAAAACTAGTCCTATTTTATTAAAACAAGAAAGGACTCTTTCCTAAAAATTTAAAGGGTCCCCATTATTTCTTATTCTAAGTCTAAGGATAATGGGGGTTGTTGAGTACTACAACAGTTCTCTACCAGATTCATGGGATTGTCTGGTTGTTACAATAGGTAGCAATACAACTGCCTTGAATTTTGATGAAATAGTCGCATCCTTGTTGTCGGAGGATATCAGCTGGAAAAATATGGAGAGCTAGAATGGAGATGCCTTATTTGTATGAGGATGGTTCCAGAACATAAATAAAAATAACTCCTTGAGTGGCATATCTAAATCTAGAGGGATATCTAAATATCCAAGAAAACCTATAAAGGTAGGTTGGAAATGCGGAAAGGAAGGACACTACAAAAAGGAATGTAGATCTAAAGCTCCTAAGAAAGGAAATGGATCTGATGATGCTCCTTCTACAGAGGTGAAAACCACCTTAGATGAAGGTGGGGATGTGTACATGAATTCTTCTTCATGTACACATGTAGATCATGAGCCATGGTTGATTGACTCAAGTGCATCCTTTCACTTCACCCCCCATAAGGAGTGGGTGTGTATGGGAAATATGATGGTGATGATGTCTTCTTAGGGGATGATAGGAAGGCCAAAATCATCAAACACGGAAAAGTCAAGCTGAAGTTGTAAGGTGGAAGGATTAGAACACTTCCTAGGGTTTTTCATATTCCTACATTAGCCATAAATCTAATTTTTGTAAGCAAGATGGATGATAGAGGTATAAAAATAGCTTTTGATAAAGATACCTACAAGATGGTTCAAGGAGCATGGGTATTGATGTGAGGATTTCAAATTAGAACTCTGTACAAGCTTTTGGGTAGCACTGTTAATGATGGGTGCAACAATTATGTGGTTCCTGAAAGTGGAGCAGAAACTCTATTGGTCTCTGGAGAAAAGACTATGCTATGGCACTAAAAGATTGGACATATTAGAGAGAAGGTCCTTTGAATATTTCATGGTAATGGTATGGTAGAATTTATGTCTAATTTCTCTCTAGATTTCGATTTCTATGAAAATTGTGTATACGGGAAGCAGAATCGGGTGAGATTCCCCACTGGTGCTAAGAGGGCAAAAGGGATACTAATTTCTTGTGCACAGTGATGTGTTTGGACTTGTGTTGGTTCCATCACTGGGTAATTTTTTGTACTGTCTCATTTATAGATTAATTCTCAAGGAATACATTAATATATTTCATTAGGAAGAAATTTGAAGTCTTTGATAGGTTTAAATAATTTAAGGATCTAGTGGAAAATTAGACAGAGAAGAAGATCAAGGTGTTGAGGACAGATAATGGTGGAGATTTCTACAATAAGGAATTTGAAGAGTTTTGTATGAGGTGTGGTATAGTGTGACATAATACTACTCCATACACACCTTAGAAAAATGGATTTACAGAAATAATGAATAGGACATTTATGGAAAAGGCAAGAAGCATGCTCATTGGTGTTGAGTTAGAACAGGAATTCTGGGTAGTGGTAGTGGAGAATACATGTTACATGGCTAATAGATCACCTTCATCAGTGTTGGAGGATAAGACTCCACATGAGGCATGGACTAGTAAGAAACCCTCTCTTTCACATATGGGGGCATTTGGCTGTGATGCATATGTACATGTTCCAAAGGAGAAAACAACCAAGTTGGCTAGTAAATTTGAAAGGTGCATCTTTATTAGGTATAAGGATGGTTTAAAAGGTTATAAGATGTGGAACCTAGAAACAAGGAAGGTTGTGTATAGCCAAGATGTGGTGTTTAGAGAGGTCAAAATATGCTATTAAACATGAAGTCCTACGAAAGGAACTTAAGAAGATAGAGTTTGAACTTAAGGAGGAAGAAGCAGACTCTATAGCAGAACATGAATCAGAAGATGAAGAGCCATAAACTCAAGCTTTGAGAAGATAAATTCAATAGAGAAGGTAGCCAGAAATCTATAGTCCATTTTATTTCTATTCAATTTTTTATCTATCTATTATTGATTATGATCCTAGAACTATCAGGGAGGCAATAGATTCAAAGGATGGGAAACTCTGGTAAGAGGCTATGGTTGGTGAGATGGAATATTTGGACAAAAATGAGTCTTGGGATCTGGTGGAGCTGTCAGCTAGAAGGAAACTCACTGGAAGAAAACGGTTGTTTAAGAAGAATATGAATGTTGAAGGCAAGGTGGAGAAATACAAAGCTTAGTTCGTAGTAAAAGGTTATTCCCAGGCGTCAGGAATTGATTTCAGTGACATTTTTTCTCTTGTTTCCAAGTTAGCTTCTATTAGATTACTTTTATATGTTTCTAATATTGGGGTTCTCAATATGGGATTATAATTTTAGCCCCTCATCACATGTATTGTCAACCTGGGGGTCTATCTGGTTATTTCAAGGTTATCGTGCAAGGTCTATGCAAGCTACACGTCCCTACCTAGTATTAATCATCTAAGGAATACTCACAAGGTCGTTGGCCCAAAATAATTCTAAATTAATATAGCATCACCCATCAATAAAATTAACAGCAACTTGAGTAACATCAATCCTTAGTAACAATCAAATAAATGAACAACGATAATAAAAATAACAACGATACAATTAAGAACACATATATCTACCACAAAATCTCTATTCCAACATCACCTGATTGAAAAAGTGAGCCCAAATCTTCAATCAAGGTCATGGCCAAAGAATTATAAATCTCACAAAATTAACGATATGTTGATACTCTTATTAAATTGCATAAAAAGGTTATAGAATGAAGTCTCACTGATACACAGAGAAAGAGATGATCATGTGTCCTCTCAGGTGTGCCATACTTATACACAATTGGAATAACATGAATAACATGACTAACAAACTCATAAATATTTGGGGATCTAGAATGTATCAAAAATATATAACAGTTTCAAAAATACAAAACAAATTGAAAATGTAGTAATAGCACTTGATCTACCAACTATCCAAGTAGTTGGTTAGCTGATAACTTAACCCTCAAATAGTGGCACCGGTCCATAGTCAACAGCATTGTGACAAGTCCCACTCCACTAAATATGGTATCATGTTTGAATTTTTGAATAATTTGAAAAAGAATCTTGTCACCAAGTCGTTCAAATGTCAATCCCCTATGAATACCGCTTAATTAATCAACAATTCAAGAAGACATGCCAAAATGGTGTACCTTCAATTATCAGGATACAAATTAACCTCGTAGATACCAAAAATGGCTATAAAGCAGGCAAAAAGGGATAGATGGAAGTGGGTAAAAATGGATAATTTCATCATCCAACATCTCCCCCCAACTGGCTTGGTTGCATGTCCTCATGCAGACTACTTCCATCACAAGTATGGATTGGATCCATTATGACTAGCATGGATCTGGGTGAGGTCATATTGTTTTTCCATATAGGTCCCAGTTAATCGATATCCATTCATGTAAATAATGTCCTTCCACTAGTCATCATCCACTTCATAAAATGTCTCATAGTGATAAGAAGGTAACCATATAATAGGGAAATGGAACCTTAATCCCAGCCAATTGACCCTGCAATGTTGTATGCAAGAAATATACCATGGAATTTTATCCAATTCTCTTGAAAAATTAGGTGCCCCAAATGGTTCTCGTGCCCTTACTTCTGACGAAGAAAGTATCCAACATTTTTTACAGACATCCTTAGCTTCTTCCCTTCGGCCTTGTAGCCTAAGGAACTGAAGGTGTCTAGTAACAATAGCCCCTGATTGGGAATTCTCCATCCTAACCATCAATGCATAGTTTTCTTGGTTTTTCTCAAATGTGTCAAAGGCCTTCTTCCATTTAACTTGATTAACCACAAAGGATGTAAAATCCCTTAATTTGACATCTCCCACAAATGGTACCGGGTTAAATGTATGTTCATTCCTCAAGATATAGTCATGCATATATATCTCGCATAGTAGGTTTTGGTGAATACAATTATTAGCTCTTAAAATTCCCAACAATTGCATGGGATCCTCTATCTTATGAATCAACTCCCAATGAATGTTATCTAAACAAAAATATAAATATTGTTCATGAAGAAAAAGGGAGAAAATATTAGCAGGGAGCCTGCATGCCAACATCTCTTGAGCTAAAGTAAACATTTCATTCTTATCAGTTTTCAACAACTGAATCTATTCTTTCAATTCCTTGATTTTATATTGCATTTTTTCCTATTGTTGCTGAGATTTTTCCAATTGATTCATATAGTTTGTGACTTCCCTTGTCTAGTTTTTCCATATTTCCCTTACTTCTTTTTTATAAGATTTTGTGGGCATTGTCCCATGCTAGAAGCTAAAAGAAATATCTTTCCACTTATGAATTTCTATTGTCAAAAGGAATTCCCGTGCTTCTTATTCAAAACTAACAAATGCCTCGATCTATATAGATATTGAAACCACTTATCTTTCCACAGTTTGCATAGCCAATGAAACTATCTTATGAGTCACAGGGATTGAGGCCATTCAGTGACATTGAATTTTTCATTTTTCTTTCTCCTACTTCTGTGATCACATCACCTACCTTTTTGGCCTTACAATTTCTACTTTTAATTGAATGTTATGCTCTAATAGTGGTCAGTTACAATGCCAACTAGAAATATCCCCATGCACCTTAAATTTTCTTTTTACAAATTCCCTAGCAAGCTCTTATGTTATTAGATTTTCCTCCATCAGTTCTGAAGTTGATATTGTTTCTTATGGAGCAGTATCAACATTACTCTCTTCTGCAACAACCCCTACAAATTTCAAATTGGGAGGAAGGATTTCTGACAGCCAAGCTTCGGTTGTCATGACTTTAGAAGTAGGAAAAGGAAATTTCCTTTATCCTCTCAGTAAGGAGGCCATAAGAGGTGAGTAAGGGGGGGTTATTTCATATCCTGTGCTACTAATAGTCTCTACCCCTACCCCCCAAGTTCATTTTCCTTCCCCCAGGTCATATTTTTGATCTTTCATTTCTTCATCCCCTTACTCCTCAACATCCTCAACCCTTTATTCCATTTCTTCTTCCTCGGACAATTCCTCCTCTGGCCTTGCATCCATCATGGCTGCAAATTCTTCCTCTGATAATTCCACCAACTGTTGCCAAGTTACGGGGGTCTGTAGCAAGGCATGTATAAATAACAATCTAACGATTCCATGATTTGTAACGATGGCGAGTGCTTGGCATGAGTAGCGTGCAGGCTAGGCCATCAGTTGTAAATTGCCCAAAAGGAAAAAGGGAATATTTACAGCTTTCAATTGATGGAATCAGAGACTAGCTAGGCTTAAAATGCTATTTGAAAAGAACAGAAAACTGACCTTCTAGAGTGATGTACCACATTACAAAATATGCAACATCTGACCACGGTTGCAATAACGATGCTCTGTCATACCCTTTTCATTTTTTCACTACATGTTCTCCTTCCTGTAAGAAAAACTATGGAAACTATAACAAGGTTGTCTTCCTAGTGAACCACTTATGTCCCTCTTGTGATAACTCACTAACTATTGCAATCACTTCTTCGTTCACTTGAATTTCCATCCTGCAAACCCTTGAGTTGTTTCCCTCCATATTTAGTGCAAACTAAATCATTACCCCTTCATCAAATCATTTTAACCGCTCAAAATAAATGTGCCATTCACATTTTGGAATATTTTCCATACTTTTGGTTGGCCCTGTATTTGCTTTGTATTCTCAGGTTCATATATAATGGCCTTTCCACCCATTATACTTATCAATTAGCCTATAATAGTATTCGGAGTAGCTACCACTCGTTAATACATTTATTTGTCAACCTGGGGGTCTGTCTAGTTATTTCAAGGTTATCATGCAAGGTATATGCAAGCTATAGGTTCCCTACCCAGTATTGATCATCTAAAGAATACTCACAAGGTCGTTGGCCCAAAATAATTCTAAATTAATACAACATCACCCATCAATAAGATTAACAGCAACTTGAGTAACATAAATCCTAAGTAACAAAAAAATAAATGAACAACAGTAATAAAAATAACAATGATACAATTAAGAACACATATATCTACCACACAATATATATTCCAACGACACCTGATCGAAAGAGTGGGTCCACCTCTTCGTTCAGAGTCGTGGCCAAAGAATTATAAATCTCACAAATTTAATGATATGCTACTACTCTTATTAAACTGCATAAAAGGGTTACAGAATGAAGTCCCGCTGATACACAGAGAAAGAGATGATCCCGTGTCCTCTCACGTGTGTCATACTTATATACAATTAGCATTACACGAATACCATGATTAAGAAACTCATAAATATATGGGGATCAATAATGTCTGAAAAATATACAACAATTTCACAAATACAAAACAGAGTGAAAAGATAGTAACAGTGCTTGATCTGCCAGCTATTCGAGTAGTTGGTTAGCTGATAACTTAACCCTCAAATAGTGGCACCGGTCCATAGTCAGCAAAATCATGAAAGGTCCTACTCCGCTAAAGATGGTATCTTGTTCAAATTGTTGAATAATCTGCAAAAGAATCTTGTCAGCAAGTTGTTCAAATATCAATCCCCTATGACTATCACTTAATTAATCAACAATTCAATAAGACATGCCAAAAATGGTGTACCTTCAATAATAGGATACAAATTAACCTCATAGATACCAAAAAGGGTTATAAAGGACGAAAAAACGGATAGATAGAATTGGGTAAAAATGGATAATTTCATCGGTCAACAATTGTTGCTTTTGATTTTGAGCTAGAACAAATGGATGTGAAGGCAACATTTCTTCATGGAGATCTGGAAGAAGAGATCGACATGAAGAAACATGAAGGCTTTGCAATGAAGGGTAAGAAATCATTGGTCTGTAGGTTAAAAAAGTCTTTGTATGGGTTAAAATAGTCACCGAGGAGATGGTATCAGAAATTTGATACATATGTATGGGGATTTAGATTCACCAGAACCAAAGCAGATCATTTTGTGTATTTTAAATTAATTGGTTAGCATGTAATTTATTTTGTCTTGTATGTGAATGATATATTGTTGATTGGAAATGACAAAGAAATTATCCAAGATTTAAAGATCCAATTGTCATCCAAATTCGACAGGAAGGATCTTGGTGCTGCAAACTATATTTTGGGCATGGAAATTAAATGAGATCGGGCAAAGAGGAAGCTCTGGATAAACCAGAGGAATTATGTTTAGACAATACCATAGAGGTTTAATATGGAGGATAGTAAACCAATGCAGGTTCCTATTCCTATATGTGTAAATTTGTAGAATAGTGTCCTAGGACACAAGAAGAGTGTTATAGACATTTTTGGGCACTACAACCCCAATCAAACATGTCCATAAACCAAGGGCTCCTAAGTCCCTAAAAGTGTCTTTTCATTCCTAAAGGAACAAGGTCAGCTAATTACATCATCTCCCAGAAGTTCTCCACATGAAACTGCTCAGAACTGGTCAAAACTAGACCATACAGGTTGCTCAGTGCTAAGGGTGCGATGCATCCCACCTGCCCAGTGTAAAGGGTGTGATGCATACTGAAAATCCCTTCTGTAGGGTGCGATGGGCGAGAGTGGACAAATGGCAGAGACAGTTTGCGAGGTGGATGATCATGGAATCTTCCAAAAACTTCTCCTGTGACACTTGCCTCTCTGAGTTCACCCAGGGATGAGTAAGAGATCATCAATCTCCAAGTGGAATCAAGAACTATGAGAGAGAGGACACTAATCAAAATCCTAGAAGCTGACTCACCCCCTTGCAATAATCTATATA
This sequence comes from Pinus tabuliformis, assembly GCA_031772625.1. NCBI lineage: Eukaryota > Viridiplantae > Streptophyta > Pinopsida > Pinales > Pinaceae > Pinus > Pinus tabuliformis. Next base: position 1,254,466,469 of record CM062819.1, read on the forward strand.
TGGATCCCTCATCCCAAAGATCCAGAGGCTGGAATTTTGTATCTTGTAAGGAAGTGTTGTTGGTTTCTTGTTGGAATATCATAGTGTTGGGTGATCTAAGCTTTTCATGAGGTGAAAGAAGGGATTTCATGCTGGAGGATGACGCTAGGTCAAAAAAATTGGTTGTAATCCTCTTTTCTATTCTTGATATTAATAAAGCTATTCAAGTTTTCCTCCACATTCTTGTATGTTTGATGATATATGCATTTGTGTGGTCAATATCTATCTAGTCCTATATTGTTTATGATTGTAGATCTCTGTTCTTCGATAGTATTATGCTGCTTTGACTCCACAGGTGATCTTTGAAGCTAGGTAGACGAAGGAGAAGCGGAAAGGATCTGTCAGAAGGGAGAGGAACCGAGCAAGGAACCAAGCACAAGACTAAGGTTGGTGTCCTTCATTCCCCTCTTATCTACTTCTCATAAAGGAAAATGAAAGTAGTTTTAGTTTGTTTGTTTCTAAGATAGCTACCAGTCTTAGTGGGACTAGTAGATCCGAGTGGACACTAGATTTCCCGATAACAAAATGGAGACTCCACTGGGGAGTGAATAGATTGTTTGTTTGTCTATATTTGTTTGTTTTATAAACTTACAGACGGAGCCTGAAGTCAAGCCAGCTAGCGTTCGAACTACATTTTCTATGCAAGTGCAAAGTAGATCAATGCTGCTTCAGTCTATCTCTAGGTTTTATTTATAAACTAAACAATCGATTTGCAAACTTTCTAATTTCCCTAGTGGTGGCTCTAGTAACCTCATTAGATCAGCCCCTGTGATTTCTATTTACTGTACATCACTTGCCCGGCCTAAATCCCTGAACTGAGATACAAACTGTGACCCGGAACCCAGTTGAAGTCTCATCCCTGGACCATCGCACCTTTTACTCTTGGTAATCTGGATGCATCACACTTCCCATGTGAAGTAGGTGCGCTGCATCGTACTTTCCCTGTGTTACAGGTGTGTTGATTAGACAAGACCTCTTCTGCTCTCAGATTTTGGTTTCTATGTTCACTCTCTTCAACTCTATTAAGGAGTTTTGCTGCCTGTGATCAGTATACCACTGTGGAAACCCCATTCCTTTCCATCATTCCTCCTCCATTGTCCAAAGAACTGTGAATGTTTTTATGTATTTTCCGCCATTTTCAGTTCTCTTTTACAAACTAGTAGCATAGTCGAACCGTCGTATTTTGATTTGAAAGTGTCACAAGTGTTGTTTTCGGTCAAAGAAAAGAATTCTATTGTTCTTGATGGTCAATTATACAGTTACTCTTGTATTTGATTTGAATTAGTAGTTTTTCAAGTGTCGAAAGCAGTTTTCAATTCAAAATATTAAAGTGTCGTCATTATCTTCCTTTCGTTTTTGAAGAGAAATTTGTTAGTATTGTCGCTTTGAAAACATAATTTAGATTTGCACTTAGCATTCTTCTTGTCATTCACACATTAAGAAAGCTGAAAACAAATACATGCATGTGCATTTGCATTTAGACTGCTTGTTGGTTTGATTTAGGACAGTGCATATAGTGTGTGCTCTCTGCTCTATGTTGAAAGAATATCATCTCTCTTTCTTTAGTAGCTAGGATTTTCATTGCAAAAAGAAGATTAAACGATTGTTTATCATCTTAGATTGCATTTTAGGAATTGTACATCTACATCACGTGGTGAACCTGAAAGGAAAATTTCTTAAGAAAGATCAACTGTAAAATAAATTCAATGAACCTAAAAACGCTTTGGAACCTAACGCACAACATCTTGAAGTCTAGGCTAGAGACGTATTCCGGCATCGTAAAGCCTGGTAACCGTCACTTTCACTGTTGGTTGGGTGATTCCTCCTCTTTGAGACGACAAGTGCTAGTACGAACTTGTGCTCCCACGTATCGTTGAGTATATATTGGGAGACCACAATAGGCTATATCCTTTATCCATAGGAAGCCGTGTCTGCCGCCCTATCAATCACAATGCACTGAACACAGCATTCGAGAAGATTGACTGTCATACCGTAAAAAGTATTCTGCAGTTTTGCGATTGGTTCGGTAATCCCTCTGTCTAGATTTCCAGAGTAGTCTCTTTCATTCCTTTTCAGACTCCTTAAAGGAAAAGGTCCATCTGAACACTTGTCACTTCAGGCTCATTAAAAATCAAAGGCGACTAGAGTCATCTTTTGTTTTTTCTTGAATCTTAAAAATTGAAAAAACAAGTTGTGTCAAAGCATCTAAAATTTATTTTAATTGGAATAATATCACCATTCCCGCATTGGTCTTAGGTTGAGAAAAATGGAGTCCACCAACCAAGGAGTTCCCCTTGGAGGAAATCCTAGTCCTTTCTCCTCTTGGGGAGATGTTGGTGCACCTCATATGGCCACATTGTCACTTCCAGGATTGACGATTGGCTTGCCAATATGGCTCTTCTCGACCTCTGTCGTTTAGAACACCGTGATTCCTGAGCAGTCAAGTCAGCAACCAGATGATACTAAAGTTACCCCCCAACCTTCTACTTCATCTGATTCTCCCTCCCCTCCTTCCTCTTCGCTTGATAAAGCTGGTAAGGCCAAAAATCAAGTAACTAAGAAGGAGAAGAAAGGGAAGGAGAAGAAAGAGAAGAAGAAGAAGGAGCCAAAGGGGAAAAGGGGTAACCAGGCGTCGTCTAGTGAAAATCCACACACTACACCTTCCAAGCCTAAATCTCCATGTGTCATTTGCAAAGGAGACCACTATCATCGAGATTGTCTTTGCATCCCTCGGATCTTAAGGGACTGGTCTCCTCGTTTGCACAACCAGGTGTCATCAACCTCTGAAGACCAAGTTGAAAGCACACCATCAACTAGTGAAAATGAAGCATTTGGAAAAAAAAGGAAATTTAAATTTCCCTGTAAATTGTGTGAAGGCGATCACATCGTCCACCGTTTTCCCTTCCTAGATGAACCTAAAAGATTTTTGGATAACCGTCTGGCTTGGCTACTACGGCTTCCTCTTGGATACAAGAAACTCTTGCCGAGTCCATCGTTAGTTGAAAATCCGACTGACATGCCATTGTGGTCAGTCAAAGCATCTGTCATTGAAGATAAACCCGTTGAATCCATACCAGACGAAAGTCAAAAGGTTGAGGCAGCAATCAACCCGGTCTTGTCTTCAGAAGGTCTATCTTCAAATGACACAATCACCGAAGAGAATGAGAATGAAACCGTCTAAATTCTTTTCGTAAACACAAACTCCGATGAACATGGGGGCAGTCTACCCATTCCTTTACCGCAGGAAGAAAGTTCGTCAGAGTCATATCAGGCCGTCTGTTCGGTCCCGCCTCCAAGCAACCTAGTCGTTTCCTTCAATTGGAATCTACGAGGCAGACCCCATGTACCGGCTCATGTACCATTCTGAATCATTGTACAAGCTTACAAAATGATCATGGTTGGTACCATCATAGATAAAGGGGCTTCTGTGAGTATCCTTTCCTCAACTACTTGGGAAGCGCTTGGCTCACCATCGCTTCTGCCTGAGATGAGAAATCTGACAGGCTTTGACAAAGGAACCAGTCGGCCGTTAGGGATCCTTCCCAGTGTGCCCATAACATTGAGAAGGAAAACCGTTTACATGAACCTGATGGTAGTACGAGGACCTCTAGATTATAATCTACTCCTTGGATGCGACTATATTTATTGCATGGGAGCCATCGTCTCCTCACTCTTTCAAGTAATGTGTTTTCCGCACAAAGGCAGAATGGTCAAGCTCATAGACCAGCTTTCATTCCCCGGCTCACACATAGAAAATAGTCAAATACCATCCCTAAGTGGTCTTTTCACGCAAGGAATGTCTCATCAATCTCTAGTCCATCCACCTGATGAGCGCGAGTGATTCGGGAGGACATGACTGAATCCCAGGGGGCATGCACCTTGGCCTACTCCGGTAGGGAAACTCTAGGTATAAAGTAGGTTTCCGTGAAGGAAAATGACTGGTCCGATACCCATCTGGAATTGGACCAGAATAAGATTCCTTTGTCAAGGTTAGGAGGTTGGGATTTAGAACCACCTTGGTCCAGATGGACTAAGCCAGGAAGTGTTTCTATCTGCGGTGTGGATGGAAACTATCTTGCGAAAGCAGGAACTTCTATATGGTAACCTAGAAATTTTTCACTATACCTGGGGGCATGCAAACCTTTTTACATGAAAGTGAAGAGCGACCATTTATTTTCTTAGTTTGTAGATTCTCAAACCCTTTAAACTCATAGGATTGGTCGTTCCTAACTTGCATAAAGAAAGGATCTGGGGCAAAGCTTTGAAAGGTGCAAGCTCCATAAAAAATGGCATCTTAGATGAGATATCCTTATTATATGACTGGCACGAGCAGTTTTTATGTGGATTTCAAGCTCGTTAAAAATTAAACATAAGCAATGAGCAAACATTCCCCCAGAGTTTAAGCTCATTAAAAAATGAACCAATTTCTCGTAAATAACCATTGTGAATACATTATCATCAGCTTTTGAGCCCTGGTCATGTTCTCATCATCACCTCCACTCTGTTTTAGCCGATCATTCACCTCCATTTGATTGTTTACCCCTTTTTGAGGAACAACTGTGAAGAGTGATCCTATTAGCCATCCTTGTGACACTGCCGTGACTAGAAAATTCCAAACCTTACCTGGAACCAGTTGCTACCTGAAATTATCATTCGTTCCTCAAAAACGAGTCTCCTTTAAGCTCTTTTCACCTGACTCATAAAATATGAAAATATTGCCGAGCAATTGGCCTCTCCAGCTCATTAAAGAGACCGGAAGTGCTATCCCTCCTCTAGATTTTAATCTTTTTGGACCTGAGGGGTTATTGCATAAAAAGATCGAACGCTTGTCTTGTTCGGCTCGTTAAAATTATAAAAAATTCATCCCTTTCATATTATTTTATACTTTTTCAAACTCAAGGGATTATATGACGAAAAAGGATTATTGGAGTTTCCTTTACGTCCCTTTCAGACTCTCTAAAATTGAAAAGGGCCGAGTTATCTTTGTCGTTAAACTCGTTAAAACCGAATAGTGACAAACTTGTCCATACAGACAAGAACGAGTTTCAATGTCGCTAGGCTCATTAAAATATAGCGATGAGTTTGCCCGAAGGGAAAATTATAGAACAAGCATATGTTATCCTCCTCAAGCTTGAGAAAAATAAAGAGGTACTAGTCAGCAATTACTGGGGAAAAATTGGGAAGAAAACTTGAAGAAACTTTATTGGTAGCAAATCGCTCTTGAACATGACACTTTCACTCCGCACCCGAGTTGGGCTGGGCTGTTTCGTTCACTGGTCATATCACCATTGGTCCATCACACCATCCATATTTGGGGTTAACGCTACCAATCCATGTCAGTGTCGCCGGTATGTTCAAGAGAAGTCGCTCAGAGAATTCACCTGTGTCTCATCCGCTACAATACATTCACGCTCCATTCTTTCATGACTGCCACCCTGAACCCTGTATCATCAGATCATTTTCACCTCCAAAATAATTTACTCCGTTCCATGTCTTAGATGTGGGATTCATTAAGGCCGCTTCTTGTCGACATCAGCTCATTATCCAAGAAGTCAACTTAGGAACAACCCTTTCAGTACTTTGAAGCTTGCATGCCTCAATGGCAAGTTTCTCACTTTCGGCAACAGGTTTACATCAATGGCCTTCGACTGAAAGATTTTGTGGAGTGTTTGACGCCAAGTCCCTTATTCACACCACGCGAATTGTACTATAGTACCTTGAGGGTCATCATCATTATCGGTGATTCCTCTCGCGCCTGTTAACAGCTTACGTCATTGGCTGGTAATCAGGCGATGTCTTTCCATGCTCAACTCCAGAACATCTTTCACATGGATCGACTTGTACTCCGAGTGAAGATTGAATGAGTTTGAAGACCCTGGATATAGTTTCATCCATCCAGGCTATGATATATTCAGAAAAATAAAGACATCAAATGTACATTGTCGTTGCATAGATGATCATCTAAATCAAAAGATGATCACTCTGTCTTATGTACATGAAAATGAATTTATAAATCAGGGCCTGGGAATGCTCGCCAAAGCTAGATCATGAAAAATATTATGAAGATAATGTATAGTATTGTATCTTATTACAGGTCGCCTTCCATCTCGAAAAAACTTCGGATCCTCATGATAAAGCATTTCACCCGACATCAAAAGATTAACGACCTCATGCTTTAGGGGGAAACTGTTATAGACATTTTTGGGCACTGCAACCCCAATCAAACATGTCCATAAACCAAGGGCTCCTAAGTCCCTAAAAGTGTTGTTTCATACCCTAAAGGAACAAGGTTAGCTGATTACATCATCTCCCAGAAGTTCTCCACAGGAAACTACTCAGAACTGGTCAAAACTGGACCATACAGGTTGCTCAGTGCTAAGGGTGTGATGCATCCCACTTTCCCAATGTAAAGGGTGCAATGCATACTGAAAATCCCTTCTGTAGGGTGAGATGGGTGAGAGTGGACAAATGGAAGAGATAATTTGCGAGGTGGATGATCATGGAATCTTCCAGAAACTTCTCCTGTGACACTTGCCTCTCTAAATTCGCCCAGGGATGAGTAAAAGATCATCAATCTCCAAGTGGAATCAAGAACTATCAAAGAGAGGACACTAATCAAAATCCCAGAAGCTGACTCACCACCCTGCAATCATCTATATATGGATCCCTCATCCCAGAGATCCAGAGGCTGGAATTTTGTATCTTGTAAGGAAGTGTTATTGGTTTCTTGTTGGAATATCATAGTGTTGGGTGATCTAAGCTTTTCATGAGGTGAAAGAAGGGCTTTCATGCTGGAGGATGATGCTGGAACAGAACAATTGGTTGTAATCCTCTTTGCTATTCTTGATATTAATAAATCTATTCAAGTTTTCCTCCACATTCCTGTATGTTTGATGATATATGCATTTGTGTGGTCAATATATATCTGGTCCTATGTTTTTTATGACTGTAGATCTCTGTTCTTCGATAGTATTATGCTGCTTTGACTCCATAGGTGCTCTTTGAAGCTGGGTAGACGAAGGAGAAGTGGCAAGGATCTGTCAGAAGGGAGAGGAACCGAGCAAGGAACCAAGCGCAAGACTAAGGTTGGTGTCCTTCATTCCCCTCTTATCTACTTCTAATAAAGGAAAACGAAAGTAGTTTTAGTTTGTTTGTTTCTAAGATAGCTACCAGTCTTAGTGGGACTAGAAGATCTGAGTGGACACTAGATTTCCCGATAACAAAGAGGAAGAGTATATGTCCTGTGTTCCATATGCAAGTGAATTCGGTAGCCTAATGCATGCAATGGTTTGTACTAGATGAGACATTTCACATGCAGTGGGAGCATTGAGAAAGTTTATGTAAAAACCATTGAAGGAGCATTAGACATCAGTGAAGCGGGTTTTCAAGTGCTTGCATGGAACTAGTGATTATGGTTTGTGCAACCAAGGAAGACTAGGATTGGACAGAATTTTGGACATTCATGGCTTTGTTGATGTAGACTAGGCTAGCCATCTAGATCAGAGAATATCTACAAGTGGGTATGTGTTTAACCTATTTGGAGGAGCATGATTTTTGCACATGGTTTTGGGCATAATGGTTTTATGCCCATGTTATTTTGTAGATATGAACAAGGGAACTACAGTTATGTTCTAACCCAGGTTTAATGGATTGGGTTTTATGAATGCTTTGGCATGTATATATATGTATTGTAACATTAAAAGAACTATAATGAAAAATCAATCTGGTAGTCCTAGTTTTGGGATCCAGGAGAAACTTTCTGCGTATTTGCTTTATGTTCTCACCATTGCATATTTTCTATTTTAAGAATCCGTTGGTAGGTAATTGTTGTACAAGGTTAAAACCTACATTTGGTGTCAGAGTTGTTTCGGCTTCAAGGGGATGCCTTTATTGCTAAGGGGTTTTTCCCAGGCTTGTAGTAGACCCTGTTCAGTGAGAGATTTATGGGATCAATTCTTGTGGTGAATGAAGATGGCGAGTAGTGGAAGTGTTATCACAAAACCTTGACCTGATAGGCTGTTGATTAGGAAGGACTTGTGTAACTCTTTCAAAACCTACTTTAGGCTGAGGCTTAGCCTCCTCAACCTGAGAGGGATCTCTCGCAAGATTAAAGATTTTGATTATGAGTAAGATGGCTAACTCTATGAAACAAAACGAAGGAATGTAAGTGGTGGAAACACAATTATAAATTATCCATTGGGCTTATGGAGTCAAAACAGTTTTAGTATAACAATGATATCAACCTTACATAGAAGTCAGGGCATCTAGAATTCAACACATTTAGAACACACCATAATATATAGGACAACACAGTTTATAAATGTATGAAGGAAATTAGAGCACAATCAGTGATTTCTAAGTAATCACACATTCATACCACTGCAAATACTGAGAAGAGAACAATAAAATACATTCTAAACCTTGAATTCCTTTTGATTCCTGAGAAGCAAAGCCAAACATTGTATTACTAAAAATAGAGTCTTTACACAAAGCACAATGTGAGAGCTTTTCTGAATAATTTTCCAACCATTCATATTTCTTCACTTGTTTCATAGAGTTAGCCATCTAATTCATTATCAAAAATCTTTAATCTTGTGAGAGAGCCCTCTCAGGTTGGGGAGGCTAAGCCTAAGCCAAAAGTTGGTCTGAAATAGTTACTCAAGGTCTACCTAATCAACAGCCTAATCAAGGCTAGATTTTGTGATAACATTTTGGTGCATGTTAAGTTATGGTATGTTCTATGCTTATAACAGTTTACTTCTTTTTCTTATTATATTCCACCGATTAGCAATCACATGTACATAAAGTAAAGTGCAGATAGAACATTAAATGATCGACAGAAAACAAGCCAAGACAAGAGACACAAGATGTGGCGGCTAGCCAGGGACAAACCCCAGATTGTGTGGGGAAACCCTTTGATCAAATCTTCTTTTATCTTCAATAATTTAGCAGAGAGAAATAGTACAATAAATCTGATTCATATCAGCAGTAGAAAACCCTAGATCAGTAGCATCAGCATTAGCGGCTTCATTATCAAACTAGGGCAGACCACATCTCACAAACCGACAGTCGGATTGACTTCATTCCACCACCAAAAGTTTTGGCTTTCAAAGGAGGTTCAGATGAACCTACAGCGCAGTTCCAAAGAGGAGATCTTCTAGGCCACGCAAGTCAATCTTTACTTTTGCAGTTGCAACTTCAGTTTCAGCAGTTTCCGGCTTCAAACTAGGGCAGCCGATATCTTGCAAACCGTTTGTCGGATTGACTTCATTCCACCACCAAAAGTTTCGACTTTCAAAGGAGGTTCAGATGAACCTAAAAAATAGTTCCAAAGAGGATATCTTCTAGGCCACGCAAGTCAATCTTTACTTCTACAGTTGCAGCTTCAGTTTCAGCAGTTTCCGGCTTCAAACTAGGGCATTCGATATCTTGCAAACCGTTTGTTGGATTGACTTCATTCCACCACCAAAAGTTGTGGCTTTCAAAGGAGGTTCAGATGAACCTACAGCGCAGTTCCAAAGAGGAGATCTTCTAGGCCACGCAAGTCAATCTTTACTTCTGCAGTTGCAGCTTCAAATTCAACAGCTTCCGGCTTCACATGTGTGAGAGAGAGAGACCCATTTCAGCGCAGTAGAGGAGAGACTCATATCTGCGTAGTAGAGAGAGAGAGATGTGATGAGATGAGTGAGTCCAAATGAGGAAAAATCCTCTTATATTTATACACAACGTTGGTGGGTGAATAGATGCGACTATTGGGCTTCTGAGCCTACATGAGTTGTAGGTCGGCTTGATAATAATTCCATAATCAAAATAAATTCATATCTCCATGAATACTTATCGGAATTGGATGATCTTTATATCAATCCTACACCTCTCAACGAGAGGAATCTAATAAAAATATTATTAGCCATGAATAAGATGACCCACATGAAGTTTTTCCCTTGTTTCCAATTTTAACACTCCCTCTCAACCATGGAGAACTTCATCTGCAATCTGTCTAGTGGTCGTTACTATTCATCCATCAAATGCACTACCTTGTATAGCCTGACCCTTGCCCTGCTCTACTCTATTTTGCCTGTTTTGCTTTGTCTTGTTCTGCCCTGCACTAATCTGTACTGATTTGTTCTATTCTGCTCTGCTCTTGCATTGTTCTATTCTACTCTGCTTTTGTCTGAATTATGAAGAAGAAGAAATGATCGAGGATGTATCATACTGACTCAAAGTTAGTCTTAGAGTATGTACTACTGGTCCTAGACCAGTCTCAACCAACCCAAAGTCAGCGTCATAGTGAGTACAACTCTAATGGTCCCAGACCAATATCATCCTCCACTGACTCAAAGTCAGTCTCAGAGTATGTACCACTGATCCCAGACCAGTCTCAACCGACCCGAAGTCAGCGTCATAGTATGGTACAACTCCTACCACTGGTCCCAGACCAGTATCATTGATCCCAGATCAATGGAGGTAATCCTAGCATAGGAAGTACGGTAGTTACAACGATGCGTCCATCGGTACTACTATGGTCCCTAACTTCATTTCCCTGCTCATTGATCAGATGAGAGGTACTTCCCATGAGTCCCAGACTGCATGGGTAGGATGCCTCGACAGGAGAACTAATCAATCCTGTCCTCACAGGAGAACACATCAATCCTACTACAATCGCCATGGAGAACACATCAATCCAGGCCGCCATGGAGAACACATCAATCCAGGCCTCACAGGAGAACTAATCATCCTGCTACACAGGAGAGCGAATCATCCTATTCCACAAGAGAGCGAATCATCTTGTCCCACAAGAGAGTGAATCATCTTGTTCCACAAGAGAGCGAATCATCTTGTTCCACAAGAGAGTGAATCATCTTGTTCCAGTGCGCACCACCAGGGGAGGGTGAGTCACCCTGTGGTCGTATGTTGCTCCAGTAAGAACCACAAGCCCTCAGATCTCCCAGAGCTCAATGTATGCAACATGCAGGACCCTTGTACAAGGGTTTCTTGATGACTCCAAGTCGTTTGGGAAAATTACAAATTAGATCTTTCGTCAGGGCTTTGACAAGGTGTATCAACCTGTACATCATCTTAATGTGATGGAGCCTCCTTGCTCATCAACTTACCATATCCCAGATGATGTCTATCTGCTAGAGCAATCGACAAATACGGGATTCCTCAATAATCGAATCCCACCTCTGGTTGTTATAGAGAATCACAATGGTATCCAAATAGCTCACTGAAGAGCTTTCGCAACTAGACTGCCTCACACGAGGTCATGCTATCAACAATATATCCTGCTTCAGCAGTGCTCAAAGTCACCGACTTCTGCTTCCTGCTCATCCAGGATATCGAAGCAGATCCCAAGGTGAAACAGCACTCGGAAGTGCTCTTACGGTCCACCACATTGCCTGCCCAATTAGCATCAGTATATCCAAGTAGTCTCACATCTTCGACAGTGTATCTTAACCCATTTTTCCACGAATATATCTCAGAAGATTCTTGGCACAAATCTAGTGTATGTGGTGGGGTTCAACCATACGCTGGCTCAACGTGTTGACTGCAAAGCATATATCTGGATGGGAGTTCACTAAGAACATTAATGCTCCGACGAGTTGCCGATACTCGGTAGCATTTCGTAAAACAGGTCCAGCAGCACTACCGCTTAACTTCTTGAAGTCAAGCTCCATCGGAGTAGTTACAGGCTTGTAGTCCACCATTCCGAATCTTTACAATATCTTCACCACATATTTTCCTTGAGATAGGAAAATTTCTCCTGGCTTTTGCCACACTTCAAGTCCTTGGTCCTTCATTTCAAATTCAGAAGCCATCTCCCTCTTACATTTGTGAATGAGAGGGTTTGCACCTGTAGAAAGAGGTCATCCACATGCAACACCAGTATGATAGGCTTTTCATCTTCAACCTTAAAGTAAAGGTTAGGATCGGCTTCACTCCTAGTGAATCCCAACTTCATCAAGTAGCTATCGATCCTCTCATACCATGCTCAGGGTGCTTGCTTCAGCCCATAGAGAGCCTTCTTCAACTTGCATACATGAGATTTTCAATCATAAATCTCAAATCCTTCGGGTTGCTCCACATAGACCTCTTCTTTGATCAAACCGTGCAAGAACGCAGTCTTGACATCCATCTGATGTAGGTTCCATCCATGTGAAGTGGCAAGGGCTATGATCGAGTGGATGGTCATGTGTATGGCAACAAGTGCAAATATCTCATCATAGTCTATACCTTCCTCAAGCTTTATACTTTTCCGTGCTTCCATCTGCTGCATGCTTTATCTTGTAAAGCCATTTGGAAGTAACAACAGTCTTGTCCTGGGGTCTGGGAACTACTTCCCAAACATCATTATTTATGATAGACTCATATTCTTCGGTCATAGCATCCTTCCATACTTGATGCTTGACGGCATCTGAGAATGATGAAGGCTCATTTTTTATGATCGTGCTCATGATGGTCAGGTATCCTTGATACCTATTAGGTTTCTTACTTTCACGAAAGGTTCCTCGGGGTGCAACATGTCCTTCAGCATCATCAAGTAACCTCTTAAGCCATGAAGGCCTCTTCCTAAAAGAGGAAGGCTCATATGGAGGAGGATCAATCGGATCCATGGGTTCTTCTACATCATGCATTGATTCATCATCCTTTTCTTTCGGTTCCGTGGTGTCGGCTTCTTGAGAGCTCCTCAAAGTCGGAAGATTGATCACCTTACTGAGAGCCATATCTACATCAAAGGTGACATCATGACTAATTATGACTTCCCTTTGCCAGCTACATAGATTCTATAGCCTTTAGTATTTTCACCATAGCCCACGAAAATTCCCTTCTTTCCAGATGCTCCCAATTTATTTATTTTCTCTTTCGGCACATGAAAGTATACAGGGCTTCCAAAAATTTTAAAATGAGAAACATCAGGTTTCTTACCAGTGAATTTTTCTTCAGGAGTCTTGGAACCCAATGCTTGATGAGGGCATCGATTTTGTACATATACGGCGGTGATTGTAGTTTCAGCCCATAAAAACTTCAGAAGTCTTTGATCATGGCCCGGACAGCTTCCATCATCGTGCATTTCTTCCTTCCCACCACACCATTCTGCTCAGGAGTATGTGGTGTAGTAGTCTCCCTCTTAATGCCAACCTCAGGTATGCCTGAGTGAACCAACTATAATATATCGGAGGTCTTGCTTTGGCTTGAGGGGAATGGTCCCCTTTTGAGCTTTCCTTCGGCACATCCCGGACATACACCTTCTTTCTCTACTTGGAATTCGGGCATCCCTGTTACCATCTGTCTTACATCGGGTAAAGCTTTGTAATGAATGTGGGAAAACCTCCGATGCCAAAGTTCGGACTGAAGTGTTGTGTCACAAGACATGACACCTAGCGGACTTCCACCGACTTGATATAAAGAATCAACTCGAAACCCAAGAGTGAAAGCATCTTTAACATTATTTTTCCATATGCGTACCTTACCATAGCTGAAGGTTACCTTATAGCCTTTGTCTTCCATTGCTGAGACGGATACCAGGTTCTTTTTGAGATCAGGTACATATAATACATCTTGTAAGTGAATCGTATTACCTTGATTCAGTTTAAGAGAAACATTGCCTACACCTTTCACTAGGTATTTCATGTCATCTCCAAGGACAATTTCCAAGTTAGTTTCTTTCTCTACCAGATTATAGAGTACTTCTTTGTAACCAGTGAAGTGTCTTGAGGCACCACTATCAATGAGCCAAATTCCCATTGAGTCCAAAGGAGCGGAGGTAGATAGAGCAGCTGGTAGATAATATTCAGCCTGCTTATCGTCAACAGTGTTAGATTCATACCTAGAATTTCTAGCCTTCTTGAATGGTTGCCCTCTTCCTTGATTTCTCGCATTCCTTTTTCCTTTGTTGTTGAATTTTCCATTCCTTCGATTACCATGAGAGGGATTTTGATCATTGCCATGGTGAGAGTCCTTTCTATCAGGGCATTCCCTTGCATAGTGACCTGCTTTATTGCAAATGAAACATCATCCTTTTCTTCCACCCTTAAATCCAGCCTTTCTTTTCGATTTAGACCCAGAATTATTCCTTTTCTTAGCATGAGAAGAAAAAGCAGCAGGAGGACCTTTAGGCAAGGGAATTTCCTGCTCTTCTACCCTTGTTTGTTCTTGAATGCATCTAGCATTAATTCCTCGAAACTAGGAATTACATTATTGTTCAGAAGAGTAGTCCTGAACACATACCTTTCAGATGGTAATCCTCCAATAGTTGTGAGTGCCATTTCTCTATCAGTAATGGTTTCCCCAATAGATAGGAGATCGTTCTTGATCTCAGTGATTCTTAAGAAGTATGCTTGCATACTTTCATCTTTACCCTTCTTGATTTCTCTCAACTTATTTCTAAGAAACAAAACTTGATTTGCATCATTAACTTTAAATAAACTCACCAGATTGTCGTAGATTTCCTTGGAGGTGTATAGATCAGAGATGTAGGCCACCAAGCGCTTGTCGATAGAGTCCCGGATGATCTTCTTTGTTTTGACTTCTCCATTTTTCCATCTGTTCCAGGTAGCAGCAGATGCATTTGATGAAGGCTCAACAATATTGCCTCTTACATGGTCCAGCACTCCTTGATCTTCAAGGGTTAGATCGATAGACATCTTCCATCCGTGATAGTCAGCTTTCTCATGGAGCTTGTCTTCGGCAGGAAAGAGTGTTGAGGACCCCATAGTTCTTTTAGGATAGCCTTGCCAATCTTCTCTTCAATGATTGCTCTTGCTCTTGCTCGGGCTTTGTCTTCACCTCAGCTCTAATACCATGTTAAGTTATGGTATGTTCTATGCTTATAACAGTTTACTTCTTTCTCTTATTATATTCCACCGATTAGCAATCACATGTACATAAAGTAAAGTGCAGATAGAACATTAAACGATCGACAGAAAACAAGCCAAGACAATAGACACAAGATGTGGCGGCTAGCCAGGGACAAAGCCCACAATGTGTGGGGAAACCCTTTGATCAAATCTTCTTTTATCTTCAATAATTCAGCAGAGAGAAATAGTACAATAAATCTGATTCATAACAGCAGTAGCAAACCCTAGATCAGTAGCATCAGCATTAGCGACTTCATTATCAAACTAGGGCAGACCATATCTCACAAACCGACAGTCGGATTGACTTCATTCCACCACCAAAAGTTTCAGCTTTCAAAGGAGGTTCAGATGAACCTATAGCATAGTTCCAAAGAGGATATCTTCTAGGCCACGTAAGTCAATCTTTACTTCTGCAGTTGCAGCTTCAGTTTCAGTAGTTTTCGGCTTCAAACTAGGGCAGTCGATATCTTGCAAACCGTTTGTCGGATTGACTTCATTCCACCACCAAAAGTTGCGGCTTTCAAAGGAGGTTCAGATGAACCTACAGTGCAGTTCCAAAGAGGATATATTCTAGGCCACGCAAGTCAATCTTTACTTCTGCAGTTGCAGCTTCAAATTCAACAGCTTCCGGCTTCACATGTGAGAGAGAGAGAGACCCATTTCAGCGTAGTAGAGAAGAGACTCATATCTGCGCAGTAGAGAGAGAGAGATGTGATGAGATGAGTGAGTCCAAATGAGGAAAAGTCCTCTCATATTTATACACAACGTTGGTGGGTGAATAGATGCGACTGTTGGGCTTCTGAGCCTACATGAGTTGTAGGTCGGCTTGATAATAATTCCATAATCAAAATAAATTCATATCTCCATGAATACTTATCGGAATTGGATGATCTTTATATCAATCCTACAACTCTCGACGAGAGGAATCTAATAAAAATATTATTAGCCATGAATAAGATGACCCACATGAAGTTTTGCCCTGGTTTCCAATTTTAACAGTGCGTCTGCCGGGAGTCTGAAGATTAATCATTCCCGAAATCAAGGAGCTGAACTTCTGAAGGTAGCAGGAGTTTAGAAAAATTTTGAGGCTGCAACTACCTTGGTGACTCCACACATCAAATAAGAGATTGGAAGGTGACTCGACTGCTAGAAGATCAGTAGCTTGATGAAGTTTCAAGATGAGTTCCACTGCAAGAATGAATGCCAGGTATGCTCCTATGAATCGGTCTCATATCCCTAGTTTTCCAAATCCTATGCCAAAGGTTGATTGGTTAGAGGATATTCCGATATTCAAAGATGAAAAGAAAGACAATGCTGTTTTTCATTTGGTTAGGTTTCATATGCATGTATGCAATCTTAAGGTTCAGTTTCCTAAAGATTGTCTCATGAGGATGTTTATGACCACTTTAGAAGGAAAAGCATGGTCTTGGTATAAAAGTTTGGAAAATGGTTCAATATATTCGCTTGCTAATTTTCATGATGAATTCTATGAGATGTATAAAGAGAGTCATCCCTCCTTGTTGCTGGTCCAAGATTGTTGTAAACATTCTTTGAGTCTTATTCAATATTTGGAGGATTTTTATGATGATGATGAATTTATGGATGAAGAAATTTTAGAGGCTCTTCATAACAATACATTTCAACACCAAGAAGAAAGAATAACATCCCACGAAATGCAACATGAAGATCAGCATGGGTTTACTTATGAAAATCATATTACATCCTCTGAGATTGATGTAGAGATGCAACAGACTTGTTAGGCTGCAGATCATTATGAGTATGAAATTGATTGCAAACATCAAGAAGAAGTACTGGAAAATAGCTTTTATAGCCCTCAGGCAGAGGAAAAGGTTGTTCAATTTTGTAATTCCTTGCAGCAGCTTACATCAATGAATGATCATAATAAGGAGGAAAATTACATTGTTTGTGAGAATCATTCAGAAAAGCAGTTGGATAACATATCAAAGGAATCTTTTATGGTTGAGAATCAGTTGTCTGAAGATGTAGAATGTTATGATGATCATCAAAATAACCATGTCCTCTTTGACCCTATAAATGAATACATGGCCAAGCTTTGCACACCAGTTTTTCATTTTCATTTACATTATGAAGATCAGGTACATTATGAGTTGATTTGGTCATCTCACTACCATGGTTATTTTGAGGTTGAATGCAGTCAAGAGCCTCCAATATCAAAAAGGACAATTGATTGGCTTTATTGGAAATATCATGTTTCTTGACCTAAAGTGGAAATTGAAGCTAGTAGATAGGTAGGAAAATGCAAATAAGCTCAAGGTTGACTAAGCATTTTTCAGTAGATATAGATTTCTTTCTCCTACAGTGATCATCAAGCTTAAGCCCGAGGTGAAGGCCCAAGAATCTTAAAGGGGATGCTTGTCAAACAAATTTCCATTTATCATAAGAGGATAAGGCACTGGACCTGCGAGTTCTTAGTGTACCACAAGGGCACACTATCCCAAGTGTAGCCACTGTTATCACTGAAAATATTTCAAAGGAAAAGGGTAAGGTAAGGAAGAATTGGTCTTGGTCATTCTCATGCTCCTTTCATACATAAGAAGCACTTGGAAAACTCAGGGTCAGCATACATCAGAGTTCTTTGAAGGCTCAAGCAAGGCAAGTAAGGTAATCTTAAATTTTGATATAGGCTACCTTTTGAAGTTTACCTTGAAGAATGGTGTCAAGTTATTTAGTTTTGAACAGCCTCCTGTCATATGGAAGAGTCATTTAAAAGCAAAAGAAAGACTCAAGAAAGTTAATTTTTGGTCTTAAACTATGTTCTTGTAATTACACGGTAGTTTCATAGCGCGCTACGAAACTGCAGTAGGTGATGCCTAATGCACAGCAGTTTCGTAGCGCGCTACAAAACTGCTGTAGCTACATATTATCATTTAGTGGACCAAATTTGAGAGAAAAATGGGAATATTTTTGAATATTGGCAGCTGAAAGGGATTACTTAAAAGGTATAAACATCAAGGAAGGGAAAAACAAGTAAAGAAGGACATTTATGAACTCCAAAATTTTATGTTATGAAAATAGCAGTCAACTTCCAAGGCGATTACCAAGCAATGGAAAACTCATCTCTGAATATTGAAAGAGGTTTTCATTCCTAATATACTTATAAAAAAAAACCTCTTCCACTTTCTTCAAATCCGTTATGATCTGGGAAAAATGAATGACCAAACGTGCGCTACAAAACTGTTGTAGGTGCAGTTTTTCACAAGCATATTTCTCCTCTTTTACACCTGTTTTTCAAAGACACATTCTGGGTGGTAGGAAATGTGTTTCAAAAAACCAAGAGAGGTTTTTGTTCAGCACGGAGTGGTCCACAAAAGTCTCCTTCAGTTTTTTCAAATACATTTTTTATGAGAAGATATGATCTCTTTCCCAAGACCTATTTTTTAGCCAGAACAGAGCAAGGAACAGTCTCCTAGTTTCTAGGAACAATAAAAGGATGAGTCATCAAGGGCCAACTGGAGGGTTATGAGCACCATAAAATTTGAATTCATGGAGTTATAGGTGTCAAAAGGAGTGTTTAATTCCTAGATAAGGTTGTTTTAATCATAATGAGGAGTTACACTCCTAATTTTTTTAGGTCTCTAGGACTGCTAGTTAGTTGTCATTTGGATTTAATAGTTAGTTTTAAGTGTCAATAGGTGTTAGGTCAGGTAGAATTCGAATTTTCCTCATGCTGGAGGAGGAACCTCAGCTTTGTAAAGAATTCTATATATAGGAGAAATAACAATGTAGAGAGGGTTGGAAATTTTCAGAGGAAGACTCATATTGTGCCATTGTAAAAGATTATGTTTTTATGAATGCAGTCTTTAGCTTTACTTCTCAGGATTCAGAAAGAGTTCAATGGTGCAATGGTGGCTTGTTTATGGTTGTCCTTATCTCCTTATTTGTAGTAGTATGAATGTATGATACTTAGAATTCATTGGTTATGCTCTAACTTCCTTCATACATTTTTAGACTGTGTTGTCCTTTATGCTACTGATGTACCCTTCATATGTTGAATTCTAGATGCCCTAACTTCCATGTAAAGCTAATTTTATTGTCATACTGAAGCATTTCTTGACTCCATAAGCCCAATGGATGCTTACTGATCACGTTCAACCATTCATATTCCTTCACTTGTTTCATAGAGTTAGCCATCTAATTCATTATCAAAAATCTTTAATCTTGTGAGAGAGCCCTCTCAGGTTGGGGAGGCTAAGCCTCAGCCAAAAGTTGGTTTGAAATAGTTACTCAAGGTCTACCTAATCAACAACCTAAGCAGGGCTAGATTTTGTGATAACAGAAAGATAGAGATCAAGAAATTTAATGGTCAATCTTTTGAGTTGTGGAGGATCACGATAGAGGATCTATTGGTGAATAAATATCAGTGGATCACGATAGATACAGGTACTAAACCAATAGCAATGTCAGCAGAAAAATGGGTGAAGTTGGATCATAAGGCAAAGAGCATAATATGGTTGTGTATATCAGATTTATTATTGTTAAATGTATTAGGGATAGCTACAACAAAGGATTTGTGGGTCAAGTTAGGGACTTTGTACCAATCTAAGTCTCTGGTGAATAAATTGTTCCTACGGAAAAGGTTGTATAACTTGAGGATGAAGGATGGAGACTTTGTGACAGAGCATCTAAATGCCTTTAATATTGTGGTAATCTAGTTGTTATCTATTAATATAAAAATTTCAGATGAAGATAAGTGCATCATTTTTATGCATTCTCAATCATATTTGTGGGATAGTCTGGTTGTTGCAATAGGTAGCAATACAACTACCTTGAAGTTTGATGCAATAGTCTCATACTTGTTGTCGTAGGACATGAGACGGAAAAATATGGAGAGCTTGAATGGAGATGCATTTTCTTTATGAGGATGCTCCCAGAATAGAAATTAAAATAACTCCTCAAGTAGGAGATCAGAATCTAGAGGGAGATCTAAATCAACAAGAAAACTTGTAAAGGTATGTTGTAAATGTAGAAAGGAACGTCACTACAAAAATGGTTGTAGATATAAATCTCCTGAGAAAGAAAAGGGACTTGATGATGCTTCTTTTGTGGAGGAAAAAACCACCTTAGATGAAGGTGGCAATGTGTACTTGGCTTCTTCTTCAAGTACATATAGATCATGAGGCACCATTGATTGACTCAGGTGCATCCTTTCACTTCAGTCCCCATAGGGAGAGGTTTTGTGAGTATTAGAAATATGATGGTGGTCATGTCTTCTTAGGGGATGATAGGAAGGCTAGAATCATCAGACATAGAAAATTACAGTTGAATTTGCAAGATGGAATGATTAGAACACTTCCTACTGTTTTGCATATTCCTGCATTGGCCAAAAATCTAATTTCTATATGCAATATGGATGATGAAAGTTTAAAAACAGTGTTCAAGAAATATACTTTCAAGATGATTCAGGGATAACTGGTATTGATATGGTGAGTTCAGATTGTAACTTTATACAAGCTTCTAGCTAGCACTTTTATTGATGGGTGCAATAATTTTGTGGTTCCTGAAAGTGGAGCAGGAAATCTAGTGGTCTCTAGAGAAAAGACTATTCTATGGCATTAAAGGCTTGTACATATTGGAGAGAAGGGCCTTCAAATATTGCATGGTAATGGTATGGTAGAAGATATTTCTAGTTTCTCTCTCGATTTCAATTTCTATGAACATTGTGTATATGGGAAGCAAAATCAGGTGAGTTTCCCCACTGGTGCTAAGAGGGCGAAAGAGATATTAGAGCCTATGCAGAGTGATGTGTTTGGACCTATGTTAGTTCCATCACTAGGTAATTTTATGTACTATGTCTCCTTTATAGATGAATTCTCAAGGAATACATGGATATATTTCCTAAGAAATAAATCTGAAGTCTTTGACAGGTTTAAATAATTTAAGGCTATGGTGGAAAATCAAACAAAGAAGACTATCAAGGTGTTGAGGGAAGATAATGGTGGAGAGTTCTGCAAATAGGAATTTGAAGAGTTATGTAATAAGTGTGGTATATCATAGCCCCAAGAGTTAGCTCAATCGGTCAAATCAGTGCCTCGCCAATTGGGAGGTCACAGGGTCAATTCCCGAAAGCTCTTGGGGTCAGGTCAGCATAGGCCGAGGGGTGTGCTCCCCTTCGGGGTATGAGCTACCCAGTTCTTACCATGGACGTAGCGGCTGCCCATTGACCATGGGTATCCGTGAACCACATGTGAAAAAAAAAGAAGTGTGGTATATCATGATACAAGACTATTTCATACACAACTTAGAGAAATGGAGTTGCAGAAAGAATGAACGGCACGTTAATGGAAAAGGCAAGAAGCATGCTTAGTGGTGTCTAGTTAGAATAGGTATTTTTGGCAAAGGCAATGGAGACTACATGTCACTTGGTTAATATATCACCTTCATCAGCATTGGAGGATAAGACTCCACATGAGGTATGGGCTGGTAAGAAACCCTATCTTTCACATCTAAGGGTATTTGTTCGTGATGCATATGTACATGTTCCAAAGGAGAGAAGAACCAAGTTGGATAGTAAATTTGAAAGGTGCATATTTATTGGGTATAAGGATGGTTTAAAAGATTATAAGCTTTGGAACCCAGAAACAATGAAGGTTGTGTACAATTGAGATGTGGTGTTTAGAGAGGTGAAAGATGTTATTAAACATGAAGTCCTACCAAATTAACCTGTGAAGATAGAGTTTGACCTAGAGGAGGAAGAATCAGACTCTACAGCAGAACAGGAATCAGAAGATGAAGAGCCACAAACTCCATCTTTGAGAAAATTAGTTCGAAAGAGAAGGAATCCAAAAAGGTATATTCCATCTTATTTCTATTCAAATTATGCTCTATCTATTCTTGATGATGATCCCAGAACTATTTGGGAGGTAGTAGATTCAGAGGATGGAAAACTCAGGAAAGAGGCCATGGATGATGAAATGGAATCTTTGGACAAAAATGAGGCTTGGGATCTGGTGGTCTAGGTGTTGGATGGAAGGAAACCCATTGGAAGAAAAGGGGTGTTTAAGAAGAAGATGAATGCAAAAGGTAAGGTAGATAAATACAAATCTTGGTTGGTAGCAAAAGGTTTTTCCCTGGTGCCGAGAATTGATTTCGGTGATATTTTTTCTCCTGTTGCCAAGTTACCTTCTATTAGATTACTTTTATCTATTGTTGTTTCTTTTTATTTTGAGGTAGAATAGATGGATGTGAAGACAACATTTCTTCATGGGGATCTCATAGAAGAGATCTAAATGAAGCAACCTAAAGGCTTTACGGTGAAGGGTAAGAAAGAACTGGTATGCAGGTTAAAAAATTCTTTGTATGGGTTAAAAAATTCACCAAGGATGTGGTATCATAAATTTGATACATATATATAGGGACTTGGCTTCACCAGAAGTAAGAAGATCACTATGTGTATTTTAAATTAATTGGTGACCATTTTATTTTTTGGTATTGTATGTGGATGATATGTTGTTTATTGGAAATGACAATGAAATTATCCAGGATCTAAAGACCTAATTGTCCTCCAAATTTGACATGAAGGATATTGGTGCTACAAACTATATTTTGGGCATGGAACTAAACGAGATCGAGAAAATAGGAAGCTCTGGTTAAACAAGAGGAAGTATGTCGAGACAATATTGCAAATGTTTAATATGCAGGATAGTAAACTGGTGAAGGTTCATGTTCCTGTGGGTGTAAATCTATCTGTTGAACAATTTCCCTAGGCATAGGAAGAGGACGTGTCCCGTGTTCCATATGCAAGTGTAGTCGGTAGACTGATGTATTCAATGGTTTGTACTAGACCATACATTGCACATGCAGTGGGAGTATTGAGATGGTTTATGTCAAAATCAGGGAAGGAGCATTAAACATTAAATAAGCGGGTTTTCAATTATTTTTGTGGCACTAGTGATTATGGTCTTTGCTGCCAAGGAAGACCAGGATTGGACAGAGTTTTGGACATTCATAGCTTTTTTTATGCGAACTGGGTGAGAGATCGAGATCGGAAAAGATCTACAAGTGGGTAGGTGTTTAACCTATTTTGAGGAGCATTCAGTTGGATCATCAAGAGACAAACTGTAGTGGCACCTTCAACTATAGAGGCAGAATACATGGCCACCACTCATGCAAGCAAGGAAGCAGTTTGGTTGCAGAGATCGTGTTCAAGTACGGGGTTAGTACAGAAAGCTATAAGGATATAGTGTGACAACTAACGTGCAATTTTCTTGGTAAATAACCCTGCTCATCATTCAAAGACAAATGATATTGATGTTTAGTATCACTTTGTGAGGTGTTGTTGGTAAAGATGGACACTTTGAAGAATGTTTCAGATGCATTGTCGAAGTCTATGAGAACTGAGAATTTTTCTTGGTGTTGAGAAACAATGGGCATTGTAGGGCTAGACTAACGAATAATATCTCTTTTGACCCCCTGTGTGGAAAAGAAAACAATAAGTGGGATAATGTTGGGTGTGTGTTATATTCTTTCCATGACTAGTCACATGACTAGGCGGGTCACAGGGGGGAGTGACAGCCCCCTCTGTTGGGGGATTTACAGGAGGGCGGTAGCCCCCCCTACACAAGGTATTGGGTATCACCCCAGGAAAATATGTTTTCATATATATATGTAGACCCAAAGATGGGGAGGAAACCCAAAGATGGTAGGTGGACCTACCCATGATTTTGTGCATGGGTTTCGCACATGGTTTTCGGCATGATGATTTTCTTCCCATAGTATTTTGTAGATCTGGTAAATGTAACTATGGTTATGTTCTAATCCATGGTTAATTGGTTGGGGTTTATGAATGCTTCGACATGTATATATATGTATTGTAGCATTAAAAGGAACATAATGAAAAATCATTCTAGTATTCCTGGTTTTTAGATCTAGGGGAAAATATCTGTGTATTTGTTTTATGTTCTCGTCATTGTATATTTTCTATTATAAGAATTCATTTGCAAGTAATTGCTATACATGGTTAAAACCTACATTTCGTATCGGAGTTGTTTTGGCTTTAAAGGGATGTCTTTGTTTCTTAGGGGTTTTTCTCGGGCCTGTGGTAGACCCTATTCAATGGGAGATCTATGGAATTGATTCTTGCGATGAACGAAGATGGCGAGCAATGGAAATATAGGAATCAAGAAATTTAATGGTCAAATTTTTGAGTTGTTGAAGATCAATATGGAGGATCTACTGGTGGATAAAGATCAGTGGATCGCAGTAGATACAAGTACAAACCAATGGCAATGTCAGCAGAAGACTGGGAGAAGTTGGATCAGAAGGAAAAGAGAACAATACGGTTGTGTATCTTAGATTCAGTATTGTTGAATGTATTAGGAGAAGCTACGACAAATGATTTATGGGTCAAGTTAGGGACTTTGTACCAATCTAAATCTTTGGAGAATAAATTGTTCCTATGGAAAAAGCTGTATAACATGAGGATGAAGGATGGAGACTTGGTGACAGAGCATATATACGCCTTTAATATTGTGATAAGCTAATTGTTATTTATTGATATAAAAATTTCAAACAAAGATAAATGCATCAGTTTGATGTGTTCTCTACCAGATTCATAGGATAAACAGTGTGTTGTTATAGGTATCAATACAACTACCTTGAATTTTGATGAAATAGTCTCATCCTTATTATCAGAGGAGATGAGATGAAAAATATGGAGATCCAGAATGGAGATGCCTTGCCTGTACGAGGACGGTCTCAGAATAGAAATAAAAATAAGTCCTCAAGTGGGAGAACTAAATCTAGAGGGAGATATAAATATCCAGGAAAACATGTAAAGGTATGTTTGAAATGTAGAAAGGAAGGGCACTACAAAAAGCATTATAGATATAAAGCTCTTGAGAAAGTAAAGGGATCTGATGATACTCCTTACACAGAGGAAAAAACCACCTCAAATGAATATGGGGATGTGTACACGATTTCTTCTTCAAGTACACATGTAGATCATGAGGCATGGTTGATTGACTCACTTGCATCCTTTCACTTCACTCCCCATAGGGAGTGGTTCTATGAGTATGATAAATATAATGGTGGTCATGTCTTCTTAGGGGATGATAGGAAGGCTAGAAACATCGGACGTAGAAAATTCAAGCTGAAGTTGCAAGGTGGAAGGATTAGAGCACTTCCTAGTGTTCTGTGTATTCCTACATTGGCCATAAATCTGGTTTTTGTAAGCAAGATGGATGATGTAGGTGTAAAAAAAACGTTTGAGAAAGATACCTACAAGATGGTTAGGGGAGCACTAGAATTTATGTGGGGAGTTCGGATTGGAACTCTATACAAGATTCTAGGTAGCATTGTTATTGATGGGTGCAACAATTATGTTGTGCATGAAAGTAGAGCAGAAAATCTAGTGGTTTCTGGAGAGAAGACCATGTTATGGAATCAAAGGCTTAGACATATTGGAGAGAAAGGTCTTCGAATACTACATGGTAATGGTATGGTAGAATGTATGTCTAATTTTTCTCTAGATTTCAATCTGTGAACATTGTGTATATGGGAAGAAAAATTGGGTGAGTTTCCCCACTAGTGCTAAGATGGAAAAAGGGATATTAGAGATTATGCACAATGATGTGTTTGGACTTGTGTCGATTCCATCACTTGGTAAGTGTGTGTACTATTTCTCCTTAATAGATGACTTCTCAATGAATACATGGATATATTTCCTCAGGAATAAATCTAAAATCTTTCACAGGTTTAAAGAATTTAAGGCTCTGGTGGAAAATAAAATAGAGAAGAAGATCAAGGTGTTGAGGAAAGATAATGGTAGAGAGTTCTGCAAGAAGGAATTTGAAGAGTTATGTAAGAAGTTTGGTATAGCACAATATAAGACTACTCCATACACACCTCAACAAAATGGAGTTGTAGAAAGAATGAATAGGACGTTGATGGAAAAGGCAAGCATCCTCAGTGGTGTCAGGTTAGAACAAGAATTTTTGGTAGAGGTAGTGGAGACTACATGTTACCTAGTTAACGTATCACCTTTATCAGCATTGGAGGATAAGACTCCACATGAGGTATGGACTGGTAAGAAACTCTCTCTTTCACATCTGAGGTTATTTGGTTATGATTTATATTTACATGTTCCAAAGAAGAAAAGAACCAAGTTGGATAGTAAATTTGAAAAGTGCATCTTTAATTAGCATAAGGATGGTTTAAAAGGTTATAATATTTGGAACCCAGAAACAAGGAAGGTTGTGTAAATCTAAGATGTGGTGTTTAGAGAGGTAAAATATGTTGTTAAACATGAATTCCTACCAAAGGAACCTAAGAAAATAGAGTTTGAGCTAAAGGAAGAAGAATCAGAATCTACAACAGAACATGAATCAAAAGATGAAGAGTCACAAACTCCAGCTTTGAGAACATGAGTTTGAGAGAGAAGGCAACCAGAAAGATATAGTCCATTTTCTTTCTATTCAAATTTTTCTCTATCTATTATTGATGATGATCCCAGAACTATCAGGGAGGTAGTAGATTCAGAGGATGGCCAACTCTAGCAAGAGGCCATAGTTGATGAAATGGCATCTTTGGATAAAAATGAGCCTTGGGATCTAGTGGAGTTGTCAACTGGAAGGAAACTAATTGGAAGAAAATCAGTTTTTAAGAAGAAGATGAATGGAGAAGTCAAGGTGGATAAATACAAAGATCGATTGGTATCAAAAGGTTATTCCTAAGTGTCAGGATTGATTTTGGTGATATTTTTTCTCCTGTTTCCAATTTAGCTTCTATTAGATTATTTTTGTCTGTTGTTTCTCCTTTTGATTTTGAGGTATAATAGATGGATGTGAAGACCACATTTCTTCATGGGGATCTTGAAGAAGAGATATACATGAAGCAACCTGAAGGGTTTACGATGAAGGGTAAGAAAGAACTAGTATGCAGGTTAAAAGTCTCTGTATGGGTTAAAACATTCACCAAGGATGTGGTATCAAAGATTTGATACATATATACAGGGACTTGGCTTCACCAGAAGAAAAGAAAAACATTGTGTGTATTTTAAATTAATTGGTGACCATGTTATTTATTTGGTCTTGTATGTGGATGATATGTGGTTGGTTGGAAATGAAAAAAAAATTATTCGATATTTAAAGGCCCAATTGTCCTCATAATTCGACATAAAGGATCTTGGTGTGAAAAATTATATTTTGGGCATGGAAATTAAACGAGATCAGTAAAAGAGGAAGCTTTGGTTAAACTAGATGAAATATTTCAAGACAATACTGTAGAGGTTAAATATGCAAGATAGTAAACGAGTGAAGGTTCTTATTCCTATAGGTGTAATTTATCCGCTAAATAGTGTGTCAAGACACAAGAAGAGGAAGAGGACATGTCCCGTGTTCCATATGCAAGTGTAGTCAATAGCCTAATGTATGCAATGATATGTACTAGACCATACATTGCACATGCACTAGGAGTATTGAGAAGGTTTATGTCAAAACCAAGGAAGGAGCATTGGACATTATTGAAGTGGGTGTTCTGGTATTTGCATAGCACTAATGATTATGGTTAGTGCTACCAAGGAAGACTAGGATTTGACGAAGTCTTTGACATCCACGGCTTTGTTGATATAGAATGGGTTGGAGATCTAGATTGGAGAAGATCTACAGGTGGGTATATGTTGAACCTATTTGGAGGAGTAGTCAGTTGGATGAGCAAGAGATAGTCTGCAATGGCACTTTCAACTACAGAGGTAAAATACATCGCATCCACTCATGAAAGCAAGGAAGTAGTTTGGTTGTAGAGATTGTGTTCAGGTATGGGGTTAGTACATCAAATTATAAGGATAGACTGTGACATTCAAAGTAAATTTTTCTTGGAAAATGACCCTTCTTATCATTCAAAGACAAAGCACATTGATGTTCAGTATCACTTTGTGAGGAATATGGTTGAGTACAAAAAGGTCTTGTTGTTAAACGTGGACACTTTGAAGAATGTTGCACATGCATTGACAAAGTTTGTGAGCACTGATAAGTTTTCTTGGCATAGAGAAACACTGGGTGTTGTAGGGCTGGACCAATGACTAAGCTCTCATGTGACCCCCTGTGTGGAAAAGAAAACAAGTGGGAGAATGTTGGGTGTGTGCTATATTATTTCCATGACTTGGGGGGGTAGGGGGGTGGGGTCACATGGGGGGTGGTAGCCACCCATGTTCATTGTGTAAGGTACAACAAGGGGGTCATGGGGGGGCAGAATCCCCCTCTGTCAGGAGGTTTACAGGGGGGAGGTAGCCCCCCTGTACAGGTTCTAGGGTAGCTATAATGACCCTGGCCAAAAATATATGTAAAAAATAATAAAGGCAAAATAAGACCTTGGTCATGGGACACGTATTCCAAGATAAATGTTGGAAAAAAACATAGTGATGGGGATCACTTGTGATTAATCAATGTTTAAGAAAATTGGAAAAGGAAATGGCTAAGGATTTGGAAAGACATGAGGCATTTATTGGCATTTTATTTATGATAATGATGAAAATTAGGAGAAAAGGAAGGTGAAAGGTCACAGGTTGCATGTGAGGAGGAAAATGAAGGAAAATAATGGAAAATGAAGAAAATAGAGGCCTCATTAATAAAAAGGCTTCTAAGGATCGGTTTGTAACCTTTTGTCACTTTAGTTTTCCAACTCTCTCTCTATTCTCTCTCTCTCTCTCATACTCTTTGACACTTAAAGTTTCTTGGAGCACTCTCTGAGGAGTGTGGCATACTTGGAGTTTTGGAGCAAGAAGGAAAAGGAAGAGTGGGAAATTACAAGAGGACATTGGAATCAGAAGCTACAGTGGGTTTTTCTTGTGGGTACCAAGTTGCATGTATGTTTTCCTCACTAGTGTTGGCATGCATGGCATATGCATGTGGTTTCTTGGTTATGATCTATCATTTCCATGGAGGATTGCCTAGATTGATAGTGGATTTTCCTAGCCTTTCCCTTTCCTAGATAGCCATGGTGTTGTGGGTTCATTTTCTTTTGTTTTTTGGTTGTTTCTCATGTTCCTTTAGTTGTGGGTTGATGTTGGGCATGGAATCCACCCGCAGCATGTTTTGGGGCTCAAAGCCCAATTTTTGAGTCGATATTGTTGTAAAGATTCACGAATTGCGGACGCAGGGCACAAAAGTATAATAGAGTCATAGGGTTGTCTGGCCTAGTTTTGTAATGTAATGTCGGCTAGATAGACCTACCCATGGTCCGCAGACCATGGGATTGTATAAATAGAGCGAGGCTCTAAGTGTAGAAAGGAGATAGATAATAGAAGAGAAGAATAAAAAGTCTAAGTGATTGAGTCACAGTGAAAAGTGTGTCTTTGGTTCATAGAGTAGGAGAAGGCTCTGCAGCTGAGTGCACAGAGGCCTAGCAGAGTCCGTAGCTGAGTGCGCGGACCCCTGTAGCTAAGTCCGCAGGGCGGAGTCGAGTCTGTAATCGGAGAAGAGATTAATAAAGAAAGGTTTTGTTACCAATTTTGTGTATCTGTTTTGAGTTATTATATGTTTGATATCATTTGTGAATATATTGTTTCTTTACTACGCGTACTTGTATGAATGGTGAATATTGCTAAGTATAACTGAAAGCATACAAATAAGCTAAGTTAATCAACTAATATTGGATTAATAGTAAGGACTTGGGTAATAACATTTTTCAACCCCCAAGTAGGGTTGTGCGAAGGCAGCATCTCAGGCTGTGAGGAACGGGTAAGTGTGCATAGCGATGTGTGCGCCAGGTCGAACCGCGGACCACTTGAAACCATCAGACATCTCTAGGGTGTGGAAACCTAGTTCTAGCACCCTCCCATACTACTTCGGGTGAGACCTCAGTCCGCACTCTGTGGACTATTACTGAAAGGGCCATTAGTACCGGAATTTGTTTGGATAAATCACCTCTGAACCTGGGTCAGGCCCCAACAAGCCAACAAATGGTTCTGCTACCAGGACTGGGATGTGCATGAGGGATGTCTAATGTCGTGTCACTAGAATCTGACAAAGAAATAAATTGAAGGGTGGTTGGATAGAAAGATTCACGAGTTCGTGGCATAGGAAAACAGGAATCCGCAAGTATCAAAGGAACAGTGGTTAGAATGCTACTTATATATGGAAATCCATGAAATTTTCTTTGCATCCTTCCCCTCTGATTTGTATGAGTGGATTGTGAAGCTAGTAAACAGTCAGGGAAGCTGTAGGCTTGACAAACCGATTGTGTGGACTCCAGAATTGGTGCGTAGACTAGAAGAACTGAAAGATAAGATCACGCATGCTATAGACCATTGGCTCAATCAAATTATAGGGGGGTTTATCACCGAATTTGTGGTAGACACAATAGTCAACTACAGCAAGGCAGAATGACGCTTCCTCAAATGACTACGAGGTAAGTACATTAAATCTTTGAACACTTGGATTAAAATGATATTGTGTGAAAAGCAGGTTATGCGAATAAATTGATGTTTAGGGCTATGTAGAGTGGGAGGATCTATAGAAACAAAGGTATCATAGAGATAGAGAATAGCCCCTTCATTTTTCCATGACAAGAAAGTGAGGAAGAGATCGCAAAAGTTTCACCAAGAAGTGCGGTCAGTTTGATAAGGTAGCAGATTTCGCGCATACTGTTATCACTCAGGTTGTCCCTTTTGACTCCTAAAGGGATACGGTCGAGGTAACCACAAACCAACTTTGGACTGCAGGCCCTAGCCTACCTGTAGTCAGAGAGGGCTCTCTCTTTATGATTTAGCTTTGTTGAAAGGGATGATTTTAGGCTAGATATGATGCACAGGGGTTTTGATTGAGTTTTGGTGGGAAAACTGACACTTTCAGGTAGAGAGGCAGAGTACAGTCTGAATCTTTCAAGCCATTGGGCATGGAGTCGAGGAGGGGAACTGCCGGTGTACTTCCTTAATAACAGTGAGGGAACATGGAGCGAGATAGCTGAGGTTGAAGCAATCTTCAGGTTTAAGGGATGAACTGAATGCTAAAGAAAGAGAGGCAGTTAAGAATCTCTCCAACAGATTAGCAGAGAAAATAGCAGGGCACTACCTAGGGGCAGTTAAGAATCCCTAGATAATTGGCCAACATAGGTGAAATGGGGTAAACATGAGCTTGGAGGAATTCAATGTTCATAACCAATTCTTTTAGAGGAAAACATCAAGAAACAACAGAGATTGAGCATAGAGAGTATTTAAACTAATTCTAGGCTATTCTTTTTTTCTGCTATTTAGATAATGGCAAACACATAAACATAGATAAGAGGCACTTATTGCTTCAGGACGCAGCCCAGGAATTCCATCTTCAACTCTTCAAAACATTCATCAACAACAGACAGTTCGCTCTCCAAGCTTTAAGCAATCTTTGATTACAGAAAAGTTCAGGTATACACAGCGAGTCTCTCGTGAAAATTATCAATTAACCAACACTTAAAACTATACAGAGGGTGGTATATATAGGGAAAAAACTCTCTGCAGAGTTCCTTTATTACATATTGACCTAATTAGGTCATAAAAAATGACTACTTAACCTAATCCTATCCAGAAATAAATGCAAAAAATATCTCGGGCCGTGCTCAGGGCCGATGTATCAAAACTCAATAAATGATGTTGTCCTTGGTGGCTTGCTGCAGTGTTTTCTGCAATAAATGAGTATGGGTTTCTGCTTTCTTGCTTTCCTGGTGCTTTGAATGCCTTGATGGTGATTTGAAGGCAAGGATGGGTTGATGCCTATTGATTTGACTTTCTGGGGGCTTCATCAATGTTCAGGTGCCTCGAGCCCCTAAAAACGCTTGATTGATACTTTCTGGTGTCTTTTCTTCCATTGATACTCTCTGACAAAATCTGTACTGCTGATCTGATGTGCTGCAGGTCTAATCACCAGTAAATGGCCACTGTTCGGCCTCTGTATCATCTGGAATGATCTTCTGCTCCTTTTGGTATGCTCTGTGAAGAAAACGGATCATTTTTGCGCCTTTTCGGGCTTCCTGGGGCCGCATGGTGAGAAGATTCCTTAAAGATTCCCTGAAGATTCTCCATTTCGGCCTAAAAAATCCTGCGATGAGCAATTTTCTCATCAAAAACTGCCTCAAATTGGTTTCCGGTTCTTCAAAGTGCGACTTTTGCGCCTCTGCAAACAAAAAAGTGCTGATGATGTCAGCATGACGTCAGCATTGTACGGCGGGTGACGTCAGCATGACGTCAGCAGGCCGATGTGGCGGGATGACGTCATCACGTACGGATGATGACGTGGCAGGTACGGTGGTGGGGACACGTGGCAATGACGTGGTAGGAGGCCACGCAGGCAGGTGACTCATCGGGTGACTGGACAAGGGGTGACGTAAGCAGGGACTATTCAGGGGGTGACGTGGGGTATGACGTCACAAGGTGGTAAGCGGTTTCTGGCGCTCCGCTTATGGGCAAAGTTGGTTTCGGGGGAGGGGGCTCCGCCACACCCCAGAGCCTGACGCGTGGCGGGAGTATGGCGGCAAAACCGCCGAACTCCCGGACACTAAAGCCCGGGCGTGTTGGGGATGGGGATGCCCGCCAGCCGTTGATCTGTGGGGCGGGCGATCCAACGGTTGGCGGCGATCGCGAGGTAATGGCAGGTTAGCGGGTGGGAATATTCGCAGGAATATTCCAAGTTTGATATATCGCGGCGGATGGGTTTTAGACTTAGGTTTAGTGGGTTATGGGTTTTAATAAAGGGCGCATTAATGTATTTACAGTCGGACTTAGGGATATGAGTGAAATATGGGTTTTTGACATGCGGGGTTAATATATTATGCACAGAATGAGGGGAAAAAGGCGCAAAAAATGGGTTTTTGAAGGTTTTTAGGGGTTTTTGGTTTAGGGAAGAGGTTATTATTCTGACCAGATGTCAGAGTAATCCCTGGACACAGATGGGCTAAAAACAGTCCCAGATGGACTGTGATTTCCCTGACTTAGTGAATAATATGGCTATATTGCCAGGGAGGGGTATTTACATAGGGGAGTTTTATATACATGATTTAAATAGGGGAAAGGGGAAAATTGTTAGGGAGTTATATAATAAAGTTAATAGTTAATATGGAGATGAAAAGAGGGCGCTAAGGTATGAGACCTTAGGCCATTTTGGGGAAAAGAAGACTCACAAACACTGAGTGAGCAATCCTTGAGTGAAGCAGATGTTCACCAAGGCACATGTCATGGAAATGATGAAACTGAGAGGCTCAAGCAGATCTTGACCTCTTGGGGGATGTTAGTAAGTGACTTGGGGGATGAGAAGAAAGGGGAGGTTAGTGAATCTCCAGCTTGAGTACCTCCAACTGAAAAACTGCCTCAAACCGAAAAATGGATTGCTTATCAAAATTGGAACATAGCAGTGGCACTTAGACTAGCACCCTCTTATGGACACTTCTTTGGCCATCTGTATCAAATATGGAGCATTGCAGCATGCATAGTACGACATATTTGGCATGTAAAAATGTCGATCATGAAAGATGATTAACCTGCTGCAACAGGAGGCTAACAGTGGCTCCACTTGGGGATGGCTTTTCCTTGTGAAAAGCCAAGAACAGCAGGTCAGACTGCTTTGTATTCAATTGTTGCTGTGTTCTGCAAATTTCCCTTGGCTGGCTGCCTTATTGATCCTACCTACCTACCTACCCTAACCAGTACTTACTTTGCTGTTAGGTGAAGTGAAATAGCCAATGCAGCCACTTAAGCAATAATAACATGAGTGGGCTTTGCTGCTTGTGCTTGCTGGTGAGACCAACTGAGATTTTGCAATTTGTTATGGCTTTGTCAATCTTTGAGAAGATCAGGAAGCTACTGACCTCCTTTGCGGTGTTTAAATACTGTACAAAACTGTCCTGCAACATATATATACAATTTCTAGGCTGAATTAAAGAACTGTACAAAGGTTGAGGATCGCTACCATGCCTTGGAGTCGGGAGATCATCGACAACTCGATACTGAGCCTTGCAGCCTGTTAATGGAGAAGAGCACTGATCTCTTTCATCATTCTGCCTGCCAGCAGATAGGTCATTCAGAACTTGCAGGGGTGCTTGTAATTTATTACAATCTGGCTCGAATAGGACTTGACTGATCTGTGCAGGCTGCTGGTCTTCTTCTTCTTTGAACAACTCAGATGGCTGAAAACAAAGAGGCAGGGGATCCACTTGGATCATATGGTCATATGCTGCTGCTTCTGGGTCCTCCTCAATCTGATATTCAATGGCTCTTTGTGGCTGCAAAACTAGAGGCAATACCTTTGGAACAATATCTTGATTAACCTCTAGACGGTCAATAGCAACACGCGGTGACACTTGATCATATACAGCATGATAGTTATCCTTGATAAATTGAAAAGATTCAAAACAAAAGGGTAAAGTTCCTTCACTGAAATCAACAAACTCTGCGTTTTCTTCCTTTTCTTCATAGCTGAGATGGGCATGCTGATCATTGGGTTCAGGTTGCTGAACCTGAACACTGCTTCCTGCCAAAATAGGATCTGATTCCTCTGCAAGGCTGATTTGGCCGTTAGGCTCATAATCATCATCATACAGATCATATTTGGGCAGACAGTTGAAAGAAGAGAAGCTATTATATTCACACAGTATATCAGGAGACTGCTCCATCACGTATGACTGGATGAATATGTCATCTGTTTTGTGGCAGGTTTGTTTGTGAATGTCACTACTTTCCTGTTGCGAAACAAATATGTTCTGGTGTTATGAACATTCCACTTTCATTGTGATCAGCTGCATCATTTCCTCTGTCTTTTGTAACACACTATGAAATTTTTCTTCTTGCTCTGCTTTGCACTGTTCTTCCCTCCTTCTTAGATTTGCCTCCACGTCCACAGCTATGTCCTGCATCTGTTTCAAAGTGGACGGGCATATTTCTCTCAAACAGAATTCCATCGATGTGTCAAATGCTCTAGGATATTGCAATAGAGCTAGATCAAGGGGAGGTCTTATATTTAAAGGCATGGATTGATAAACTTGATTGAATCTGTCTGAAAACTGCTGAACGGATTCATCTGGATGCCTTTCTAAATGATTGTATTCTTCGATGAGCACGAAGAGATTACCTATGATCATCCATCTATCAAGGAAAATCTTGGCACACTGCTGAAAATTAGAGATGCTCGCCTCAGGCAATGCTTTAAACCAAGTCCTAGCTTCGCTTTGCAAAGAAAGGGCAAATAGTCTAAGACTGACATCTTCATCTTCCACTTCAAATGTATTAAGATAATCTTCAAAAGCCTGGATATGTTTCTGGGTAGTAATGCCATTCTCTCCATCAAATCTAGGGAGATATTTAGGATGATTTGCTGGCAGAGGACCGAGCACAGGAGGCAAAATGAGCGGATTATATCTTTCAGGAACTTTACGAGGCACGGGAGTATGTACAGGAACTAGAAGACTGGGCTCTATTTTTGGTTCCTCCTTGGCTGTATGATGATCTTCAACAGCATTTGAAAGTTGCTGCTCTGATGTGCAAGGAGGCTTTTCAACAACCTTTTCCAAAGGAAAAACACAAAAATCTGACATAAAATCATTTTTAAAGTACAATATGCATAGCAAAATCTGGTGCAAGAGAAAGAACATGATCTCTTGGATGATAGTCCAAGTCAAGAGCCTGATCTGCTTATATAATTCCTTCGGGTTCATTTCTCCAGCGGAGTCTTTATTATGAGGATGATGTGGAGTCACCAGGTGGATGAATCAACCTTGAAGTGCCTGATCTCTGTCCACCGTCACAGATCAGAGCCGAACATGAAAAGCCCTGAAGAAAAGGAACACTTTCTCCAGAAAATGAGGCGAACTGGTCAAAATTGAGGATTTACACTAATAAACACATGATTCATTTCCCCAGTGGAGTCGCCATTATGTTATCACTCAGGTTGTCCCTTTTGACTCCTAAAGGGATACGGCCGAGGTAACCACAAACCAACTTTGGACTGCAGACCCTAGCCTACCTGCAGTCAGAGAGGGCTCTCTCTTTATGATTTAGCTTTGTTGAAAGGGATTATTTTAGGCTAGATATGATGCACAGGGTTTTTGATTGAGTTTTGGTGGGAAAACTGACACTTTCAAGTAGAGAGGTGTTACACTAAAAAATGTCACCTTGACTACTTACAGTTAGTATGGCTCAAATCAACAGTCATGCTACCCTCTTAGGCAAGTCTCATGCCTCTGTTATCCATCTCAAACTCAAAGAAGAGAGAAAGTCTTGTAAAAACTATGTTTATCTCTGGGGTCGCAGGTTCTCTCTAGCCTTACCTGCGGGGACGCTGACCTTGTTCACAAAATATGCGTCCCTGGATGCTCTGTATGTTAAGGGACAGGTGCGTCCCTCTGTAAAAGGCAAAATGCGCGAGTTTTATCTTGAAAAAGTTACTTGTGGTTACTTCTAGAACATTCTAGAGGTCGGTTTGATGAAATGGATGCGCCTCCAGTTGGTTCATGTATCTCTATTAAGGGGGAACTTATCCCATCAATAAGGGAGCTATCCCACCCAAAGAGGGGGATGATCCCATTGATAGTGGACCTGAATAACCTCTTTACAGCACTATAAATAAAGGCATTGAGCCAGAAGGAGAGGAGGTTGGAGCTATACATTTTCTTTGGGTAAATGCTGCAGGATTTAGGTCTTCCATTAGAGCCTTTGTGAGGAGAGATTGTCTTCACTTGATTCTACTTGGGAGAGGGTGAGCTTTGTCAAAGTAGAGGAAAACCCTTGATGGACCCTGGGAGGAACTTGCACAACACCAAGGCCAGGTTGTAAGAGTTTCTTTGTTTCGTTATTAATACAAACTGGTTTATTTTTCTCAATAGCTTGTGTTAATGAGTTATTTCATGTGTTCCTTGGTCTGCATGTTGAATATATGTTTTATTATATGAAATGCAAGTGCTTGGTAATTGTTTGATTGTTTGTGGTTGCAGGAATTGACTTGAAGGAGGAGCTCATTCGGATCGTCAAGAACGGACTTCAACAACAGCGTTTTGGAATAAGGTAAGCCTAAACACTTGTAGTTTTCATGTTGTAAAAGGTGTATTTAGAGAAAGATCACTCCATTTTGTCTTGTTTGTCATTAGAATGTCTTAGACTTCTAGGAAGGTCAGTCGTGTCCGCACCCTTGACAGATTCCGTGTGACAAATTGGCGACTCCACTGGGGAATCCATTAATGAGAGAGTCTTTTCCTTTATATGAACTTTGCTTTGAGAAAATCATTTTTATTTTCTGGTTTTTGACTGTGAGAATTAGTATTTGGGTGGCTTAGCTTTAGATTTAGTTAGATTTGGTTTTTCTTCATTTTCCCAGAAGGACGCAGTCTCTGAGTACTGCACAGTGCGTCTTTGGACGCGCTGTTGCCGTCTGCACAGAGCAGGGCCGCACCGGTGACAACGGGTTGCCTGCGTCTTCCTGTAAAACTTAAGAAAATTCCATTTTTGCTTCAAATTGCTTTTAGATTTTGTTTTTCCTTAGTGTTTTCTGCCCAGATCCTTTAGTACCCTGTCAAGAATTTTCACCTAAACTTGTTTTGTGAGCTTTGAGTGTTTTAGTGGTTTTCAACGAAGTTTCGACCTAGGGTTTGATTTTTGGAAAGGCTTTGTAGTGACTTTGATAGTAGAAAGTTGTCCAGCCTTAGATCTCTCTGGTTAGTCAACCTTCTTAGAAGTCGGGCCTGTCGTAAAGTCTCCTTTTGTGAGCAACTTGCCATTTGAGTTGTTTTGGGTCAAATTTCGAATTACTTGTTTATAAAGTATTGATTTCCATTTTACAAAAAGAACAAAAAGATTAGAGTTTTGTTTTGGCTAGTTTTTGATTCTGCAATAAGCTAGTCCTTGATTTGATTGTGATCAAGTAAAAAACCTTAGAAATAATCATTGTTAGTTTTGGCCTCGTTAAGATTGCTTAGAGTAAATTTGCCTTTAGTTTGCTTATGAGTGCATTTTCATAGATTTTAAGAGTTGTTAAGATTGATTTTTTGGTTACATTAGATTTACTTGCTTTATTAAAAGAAAAATACAAAAACATCTTCTTAAAAAGTCTTGTTTCAAGTAGCTTTTTGTTTTCGAAAGAAGAAAAGAGTTTTTTCGTGCATGTAAAGAGAGGTTATGTTTTTATGATTGGAAAAGAAAAACGAATTGTTTCTTTGATTGTCTTCAATTAAGAAGTTGCTTTTACAAAGATTGCATTCTCTCAACTTTTTAGTTAAGCAATTCATCGAAAAAGTAAAGTAGTGGATAAATCATTCTAGGTGCATTTTGTAGTGGTTTCGAGTCGAGTCAACACACCACTGGTTTCACTTCCATCACCTTTTGACTTAAGAAACAACCTTAAAAGTAACGCTTAAATTAAAATCAATCTAGTAATCTTTATTTTTCTAGGGCTCTGAAGCACCAACATAGCTTAGGCTAGGGTCTTGGAGTAGGTGAGTACTTAACTCTCCAAGACTACAAAACCAAACAGATAGTCTATCTTGAGTAGAACAAATCCAATTGTTTCAGTTACATTCTGGGAAAGCTCCTCTTAAAGGAGAAGCACGAGCTCGTGTCCGAACCAGTGAGGGGATCATTCCTCCCTCGTTGGGAACGACGCCAGGCAGTACGTATTACAAACGGTAAACCTCGGATTAACCATTGTCGAGGAGCCAGGGGTCACTTATCGGTAAACCTTGGATTGTTGTCAAGGAGCCGGTAAGGGGATTGGAGCTTGCTACTCTGCCCTTGCGTGCTGTCGGAGTTTAGACTGTTCCCCCAGGTGTAATTGTTGTGATTGGTAACCTTAGTGGCCATAATATCTAGGATTCTACCCAAGGTGACGGTGGAGGGAAGGTCCCACTGTACCTGGAGCAGACGTCGGTTATACTCACTTGGATTTTCTGGGGGGTTCGCTTCACTTCGAGACGGTTAAAGTGGAGGAACTTGGTCCAGTCTATTCATTAAGCAGGTTGCCGGGGTAATTGTTCCACCCACCATTTCTGTACTGAATCCTGCGAGGTTGGGCCTAATCACCAACTAGCGCTTTCGGTCCGGAAGACTACTATTTGTGTGTGGTTTGACGCTCTAGATTATTTAGGCGTGTGCTTCAAATTTGTTTGCTTCTTTAGAAGACTTTAGGCGGTTTGATTTGAAATTTTTTTTACTTTGTTTTCGTGTGTTGTAGATAAAAATCTTTAATTGTGGCGGAATTACCGAGAAGGTCCCGTCGAATTGCGGGCCAGTCTCCTGAAGTTGTTTCTGTGGCCGAATTGTTGAGAAGATCCCGTAGACTTAGGGGATCCCCTCCTCGAGACGACCCAGGTAATTTAGAAGGGTTAAAGGTCCTTGTAACTCCTCCTAGTGGCAGTAGAGTAGGATCACCTGAAGAAGGAGAGTCTTCCTTGGTAGTCCATCCAGATTACCAAAGTTTAGAAACAGGTTACAATCCCGAAGCTGTTACGGTTTCCGAGCTTGCTGGTAGTTTTTCATCTGCCAGTGAAACAGGCGAAGAACCTGAAATTTCAGAACCTGTTACTCCAACTCCTAGTGTTCCTGATTCACCAAGAATAGAAAGAATTATCACCGAAAATCTTCCTGTTGGATTAATTGCTATAGAAGAACTTGTTCCAGAGGAAGAAATAGGCGTTTCTGATTCTGAAGATCTAATTACCCTTGATCTAAGGGAGCGTGAATCCATTTTTTATAGTCCTCCTAGAAGTGAATCCTGGTACCTTGCATTAACCAATTTTTTAGACAACTCAGTAGGTTTTTCTACACCTCGTACTCCGGTTCCCCCTAGAGGAATTCATTCTCCTGTAAATATGTCTGGTCAGTCATCTGTGTTTTCACAAAGTCCCGAATCATTTTTACATGGCGGTCCTTCTGTTCCTACTGGGTATCAATCACTTTCTGGTACCTTTGCGGGAGCATCTCCTCAACCTGTTGATCATGGGTTATTAGTTGGAAACAGTGGTAATGTACCATTGAGTATAGGTGAAGTTTATATGATGTCAGGTTCAACTCCCATTAACCAACCTCAGATGATTCCATCTCAGATGATTCCATCTCAGATGATTCCATCCGCTTACGTCTTTTCCAGCGTACACTCATTGGTCTCGCAACCAAGTGGTACATTGAGTTACCACGGGCCTCTTTTTACAACTTTAGCCAGTTAGCTACGTCGTTCTTAACTCATTTTCAGTTACCAGTCAGATACGATAATGGTACAGAATTATTAACTTCGCTAAAACAATCGACATCCACGTACATTTCTGATCACATTCATGAGTGGAGACGTCGAAGGAGATTAGTGAAAGTTTTTATCCCGGACCAAATCTTAGCTGAATGGTTTGTCAAATCATTATTACCAAGAATTACTGAAGATGTCGCTAAGGCCGGAGTAGTTACTGAGGAGCAAGTCATTGCTCAGGCACAATACCTTGACTTAGTTTACACTCAGTCGGGTACGTTACACGAGAAAATTCCGGATCTTCCAAAGTCAAACCAAATCGCTGCTGCTCCTTCGGGATCTCATGCCGCTGATGGTATGATCGGTATCGTGACTACGAAGAGTAAGAAGAAGTTTTCCAAGACCTCCAATACTCCAATTATCACTTTGCCTGATTCTCCGACAGGAGAGTCTTCTCCTCCTGAACTTACCGCCGACATTCACGCCGTAGAGTCATCTACGGCCAAATCCAAAAACGGTGGAAAGAAGAAAGGAAAGAAGAAGGCTAAAGCAGACAAGGCTCCAAAGGAGAAAACGGAAAAGTCGGAAACCAATGACGAAAAGCGCAAACCTCGATATCCTTGTCTTATTTGTGAAGAAGATCATTTTACGAGAGACTGCCCTCATCGGGCCGAGGTAGTGAAAATAGTCAAAGGTTCTCCCACTCCTGCTGTGTTAAAAAATCCATTTCCAGAGCAGGAGAATAAGATGATAGGTTCTTCTTCGAATGCCAGTGAAGAACCCATTTTGATGATGTCTCATGTCAGGATTGCGACTCGATCGCAAGATTATGGTAGTAAGGCTCCTGTTGATGATAAGGAAGCAGAATCTTCTCACTCTAACCCATCAACCTCAGCTCCTGGTTCCGATCCACTACAGATCGAAAAACCTAACCCAGACTTAGTGATTAAGCCGCCCGCCAAGGGTGTACTTCGAAGGTCTGCTTTCAATCCACATGCGAGAGCAGCCTAGAATTACAACATTGTTGAAGACTTAGCTGTTTCACCTTCAGCAATGTCGGCACTCGAAGTGCTGCAATCATGTCCAGCACAACGAAAATTGCTTTTGTCGGCTATTGGAGCTGTCGATGTTCAGGACCCGAACCTAATGATCTTTGATCTAGAAAGTAGTACACCGCGTCTCCCCCATCAAATGGCTTTCCAAATTCCAGTGATAGTCAAAAACAGGCCTATTCATCGGACTGTGATTGATGAGGGAGCTTCTACGTGTATTATGTCGATTCAATGTTGGAGATCGCTTGGTTCTCCTTCGTTGAACCAATCCCCCACCATCCTTAAGGCCTTTGATGGCCGTGGGTTCCGTCCGTTTGGTATTCTACAAGAATTGCCTATAGGGGTCGAAGGTAAAACCGTTAGTCTGGATGTGGAAGTGGTTGATGCCCCTCTAGACTACAACCTTCTTTTGGGTCGAAGTTGGTCATATGCTATGACAGCGGTCGTTTCATCGGTCTTCAGAGTCATTAAGTTTCCACATAACGGTAAGATCGTGACTATTGATCAGCTGACATACTTTTCATCCGACCCAACCTCTTTAGAAACTATCCAGCATGTTGGTAAAACGACAATCCCTTATAGGGACATTGGTGTAGGTTTAGTTAAGGATTCCGGTTTACTGGGAACTTTTCCTCTCCCTCCACTCAATGCAGACCCTTCGTTCG
Source organism: Pinus tabuliformis (assembly GCA_031772625.1). Taxonomy (NCBI): domain Eukaryota; kingdom Viridiplantae; phylum Streptophyta; class Pinopsida; order Pinales; family Pinaceae; genus Pinus; species Pinus tabuliformis. The sequence continues at coordinate 1,254,508,240 of CM062819.1, forward strand.
CAACAATTCATATGATCACGTCAGAAAACATTATTTATGATGATCCTTGGTATGTTCCATCTGACTCTGAGCTAGACTCACTCGGTGATGTTATGCCGTTGAGTCCGTATGAGATTGCTTATGAAGCTCTTATGTCTTTTACCGACTTTCATTCAACCGAAATCGACCAAATGAATGTGGTCAGTGAGGAGTCACTTTTCACCTCACCCTTAGAACGGATAACGTTTCCCGAAGAAGTGTCATCTGACGAACAACTTCGCGAAATCCTAAGTGTAGACGATCTACCATGGGAAGATCTCCATCACAGATCTTCGTTTTTACCTAAGGATGATGCATTTGAAAATGATTTTTCATCTATCTTTACCGCTGAATATGTCAAAGACGCTCAGGATCCAACGAAACATTCTGATTCAGAGCTGAATTTAGGGAATATTTCTCGTACTATTCCCATTGATATTTCAGTGAAGCCCGGAATCGAGGAGAACATTCATATAGGTGCCGCATGTACTGAAGAAGAAATCCAAACTTACAAGGCCCTATTCCAAGAATTCCGCGACGTGTTTGCCTGGTCTTACGAGGAAATGCCGGGAATTGATCCTGCCATTGTTGTTCATGAAATCAAAACCTACCCGGATGCTAAACCCATTCGGCAACGGTTGCGTCAGATTCACCCTCGAAAAGCGGCTGCGATTAAAGCAGAAGTCGAAAAGCTGTTGAAAGCAGGTTTCATTTATCCGATCCCGTTAACGGATTGGGTATCGAATATTGTTCCCGTCAATAAAAAACAAGGAACAATAAGAATCTGTATCGACTATAGGGATATCAATCGAGCTTGTCCAAAAGACAACTATCCTACGCCTTATATCGATCAAATCATTGATGATTGTGCCGGAAGTGAGATGTTTTCCTTCATGGATGGTTTCTCAGGCTATAATCAAATCAATATTCTACCTGCCGATCAACCAAAAACGGCATTCATTTGTCCATGGGGGACATTTGCTTATTGCAAATTACCTTTTGGGCTTAAGAACGCCGGTGCTACTTTTCAACGGGCAATGTCTTATGCATTTCATGACATCAAGCACATTGTGCAACCCTATCTCGATGATTTGCCTGCTCATTCTTTACAACGAGCTGATCACCTTGTCCACCTACGAGCAATCTTTATGAGGTGTAGGCATTATCGAATTCGGTTGAATCCCCACAAGTGTGTTTTCTGTATAGAAACAGGTCGATTGCTGGGATTTGTTGTTTCAAAAGCCGGCATTCGCGTCGATCCCTCGAAAGTCGAGGCTATCATCAAATTGCCTCCTCCTTCGAGTTTGCGCCAACTCCAAAGTTTGCAAGGGAAAGCGAACTTTTTACGCCGATTCATCCCAAACTACGCCGAGGTCACTAAAGGTTTTACACGGTTGTTGAAACAGAACGCACAATTCTTTTGGGACGAGATTGCCCAACAATCTTTTGATGCACTAAAACACGCGTTGACCCATGCACCGTTATTGCATCCTCCCAACTACAACCAGGACTACTTCTTATACCTCGCAGCTTCGCATTCCACCATTGGAATGGTGTTAGTTCAAGAAGATGAATTCAAAGCAGAGCATGTGATATATTATCTTAGTAGAACCTTAAATCCCACTGAGTTAAAATATTCGCATGTGGAGAAATTGGCCCTGGCAGCCGTTCAAGCTGTCCAGCGTTTTCGTCACTACATTCTTCTCCGCAAGACTACAGTTATTTCGGATTGCAACCCTATGATTTATATTTTGACAAAACAACTGCTAGGGGGCAAGTACTCTAAATGGATTGTTATCCTGCAAGAGTTCGACTTGGAGTTCGAGAAGTCCAAGTCTAAGAAATCTTTAGTTTTTGCGGAATTGATGTGTGATTTCCCGAGTGCTGACACAGAGACTGTGGCAGAGGAGTCCATTGTGGACGAATCTTTGTTTCTTATTAGCACTTTAGATCCGTGGTATGGGGATATAATCATCTATCTCCAAACCCAAACCTTTCGGCCTGAAGCTTCCAAGGAAGACCGTCGAAAAATTCGGTTTCGATCCCAGCAATACAGAATTATTGGAGATACACTTTATCGCCGGGGGGCAGACTTAGTTTTTCGACGTTGTTTAACTCACGAAGAGGCTGAGAGAGTTTTGAATGATTGTCACTCTGGAGCATGTGGCGGTCATATGTCTGGGTATGCCACAGCTCAGAAGGTGTTGCGCGCTGGCTATTTCTGGCCGTCTATGTTTAAAGATTGTATCCTTGCTGTCAGAACATGCCACAACTGTCAAGTGTTTGATCGAAAGATGCGTCTCCACCCTATAATTGCCGCTGGTCCATTCGCCAAATGGGGCATTGACTTTATTACTTGTAACCCTCACTCGGCCGGGGGGCATGCGTATATCATCCTCGCGGTTGATTATTTTACAAAATGGGCCGAGGCGATGCCTACATTCGACGCAAGCGGCAAGACAGCTGCAGTTTTCGTATTCAATCATATCATAACTAGGTTTGGTGTCCCACAAGCAATCATTACTGACCATGGGAGCCATTTTCGAAACGTCATGATGACTGAGCTTACAAGCCAGCTTGGTTTGCGCCACGATAGCTCTACTCCTTATTATCCGCAAGCCAACGGTTTGGTTGAGTCAATCAACAAAGTTCTAGTCATCATGATTCGACGGATCATTGGTATCCATCGAACGAATTGGCATAACATGTTATTTTCGGCGCTATGGGCATATCGAACTTCAGTGAAAAATTCAACAGGTTTCACCCCTTTCCAGCTAGTTTATGGCTTAGAAGCTGTGTTACCTATTGAATGCGAAATCCCATCACTTCAAATGGCTGTCGAATTACTTCCAGCTACTTCCGAAGAGGAGAAACGGTTATTATACTTGGCTAAATTAGATGAGACTCGACGTGACGCTACTTTAGCTATCGAGACTCACGCGAAACGAATGAAAGCTCAGTACGATAAAAATGTAACCCCTCGAAGTTTTTCGGAAGGAGACCTAGTACTATTATATGATCAAGCTAACGATAAGCTAGGTGCCGGAAAATTCGTTCCCATGTGGCATGGGCCCTACATTGTAAAGCGAAAGCTAGCAAAAGGGGCTTATGAGTTAGTTGATTTTGATGGGGACTCTTTGGGTAAACCCAGAAATGGACTTTACCTAAAGAGGTATTATGCTTAAAATGATGGGTATGGAGAAATTTTTAGATAGGTTAGATTTTCTTTCTAGCTAGCAAGTGTGTTAGTTTAGTCAGTGTGCTTAGCTTAGCAAGTGTGGTTTTTCGTCATTATTCTGGCTTATCTTGGTTTTACTCTTGATATTGTAGATGTCGACGCCTCTCCAAACATACATTGGATTTGCTGATGGTGCTTGTCGTAATACACGGAATATCTCTTCCGCAGCTTGGGTTATCTATTCGCCCTCTGACGAGTTAGTTTCTATGCATGGGGTAAGCCTCGGTCAAACAACGAATAACATTGCAGAATACAGTGCAGTGGTTGAATTATTATCCGAATCTATTTCATTTGGAATTCGACGTTTGATAGTGAGGTTAGATTCTGAACTTGTTGTATTACAGCTTAATAGAGTTTATGCCATTAGAAATCCTGTGTTATTAAGGTTGTTTTTGAGAGTGCGTCTCTTGGAACGTGAATTTGATTACATTGAATATCAACATATTCCAAGGTCTTTGAATACATTAGCAGATGCAATTGCTTCTCGAATGTTGGACAGACATTTACGATAATCATGCAAGTAAATTTAAAAACATTTCATCACATATGTTAAACAAGATAAGCCGGTAATAGTGATATATATAGATAGAAGTGTGTCAAAAAATATATACATCGTCTTCGATCATAGGTTTAAAACACCTTATGATCGGCAAAATGATAGTACAAAAAGTCAAAAATGTCACATGTGACTACAAAAGTGACTAGTCAATCACTGGTGGTGCTCTCTGTACGACACCACTGCGCGGGCTACCTTACGCAAAAATCTCCTAAACGGTCCAGGGACCGCGACTACGAAGCGCTGAAGCCTGATAGGAATGTCGTCCATAGTAGTCTCAGGTATATCTGCCGTGAGACGCTCTAGATCATGCTCCAACTCAGCTAGTACTTCTGCTGTCGCATCCTGTGGGGCCGGTACCGGTGCAGCTGGATGTAGTCTATCATAAGGCCGGAGGTTGGCTGGACGCTGTGGACCAACATCTGCATTTTGAAAAAGTTTACTATTAGTTTTGAGACGATATATATAAAAAATACAAAAAAATACATAACTAGAAAACTTGTGAAAATAAAAAGTACCTCTGTCGTCCCATTGTTCTCCCTGTGGAAGAACCATGTCCGGATCACCTCTGAAATCCATTCCGGCATACGGAAAGTCCTGTATCACAAAAAGCTGGCCCTCTAACCAGTCAAAATAACTATCTGAGAATCGAACTACTGTCGCGCCCTCGTCAGGATGCCGGGCCATCACCGCAACCCATCGTATCAGCTTTGGCTGCTGAGGACCCAAGATATCAACAGTGAGTTGCTGAGGGATCAGCATTGGAATTCTCTCCAAGGCAAAGCTCACGACTATAGGCCCATATCCAAAAGTCTTTAGTCGTCCGTTCTTTGCCTTGGTCAGTTGGCTCTTCATATGAGCCGACACAGCTTCACACCAGTTGAAAATGGTGCCTTGGTAACAGTCAATTGCCATCCGCATTTGGGATCCGGAAGCAATGTGTAAAGCGGCCGCGCCGCAAATTCTGGTAACCGTGAACGCTATGACTTTGAGTTCCGGTAGAGTGATGTGTTTTATCTCTATGCCTTTTGAATGGTGAGCCCCAGGTGTGCACCAATTCTCGCGGAGACTATCAAGGGATTGGCCACCCGGCCTAGTCCCCGCAAGACTGAGTTGCTCACCTCTGTTTGGCAAGCCAGTGAGAAAGTATACATCCGAGGGCTCTATCTCGAGCTGGTGCCCTCCTATGTAAAAGCATTGTTCTTGTACGTTCCATCGCTCAACCAGCCATTCCAAGAATCTTACCTGGCCCCTCATGCCCGGTATGGTCCAATATTTGTATAATCCGCATGCTCTTAGGGCATCCAGGGAAGGTTGATGATTTATTGCAGCTTCATCTTCCTCTACATGCTCTCTTTCTCTCCAGTCTAACATGATTAATGCCCTGCATATCAAAAATAGCAATTAGAAATTAATTTGGGAATTTTTGGTGGTTTTTTGAGAGAGTTGGGGTTTTGAAATGCGCGTTTCTCGGAGGACGCACCCCGGCTTTGTAGCACAGGGCGCCCGGACGCAGCTGGCCTGAAGGCGGGCTGCGTCTTCCGACCGTTTTCCCGTATGAGAAAAAGTCGGGGGACGCAGGTCACCCGAAGGGCACCTGCGTCCGCCGAGAGGCGCATTCCAAAACCAAAACCCCCCAAAAAATGAAACTAAAACCTAAAAATTGATTCTAAACGGATAGAAATGCAGAGTAGGATGTGTAAAATACCTGGATGAGACGGCGTTCGATTCCAACGGTCAGATTTTCCGCAGCGACCACGGGAAGTTTCTTGTCAAAAGCTCCTTTTTCAACCTCAACAGTGAAACGGTAAAAATGACATGGTAAAAGGTCTTTTTATAGGTTTTTTGGATGAATTAGTTCATTTTTTACCATGAAAAGATGTTTTTGAATGTATTTTTGCCTATTTTAAACAGGTATGAGTAATGTGTCGCTTTTGTGCAGGACAAAGGGATTTCGAGGGAAATTGTAATTTTTCACAAACAAAATTTCAGAGTCATCTTTTAAGCCCTTTTCTGACTCCTAAAACATGAAAAGATCGCCGAGTGTTTCTTTTTCACTCGTTAAAACGGAATTAAAAGACGGTCCCCTTTTAGCTCTTTTCTGACCGCAAAATCAGGAAAAGATTGCCGGGTTTTTGTCGTTTTGAACTCGATAAGGAAATAAAACGACGTGTCCTTGATCGCTTTTTACTTTTCAGGTTAACGACACTATTATGAAAGTACTCCTTGGTCGCAAGATCAAGCGGTTCCCCCAGGTATTATTTTATACTTTTTCGGGCTTGAGGGACACAAATATACGAAAAAGTTCAACGTGGAGTCTCCTTTAGTTTTTTCAGACTCTCTAAAATTGAAAAACGCCGAGTTTCTCCTATACTGGGCTCGTTAAACTTTTACAGTAGAGGACCTGTTCAATTACAAACAGGAACGAACCACTCCTTCCTAGGGTTCGAATTTAAACTAGGTTGGACTCGTCCGAAGGATGAGCTTATAATCAAGCATATGTTATCCTCCTCAAGCTTGTTAAAAATAAAGAGGTACTTGCCAGAAATGGTGGGGGAAAAAAGAGAAGAATGAACCTATTTGTCACCTTTTGTCTCAGAAGAAACTTTATTACCGCTCTTGAACACGACACTTTTCATTCACCTGGGTTGGGAAATCTTTTACCTCACAGTTGACCAAATCACTTTGAAAGTCTTTAACCGGGTTCCAGGGGTTAACTTTGAGTTATACGTCACCAAGCCATCTGTTGTGTCGTTATGTGTTCAAGAGGTCTGCAAGAAAAAACTTTCATCTGCAAAATACTTGTCATCCATTTGACCATCCCTGAGTCAGTCCTTACAGCAACATTTCTTCAACTTGAACAATGATTTCGTGTTGCGGGCTTGCCTGCAACGGGTCGCTTTCTATCGACATCGACACATTATCTAGAAAGATGACTTAGGAATCGACAGTACCTTGAAGTCTGCATGCATCAATGGCAGGTTTCTCGCCTTTGACGTCAGTTTACATCATTGACTTTCGATCAGAGGATTCCGTGAAGTGTTCGACATCAAAACATCTATTCACATTTCACGGGTTGTGCTTGGTACTTTGAGAACCATTGACATTACTGGTGGTTTCTCTCACGCTTGTTAACAGTTTACATCATTGACTGGTAATCAAGTGGTTTCTACCATGTTCGACATCGAATCATTTAATCACATGGCTAGAATCGTACCAATTCGGGAAGTAGAAGTGAAGACCCTGGATCTAGTTTCTACCATCCAGGCTGCGAGGAGTTTTGTATTCATTATCTATGTAGACTAATCATAAACAGATGGCTGCGTCCATACTGTGTCTACAAAAGTCTATAAAAATGATGTACTGCAAGATCATTCCTGTATCAGAATAGTTAGTCCATTAGTTAAAGTTTTGAATCTGAGTATGGGAATGCCTACCTCAGTGATGATATAATCTTATCCATGTATTTTGTGTTGAAAATTGCAGGTTCCAACCAGGCCATCCACAAGGCAATCCTTGAAATGATAAAGCGCTTCACCCTTCCTAGAATTACAAAACCCTATTCTATTCCAGGCTTCGCACTTTAGGGGGCAATCTGTTACACTAAAAAATGTCACCTTGACTACTTACAGTTAGTATGGCTCAAATCAACAGTCATGCTACCCTCTTAGGCAAGTCTCATGCCTCTGTTATCCATCTCAAACTCAAAGAAGAGAGAAAGTCTTGTAAAAACTATGTTTATCTCTGGGGTCGCAGGTTCTCTCTAGCCTTACCTGCGGGGACGCTGACCTTGTTCACAAAATATGCGTCCTGGACGCTCTGTATGTTAAGGGACAGGTGCGTCCCTCTGTAAAAGGCAAAATGCGCGAGTTTTATCTTGAAAAAGTTACTTGTGGTTACTTCTAGAACATTCTAGAGGTCGGTTTGATGAAATGGATGCGCCTCCAGTTGGTTCATGTATCTCTATTAAGGGGGAACTTATCCCATCAATAAGGGAGCTATCCCACCCAAAGAGGGGGATGATCCCATTGATAGTGGACCTGAATAACCTCTTTACAGCACTATAAATAAAGGCATTGAGCCAGAAGGAGAGGAGGTTGGAGCTATACATTTTCTTTGGGTAAATGCTGCAGGATTTAGGTCTTCCATTAGAGCCTTTGTGAGGAGAGATTGTCTTCACTTGATTCTACTTGGGAGAGGGTGAGCTTTGTCAAAGTAGAGGAAAACCCTTGATGGACCCTGGGAGGAACTTGCACAACACCAAGGCCAGGTTGTAAGAGTTTCTTTGTTTCGTTATTAATACAAACTGGTTTATTTTTCTCAATAGCTTGTGTTAATGAGTTATTTCATGTGTTCCTTGGTCTGCATGTTGAATATATGTTTTATTATATGAAATGCAAGTGCTTGGTAATTGTTTGATTGTTTGTGGTTGCAGGAATTGACTTGAAGGAGGAGCTCATTCGGATCGTCAAGAACGGACTTCAACAACAGCGTTTTGGAATAAGGTAAGCCTAAACACTTGTAGTTTTCATGTTGTAAAAGGTGTATTTAGAGAAAGATCACTCCATTTTGTCTTGTTTGTCATTAGAATGTCTTAGACTTCTAGGAAGGTCAGTCGTGTCCGCACCCTTGACAGATTCCGTGTGACAAGAGGCAGAGTACAGTCTGAATCTTTCAAGCCATTGGGCATGGAGTCGAGGAGGGGAACTGCCGGTGTACTTCCTTAATAACAGTGAGGGAACATGGAGCGAGATAGCTGAGGTTGAAGCAATCTTCAGGTTTAAGGGATGAACTGAATGCTAAAGAAAGAGAGGCAGTTAAGAATCTCTCCAACAGATTAGCAGAGAAAATAACAGGGCGCTACCTAGGGGCAGTTAAGAATCCCTAGATAATTGGCCAACACAGGTGAATTGGGGTAAACATGAGCCTGGAGGAATTCAATGTTCATAACCAATTCTTTTAGAGGAAAACATCAAGAAACAGCAGAGATTGAGCATAGAGAGTATTTAAACTAATTCTAGGCTATTCTTTTTTTCTGCTATTTAGATAATGGAAAACACATAAACAGAGATAAGAGGCACTTATTGCTTCAGGCCGCAGCGCAGGAATTCCATCTTCAACTCTTCAAAACATTCATCAACAACATACAGTTCGCTCTCCAAGCTTTAAGCAATCTTTGATTACAGAAAAGTTCAGGTATACACAGCGAGTCTCTCGTGAAAATTCTCAATTAACCAACACTTAAAACTATACAGAGGGTCGTATATATAGGGCAAAAACTCTCTTCAGAGTTCCTTTATTACATCTTGACCTAATTAGGTCATAAAAAATGACTACTTAACCTAATCCTATCCAGAAATAAATGCAAAAAATATCTCGGGCCGTGCTCAGGGCCGATGTATCAAAACTGAATAAATGATGTTGTACTTGGTGGCTTGCTGCAGTGTTTTCTGCAATAAATGAGTATGGGTTTCTGCTTTCTTGTTGTCCTGGTGCTTTGAATGCCTTGATGGTGATTTGAAGGCAAGGATGGGCTGATGCCTATTGATTTGACTTTCTAGGGGCTTCATCAATGTTCAGGTGCCTCGAGCCCCTAAAAAATCTTGACTGATACTTTCTGGCATCTTTTCTTCCACTGATACTCTCTGACAAAATCTGGACTGCTGATCTGATGTGCTACGGGTCTAATCACCAGTAAATGGCCGTTGTTCGGCCTCTGTATCATCTGGAATGATCTTCTGCTCCTTTTGGTATGCTCTGTGAAGAAAACGGATCATTTTTGCGCCTTTTCGGGCTTCCTGGGGCCGCATGGTGAGAATATTCCTTAAAGATTCCTTGAAGATTCTCCATTTTGGCCTAAAAAATCCTACGATGAGCAATTTGGATTCCGCTCATCAAAAACTGCCTCAGAATTATATTCCGAGGCTCCGAAGTGCGACTTTCGCGCCTCTGCGCCCAAAAAAGTGTTGATGACGTCAGCATGACATCAGCATTGTACGGCGGGTGATGTCAGCATGACATCATCACGTACGGATGATGACATGGCAGGTACGGTGGTGGGGACATGTGGCAGTGACGTGGCAGGAGGCCACGCAGGCAGGTGACTCATCGGGTGACTGGACAAGGGGTGACATAAGCAGGGACTGTGCAGGGGGTGACGTGGGGTATGACGTCACAAGGTGGTAAGCGGTTTCTGGCGCACCGCTTATGGGCAAAGGTGGTTTCGGGGGAGGGGGATTCACCACACCCCAGAGCCTGACGCGTGGCGGGAGTATGGCGGCAAAACCGCTGGACTCCCGGACGCTAAAGCTGGGGCGTGTCGGGGATGGGGATGCCCGCCAGCCGTTGATCTGTTGGGCGGGCGATCAAATGGTTGGCGGCGATCGCGAGGTAACGGCGGGTTAGCGGGTGGGAATATTCCAAGTTTGATATATCGCGGCGGATGGGTTTTAGACTTAGGTTTAGTGGGTTATGGGTTTTAATAAAGGGCGCATTAATGTATTTACAGTCGGACTTAGGGATATGAGTGAAATATGGGTTTTTGACATGCGGGGTTAATATATTATGCACAGAATGAGGGGAAAAAGGTGCAAAAAATGGGTTTTTGAAGGTTTTTAGGGGTTTTTGGTTTAGGGAAGAGGTTATTATTCTGACCAGATGTCAGAGTAATCCCTGGACACGGATGGGCTAAAAACAGTCCCAGATGGACTGTGATTTCCCTGACTTAGTGAATAATATGGCTATATTGCCAAGGAGGGGTATTTACATAGGGGAGTTTTATATACATGATTTAAATAGGGGAAAGGGGAAAATTGTTAGGGAGTTATATAATAAAGTTAATAGTTAATATGGAGATGAAAAGAGGGCGCTAAGGTATGAGACCTTAGGCCATTTTGGGGAAAAGAAGACTCACAAACACTGAGTGAGCAATCCTTGAGTGAAGCAGATGTTCACCAAGGCACATGTCATGGAAATGATGAAACTGAGAGGCTCAAGCAGATCTTGACCTCTTGGGGGATGTTAGTAAGTGACTTGGGGGATGAGAAGAAAGGGGAGGTTAGTGAATCTCCAGCTTGAGTACCTCCAACTAAAAAATTGCCTCAAACCGAAAAATGGATTGCTTATCAAAATTGGAACACAGCAGTGGCACTTAGACTAGCACCCTCTTATGGACACTTCTTTGGCCATCTGTATCAAATATGGAGCATTGCAGCATGCATAGTACGACATATTTGGCATGTAAAAATGTCGATCATGAAAGATGATTAACCTGCTGCAGCAGGAGGCTAACACATACCATATCCACCTACACCACCACTAGTCTCACCATCTTCACCCCCATCTCCACCCACACCACCTCAGCCACCACCATAGTTCAATATGGTGAGCATGATAAAATTACCAGTGTTCAAAGGAGTATGGAATGAAGATCCGAAGCAATTTTGGTTTGTAGTAAAAGCGGTATGGGAAGCTCAAGGAGTCATGGATGACAATATAAAGAAGGAAACGCTGGTAAGCGCATTATAGGATCATGCACTCGCATGGTATATCAACCATTCTAATGACCATCCAAATGCGGGGATCGCAGATATCCAGGCTGCGCTAAACAGGGAATTTAGCAAGCCAAAATCGGAGACACAATTGATTATCAGGTTTAAGGAAATTGCGATGCTTCTAGGAAAGACCCCTTGGTAGCTGGATCAGAGATTGAAGAGTATGATTCATGAAGAAAACATGGCCTTGACGGATGGACAACACCGCGCATGGTTTGTAGTGTCACTAATGCCGCATCTAAGGACCGCGTTATCGCAATAGAAGCTATCCACCCAGGCTGAAGCTTTGGAGATTTCAATGAGACTGCACAAGACACTGATACAAGATCCTGGCATGGGAGTCCAACAAATCCACGCACAGCTCAAAAATTTGTGTCTCGAAATGTAGAGTTTGAAATAGGATAGGAAAACTTTCCCAGAGGTGCACGAGGAGGTATGGTGCATAAAGTGCGAGTGACAGGGACACGACAAGAACCATTCTCTAGTCTTTGCAAACTACTTGGTGGGAGGAGGGTCGATGCCCTTAATACCAGAAGCATAAGCAAGACCAAGCACAATGCCTGCATTATGGTGCGTGATTTGTCAGATAGGAGGAAAACGCACTACAGATAATTTTCATCTATTACAGAAGTATACGCAAATGTCCTAGAAATTGTTATATAATTTTTGTAGATTAGTAGGCCATGACAAATGCACCAGTAGAAGTTATGAACTAGTGATTCATCAGACTCCTTCCTACCGAGTTCAGATCGAAATGCGAGCCCTCGACCAAAATGCAAGAATGGCGCGCAGTGGATTCCAGTGGCGTGGACGAGGTTGAGGCGGAATGGGACCAGGAAGGGGTCGTGGACAGCTGATTTGTTACAATTTCGGAGGGCCAGCGCATTATGCCCGCAATTGTACAAATCCAACAAGGGAATCATGTTTATATTCTACCCAGTTTGATCATGAGATAGAGGACTGCCCCACACTGATAGCGAGGTTGCATGATAAAGGAACACTCCAGCTTGCCCTGACTCAGAACCTACAAATGATGAGGTCTGAGCCACACGAAGAGGACCTGAACGTAAACATCGTGCTCCGAAGCGGTATCACAACAGGGGAGGACAAGGGTAAGTAGCCTAAAGAAAGTGCATGGGTTCGCAAGGATCCCACAAAGGAACCTTAATTTGATTTGGAGCACGTGAAAGAGACATTCATGGAACCTAAGAAGAGCTTCACGGAGGCCTCCACTTCAAGTAGAAAATATCAACTAGAACCGAAGATGGATCCTTCAATGCTCACTACCTTTCTGGAGACATGCATGTAGTTGTTGTGCAATAGCAAAGCAGTGAAAGGACTACAAGAACTCATCACTAGATGTGCTAGATCAGGGGAACCGCACGTAGTCCAGAAGCTCGGAAAGCACACATCACGAACAGGAAGGGAAATGAGACTGACTGCGAAAATCAGGGAGTATGAAATGAATCAAGTAATTTTGGATCTAGGATCAGACGTGAATGTGCTGCCAAAGCATACATGGGAGTGCATGGGCAGGCTTGCATTGCAATGGTCCCCTATTCAAATACGAATGGCGAACCAGCAAAATATCGTACCGATGGGAAGATTACAGGGAATAACAGTAGACATCGAAGGTGTGAGTGTGCTTGAAGATTTCTAAGTGATAGAGATTGTCGATGACAACAGTCTCTATCCCACACTACTAGGAATAGATTGGGCCACTGACATGAATGGAGTAATAAGTCTAAAGAAGCACAAAATGATTTTTGAGAAAAAGTCACTATGTGTAGTGGTACCCTTAGACCCTGCGGAAGGATCGCACTACACAGAGCCAGTGCATGATGACGAGAGCGACGACGATCTAGACTATATCTACAAGATAACTGCTCGAGAAAAGGATTGGGTGAATCCAACTGTGGATGGCAGGATTTTGTGGGAGTGCGAAAGCTCCTGCACATCAGATTCGGATGAGGAAATAGAACGATGGCAGAACCGGTTACATGAGGTAACCACGCTCAATTGTAACATGATGGTAAGATCACTGTGTTGCATGACAACAGAGGTAAGGGATCTGCCTATGTATGATGGGTTGATAACAATGGATGAATTCCTGAACAAATTTGAAAGAGAGGTGCCAGAACATCAGCGTTTTGACGCTTTGAAATGGGCACTGCTGCAAGATGGTGGGGTATGCATTAGAGGAGTTTTAGAAACTAGTGTAAACACGGAATGGTGATGCTTATACAGTTTCAAAAGCCTTAGCTATGGATGAAAGCCAGATCTGATAGACGAAAAAACCTATGCGCCCACCTCTCCAGACGGGTACACGCATATGGTACACAACTTGCACGAATTCACACCGTCCTCGCGATAGAAAATAGGAACAACAAGCAGGAGTGGGCTTGACGAAGGCGCGAACGACGAAGTATGATACGACCAAGCATGACAAAGATTATACGTAGGGAAGCCTTTGACAAGGTGTGTGAAGTGCTGAACACGGTCCACCATGTGAGACACACTGACTAGGACCTTTGCGTACCAATGGTTCTATGGGCTTATAGGACCATGTGCAAAACCCTGACCGCACAAGCACTTCCGAAGCTGAAGTATGAAGCAGGGGCTGTGGTCCCTATGGAATAGGCAAAGCCTAGTCCGTGCATAGTAGCGCCTGTAGATACGAAGGTCCACAACAAAGGAATCACATAGCCGTGAGAAACAAAACACATAAGACTCGAGGAAGAAATCCGACAGGGAAACCTTAGACTTCGCAAACTTGAAAAAGACCAAGTACGACTAAGGGAGAAAAGCGCTTTGATGGACGCGGAGGTCAAGAAGCTGGAAGACGAAATAAAAGAAGCATTTCTCGCTGAAAAACCGAGGATGGTAAAGCAAGGTGCATACAATCATATTGACAAGCTGAAGGAATATCGTCATGGACTGGTTAGTCTACTACCTCAGCTTGGACCGCATATTTCCAAACGTAGTGACCAGGGTAGTATGTTGCAAGTAGTAAAGTGTGTGATGCCGATCACAAAAATGGAAGGTCAGGATTCTCCACAAACCATGATGGAGGACGGGATGGAGCCCCGCATGGGTGGTGTGACCATCTGACTAGCCGTAGGAAGAATGGTCTTAGCACTCCAGGCAGTTGAAAGGGAGCGCGGGGCTATAAACTATTTTGCCTGGGAGTTGTGCGATATGGGAGATGCACGCAAAAGCAGAATTTCACAAGGTTCGTGATCGCACACGGAGGGCTGCGCTACCGTGCGAGTTGGCTGGGAAGTGACCATTGAGGTCACTATTCAAGATGGGATGTGTAATCTGAGGCCAAATGGAGCGGACGGCAGGCATTTAAGACGTGATTTATGGGAAAGATTTGGGAAAATCTACCACCAAGAAAGCATTAATGGCCCAAAATTGGGGGGAACGATCGAATTCGAATTCAAAAGGCGTGGGAATATAAACATACGCAGCAGATACTGGTACAGATGTAGGGAAACAATTTAGACAAAGAGATCCCAGAAGAACGGATGCAACAAGTTCAGCAAGTAGCAACTCAGTGCATTGCGAACATCAGTACTGTTCGCAAACAGTTGGAGGGACTCCGCGCCAACAGAGTGACTCGAGGGTGAGTTACGATGTTTGTGTTGGGGGCTTGTTGGGCATGGAATCTCAGTCCCACAGATCTAACAGCCTACATTCATATCGGTCGAACCCGATCACCTAACTTTACCTGCCCGATAAGGCAGTTTCCCTCGACCTCCGATGGCTACGTGTCACACCCCAAAGCACATCAGGTGAACCCTCCTCAAAAATACCCACGCCTCTAAAATGGTATGACAGTCATCTAATACCACTTCCCCCCCATTCCGATAAGCCTCTTGTCCTCCATAAATATTAATTTCACGCCATATTTCAAAAGTTTTCCCATTAGAGTTTAAACCCCGACATCCCATGCTTTCTCACCTTTCGCCCATTTTACTGTGTAAACCTATGAAACCCTTCATTGCCACCCTAAGCCTCTACGATGCGAATTCCCCTCCTATTACGTCCAAAATACTGCCCTGAGACCTTTTGTTAAATTGGCAACTAGGGCCAAACTCCATGTGGGTCAGCTTATTTATGGCAGCTGATATTTTTATTAGATCCCTCTCATCGAGAGGTGTAGGATTGATCAAATATCATCCGATTCTGATAAGTATTTATGGAGATATGAATTTATTTTGATTATGGATCTATTATCTAGCTGACCAGCAACTTATGTAGGCTCAAGAAGCCCAAAAGTCATGTATATTCAACCTATACGTTTTGGTATAAATATAAGAGGATTTGATGTCATTCAGACACACTCTTCATGTGATCTCCTCCTCACCACGTCTTCGGTTTTGGTGAAGGAGAGACACACAAGAAGATACATGGGATGATGCCCTAGCTTATGCATGGATGGATATACTAGCATATACACAGCTATACACGGCCCAACATAAATGTAGCCATAGTAACATAAAAGAGGCGCAATCATAACATGAGGAGACCATAAACGCAATAGACATATATAGACAGGATAGCAATATATATATATATATATATATATATATATATATATATATATATATGACACGCAGGCCATAAGTCATAAATCTGTTGAGATGTATTCATCTACGAATTGAACCACCGTAATATATGGAATCTTTTGGAGAAACCCTATATCTTGTTTATGGTATGCTGATACGTTGTAAACCCTAACACGTTGTAATGATCACAGTCAAAGGGAGCACTGTAGTCAATGGAGCAGTTATCACATACATAGTTCATGGATGACATAGATACGCTGAAGCACCCATACACAGGTTAATATGCCATGCAGAATCATATGTAAGTCAACGTAATATAATGGAATGCAAGATATACATTAGATACCACGCAGCCATCTTGGAACGCTATCATATACCATGTAGTCATCATATCTTGGAATGCAATCATATATATATGCTTCATGACGTATGTAACACAGTCATGGACATACGCAGGCCCTAATACATAGAGGCAAAGGATTCAAGCAATATATATACGCACATCACAGTTGGATATGCAGCAAAATCAATGAATATATACACACACAGTAATTCATGCAAGTGGATACACAACAACTTCATGAATGGTTATATGCTGGGAAGTTACAGTCATGTATATACGCTGGTCAGGAAGTCCTGGGTGCCACTGTCATCAAGCTGCAGTGATGAAGAGGTAAACGCAGTCATGGTTATATATAAGTTGTGTATAATGGGATTGTGTGGAACTATAGCCTAGCTACTTTGCTAGGCTGCAAGCCATAGCAAACCGCTAAGGCTGATATGTATATGAACTCCACAATGTAGCAACAAAAGGATAACATGGGCAGAATTATGAGTAGCATGATGTATGATACATGAAGCATGGGTAGCAGCATGATGTATGAGATCATGTGCATGGGCAGCACAATGATACATGGAGCATGGATAGTATCAAGATAAATGTAATCATAAGTATGGGCAGTATGATGTAGATCACGGACAGCATGATGTATGGGTAGCATGATCATGAGCAGCATGATGATGCATGATGCAGCATGATGGTGATACATGGAAAAGTGCAGTAAATGGATGAGATGCAGCATGATGATAGGTGAAGGAGTCACCTTGGAGAATCAGTTTAAGTAGAATACCTTCAACTAATCTCATCGTCATAGGAGATGATCTATGCTCAGATCTAGATAAGTCAAAGTGTTGACTTCTGTTGTAAATGTACTATCTCTCTCTCTCTTTCTCTACTGAACTTTGAAGAACATAAAAGAAGAATTGATCAAGGGTTTCCCCACACATTGTGGGGTTTGTCCCAGGCTAGCACGACATCTTGTGTCCTCTTGTCTTGGCTTGTCTTCTGTGATTTATGTTTATGTTCTATCTGTAGTTTATATTAATGCTGATGTGATTGCTAACTGTGAAAATTCAAATAAATTTCTCTAGTATAGAACATACCTAAAATTAACATGGGATCAGAGCCGAGGCGAAGACAATGCCCAAGCAAGAGTGAAAGAGCAATCACTAAAGACAATTGGGACAAGACAAAAGGATCAATGGGTTCCTCATAATTCACCCAGGGTGAAGTCAAAGCAAAAAATATTATCAAACTGGTGCAACTGAAATTTCTGATGGCCTACCTAAATATCACTTCATTGGGAAGTTCGGATCTATGGGTAGGTGTCTTCAGCCCTTATGCGAAGGAGTATCCGAATGGTAGAAAAGCAGGTCATCAAGGACACAGCTGACTCTTCAAGGAAGCCAGGAACCCTAGGAATGGAAGTCAAAGGTTTTAATATGGCATTCATCGATGGAAAGGTCCACAGGTTTCAAAACAACCCGTGGAGTTTGAGATTCATGAACGGGAATCTCATGTATACAGGTGGAAGAAAACCTCTATGGCTTGAAGCAAAACACCCCGAGCGTAGCATGAGAGGACTGATAGTTGTTTGATAAAGCTAAGATTCACTAAGAAGTGAAACCGATCCAAACCATTATCCGAAGGTTGTTGATGATAGACCTCTTGTACCAGCACCTTATGAGGACAACCCATGCAGACCCTCTCATTTGCAGAAGTAAGAGGGAGTTGGATTCTGGATGTGAAATGATAAACTACAAGACTGTGACTACCTTGAGGAAGTTATACAATAGTGATGTCGAACCAAACCTGGAAAAGTTCTTAGTGAACTTCCATCTGGACATATGTTTTGCAAGAGCTCGTATTTGGTTGAGCCTCACTAGATTGGTGCCAAGAATCTTCTAAGATTTCTTCAAGGCACAATCTCTCATGGATTGAGAGACACTACCAGAAATATAAAAAATGCATGATTATTCGAATGCTAATTGGGCAGGCAGTATGGAGTATCACTAGAGCACTTTTCAGTGTTGGTTCTCTTTGGATTCTGTTTCGATATCATGGATGAGCAGGAAGCAGAAGTCGGTTGTTGTAAGCACCAACGAGACCGGATACATGTCTATGAGTATGAAGCTGCTTGGTTGGGAAAGCTCTTCAGTGAGTTGTTTCTATACATGATGAATACCATTGTGATTCTCTATAATAACCAAAGGTGGGATTCGATTATTGAGGAATCCTGTATTTGACGATTTCTCCAGGAGATAGACATCGGATACTGCCTTATCTAGGATATGGCAAGTCGATGAGCAAAAAGGCTCCATCACATTATGATGATGTACAGGTCGATACACTTTTTCAAAGCCCTGGGGAAAGATCAAATCTTTGATTTTCCCGAATGACTTGGAGTCGTCAAGAGACCCTTGTATAAGGGTCCTGCATGTTGTATACATTGAGCTCTGGGAGCTCTGGGGGCTTGTGGTTCTTACTGGAGCAACATACGACCACAAGGTGACTCACCCTCCCCTGGTGGTGCGCACTGGGAGAAGATGATTCGCTCTCTTGTGGGACATGATGATTCGCTCTCCTGTGAATAGGATGATTTGCTCTCCTGTGGACAAGATGATTCGCTCTCTTGTGGGACAAGATGATTCGCTCTCTTGTGGAACAAGATGATTCACTCTCCAATGTAGTAGGATGATTAGTTCTCCTATGAGGATGGGATTGATTAAGTTCTCCTATCGATGCATCCTACCCATGCAGTCTGGGATTCATGGAAGGTACCTCTCATCCTATCAATGAGTAGGGAAATGAAGATAGGGACCATAGTAGTACCGATCGACGCATCATTGTATCTACCGTACTCCCTACACTAGGATGACCTTCATTGATATGGGATCAATGATACTGGTCTGGGACTAGTGGTAGGAGTTGTACCTACTATGATGCTGACTTCGGGTCAGTTGAGGCTGGTTTAGGACCATTGGTACATACTCTGAGACTGACTTCGTGTGAGTGCAGTATAGGTCTAGGACCAATGAGAGTGGTACATACTATGACATTGACTTTGGGTCGGTTGAGACTGGTCTGGGACCAGTGGTACACTCTCTGAAACTATGATACTAGTCTGGGACCAATGGTAGGAGTGGTATCCACTATGATGCTAACTTTGGGTCGGTTGAGACTGGTCTGGAACTAGTGGTACTCACTATGATACTAACTTCGAGTCAGTGGAGAATGGTACATTCTCGATCAGTTCTTCTTCTTCATAGTTCAACAGAGCTAGGTTGAGCAGAGCTGAGCAATAGTAGAGCCAGCAGAGCGGGGCAGAGAAGTGCAGGGCACTGATGGCAGAGATAGTACAATCAGACTTATGCATCAGCGGATGGAGTTCTCCCCAATTGAGAGGGAGTGTTAAATTGGAAACTAGGGCCAAAGTCCATGTGGGTCAGCTTATTTATGGCAGCTGATATTTTTATTGGATCCCTCTCATCGAGAGGTGTAGGATTGATCCAAAGATCATCCGATTCCGATAAGTATTTATTGGATTTATTATCTAGCCGACGAGCAACTTATGTAGGCTCAAGAAGCCCAAACGTCATGTCTATTCAACCTATATGTTTTGGTATAAATATAAGAGGATTTGATGTCATTCAGACACACTCTTCATGTGATCTCCTCCTCACCACGTCTTGGGTTTTTGGTGAAGGAGAGACACACAAGAAGATACATGGGATGATGCCCTAACTTATGTGTTGATGGATATACTAGTATATACATAGCTATACACGGTCAAACATAAATGTAGCCGTAGTAAAATAAAATAGCCGCGGTCATAACATGAGGAGACCATAAATGCAATAGCCATATATACGCAGGACAACAATATATATATATATATATATATACACACACACAGGACAGCAATATATACATACATATATATATATATATATATATATATATATATATATATATATATATATATATATATATATATATACACATATATACGCAGGCCATAAGTCATGAATCCGCTGAGATGTATTCATCTACAAATTGAACCACCGCAATATATGGAATCTTCTGGAGAAACCCTATACGTTGTTTATGGTATGCTGATACGCTGTAAAACCTAACATGTTGTAATGATCACAGTCAAAGGGAGCACTGGAGTCAATGGAGCAATTATCCCATAAACAGTTCATGGAAGACATAGATACACTGAATCACCCATACGTAGGTTAATATGCCACACAGAATCATATGTAAGTCAACGTAATATAATGGAACACAAGATATATATTGGATACCACGCAGCCATCTTGGAACACTGTCATATACCACGCAGTCATCATATCTTGGAATGCAATCATATATATACACTTCATGACATATGGAACATAGTCATGGACATACGCGGGCCCTAATACATAGAGACACAGGATTCAAGCATATATATACACACATCGCAGGTGGATATGCACCAAACTCAATGAATATATACACGCATAGTAATTCATGCAAGTGGATACGCAACAACTTCATGAATGGTTATATGCTGGGAAGTTACAGTCATGTATATACGCTGGTCAGGAGGTCCTGGGTGCCACTGTCATCAAGCTGCAGTGATGAAGAGGTAAACGCAGTCATGGTTATATATAAGTTGTGTATAATGGGATTGTGTGGAACTATAGCCTAGCTACTTTGCTAGGCTGCAAGCCATAGCAAACCGCTAAGGCTGATATGTATATGAACTCCACAATGTAGCAACAGAAGGATAACATGGGCAGAATTATGAGTAGCATGATGTATGATACATGAAGCATGGGTAGCAGCATGATGTATGAGATCATGTGCATGGGCAGCACAATGATACATGGAGCATGGATAGTATCAAGATAAATGTAATCATAAGTATGGGCAGTATGATGTAGATCACGGACAAGAAGTCTCAGGTGCCACTGCCATCAAGCCATAGTGATGAAGAGGTAAATGTATTCATGGTTATATATACGTTGTGTATAATGGGATTGCGTGGAACTATAGCCTAGCTGCTTTGCTAGGCTGCAAGCCATAACAAACCGCTAAGGCTGATATGTATATGAACTCCACAATGTAGCAACAGAAGTATAGCATGGGCAGCAGCATGATGTATGAGATCATGTGCATGGGTAGCAGAATGATACATGGAGCATGGACAGTATCAAGATAAATGTAATCATAAGTATGGGAAGTATGATGTAGATCATGGATAACATGATGTATGGGCAGCCTGATCATAAGTAGCATGATGATGCATGATGCAGCATGATGGCGCTACACAATAAAGTGTAGTAAATGGATGAGATGTAGCATAATGATAGGTGAAGGAGTCACCTTGGAGAATCAGTTGAAGCAGAATTTCTTCAACTGATCTCATCGTCATAGGAGATGATCTATGCTCAAATCTAGATAAGTCAAAGTGTTGACTTCTGTTGTAAATGTACTATCTCTCTCTCTCTCTCTTTCTCTGCTAAGATTTCAAGAAAATAAAAGAAGAATTGATCAAGGGTTTCCCCACACATTGTGGGGTTTGTCCCTGGCTAGCGCCACATCTTGTGTCCTCTTGTCTTGGCTTGTCTTCTGTGATTTATGTTTATGTTCTATCTGCAGTTTATATTAATGCTGATGTGATTGCTAACTGTGAAAATTTAAATAAATTGCTCTAGCATAGAACATACCTAAAATTAACACCTTTTCCAGGAATCCCATTGCAAATAAAGCTATCAAGATCCCTTCATGCAGACATGTGTTTTCTTAAATATTATGGAATTTTTCAGGTTATCAGACTAAGATCAGAGCTTGGATAAACAATTCTGATACTAGTCAAAGAACCTGTTTGCTCCAAGACTTGACCAAGAAACCTATTAAAAGACCATATTTAGAAGAAGAAGACCAGTTATACATGCACAAAAGATGAAGATCATTATACACGGAGCCGAGAAGAAGACAAGGAACAGAGCAATGACAGTTCAGAACAGAGTAACCAGACCAGAGATGGAGATAGAAGACAACAAATAAAACACACTGAGACTTGATCAAAATCTCCTTCCCGATGCTGAGACACATAAAAAACAAAGGAATTTACTGTTGAAAAACACAGTAAAATTTAAATTGTAACAGTGAAAGGAAGAAACACAGAAAGGATAAAGAAAGGTCATCAAAGTGAAAGAGTATCATTGAGAGAGAGTATCAAATGAAAGACACAAGTAACTAAAGCCTCCAACAAGATGATTCAAACAGCAAGAGCATAAAGAGCTAGAAACAAACCATAATAGATAGAAGCACCACAATAAAAGGGACAACATGAAGCAGTTCATTAGCTGCCTCTATCTTCCTGCGAGAAGATATTTTCTATTTCCTAGATTAAATCTCAAATCAATTTGAGATATTTGTAATAACACCTTAGTATAAAAACTTCACAATTTGAAGTACGTAGGTTGGATTCTTAGAAATTTATTTAGACATTTTGATCGAAAAACTGTAAAAGCTATTGGAGCATTGACTAAGCCAGCAAGCTAGATTGGTGAATAAAGACAAGATATTTCAAAGGATTCATGTGCAGAGCAAAGTGTAGACAAGTATTTTCTCACGTTGTTGTTATCTCTTAAAGTTTTCATACTATTGATCTAAATCTGGATGCCATAACTGGAAGTATTATATCAAAATTTGTTTAATTACACTCTGCTATAACAGTTAGGCAAATATATGTTTTCTACAGATAATCTAAGTTAAGGAATTCTTAATTGCTCCTTAGTTTAGGTTGTTTCTTTTAATCTATAGCAAAGGATTCTTAATTGCCCTTTATTTCTGATTACCCCCTGTTCTTCATTTCAATCCTGATCTGAGAATTCTTAATTGCTCTCTCACCCTAGTTAAAACCTTTTCCATCCCTCTAGCCTAAAGACCTGCATTCTACTCTGCTATCTTGCCCTTTGAACATTCCCTTTAATGAGTTGATCTAGTTTTGCTGCCTTTATTTTGACTCTAAATGCCCAATGGTCTCGAGACATCATTCTATCCATCTGTTTCAAGAACCCCACCTCTCAATCTTTCAATGCAAATCAAAACCCCCCTTGAACTTTCATAACTAGCCTAATATCCCATCAAACAAAGCTAAATCATATAGAGATAGCCCTCTATGAGCATCAGGAAGGCTAGGTCCTGATCTCCAAGAGTGGTTAGTGTTTACCCTGGTGATCTCCTTCTTTAACCATGGGAAATTACTGGGTGATAACATAGTGGCGACTCCACTGGGGAGAACTAAAATTTTCTTTAGAAATTTTTTACAAGTTTCGATCTGATCTATGATGGTGGACGGTGATCAAACACACGAAGGTTAAAATCATCCACCTGGCGACTCCAAATCAATTCCACTATCAAGACTCCACTAGAGGAATGAACCTGAAAGAACTGTATGAAAAGATCAGGCTTTTAACTTTGATTGTTATCCAAGAAATTATGTTCTTTCTCATTGATAAAATTTTTCAATGTATATTGTATTTTAGAGAAGATTTTAGATTAAGTTTTTATTATTTCCCTTTGAAAATTGTAGACATAAAGTCTCCTTACACATTTGAACAGCATTCTTCTATCTCTTATGAAGATCATTTTCTAATTGAGGAGCATCAAACAATCAAGACTAATCATACAATCCCTATACATATTCCAGTACCTCATAAAGTTCTTGATAGATATAAGCCACTCATCTTACCTCCTACACTCCATGCTTTCCCTAACAATTATTACAAGTATCTCCCTAGGTTTGATGCAGAGAATGGTATCACTACTCAAAAACATATTCAAGGTTTTGAGAATTATCTAGACTTATTTGAAATTGATGAAGATGATGTTATTATTAGACTTTTTGCTCTTTCTTTGCGAAGTAGAGTAAAGAGTTGGTTCAAGAATTTACCTATTGTAAGCATCTCAAATTTCCAACACTTTGTCAAAATTTTCCTTGATAGATGGATAATCAAATTCAATCTTCTTGTGATCATAGAAGAATATAATCAGTTAAAAAGACAGCCAGATGAAACAATACAATAATTTTCAGACAGATTTAATCAAGCCTATTATTCAATGTCGTCAAATATAAGACCTCCCCCTGATTCAGCTCTTTTGCATTACCCAAAAGCATTTGATCCAGAGATAGAATTTCAGCTAAGAGAAAGAAACCCCTCAACACTAGAACAGATGCAGAACATTGCAGTAGATGTAGAAGTTAATATTCAAATTAGAAGAGAAAAGTTGAAATCAAAAGCAGAGGAAAACAACACTGCAGAGGAAAAACTCAACATTTTGATGAAGAAAATAGAGGAAAGGATGTAGAAGATCACCATGAAAGATGAATTTTTTGCTCAAAATCACCATGAGACATTTATTTCACAAAAGGAAGAGGTTGAGAATCATGAACCAATTCCTAGTAATTCCAACTACCATAGATTAGAAGATAGATTCATAGAGAAATATGTGAAGGAACAATCTCCTGATCTACATTCAGAGCTTTTCGCGTGATTTTTGCGGAGATATTATCTGAGGAAGTTGGTCTTTTTACAGACTCCTGAATTACATTCAAAACAGGTGACCTAGGGAAAATCGTCATAACTTTATCTCTGGGAATCAGATTGAAATTTCATAAGAAGGTACAGAAAGAGGACGGACTGTAGTTTCTTGTATATGTTTTTCAGAACCAAAGATCGAAAATTGTACATGTGGCACTTCATACAAGTTTGCTCTTCTGGAAAGGTCTATAATTAGGTCATCTTGGGAGATTGTGCATAACTCTTTCTTGGAGAATCCAATTTGGATCATACTGGTGGCATTGGAAAAAGGACACAGAGAGCTACTATAGGTCACAAATTTAGAACTAGATGATTGGAAAGTACAGAGATGCATCAGAGGAAATATCAAGCTCCTACAAAGTGAAAAAAGGTGTGTAGATTTTTTTAAATTTTTTCTTAAGCTTGGTTTGAAAATTTATTTTGACGGAATTCAAAGGGAATAGTAGAGAATTATTATCGGTAACTGATGCCCCGAGGAAAGAAAATGTAAACACATAGTAAGGAACCTGAAAGCTCTAGCATGACTCATGAAGAAGAGGAAGAAATGCTACATGATATATCAAAATTACAAGAACAAGTGCAACAAATGTCATGCTCACAAAAGTTAACAGAAGCTAAGATAAATGGCGTGAAAGCTAAGATGAATGGCATGGAAGCTAAGATGGACCATTTGAAGATAGATTTGAACACAAATTTGAAGACAGGCATGGAAAATTTGAAGACAGAATTGACAAAGTTTCTACAAGAAATACTTACTAATGGTGAAAAGGTAGTAAAGGAAACTCATGATGAGAACAAAAGAAATGTTAATCATGATTCCATAGACACTAATGTTGGATCGAAGAATCACAATATTCCAAAAATCGATATGAGGAAGTTTGATGGCAAGGATCCCACCACATGGATATTACAGATGGAGCAATTCTTCGATCTCAATAATGTGCAAAACGCACGAAAGGTACATATGGCAACTGTATATTTGGAACCAAATCAGTTTGTATGTTATCAATGGCTTTGTTCTCGTAAACAATTTATCACTTGGGCAATTTTTACGGAAGAATTAATAGCACATTATGAGGATACAAAAAGCAACACTTTTTTTAGCCAATTGATAAGTCTCAAACAAAAGGTTTCAATAATGGAGCACATTGAGGAGTTCCAAAAATTGAACATAAGGGTAAAAGATATTCCAGAGGAGCATAAGATTGATGTTTTCATAGGGTCTTTAAAGGATAATATCCAACATGATGTTCACCTTTGGGAACCTGATTCATTAGAGAAGGCATTCAGGTTAGCAAGAAAAATGGAAAGCAAAATTATGGCAACTAGGAAGCATACCATTCACAACTATAAAGACGGAAGTGTTGTTGCCCCTAGTCTTCCACAACCTACAAGGTTGACACCACAACAATTGGAAGAAAAAAGAGCAAAAGGGCTTTGTTACAATTGTGATAGCAAATACACAAAAGGTCATAAGTGTGCTGAGAAGAAATTATTCTACATAGATTGTGAAGAGGAAGAAGAAAAGGAGAAAGAAAGGTCAAAAGAAGAGGATATACTCCAGGAACAAGCCTAGATGAAGAAAAAATAAATCCGACCATATCTTGTAATGCATTGGCAAGAATTACCACTCCTCAAACCATAAATATAGAATGACAAATCAAGAAGAAAAAGGTAATAGTGTTGATTGATTCAAGAAGCACCCACAATTTTATTCATTGTAGGGTAGCAAAAGAATTGAATTGCTTCCTATATCCACCACCAAAGTGTCAAGTGATGATTGCAAATGGAGGAACAATAAATTGCTCTAGAAAGTACCATAATATCAAGTTATCCATGGGAGAATATGTGTTGACTAGCCCAATGCTTTCCATTCCAATGGGAGGTGTTGATGCTATACTAGGAGTCCAATGGCTACAATCCTTGGGTACAATAGTTTTTAATTTTCAAGAACTTTTCATCAAATTTTCTACGGAAGGAAAGGAAGTTGAATTAAGGAGTATTACAGGGAAACCAGGAAAGATAATCAGCTCTAATGGCATGACAAAGCTTCTAAAAAAGGAGCAAAGAAGTGTAATTGCATAATTATGTTCGCTAGATGTTTCGACATTGGAATCATCTATTTCTCCAGATATCCAAAAAGTCCTAGACAATCATTCCAAGGTATTTGAGACTCCCAAAGGTATCCCACCTATGCATGATCATGATCATGCTATTGATCTGATTCCAGGAAGTGTTCCTCCAAACATCAGGTCGTACACATATCCCTATTTCCAAAAAAGTGAAATTGAACATATGGTTGCAGAGATGCTAGAGGCTGGTATAATTCAACCAAGTCAAAGTTCTTTCTCAGCTCCAGTAGTATTGGTGCACAAGAAGGATGGATCATGGTGCATGTGTCCGGATTATAGGGAGCTCAAAAAGCTCACTATTAAAGATAAGTTCCCCATTCCTGTTATTGATGAATTACTGGATGAATTGCATGGATCAATTTACTTCACCAAGTTGGATCTTCGTTCGGGATATCATCAAATCAGAAGGAAGACATTCCGAAAACGGCATTTAGAACTCATGAGGGTCATTATGAATTTTTGGTCATGCCTTTTGGCGTTACCAATGCACCTTCAAATTTCAAGGTTTGATGAATTCAATTTTCAAACCATTCCTTAGAAAATTTGTGTTAGTATTTTTTGATGATATACTAATCTACAGCAAGTCTTGGAAGGATCATGTTGAACATGTTGACAGGGTGCTACAACTATTGGAGGAGAAACAATTATAGGCAAAAATATCCAAATGTTTCTTTGGAGTCCAAGAGGAGGAATATTTGGGTCATATTGTATCTCATGAAGGAGTTAAGGTAGACCCTAGCAAAATTAAAGCCATTAAGGAATGGAAAATCCCCACATCCATAAAGCATCTGCGAGGATTTCTTGGGTTGACAGGGTATTATCGTAAGTTTGTTAAGAATTATGGGAGAATAGCAGCACCTCTAACAACATTATTGAAGAAAGATTCATTTTCATGGACTCCGGAAGCAACAAAGTCCTTTGAACATCTTAAAGAGGCAATGTGCCAAGCACCGGTCTTAGCTACACCGGACTTCACAAAAACCTTTATTGTGGAATGTGATGCTTCAGGAAATGGAATTGGTGCTATTCTAATGCAAGATGAAAGACCCATTTCTTTTGAAAGTCATCCAATCAAGGGAAAGTTTTTAAGCAAAGCTATTTATGAGAAGGAAATTTTGGCAATACTCCATGCACTTAAGAAATAACGACCCTACCTAATGGGAAGACACTTCAAGGTAAAAAAAGATCATGATAGCCTTAAATACTTTTTAGAACAAAGATTATCCTCTGAAGAGCAACAAAAGTGGGTCACAAAGATGTTGGGTTATGACTTTGAAATCATCTACAAAAAAGGGAAGCAAAATGTGGTGGCAGATGCACTCTCAAGAAAGGATGAGGATGTGGAAGCATTGTTGTGTGCCATTTCTATTATCCAACCAGATTGGATAAGCAAAGCAAGGGAGGAATGGAAGAATGATGAAGAAGCGTGGGCACTTATTCGAAAGCTACAACAAGTGTTACACTAAAATTTGTCACCATGACTATTTGCAGTTAGTATGGCTCCATCAACTGTCATACTATCCTCCTTGGCAAGCCTCATACCTCTGCTCTCCATGTCAAACTTCAAGAAAGAGAGAAAGTCATTAAAAATATATATATCTCTGGGTACGCAGTTTCTCTTAGCCTTACCTGCGTGTACGCACTCCAAGTTCACAATACCTGCGTACTTGTACGCTCTGTATGTAAAGCAATGGGTGCGTACTCCTGTAAAGGTAAAAAGGTGCAAGTTTCGCTCCAAAAAAGTTACTTGTGGTCATTTCTAGAGCATTCTAGAAGCTTGTTTGATGTGTATGAAGCGCCTCCAGATGGTTCATGTATCCCTACCAAAGAGGAACTTATCCCATCAAGAGGGGAGCTATCCCATCCAAAGAGGGGCTTATCCCATTGATGGTGGACCTGAATAACTTCCTCTAGAGCACTATAAATACAGGCATTGGGCCAAAGAGAGGGGAGGTTGAAAGCAGAACATTCCTAAGGGTAGATGCTGCTGGAATTAGGACTTCCTTGTAGAAGCTTGTGAGGAGAGATTACCATCTTTGCTTGTTTCATTTGGAAGTGGGTGAGCTGATCAGAGTAAAGGAGAACTCTTGTGGACCCTGGGAGGGACTTGCACAACACCAAGGCTCAGGTTGTAATGGTTCCTTTTGTTACCTTTTAATACAAATAAGTATATTATTCTCAACAATTTGTTATTTATGAGTTGTTTCATATACTCCTTGGTCTATATGTTAAATATGCATTTACAATATGAGAAATAAAGTGTTTAGATCCTACCTGTAACCCAACGTTGTTGTAGTAGTCCAACTTCGTTGATCCGAATGAGCTCCTCCTTCTCTTCGAAACCTGCATTCACTAACAATCAAGCGATTAAATAGCACCTGAATATCACATACAATAAAACATATTTAACATATAGACCAAGGAGTATATGAAACAACTCATAAATAACAAATTGTTGAGAAGAATGGACTTATTTGTATTAAAAGGTAACAAAAGGAACCATTACAACCTGAGCCTTGGTGTTGTGCAAGTCCCTCCCAGGGTCCACAAGAGTTCTCCTTTACTCTGATCAGCTCACCCACTTCCAAATGAAACAAGCAAAGATGGTAATCTCTCCTCACAAGCTTCTACAAGGAAGTCCTAATTCCAGTACCATCTACCCTTAGGAATGTTCAGCTTTCAACCTCCCCTCCCTTTGGCCCAATGCCTGTATTTATAGTGCTCTAGAGGAAGTTATTCAGGTCCACCATCAATGGGATAAACCCCTCTTTGGATGGGATAGCTCCCCTCTTGATGGGATAAGTTCCTCTTTGGTAGGGATACATGAACCATCTGGAGGCGCTTCATACACATCAAACAAGCTTCTAGAATGCTCTAGAAATGACCACAAGTAACTTTTTTGGAGTGAAACTTGCGCCTTTTGACCTTTACAGGAGTACGCACCCATTGCTTTACATACAGAGCGTACAAGTACGCAGGTATTGTGAACTTGGAGTGCGTACACGCAGGTAAGGCTAAGAGAAACTGCGTACCCAGAGATATATAGATTTTTAATGACTTTCTCTCTTTCTTGAAGTTTGACATGGAGAGCAGAGGTATGAGGCTTGCCAAGGAGGATAGTATGACAGTTGATGGAGCCATACTAACTGAAAATAGTCATGGTGACAAATTTTAGTGTAACAGATTGCCCCCTAAAGTGCGAAGCCTGTAGTAGATAAGGGTTTCATATCATCTAGGAAGGGTGAAGCACTTTATCATTTCAAGGATTATCTTGTGGAGAGCCCAGTCGGAACCTGCAAGTATTCAACACAAAATACATATATACGATGATATCATCGTTGAGGTAGGCATTCCCATACTCAGATTGAAAACTTTAACTAATTGACTATCTACTGCTCTGATACAGGAATGATTCTGCAGTACATCATAATCACAGACTTTTGTAGACACAGTATGGACGCAGCCATCTGTTTATGATTAGTCTACTGTATAATGAATACAAAACTCCTCGCAGCCTGGATGGTGGAAACTAGATCCAGGGTCTTCATTTCTACTTCCCGAACAGGTACGATTCTATCCATGCGAATAAATGAGTTGATGTCGAACATGGTAGAAACCACTTGATTACTAGTCAATGATGTAAACCGTTAAGAAGCGTGAGAGAGACCACCAGTGATGTCAATGGTTCTCAAAGTACCCAGTACAATCCATGAGATGTGAATGAATGAGTTGATGTCGAACATTTCACGGAATCCTTCGATCGAAAGTCAATGATGTAAACTGTCGTCAAAGGCGAGAAACCTGCCATTGATGCATGCAGACTTCAAGGTACTGATGATTCCTAGGTCATCTTTCTAGATAATGTGCTGATGTCGATAGAAAGCGACCCATTGCAGGCAAGCCCATAACACGAAATCATAGATCAAGTTGAAGAAATGTAGTTGTAAGGACTGACTCAGGGATGGTTGAGATGGATGACGGGTATTTTGTAGATGAATGGTTTATTTGCAGTGACCTCTTGAACACATAACGACACAACAGATGGCTTGGTGACATTTGACCCAAAGTTAATACCCGACTGAAGACTTTCAATGTGGTTTGATCAACTGTGAGGCAAAGGATTTCCCAACCCAAGTGAATGAAAAGTGTCGTGTTCAAGAGTGGCGATAAGGTTCTTCTGTAACAAAGGGTAACAAATAGGTTCATTCTTCTCTCTTTTCCCCCACCATTTCTAGCAAGTACCTCTTTATTTTTTACAAGCTTGAGGAGGATAACATATGCTTGATTATAAGCTCATCCTTCGGATGAGTCCAACTTAGTTTAGATTCGGACCCTAAGAAGGAGTGGTCCGTTCCTGTTTGTAATCGAACAGGTCCTTTACTGTGAAATTTTAACGAGTCCAGTATAGGAGAAACTCGGCGTTTTTCAATTTTAGAGAGTCTGAAAAAACTAAAGAAGACTCCAAGGTGAACTTTTTCGTAAATTTGTGTCTCCCAAGCCCGAAAAGGCATAAAATAATACCTGAGAGAACCGCTTGATCTTGCGACCAAGGAGTACTTTCATGGTTAGTGTCTTTGACCTGAAAAGTAAAAAGCGATCAAAGACACGTCGTTTTATTTCCAGTATCGAATTTGAAACGACAAAAATCCGGCAATCTTTTCATGTTTTTTACGGTCAGAAAAGGGCTATAAGAGGACCGTCTTTTAGTTCCGTTTTAACGAGTTTAAAAGAAAACTCGGCAATATTTTCACATTTTAGGAGTCAGAAAAGAGCTTAAAGATGACTCTGAGGTTTCACTTTTTCGTAAGTTTTAACGAGTTCGAAAAAATGATAAAAATGTACTCATGGTTTTCACTTTTTCGTAAGTTTTAATGAGTTCGAAAAAATGATAAAAATGTACTCATATGGCCGACTTTCAATTTAATTTACGAGCAAGAAAAGACGGAAAGAACTTGGCATTTTCATTTGCTTTACGAGAATGAAAAATAGAAAAATAATCTCGGGATTTTCATGAGTTTAACGAGTCTTGAAAATAACCAAAATTGACTCAAGATAGGTTTCATTTTTACAAAAGCTTGAAACAGAGAAAAACTATGCTTCAAAGTAGTTTCATTTTTTCACAAGCTTGAAACAGAAAGAAAACTGTGCTTGATGCCCCCTAAGCGTAACTGCTAGAGCACATGCCCCCCAGCTTCATTTCATTCAACCAGTTGGATGAAATGAAGGTTCATGAACGAGATCGTTTGAAAGACTCGACCTAAAACTGTAAGAAAATTATGCAAAACACTGAAATAACTAACCTAAATATACAACTTAACATTTATGAGATCTAGTCAAACTCTCGATTCAAGTAGAGGAGGATTTGTTTCATTTTTTAACGAGCTTGACACAGGAAAAGAACTATGCTCGGATTCGGTTTCATGTTTACGCAAGCTTGAAACGAAAAACTATGCTTGTTATAAGTTCACAGGCCCCCAGCATAATGACAAAACGAGGTACATGCCCCCCAAGCTTCATTGTATTCAATGAGGTGGATGGAATGAAGCTTTACTTTCAAGATCTTGGAAAGACGTGTGGGAGATGTTTCATTTTTTAGTGAGGTTGACACAGGAAAAGAACTATCCTCAAAACCCTTGTTTCATTTTTTAAACGAGCTTGACACAAGATAAGGAACTATGCTCGTAACTACTCTACAATCTACCTAACAAAGAACTATACCTAAAAAACCTTGATTCATTTTTTAACGAGCTTGACACAAGACAAGGAACTATGCTCTAAAATCCTTGATTCATTTTTTAATGAGCTTGACACAAGACAAGGAACTATGCTCATAAAATCCTTGTTTCATTTTTTAATGAGCTTGACACAAGACAAGGAACTATGCTCATGACTACTCTCTATAATCTACCTAAATAACCTATCCTTGTTTCATTTTTTAACGAGGTCGACACAGTAAAAGGAACTTTCCTCGTACCAACTAATTCATTTTTTAACGAGGTTGACATAGTAAAAGGAACTTTCCTCGTACACACTGATTCATTTTTTAATGAGGTTGACATAGTAAAAGGAACTTTCCTCATACCAACTGATTCATTTTTTAACGAGGTTGACACAGTAAAAGGAACTTTCCTCATACTCACTGATTCATTTTTTAACGAGGTCGACACAGTAAAAGGAACTTTCCTCGTACCTGATTCATTTATTAATGAGGTTGACTCAGTAACAAGAACTATCCTCAAAACCCTACTTTCTACAATCTACTTATATAACCTAAAATCTACCTGACTCATTTTTTAATGAGGTTGACTCAGTAAACGAACTATCCTCATGCTAGCCTGTTTTATTTTTTAACGAGGTTGATACAGGAAAAAACTATCCTCGAAACAAGTGATTCATTTTTTAACGAGGTTGACACAGGAAAAGAACTGTCCTCGCACACACTGATCATGGCTTCCAAGAAGGTCAAAAGGCGCAAAGTTTCACTCCAAAAAAGTTACTTGTGGTCATTTCTAGAGCATTCTAGAATCTTGTTTGACGTGTATGAAGCGCCTCCAGATGGTTCATGTATCCCTACCAAAGAGGAACTTATCCCATCAAGAAGGGAGCTATCCCATCCAAAGAGGGGCTTATCCCATTAATGGTGGACCTGAATAACTTCCTCTAGAGCACTATAAATACAGGCATTGGGCCAAAGGGAGGGGAGGTTGAAAGCTAAACATTCCTAAGGGTAGATGCTGCTGGAATTAGGACTTCCTTGTAGAAGCTTGTGAGGAGAGATTACCATCTTTGCTTGTTTCATTTGGAAGTGGGTGAGCTGATCAGAGTAAAGGAGAACTCTTATGGACCCTGGGAGGGACTTGCACAACACCAAGGCTCAGGTTGTAATGGTTCCTTTTGTTACCTTTTAATACAAATAAGTCCATTCCTCTCAACAATTTGTTATTTATGAGTTGTTTCATATACTCCTTGGTCTATATGTTAAATATGTTTTATTGTATGTGATATTCAGGTGCTATTTAATCGTTTGATTGTTAGTGAATGAAGGTTTCGAAGAGAAGGAGGAGCTCATCCGGATCAACGAAGCTGGACTACTACAACAGCGTTGGGTTAGAGGTAGGATCTAAACACTTGATTTCTCATATTGTAAATGCATATTTAGAAAAGGATTGCTCTTATTTGTCTTGTTTGTCACTAGAAAGTCTTAGGCTTCTAGGGAGGTCGGTTGTGTCCGCACTAACGACTCTTTCCGCATGACAACAAGATTCCAGTACTTCTGATACATTTAGCTGGAAAAATGATTCATTATGGTACAAAGATCGCGTATACCTTTGTAATAATTCCCAGCTAAAACAAAAGATTCTTATGGAATTGCACACTTCTCCCTTAGGAGGGCACTCAGGATTTTTAAAAACTTACCACACGATTAAGAAGGAATTTTTTTGGGATGGCCTTAAATCAGATATTCAAAAGTTTGTGGCGGAATGTTTGGTTTTCCAACAAAATAAAGTTGAAACAATTAAGACGTCTTTTACAACCTTTATCCATTCCAAGCCAACGTTGGGAGGAGGTTTCAATGGATTTTATCACAGGTTTACCCAAGTCTGAGGGAAAGAGTGTCATCATGGTGGTAGTTGACAGACTTACCAAGTATGCACACTTTTGTGCATTATCAAATCCATTTAAAGCCAGTACAGTTTCTACTGCATTTATGGAAAAAGTTCAAAAGCTACATGGAAACCCAAAGATTATTGTAAGTGACAGAGATCCCATTTTCACTGGAAATTTTTGGATAGAATTATTTTCTTGTCTTGGTACTCAGTTAGCTCATAGCTCATCTTATCATCCTCAATCTAATGGGCAAACTGAGATAGTAAACAAATGTTTGGAAGGATATCTTCGTTGCTTTGTATCTGATAAAAAGACACAATGGGTCAAATGGTTGCCTCTGGCTGAATGGTGGTATAACAATTCCTTCCATACAACAACAAAAATGACCCCATTTATGGCACTTTATGGGTATCAACCACCATCCATCACATCATATTTAAGAGAAAATTCTAAGGTTCAGGCAGTGGAACATCACATCGAACATCAACAACAAGTCCTCCAACTCTTAAAGGATAACCTCGTGTTGGCACAAAATAGAATGAAACAACAGGCAGATCAACATCGTAGTGAAAGAAGTTTTGATGTAGGTGATTGGGTATTCCTACAGCTACAACCATATAAGAAAATGTCCCTAAAGCAAGCTAAGAAGGATAATAAATTATCACCAAAGTATTATGGTCCATACAAGGTGTTGCAAAATATTGGTACTATGGCATACAAATTGGAGCTTCCTGCAGCTTCTTGATTGCACCCAGTTTTCCATGTTTCATGTTTAAAGAAGGTTATAGGCGACAAGCTTCCAATTCAAACAATATTTCCAGAACTTGATGAGGAAGGAAAAATTATATTGGAATCGGAAGCAGTCACAGAAACAAGAACTCGATAGCTACGAAATCGATCAATTTCAAAGTATCTTATCAAGTGGAAGAACTTATCTGCTGAAGATTCCACATGGGAGGATGAGAATTTTATGTAGAATTATCCAGAACTACTCAAGTGTTGAGGACAACACTTTTTTGAAGGAGAGGGCTATGCTGGGTCCCTATAATACTAGTGATTGCCCCATTACTATTATAGTTATACCCCTTATTTATATTTTTGTGCCCCTATTACCCCCATATTGTTATTTATGTGCCCCATAGAATCCCTCTATTGTTATTTTTGTGGCTTTATATTATTATTGTTAGGTCGGTTGGATTATATTGTGACTCCTTAGACTCCTATATATATAAAGGAGGTTTTGTCATTTGTATCATCCAATAATTGTTCATTTATGTAATGTAAAGGAGGTTGCCCCCTCGAAGAGGCTGAATTCTAAGGCGTTGATCTATCTTTTCTTGAGCTGGTTTCATAACACCTAACCAACAGTCAGAAAGCTGATTAGAGTAAGTAGGTAGGATTTTAGTTTGAATAAATTCAGTTTTCAGCAGCAAGTTGATGTTAGATTAGATTTCAATTTGCAGAAAAGGGTGTATTTTCAGTTCAAAAGTTTTAGTCACAAAGATTATACAATAGAGCATATACATGTGTGGGATTGGCCCAGTGGATCAGGCTACTAGTCGATGGTGTTCTTGACATTTCACAAGGAAATGCCATCCCCAAGTGGAGCCACTGTTAGGTTCCTATACCAATAGGAGTCATAATTTTGAATGACTAAGGTTAAGCCTTGTAATATTGTACATACCTTTGCTTTCTGCAAATGTTTTCCATATTATAAAAATTAAAAAATGTAAAGAGGGTATGTCCTAAAAGATAAATCAAAGGACAAAAAGAATAAGAGAAGGTCAAAAGAAAATGAAAATATATGAACCCCAAAAACAAAAAGACCATGAAAGTGTGCAAGTCCAAATGCCACTACTATTTACTTTTTATGCTTAATAATGATTGTGTGCAACTTGTTACTCATGCCACAATCCATGGTAATCAAATAGTTTAATCTTGGTTATTCCATGATTTGAATTTTATGTTTATAGATTAGAGAATAAAATCTGACCAAACAGTTTAATCTTGGCAGATCATAGTTAGGTAGAAAAAATAAAAGGAGCTCATAAGCTTAATCTGAGCCCTTAGATGATATAAGAATAGAAATATATAGATCACTTTCCAAAATAAAAATAGATGAATAAGGGTTTGCTAGCCTAAATGCACCCTAAGAAATGAAGAAAATATGTTAGAGGTAAGAAATGGGTAAGTAGAAGAAAGGTTGTTGAACTACAAAGTTACTTAGATCAAAGAACATACATCATGCTTAGATACATCTTTCAACATGTATGGTCAACTATGAAGGCAAAGACAAAGGTTTACAAGTTCATATGATTAACTCCCCCTCATTCATTTTTCCCCTTTACTTACTAATTTCTTATCCACAATGTTGTTCTAAGTACTTTTAACCATACAAGTCAAAGAGGCTCAGAGCATTTCTCTGACTTTTGGAGGGACCAGACCCTCGGCTTAATGACTTATGGATGCAAGTACTAGAATCCCCTTCATAAACACATTCTCCCTCCATAAAAACCATTTCCCCTCATTACCCTAAGTGTTACAGGGAAAAGTGTCTATGCAGAACTGCTAATCCCACTAAGGTGTGGTAGCTACCTTAGAAAAAAACAAAGTAACACTACTTTCGTTTTCCTTTATGAAAGATAGATGGGAGAAGAATAAAGGAGACCAACCTCTGTCTTGTGCTTGGTTCCTTGCTCGATTCCTCTCTCTTCTGATAGTCCTTTGCTACTCGCTTCCTTGTATACCCAACTTCACAGAGTACATGTAGAATCAAAGTAGCATAACACTATACGAGAACATGGATCTATTATCATAAACAATTTAGGATCAGATATAAATTGACCATACAAATGCACAAAACATAGATTACACAAGAGTATGGAGGAAAACTTGAATAGCTTTATTGATAATCAAGAAAGAGCTAAGAGAGTTACAACCAGTTGTTCTGACCCAGCATCATCCTCTCAGCAAGTAAGCCCTTCTTCACCTCATGCAAAGCTTAGATCACCCAACACTATGATGTTGCCTCAAGAAACCAACAATAATTCCTTACAAGATGCAAAATTCCAACCTCTGGATCTCTGGGATGAGGGATCCATATATAGATATCTGTAAGGGAGATGAGTCAGCTTGTGATTTGATTAGTGTCTTCCCTCTGATAGTTCTTGCTTCCACTTGGAGATTGATGATCTCTTACTCATCCTTGGTCGAATTCAGAGAGGCAAGTGTCACAGGAGAAGTTTCTGGAAGATTCCATGCCTCTCCACCTCGCGGATTGACACTACCATTTGTCTCTTCTTGCCCATCGCACCCCATAGAAGGGATTTTTGAAATGCAACGCACCCACAGAGTGTACTTAGGTGAGATGCAATGCACTTTGCCTATGGAGCAGGCGCAATGATCCTATTTTGACCAGTTCTGAGTAGTTTTTCATGGAGAACTTCTGGGAGGAGCTGTAATCAGTTGACCTTGTTCCTTTATGGGTTGGAACAACACTTTTAGGGACTTAGGAGCCCTTGGTTTATGGACATTTTATGTTTGGGGTTGTAGTGCCCAAAAATGTCTATAGCAGTTGCCCCCTAAAGCATGAGGTCGTTAATCTTTTTTGATGTCGGGTGAAATGCTTTATCATGAGGATCCGAAGTTCTTTCAAGCTGGGAGGAGACCTGTAATAAGATACAATACAATACATTATCTTCATAATATTTTAATGATCTAGCTGAGGTGGGCATTCCCATGCTCAGCTTTATAAATTCATTTTCATGTACATAAGACAGACAATCATCTGAGTGTAGACTGATGATTCTGGTAGAGCCATCATCCATTTGATTGGATGATTATCTGTGCCGTAATGATGTACATTTGATGTCTTTATTTCCCTGAATATATATCGCAGCCCAGATGGATGAAACTAGATCCAGGGTCTTCAATCTCGTTCGATCTTCACTCAAAGTACAAGTCGATCCATGTGAGAGGTGTTCTGGAGTAGAACATGGAAAGACATCACCTGATTACCAGCCAATGATGTAAGCTGTTAACAGGCGCGAGAGGAATCATCGATAATGATAATGACCCTCAAGGTACTGCAATACAATTCACGTGGTGTGAATAAAGGACTTGGCATTGAACACCACGCAAAATCTTTCGGTCGAAGGCCATTGATGTAAACCTATCGTCGGAAGTGACAAACTTGCCATTGAGGCATGCAAGCTTCAAAGTACTGAAAGGGGTGTTCCTAGATCAACTTCTTGGATAATGAGCTGATGTCGACAAGAAGCAATCCGTCATAGGAGGGACTTAATGAATCCCACATCAATGACATGGAACGGAGCAAATGATTTTAATGGAGGTGAAAACGATCTGGTGATATAAGGTTCAGGGTGGTGGTCATGAATGAATGGAGCGTAAATGTATTGCAGCGGGTGAGACACAAGTGAATTCTCTGAGTGACTTCTCTTGAACATATCGGTGACACTGACATGATGGATTGGTAGCATTAACCCCAAATGTGGATGGCGTGATGGGACCATGGTGATGTGACCGGTAAATGAAACAACCCAATCCAACTTGGATGCGGAGTGAAAGTGTCATGTTCAAGAACGACTTGCTACCAACAAAGTTTCTTCAAGTTTTCTTCCCAATTTTCCCCAATCATTGCTGACCAGTACCTCTTTATTTTTGTCAAGCTTGAGGAGGATAACATATGCTTGTTCTATAATTTTCCCTCCGGGCAAACCCATCGCTATGTTTTAACGAGCCTAGCGATAGTGAAACTTGTTCTTGTCTGCTATGGACAAGTTTGTCGCTATTAGGTTTTAACGAGTTTAACGACAAAGATAACTCGGTCCTTTTCATTTTTAGAGAGTCTGAAAAAGGACGTAAAGGAAACTCTAGAAATCATTTTTCGTCATCTAATCCCTTAAGTCCGAAAGAATATAAAACAATACAGAAGGGATGAATTTTCGATAATTTTAACGAGCCGAATAAAACAAGCGCTCGATCTTTTTGTGTAATAATCCCTCAGGTCCAAAAAGATTAAAATCTAAAGGAGGGATAGCACTTCTGGTCCTTTTAACGAGCTGGAGAGGCCAATGGCTCGGTAATCTTTTCATATTTTACGAGTCAGTTGAAAAGGGCTTAAAGGAGACTCGTCTTTGAGGAACGAGTGATAAAATTGGGTAGCAGCTGATTCCAGGTAAGGTTTGGAATTTTCCAATCACGGCAATGTTACAAGGATGGCTAGCGGGATCACTCTTCGTAGTTGTTCCTCAAAAGGGGTAAACAATCAAATGGAGGTGAATGATCGGCCAATACAGAGTGGAGGTGAATGATGGGAACACGACCAAGGCTTTAAAGGCTGAAGTACTACATTCACGATGGTTATTTACCGGGAATTGGTTCATTTTTTCTTGAGCTTAAACACTGGAGGAAACATTTGCTCATTGCTTATGTTTATGTTTATTTTTTAACGAGCATGAAGTCCACGTTAAAACTGCTCGATTAATTCAGTCGCATAATAAGGATGTCTCATATAAAAACGGAAATTTTTCAAATCTTTGCCCCACATCCTTTCTTTATGCAAGTTAGGAAACGACCAATCCTATGAGTTTAAAGGGTTAGAGGACCTACAAATTTAAAAAATAAATGGTCGCTCTTCGCTTGCATGCCAAAAGGTTTGCATGCCCCCAGGTATAAAATAGAGTTTCAAGGTCACCTTCTATTCTACCGACAAGACATTCATTTTATCAGGAAAGGTTTACCTCTTTTAGGTTACCAAAGATTGTTTTATCTGGACTTCAAACAAAACACTTCTTCGGTGATGCCTACCAAAATAGACAAAGGCGAGTGGCGCAGAGGCCTCCACCCACATAACTTTGAAAAGGGAATCTTATTCAAGTCCAACCCCCTTTTCCAATCACGGACGGGAGCCTCAGACTAGTCATATATCCCTCGCGGAAACTTACCCTATACCTGAAGTTTTCCTGCCGAAGCAGACCAGGGTGCATGCCCCCTGGGTTTCAGTCATGGCCTCCGAGTCACTCGCACTCATCAGGAGGATGGACTGGGGATTGATGAGACATTCCTTGCATGAAAAGACCATTTAGGGATGGTATATGACTATTTTCCATGTGTGAACCGGGAAATGAAAGCTGGTCTATGAGCTTGACCACTCTTCCTTCGTGCATAAAACACATTACTCTAAAGAGTGATGAGACAATGGCTCCCATGAAATAAATATAGTCTCGTCCAAGGAGTAGATTATAATACAGGGGTCCTTGGACTACCATTACATTCTTATGAACAGTTTTCCCTCTCAATGTTATGGGCACATTGGGAAGGATCCCTAACGGTCGACTGGTTCCTTTGTCAAAGCCTATTAGATTTCTCATCTCAGGCAAAAGCGATGGCAAACCAAGCGCTTTCCAAGCAGTCGAGGAAAGGATACTCACAGAAGCCCCTTCATCTACGATGGTACCAGCCATAACCATTCTATATATTTGAACAATGATTTGGAATGGTATACTAGCTGGTAAACGCGGTCTGCCTAGCTGATTCCAGTCGAAGGAAACTACTAGGTTGCTTGGAGGTGGGACTGAATAGACGGCCGGGTACGACTCTGACGAACTTCCTTCCTGCGGTAAAGGAATGGGTAAATTGCTCCCATGTTCATCGGAGTCTACGTTTACAAGAATTTGGACGATGTCATCCTTGTTCTCTTCGGTGACTGTATCATCTGAAGATGGAACCTCTGAAGGAAAGACCGGGTTAGCTGCCGCCTCAACCTTTTGACTTTCGTCTGGTATGGGTTCAGAATGTTTATCTTCAATGATAGATGCTTCGGCCAACCACCTGGGCGGGTCAGCCGGATTTTCAACTAGCAATGGACTCGGCAAGAGTTTCTTATATCCAGGAGGAAGTCGTAACGGTGAAACCGGACGATCGTCCAAAACTCTTTTAGCCTCATCTAAGAAGGGACAACGGTGGACGACGTGATCGCCTTCCCATAGTTTACAAGGAAATTTGTACTTTACTTTTTATCCAGTGGCTTCACTTTCACTAGTCAACGATGCGTTTTCAACATGATCATCAGAGGTTGACAACACCGGGTTGTGCAAACGAGGAGACCAGTCCCCTAAGATCCGAGGGATGCAGGGACAATATCTATGATAGTGGTCTCCTTTGCAAATGACACATGGCGATTTAGGCCTGGTCGGTGCAGTGTGTGGATTTTTGCTAGACGATGCTTGGTTGCCCCCTTTCGCCTTTGGCTCCTTCTTCTTCTTCTCTTTCTTCTTCTTTTCCTTCTTCTTCTCAGATACTTGATTTTTGGCTTTATCAGCCTATCAAGCGAAGAGGAAGGAGGAGGGGAAGAATTGGACGAAGTAGAGGGTTGGGGGGTAACTCTGGAATTGTCTAGTTGTTGACTCGATTGTTCAGGAATCACGGTGTTCTAAATGATGGAGGTTGAGAAAAGCCATACAGGCAAGCCAATCGTCAATCCTGGAAGTGACAATGTGGCCATGGGGTGCACCAACATCTCCCCAAGAGGAGAAGGGACTAGGATTTCCTCCAAAGGGAACTCCTTGGTTGATAGACTCCATTTTCTCAACCTAAGACCAACGTAGGAAAGGTGATGATTATTTCGTTTAAAATAAATTTTAGATGCTTTGACACAACTTGTTTTTTCAATTTTAAAGAGTCGAGAAAAAACAAAATATGACTCTAGTCGCCTTCGATTTTTAATGAGCTTGAAGTGACAAGTGCTCAGATGGACCTTTTTCGTTAAGGAGTCTGAAAAGGAATGAAAGGGACTGCTCTGGAAATCTAAGCAGAGGGATTACCAAACCAATCGAAAAACTACAGAATACTTTTTACGGTATGACAGTCAATCTTCCTGAATGTTGTGTTCAGTGCATTGCGATCGATAGGGCGGCAGACACGGCTTCCTAAGGATAAACAATTAAGCCTATTGTGGTCTCCCAAAATATACTCGACGGTACGTGGGAGCACAAGTCCGTACTGGCACTTATCATCTGAAAGTGGAGGAATCACCCAACCAACAGTGAGAACAACAGTTACCAGGCTTTACAACGCCGGAATACGTTTGTAGCCTAGACTTCTAGATGTTGTGCGTTAGGTTCCAAAGCGTTGTTAGATTCATTAAATTTATTTTATAGTTGATCTTGCTTAAGAAATTTTCCTTTTAGGTTCACCGCGTGATGCAGATGTACAATTCCTAAAATGAAATCTAAGATGATAAATAGTCTTTTTATCTTCTTTGTGCAATGAAAATCCTAGCTACTAAGGAAAGAGAGACAGTATTCTTTCACAAAGAGCATAGAGCACACACTATATGCACTGCCCTAAATCAAACCAATCAAACAGTCTAAATGCAAATGCACATGCATGTATTTGTTTTCATCATTCTTAATATGTGAATGATAAAAAGAAAGCTAATGCGCAAATCTGAATTACTTTTCAAGTGACAATTACTAACAAGTTTCTTTTCAAAATCAAAATGAGGACAATGACAACACTTTGCGATTTGGAAATGAAGACTTGCTTTCGACACTAGAAAAACTACTAATTCAAATCAAATACAACAGTAACAGGGTAATCGACTATCAAGAGCAATCAGACTCTTTTCTATGACTGAAAATGACGCTTGCGACACTTTCAAATCAAGAAACGACAGTACAATTACGTTACTTTTTTTCAAAGGAGAACTGAAAATGACTCAAAAAATACACAAAAACATTTACAGTTCTTTGCACAATGGAGGTGGAATAAAATCAAGGAAAGGGGTTTCAAACAG
The DNA here is from genome assembly GCA_031772625.1 of Pinus tabuliformis. Classification (NCBI taxonomy): domain Eukaryota; kingdom Viridiplantae; phylum Streptophyta; class Pinopsida; order Pinales; family Pinaceae; genus Pinus; species Pinus tabuliformis. The sequence goes on from CM062819.1 coordinate 1,254,551,680, forward strand.
AGATATACTGACTACAGGCAGCAAAATTCTTGAATAGATCTGAAAAGAGTGAACAGAAACCAACATTCAGGAAAAATGCCTAGTCTGATCAGCGCACCTGTAACACAGTGAATTTGAAATGCAGCGCACCTACTACACTTGGGAAGTGCGTTGAATTTCAGAATCACAGAACAGAGACTGCGTTGGACTAGAGAAAAGACTTTGCTTAGGTTCCGGGTCACAGTTTGCAGTTCAGTTCAGGGATTTTGGCCGACCAAGTGGTAATCAGTAAATCAACAACAGGGGTAGATCTAAAGAGGTTACTAGAGCCACCACAAGGGAAATTAGAGAGTTTGTAAATCAGTTGTTTAACTCATAAACAAAACCCAGAGATTGACTGAAGTGGCATTTATCTACTTTGCATTTGCATAGCAAATGCAGTTCGAAAGCTACCTGGCTCAACTTCAGGCTCCGTCTATAAGTTTATAAAGTAAGCAAATGTAGATAAACAAACAACCTAGTCGCTCCCCAGTGGAGTCGCCATTTTTTTACAGGGAAAAGTGTCTATGCAGAATTGCTAATCCCACTAAGGTGTGGTAGCTACCTTAGAAACAAACAAAGTAAAACTACTTTCATTTTCCTTTATGAAAGATAGATGAGAGAAGAATAAAGGAGACCAACCTCTGTCTTGCGCTTGGTTCCTTGCTTGATTCCTCTTTCTTCTGATAGTCCTTTGCTACTCGCTTCCTTGTATACTAAGCTTCACAGAGTACCTGTAGAATCAAAGCAGCATAACACTATACGAGAACATGGATCTATTATCATAAACAATCTAGGATCATATATAAATTGACCATACAAATGCACAAAACATAGATTACACAAGAGTATGGAGGAAAACTTGAATAGCTTTATTGATAATCAAGAAAGAGCCAAGAGAGTTACAACCAGTTGTTCTGACCCAGCATCATCCTCTTAGCAAGTAAGCCCTTCTTCACCTCATGCAAAGCTTAGATCACCCAACACTATGATGTTGCCTCAAGAAACCAACAACAATTCCTTACAAGATGCAAAATTCCAGCCTCTGGATCTCTGGGATGAGGGATCCATATATAGATATCTGTAAGTGAGATGAGTCAGCTTGTGATTTGATTAGTGTCTTCCCTTTGATAGTTCTTGCTTCCACTTGGAGATTGATGATCTCTTACTCATCCTTGGTCGAATTCAGAGAGGCAAGTGTCACAGGAGAAGTTTCTGGAAGATTCCATGCCTCTCCACCTCGTGGATTGACACTGCCATTTGTCTCTTCTCGCCCATCGCACCCCATAGAAGGGCTTTTTGAAATGCAACGCACCCGCAGAGTGTACTTAGATGAGATGCAACGCACTTTGCCTATGGAGCAGGTGCAATGATCCCGTTTTGACCAGTTATGAGTAGTTTTTCATGGAGAACTTCTGGGAGGAGCTGTAATCAGTTGACCTTGTTCCTTTAGGGGTTGGAACAACACTTTTAGGGACTTAGGAGCCCTTGGTTTATGGACATCTTATGCTTGGGGTTGCAGTGCCCAAAAAATCTATAAGACTAAGAAAACCCCTTTTCCTAAGGTTAAACACCTTTTTACCTAGGAAAAACAATACCCCCCCTAGGTAAATCCCTTTTGCACAAAAAACCCACAGAAGGCCTTTAATCCTAAGTTTAAGGCTGAATGTGCCAATACTTACATTTTACCCTTTTAACTTAGGAAAACCCCCACTTTGCTTATTTCATATTAATTAACTAATTTTATTATATAACCCTGATATTAACCCTTTTCCCATATTAAATTAAAACCCTATATAAAATATCCCAACCCCTTAGTTTTAAATAAAAACTATAGAAATCACCCCTATCCCGACATAATTAATTAATCCCTACAGTTAACCCCACCCCATCGCCTAATCCTATCATTAAACGGCACCCGGTCACTTAACCCAGGGTTTAAGCCTAAACTGATCCCAAAACCACTGCAATTAAAACCCTGGGCCCCCCTTCAATCCTCGTTCATCTTCCCCCACACAGCTCTCCCACATGACCACCATCAAATCTCAATCCCATAGATCTACTGACCTACATTCATATAGGCTGAACCCGATCACCTAACTTTACTCGCCTGATAAGGCATTTTTCCTCCGACCTCCGATGGCTACATGTCATGCCCTGAAGCACATCGAGTGACCCCTCCTCAAAACCACCCACGCCTCTAAAGTGGTGCGACAGCCCTCCAATACCACTTACCGCCATTCCGATAAACTGCTTGTCCTCCATAAATATTAATTTCGCGCCATATTTCAAAAGTTTGCCCGTTAAATTTTAAACCCCAAGAACCCATGTTTTCTTCCCTTTCACCCATTTTACTATGTAAACCTATGAAACCCTTCATCGCCTCCCTAAGCCTCTGTGATGCGATTTCCCCTCCAATTACATCCAAAATGCTGCCCCGAGACCTTTTCCAGGCATCCCATTGCAAATAAAGCTATCAATCGCCCTTCATGCAGACCTGTGTTTTCTTAAATATTATTGAATTTTTTAGGTTATCAGACTAAGATCAGAGCTTGGATAAATAGTTCTGATACTAGTCAAAGAACCTGTTTACTCCAAGACTCAACCAAGAAACTTGTTAAAAAGACCATATTTAGAAGAAGAAGAAGACCAGTTATACATGCACAGAAGATGAAGATCATTACACACAGAGCCAAGAAGAAGACAAGGAACAAAGCAGTGACATTTCATAACAGAGTAACCAAACTAGGGATGCAGATAGAAGACAACAAATAAAACACACTGAGACTTGATCAAAATCTCCTTCCCAATGCTGAGACACATAAAAAACAAAGGAATTTACTGTTGAAAAACACAGTAAAAGTTAAATTGTAACAATGAAAGGAAGAAACACAAAAAGGATAAAGACAAGTCATCAGAGTGAAAGATTATCAGTGATAGAGAGTATCAAATGAAAGACACAAGTAACTAAAGCCTCCAGCGAGATGATTCAAACAACAAGAGCATAAAGAGCTAGAAACAAACCATAATAGCTAGCAACACCATAATAAAAGGGACAACATGAAGCAGTTCATTAACTACCTCTATCTTCCTAAGAGAAGATATTTTCTATTTCCTAGATTAAATCTCAAATTAGTTTGAGATATTTGTAATAACACCTTAGTATAAATACTTCACAATTTGAAGTATGTAGGGTGGATTCTTATACATTTTGATCAAAAGACTATAAAAGCTATTGGATCATTGACTGAGCTAGCAACCTAGATTGGTCAATAAAGACAAGATATTTTAAAGGATTCATGTGCAGAGCAAAGTGTAGACAAGTATTTTCTCAGGTTGTTGCTATCTCTTAACGTTTTCATACTATTGATCTAAATTTGGATGCCATAACTGGAAGTATTATATCAGAATTTGTTTAGTTACACTCTGCTATAACAGTTAGGCAAATATATGTTTTCTACAGATAATCTAAGTTAAGGAATTCTTAATTTCTCCTTAGTTTAGGTTGTTTCTTTTAATCTATAGCAAAGGATTCTTAATTTCCCTTTGTTTCCGATTACCCCCCTATTCTTCGTTTCAATTCCGGTCTGAAAATTCTTAATTGCTCTCACACCCTGGTTAAAACCGTTTCCATCCCTCTGGCCTAAAGACCTACATTCTACTCTACTATCTTGTCCTTTGAAAATTCCCTTTAATGATTTGATATAGTTATGTTTCCTTTCTTTTGACTCCACATGCTCAATGGTCTAGAGACATCATTCTATCCATCTGTTTCAAGAACCCCACCACCCAATCTTTCAATACAAATCAAACGCCACTTAAACTTTCATAACTAGCCTAATATCCCTTCAAACAAAGCTAAATCATATAGAGAAAGCCCTCTCTGAGCATCAAGAAGGCTACGTCCTGATCTCGAAAAGTGGTTAGTGGTTACCCCAGTGATCTCCTTCTTTAACCTTGGGAAATTACTAGGTGATAACACTTGGAATATGGAACGCGGGTGACTAGATGAAAAAAAGATTTGGTTTAGCCTAATCTACGGTCTGGTGGTTCGTGGAAGTCCCATACTTAGTACGCTTAGGAAATCATCAATAAAATCTCTCTTTATCCTTGGTATTTTATGGGTAAATATACTTGTTTATATGTGGCTTATATGGCTATTATATCCCTGGTATTTCTGTTTGTTATATTTTGGTTATGAATGAGTTTTATGACAGTGAAAATGTATGGATATCATCATGTTTCTGTTAATCAATGAATGTAAAATGAATATGTGAATTAATGGATGGTAATGTAGTTATTGTGATGAGGCATCAATGCTTCTTAGTGATTCTCATATAAGTATCAGACCCCTATTCTCATGTATTTTTTTTAAACCTATAGAATGCATATTTGTGACATATTTGATGAAATGCCTGTCATGGCTAGTAGGGGTCCAGTCCATTCCTTGTTCAAGTAATTACATTTGTATCATTATTATGTTTTTACCTTTCATTTTTGGAAGTGTCATGGAGTTTTGGGCAATGACCTGAACCCTGGGCCTAGAAAAGTGGCACAGAATTCAGAGTCATAGGCACAGAACTACTTGGGAAGTCCCAAGTCACAGGCATACCCATGTTTGGGAGAGACTAGAGGGTCCCAGTCTCACTCATGCACATTTCATGGGAGCGAATGGGGGATTGATGCAGTAAAAAAGTTAGTTTTCTCAGGGGCTAGTCACCTGGAAGGTTTGGATCAATCTTGGGGATTCTGCAGTAGGTTTGGAAGGTTTGTGTTGTTGGGTTCCATCGATTCCACTTACTTAACTAACACATAGGGAGTTGAATAATATCAGAGTAACTCGTCATCCCATATTTACCTTGGTTCTCTGGTTACTTGTATAGATGTGGGAGGAATGTGGTTACAGAGTGGTATTAGAGCATGTTTCACCCCTCAGACTAGATGGCTAGTGTGTTGATCATGCATTCATGTCGATTTCATGTGTGTTACTCATACGTGTGGTCCATGTGCTTGTTTCATATGCATGGTGTTGATCAGGGTGGTAGCAATGTCACCATGTGAAGGTTGATGGTGTTGTCATGGAATGTGTCATCATGAGTGTATAATTGGTTATACGTTTTTTATGCAAGTTAGTGTTTATATGTTGTCAAGCGTACATTGATATCGCTTTTTTTGTCATAGATGGGGTCATGATGTGTAGTTATTATGTCATGCACTTATAGTTGGACTATGGTTAGAATGATGTCTATATGTTGTTATATCTATATACCACATGTCTATATGTTGTTATGATTATGTTTATACAGGTATCATGCTAAATTGGTTGACCTTGAAGATGAGATATCCTCCCCGAATTATGCTAAGGTACGTTGGTTTGTTTATGATTTGGTTTAACTGACATAATATGCCTTGCGAGAAAGAGATCAAGGTGACTAGAAGAATGGTAGACTATAGTTCACGAGAATCTCCTTATGGATAATATAAGCAGTGTGGTGTTGGGAATTATTCTAAATTAGAAGATACATTGAGAATCTTGAAGGCATAAATAAGGAGTTGCAAAGTAGATAATGACATAATAATATAGGAACATGAGAAACAAGCTGAGGTTAATGCAATAATCCTTCAGAGTTTTTTAGAATTGTAGCGACAGGGGCCACTTCGAATCAGCCATGGAAGGAGGACATAACTAATGGGGCATATGGAAGTAGATCTCCTGGAGGGTACAGGTCAAATAGAGAGGACACAATTAGAGATGGAAGGTTCTTGGACACTCTGGATAAGAGAGGTGATAGACAATGGTACTATTCTAGTTCTGGTTCTGACAGACACTATGATCATCATTGTCATCATGCTTACAGGAGGAGTGACAGGGGATATTTGTTAGATGAGTTTAAGAAAGCAAAGCCACCTACATTTGATGGAGAGATGAAGAAGTCACAGGATTTAGAAGCATAGTTTCTTTGAATGAATAAGTTCCTTAGATTGCATGATTACTCAGAGAACATGAAGGACATAATAGCTACATTTAATCTTAAAGGTAAAGCAAATATTTGGTGGGAAGATGTAAAGAACGCCAGAGATATTTATGAGGAGGAGTTGACTTGGAGTGAGTTTGAGAGGTTATTCCAGAAGAAGTATATGTCGAAGATATACTATGATGACAGGGAAAAATAATTCTATGAGTTGATATTTGGATCCATGACTAATGAGGAGTACACTGGCAGATTCTTGTAGCTACTAAGGTATGTGCCTTACCTCAAGGAGGAGAAGGGAAAGATTTAGAGATTTATTAGTGGGTTGTCATTAGCATTCTTAGACAGGATTGATTTTGATGAGTCTAAATAATTGGAGGAAGCCATCAGAAAGCTAAAGCATTGTTATGAGCAATAGAAACATAGTTCTGAGGCTAAGCATGATTGGAAGGGTAATGATAAGAACAAAGGGAAATGTGAAAATAAGCGAGAAAGACCTCAGGATACTAATAACAAAGAGAATGTTGCACCACCTAAGAAGTTCAATACATTTGGCAGAGGATAGGGACTTTAGTCTAAGGAGAAAAATAAGAGTGAAAATAGGGAACCCATGTGGTGTTGGACTTGTGCAAGAGAGAATCATAGGAGAGTTTGTCCACAACATCAGGGTGGTAGACTATAGATCTATAGTGCTCAGGAGGCACAGATAGTGGGAGATGTTGGACAAACAATATCTAGGATCTATGCAACACTAGATAATATGCAAGTAGATCACCAAGCATATATTATCAAGATGGATGGTAAGATTTGTGATCAAGTTGTTTCTATTTTGATTTACCCTGGACGTAATTATAGTTATGTTAATATGACCAAATGGATAAGTGTGGTTTGAATAAAGAAGTACATGCAAATTCTTGGTTAGGGCAGTTGGCCACAGGTACAAAGAAGTGAGTTCACCATTGGGTAAGAGCATGTGCATTTGATTTGAATGGTATGTCTACCTCATCACATTTGAATGTATTACCATTGGGATCATATAGTATGTTGTTCGATATGGACTGGTTGTATCTTCATAGGACCAAGGTGGATTTTTATGACAAGGCTATTAAGTGCCTGGATGATAATGGGGGACAAAGAGTCTTGCACGATATGAAGAAAGAAACATCAGTGAGAATGGTGACAATTTTGCAGGCCAAGCATAGTTGCAAGAAAGGGTGTGTATTATTTGTAGTGCATATTTCTAGTGAAAAAGGTAAGGAAGTTGAGGATGTCGATGTTCTGAGAAAGTACCCAGTTCTACAATAGTTTCAGGATGTATTTCCCATAGAGATTTTAGAGTTGTCACCTCATAGGGAAGTAGACTTTTCTATTGAGTTGGTACTAGGTGTAGCACCAACATCTAAGGCACCTTACAAGATGAGCACACTGGAGTTGGTAGAGTTGAAGTTACAGTTGAAGGAAATTCTTGAAAAAGGGTACACAAGGCCAATTTTATAACCATGGGGTGCAATGGTACTGTTTATGAAGAACAAGGATGGTACTCTTAGGTTTTGCATTGATTATAGGAAGTTGAACAAAGTGACCATCAAGAACAATTATCTGTTGCCGAGGATTGATTATCTATTTGATTAGTTGAAGGGATTAGTAGTGTTCTCGCAGATTGATATGAGATCCAAATATCATCAGGTACACATTAAATAAGATGACATTCACAAGACAACTTTCTAGGCCAGGTATGGACATCACGAGCATGTGTAGTTCCATTAGGTTTGAATAATGCTCTAGCTACTTTTATGTTCTTGATAAATAGTGTGTTGCATCCATATTTGGAAAATTTTGTTATTGTGTTCATTAATTATATATTGGTATATTCTAAAAATGAAGAAGACCATGTCAAACACATAGAAGCAGTATTGAAATTGTTGAGAGAGCATCAGTTGTATGTAAGCTCGGCAAGTGTAGTTTCTTTTAGACTGAGGTAAATTACTTAGGACATGTGGTTTCCAAGGAAGGCATACAAGTGGATCTAGAAAAGGTAAGAGCTATCATGGAGTGGGCAGCTCCTAGGAATGTGGATGAGGTAAAGTCCTTCATGGGGTTAGCAGGGTATTAAAAGAGGTTCATTAGGAACTTCTCACATATTTCTTATCCTATTACATCATTGCAAAGGAAAGGAAAGAAGTTTGAATGGGTAGAGGAATGTGAAGCTAGTTTTGAGGAGTTAGAGCAGTTGTTGACACATCCTCCAGTGTTAAATATCACAAATCCGGATAAACAATTTGTGGTATGAACAGATGCTTGCAAGAAAGGGCTTAGTGGAGTCCTTATGCAGGAAGGACAGGTATTGTGCTATGAGTCATGAAAACTAAATGAGCATGATAAAAACTATCTAAAACATGATCTTGACTTGGAAATGATCATTCATGAATTAAAGATGTGGAGGCACTATCTTATTGGCAGATAATTTGTATTGATGAGTGATCACAATGGATTTCGGTTTCTATTTGACCAACATAATCTGAATGTCAGGAAAGCTATAAGGTTGACCACGATCAATGAGTTCGACTTTGATATTAGGTATATTAAAGCTAAAGAGAATAGGGTTACAGATGCTCTTAGTAGGAAGATACAAGTGAATCATATAGCAGCTATGAGCTCCTATGGGACAAATCTACAAGATAGGATCTTACAGATAGGTCAAAAGGATGTCATGTATATGGAGCTTAGGAAAAGGTTATAGCAGACTACAAGTATAGGTACATGTATAGGCACAGGGTCATGTACCGGTATATAGGCTGTGGACTATCATCTCATGGTAGATGGATTTGTCAGGTTTAGAGATAGGATATATGTTCCAGACAATCGTGAGCCCAAGAAGGTGATCTTGAGGGAGTTTCATGTGAAACCATATTCAGGTCACCTAGGATATTAGAAGACTCTGACAGCAATAAACAAGTTTAACTATTGGTCAAATTTGAAGAGATACGTGACATAGTTCGTGGCTAGGTGCTTGGATTATTAGCAGGTGAAGGTAGAATGTAACCATCTAGGTGGACTACTACAACCGATTATTATTCCAAAGTGGAAATGGGAGGTCATTTCCATGGAATTTATCACAAGTTTTCCGAATACATCTAGGCAGCATGATTCCATCATGGTTGTGGTGGATAGTTTGATGAAGGTAGTACACTTCATTCCAATGAAGTCTACAAACTCGGCGAATGATGTAGCATAGGTATTCATCACATATGTGGTGAGATTGCATGGTGTTTTGCAAAAGATTGTGTTAGATAGGGATACAAAGTTCACTTCCAACTTTTGGAAGGAGCTGTTTGCGGGATTGTGTACAGAATTGGCCTTCAACACAGCTTATCATCTACAAATAGATGGATAGATAGAGAGGGTCAACAGGATATCAGAGGACATGTTGAGGATGGATGTGATGCATCAATAGCGAAAGTGGGAAGAATATATTCCATTGGTTGAGTTCGCTTACAAAAATAGGTATTATGAATATTTGAGGTTCTCCATGGGTGGAGTTGTAATACTCCTATTAGTTGGAGTGATCCAATTAACAGGGTGTTGATTATACGGGACATGTTGGTGGAAATGGAATAGGAAATGCAGGTAATCAAGAAGAATCTGAAAGCATCAAAGGATAGGAAGAAGAGTTATGCATATCGAAACAAGTTCTTTAAGGAGTTTCGGGTTGGGGAGTAGGTGTACTTGTGCATCAAGCTGAAGAATAGTTCCTTGCAAATTGGATCATGTTCCAAGATGGCACACCGATTTTGTGGACCTTTCAGAATTCTTGAGGGGATTAGGCCAGTAGCCTATCAACTTGCACTACCTTCGATAGTGAAATTTCATGATTTTTTCCATGTTTCATTTCTTAAGAAGTATGTTAAAGATGTTGATCACGTGATTGATTGGTCTATATTGCAGGTGGAGCCAGAAGGAGAATTCCAACTGGAACCTCAGCGTATTTTGCAGAGAAATATGCTCATGCTCTGGAACTGAGCAATCATGTAGGTTAAAGTGCAGTGGAAGCACTTTGGGCCGAGATGGAGGATTATATGTGGGCTATGTATCCTTATCTATTCATTAGTTGAGTGAATGTTTTTGGTATATGTTTCAGTATATTTTTTTTTATGATGTTCTGGTATATGTACATATGCATATGGATGAAAATACTGCCATGAGCCATGTTATAAAACTCCAATACATGGTATGGGTGTCATTTCATTATGGTTGTCATGCTGCTATGTTGTTGTGTTGGTTTTCTTCTCAGCAAGGTGGTCATTGTAAATACTGCAACGAGTTAAGTTATAAATATCCATGGGTAGTATGTTTTGTTTATAGCAATTTTTTTTGTAGGTGTCATTGAACACCGAGGACAGTGTTCCCTCAAGGGGGAGGGTTCTGTAACAACCCTAGTAAAAAATCCACGTAAATTTTAATAAAGGTAAAATAAGACCTTTCTCATGGGACACGTATTCCAAGTTGAATCTTGGGAAAAAACATAGTGATGGGGATCACTTATGATTAATTAATGGTTAATGAAATTGGGAAAGGCAACGTCTAAAGCTTTAGAAAGACATGAGGCATTTATTGGCATTATATTTATGAAAATAATGGAAATTAGGAGAAAAGGAAGGTGAAAGGTCACAGGTTTCATGTGAGGAGAAAATTAAGGAAAATATAGGCCTCATTAATAAAAAGGCTTCTGAAGAATAGTTTGTAACCTTTTGTCAGTTCAGTTTTGGAGCTCTCCCTCTCTCTTCTCTCTCTCACATACTCTTGGACACTTAGAGTTTATTGGAGCACTCTTGGAGGAGTATGGCATACTTGGAGTTTTGGAGCAAGAAGGAAAAGGAAGAGTTATAAATCACAAGATTAACAGCTACAGCAGGTTTTTCTTTTGTTTACCGAGTTGCATATATATTTTCCTCACTAGTGTTGGCATGCATGGAATATGCATGTGGTTTCTTGGTTAGGATTTGTCATTGGCATGGAGGAGTGCCATTTACTAGATAGCCATGGTGTTGTAGGTTCATTTCCTTTTGTTTTTGGTTGGTTCTCATGTTCCTTTAACTATGGGTTGAGTTACTAGTTCCTAGAGCCTTGGTCTAAACAAACACTTTGGAGCCCTCGATAGCTTGGGTAGAGACCAATATAGTGATGGTTAGTGATGTTTGACCATGAGGTGCAATCACTAGTTGAGGTTTGAGGTGGTTTGGCCTCTCGAAGCCCTTGATGGTTTTGATTGATTTTTTTTATGAGATCCTACATTCATGCTTGGCATATGGCATGGGGGTGACTCATTGAAAGAAATATTTGGTTCAGCTAACTCTACAGTCAAGTGGTTCGTGGAAGTCCCATACCTAGTCATCTTATGCAATCATCAATAAGAGCACTCTTTCTCCTTGGTATTTATGGGTAAATATACTCGTTTATATGTGGCTTATATGGTTGTTATATCCTCGATATTTTTGTTGGTTATATGTTGGTTATGAATGATTTTTATGATAGTGAAAATGTATGGCTCTCATCATATTTTGGTTAATCATGGAATGTTTAATGATTATGAGACTTAATGGATGGTAATGTAGTTATTATGACGAGGCGTCAAAGCTTCTTAGTGACACTCAGATAAGTATGAGACCCCTATGCTCAAATCTGTTGTTTAAACCTATAGAATGCATATTTGTGACATGTTTGATGAAATGCATGTCATGGCTAGTAAGGGTCCATTCCAGTTCTTGTTATAGTAATTACATTTGTATCATTATTCCATTGTTATCTTTCATTTCTGGAAGCATCATGGAGTTATGGGAATGGACTTGAGCCCTAGACCTAGAAAAGTGGCACAGAATTTAGAGTCGTGGGCACAAAACTGCTTGGAAAAGTCCTCAGTTGCAGGCATACCCATGTTGTGGGAGTGATTGGGGGGTCCCAATCATACTCATGCCCATATCTTGGGAGAAACTGGGGGGTTGATGCAGTAAAAAGTTATTTTGTCTCAGGGGCTAGTCACTTGGAAGGCTTGGATGGCTTCCAGGGGTTATGTAGTAGGTTTGGAAGGTTTGTTTTATTGGTTTCTGTCAGTTCCACTTCCTTAACTAGCCCATAGGGAGTTGAATCATATCATAGTAACTCTTTGTCACATGTTTACCCTGGTTGGCCAATTATTTGGGTAGATGTTGGAGGAGGGTGGTTACAACAATGCCCGGGAAAGAAAAGAAATCCTATATATGTGCAAACCCAAGGATGGGGGTGGACCTAGAGATGGTAGGCTGACCTACCCATGTATTGTGCATGGGTTTTGCACATGGTTTTAGGTATGATGTTTTTCTTCCCATGATATTTTGTAGATTCGGTCAAGGGAACTACAACTATTTTCTAATCCAGGGTTAATGGATTTGGGTTTATGAATGCTTCGACATGTATATATATGTATTGTAACATTAAAAAGAACATAATGAAAAATGAAGTTGGTAGTATTGATTTTGGGATCCAGGGGAAAATCTGTGTATTTGTTTTATGTTCTCGCCATTGTATATTTTTTGTTTTAAGAATTTGTTTGCAAGCAGTTGTTGTACAGGATTAAAACCTACACAAACACTTCATCATTCTTTCATGCATGCAACTGAAAACACATAGCAATGATGTACTGATATACATCCCTGAGAATCCTGGTCGGGTAAACTACGGATGGATGATGTCGGAACTTGGAAAACTCTCGACACCAATATTTAATAATGTCACTTGTATCAAGATCGGCTCATCTAGTGTAAAAGTTGTTATTGGCATATTATGTGGGCCTAAGCATATTATAGTAAGTATGTATGTCCTCTCCATAATAGGTGGCAAGTCGACTATAGCTTTCACTACGAAGCACTAGATGATAATCATCCATGTGTGTAAGAATATATTCAATCACTTCTACACAAGGGATGATTGGGAATCTACTTGCGATCCTATGCATCCTGGACTACTTTATATTGATGTATGCTTACAAATATTCTAAGTTTTCAGTGAATTGTTTCCCCATGAAAGTGTCTTTGATGTCATTCCGTGTGACCTTGATAGACTTATCTATGAAGCACTATGTATCTCCATAGGTGGGAATGGTAGGATTTTTAACTTTAATTGCTTCCTCAATGATTTCCTCTGAAGCTTCTTTGGAGGCCACTTTACAAGTAGCAGCAGGCATGGTTACAACAAATGATGAAATATTAACAATACTTGCATATTAGATACTTGTTTTTGGAAGAACACTCATGGCGAAATGGATTAGCTTTATAAAATCTTATATTTATTATAAGCAATAGCTTAGAAAATCATATTCGAAGAGCCATCAAATGTAACTGAGAATGTAATCCTATCAATGACAACACAAAGCTACTTGCATGGGAGATAAATATGCATGCGAACAACGAGGGCACACCTTCAAAGCACGTAGGGAGTTCAAGGTTCATTTGGGGATTTAAAGTGTGGCTCATGCACTCAATAAAAAGAGAGAAAACATTAAGGTCATAGGGCACACTGACGAAGCATGAAGGAAGTTCATTCAGGCCTTCAAGGTGCCCTCATGCACTCAAGGAGACTAAGACGGTGCAAGGGCACACTCCAAAGATATGGATTGAATCTTTGGGCCTTCAGGCCTTCAAGGTGTGCTCATGAACTAAAGAGGACAAGGACAGAGCATCAGTGCATGCTGAAGAGATGAACGGAAAAAATTCAAGCCTTTAGAGCACACTCATGTGCTAAAGGAGGGTTCATTTACTTGTGACAAAGGAGTGTGCTCTAGAGGAAAACTTGTCTTTTCTAGGTGCATTTCTCTAAGTTAGTCGAGGCTTTAGCTTCCAAAAGAATGCTCTATCATAGAATGGCTCAAGGAAAAGTCCATAAACAAGATTACATGATAGAAATGTGAAAAGGAAAGATCTACAATTTTTTATGGGTGCTGTCGCAATCATGATTAGAATGTGAAGAGTTAAGGAATATGCATAGTAAAAGCCTACGACAAAAAATTAACACTTTTAGTAGCAATAAGGAACTAAAATTCCAATATTCAAATTGAAAAGAAAATAAACACTACTAAGGAAAGCAAGATCGACATCAAAAACATGAAAGGAAACTAATAGAATCGACATGCAAAACTTACTTGGAATGAAGATCGACGAATATTTTCTTGATCCAAATATGTGTGCCCAGCCCAAATGAGAATGATTACAAGAAAAAATGATTAACTGGGTTGATTTAAAAGGGATTACATGCAAATCCATTCCATATATGCTCACCACTTGTCGACGAGTGAATGAGTTAGTTAAGAGCAGTGAAGTGGGCTCCTAATTTCTAGGAGTGTGCCCACATGCAACAAGAAAGTGCATGCATGAGTTCTAGAAGGGCACATGTCTTCATGCCAAAGGAATGCACTCAAGGAGGGTGCACTAGCTAAGCATGAAGGAGTGCACTCAAGGAGGGCACAATTCTTCATCCCAAATGAGTGTGCTCAACAAAAGAGCAAGTCTACGTCATCTTATAGTGCGCTTTTTCCTTAAAAGTGCTTTTTTTTGCTTTTGTTTTCTTTTGTGTACTTTTGAGTGCTTTTGTGTGGCAAATATGGCTAGTTTATAAGTCAATAAAATCTATGGGTTTTCCTAACCATGGGTAAGATAACACAAGTTCTTCTAAAGGTTAGGTGACAACACTTAGACAACATTTACTTAGGAGGATGTGACACTTAGAAACAACATAAGAATAAAAAATCAAAAAACGTGACTACGCTTAATAGCTTGAATCGACAATTCAAGTAGGCTCCAAAATTGAGTTAGGAAAAAATTTTGGAGGGTCATTGTCACAGCGACAACAAAACAAAAATCTTGGAAGTTTTGATTTGGAGCCTTTTCTTCTCTAGTTTAACATAGGAGGAATATCATTCTTTGGTGAAGAAAGAGTTGGCTTCATGTTCCACTATTGGGGCTAGTGTCTATTGATGAAATTATATGCTTGGAACTTTCACTCTATAATAAAATCTCAGAGCCAGCATGTCTTCATGCATATGTCATCAATGTAGTAAGGCTATTATTTATATTTTTTTGATATGTGTTGTTTCACCCAGCTAATTGTAATGAAATAATTCGTTTGATTTAGCATGTATCTTGTTGGATGCGTGTTGTTATGTTATTGTGGTAGTTGTTATCTTGTGAACTATTTTGCAGGTTAACTAATGATTCTTTTGTATTTCTCGTATGTCTCTTCTAAGTTTTTACTTTTACTTGCTTCTAAGGGGCTCACTTATTTCCCTTCCATGTGATGGAACCTTACATGCATTACATCTAATACTTCACAAATTTCATACACTTGTCGTCACCAAATTCAAGTATATATCATTCTACATGTTTATCACAACCAAGGTACATCTTTGAAACCACCACTTTGGCAACCAGTCGTTTTCCGATTGGGGCTCCTACTCGAAACAATGCGGTGTCAATTGGTGCTTCACATCAGGGAGACCCCTTCCTAGTTGGTGGCTTCTAGCATCATCAATAGGTTTTGGCACTAGAAGGAGGGCTAGATGACAAGTCGAACTCATGAAGTCTTTTTCAACCTTTCTTATCTTAAATGGCTCCTTCCCAAATCTTAACCCTAGCATGTTTTTCTAGAGTCATAAATATGAAGTCCCTTTGGGGATAGTTCATGACTTGTCGAATCTAAAATTTTATGACGAGGGTGGAACAACCATAATTTAGCAAACCCTCCACTTTATTGAATTTTTCACTTCTCATGAAATTAATTGTGAGGATACTACTTGTGCGCTGTTCATTCTCACATTCGAATCACGTGTTAAAAAATGGTATTACACATTATTGACTACCTCTATTCATTCCTACCAACATCTTGTCAGGGAGCTCCATCAAGCCTTTAATAGGTATGATTATGAAAGTGTTTATAAGAAAATTATTCATCTTAGAAAGGAGCATGATGAATCTGTTGAATATTTTCATGATCGATTCATTCAATTTTATTATGAGTTTTCTAAGGATGACATAGACTGAAATTTTATGAAATATAAATTTGACTATCTTATTCAAAATTTCTTCAAATCCATCTAAATCTAAATCCTTTGAATGTATCCCAAAATTTCTTGGTTATGGAGCTCTCAAATCTTCAAAAGGAGAAATTGTTGTTCCTTTTGACTTTTCAACTTCTTGTGATTCTTCAAAAAATCAAGCATCTATATGCACCCAAGTCAAGGTTGGAGAATCTTCTAATCAATTTGTTGATCTAAGACAATCTTCTTTCTCCCTTCATATTCAAGATTTTAACTCAAGTTTCAATTTGAATCTGATTTAATCAGTCAAATTATTTCTTCTCATTCTTGATCAATTATTTCCTCTGGTTCTCTTAATTTTGAGTTGTCACATCAACCTATTACAACTGTTTCTTTTGATAATCAAGAGGATCAAGTCCAAGATGGAGTCAGTGGAGACAAAGAAACTTTTGATATCTTTCATGTTGACTATGTGAGGGATTTTGATTATGAACAAGAATTTGTGATTAAAGATGATCTTTCACCTGATATTTCCATTTCTTCCCCTTTCATCCATTGTCCTAACATTTTCATTGATTCCATCGCACCTAGCGCACCTTCCTATGTTACAATATTAAATAGTATTGAATCTTATTGTAGTCAAGAATGGTGGAATTTTGATTTCAAATTGAAAAAAAAAAAAAAAAAAAAAGAAGAAGAATTAAGGAACGATTCACTGATTATTATCTATCTCATCCCTCATTTTCTGAGTGTGAAGAAGCTGAGAATCAAAATTCATGTTTTCAATTATCCCCTCTCTATGATTCATCATATCATGAGGATTCCCTTCTCTTTAATGAAAAATAAAAATCTTATCATGGTTGTATTAATATATGCATTGATTAATCCAATAATGATTTTGTGTCTTTAACTATTAATTATTCCAAGCCATCATTTTTTTATGATATACCTTCAAATGCCTTGGAACGATGTCAATATGTTAAGACACTTCAATGCATGTTGATGATTATGTTACAATCTCGAAATCTTGATGGTTATTCCAAGCATGATCAGACTAATATTTGTCCTCAGAAGAACCCTCATGAGTCGATCATAAATTTTGGAAATGAATTTACCTCTCAGTCTCAAGAGCCTTGACCCATTTATCATGATCCCATTGTTGAATGGTTGGAGGAATCCTACTTGGCAAGCCCTTTTGTGAAGAACAAATTCGTATCTTTCTTCATGTTTTTCAAGATTGAAAGTTGGAATTTATGCTTTGATATGAGAACCTGTCGTTATGTGTCTGAAAAGTCTGTTGCATTAGTAGAGTGTTTAGTACATGCATTTTTATTATAGTTTTTTTTCTTGTTTTGTGTCTTCGAATTTTGGAACATGTCATGATTTTTATTTCTTGTCTTATGTTTTTCTTGATAACCTTTCTCATTGTTGAACCCCTCGCCAGTCTAGGTTAGGAGATGCTTCATTGGTTGCACTAGAAGTTTCATTTTATTTAATCCTAGCCTGTTAATTGTTAGTTTAGTAGTAGAGTTAGTTTAGTTAAGTTTGTTTTTATTTTCTCCTTTGTATTTTGTTTTTTTCTTTCCTTCCAATCTCTTTGTAATGAGCCTTGTATGAAATCATGCCTTGGTTTTGAAATAGGCATGGAAAAGTTCAAGAGGACATTATAAAACTATCAATGCTTGGATTTATGTCTATTCCTTTCTTTGCATGGGTCTTGTATCTTTTAGTCTATGATGCTCGAATGGAAAATGTGTTCTCTCTCTAAGAAAACCTCAGTGGATCTATGATGCTCAAATCTATAAATAGGATCTTCTTCTTCAAATGGATTTTATGTTTGTTCGGTTAACTTGTCAACTTGGTCGAGTATAGAAAGGAAACGGGGAAACTTAAACAAGTGAATTGTATTTCAGAGGTGTATATATATCCTTCTATGAAGGGACAACCTCTTATACTCTCAATAAGTCAGGATCCCTCTTCTTCCCCGTGAAATAATAAGTGTTGAAGCATGGTTCTATAAATAAAAAATCAATGAAGGGTAAAATAAGAGAAAGGCTTCCTGCGCAAGGAGTTGAAGCAAGAAAATTTGCTCGAGTATTTTTTAGGCTCGTTGGCAGTGAAGCAATGTGTGGATTCTTGTAGTGACTCCGTCGAGGTATTATCTAGGCCCGTTGATAGTGGAGCAACACCAGAGATGAAAACTAAGACTTCAATAATCCTTTTCACTTGCATATCTAAATACTCCTTATCCCCAATTGAAACAACTAAGTTTTGACTCTCTTTTGTTAATATCTCGTTGATGAAGAGAATAAAGGAACTATATATGTAACTTGAGCTAAGTAAACAATTTATGGTAATCGATGAGATGAACAATACTTCATGAAAGGATAGACCTAGTTTACAGAGTTATACCCATACATAGAGTTGGAATTCTACTAGTGTGTCGCTATGTGTTGTAGCTACTACAACCCTTCTCCAAATGCTTTGATTTTGGAGCCGAACTTCTTTTCATAAGAAATTATCTTTCACAGTTGTCAAGTAACCCTCTTTTTGTATACTATCGATATCACTTTTCTTTGCTTGCAGTGCTTATGATGACTTCACTAGATTGTCTTGACAATTACTGAGTCTTGTCGATGACAACTAAAGAACTTCTAAACACAAACCAACTTTTTCCTTGATCTTGAACCAACTTTCAGTATTGCCTCTAGAAATTGTGCAATCCCTTCCACTCGAAACTACACAATCCCTTAACTATTTCAACTACGCAATCTCTTGAAGATCAGAACTGTGTAATCCTAAGATACTGACAGTCAATAAGCATGTGAAATATGCACACTCATTGAGATTCAATACTACACAACTAACTGAGTCAGTGGTTGTGCAATCCTTTGTCCTTGGGAACTGCGTACACTCATTAAGAATCAATACTATGCACCTAACTGAGTCAATGGTTGCATGCTCCTTTGTCCTTGGGAACTACGCAATCCCCTCTTTCAATGAGACTATGCAATTGCCCAAAGAAAGAAAGTGTGCATCCATATAAAATGGGGAGGGGGAAATCACCTTTGGACAAGTGGCACAAAGTTTCTATTTTCGATGTAAGGATAAGTTTCATTTTCTCCTTGACTTTAGGCTTGTGTATCAGAAACCCTAACCTAACCCTGTAAGGACTATATCTATATAATATATGCTTGTAGAGATCATTTTCACGCCTGATTGTGGATCTCTATCCTTCTTCATGAGATCAAGGACCTTTGGACTTGGTTTGTAGCACTTCTCTGGGTAAGTTTCTCATGAGTCACTTTTTGTTGCTTTTTTGTCTCTTTTGTCACTTTTATCTCTATGAGTTTTATTTCACCAATTTATTTTCATGGTAGTTGGTGGTTCTATCATTATTAACTTGTATAAATGTCTTTTCAGTTTGTCGTTCAGTTGGTGGTTCGCCTTCTTTCTTTTTTCCTACCAATAGTTGTCCCTGTTGGGTATTTTTGTGCATGCGTGTTTTTCCTTTCACATGACCTTTTATAGCCGATGATTTTTATAGATATAACATATCCTAAGGTTGATCTACACTAATTACTACCCAGATTCAGATCTCAAAGTATATCTCTCTCTGTGGAAAAACTACACAATACTTCAGTAATTCTTGCCTCCCAAACTATGCATTTCACAACCTCAAGCATCAACCTCTAAGACTACAAAGTGTGTAATCATTGATTTCCTAGTTGTGCATTGCATAGATCCAACCCTCAATGCCTAGCCTTGGCCTCTGAGACTATGCATTGTGCAGTTCTTTCTCTCTTTTTACCATATGAGGCTGCGCATTCCACAATCTCAAGGCTCAAGCTTCCTCCATGTATGCTATGACTGTGTAATCCCCTCTCTCACTGTCCATTTCATAGTTTCATAACACAACTTACCTCCTAGAGCCTAGAAACTACACAATCCCTTTCTTTATTCAATGTGTCATTGCTTTATGTTTTATTGATGAACTTATATTCTTAAGCTAATTTGTTTTTCCAAGAGTTCATCTCTTGGTTACAGGTACAACAAGTTTTGAGCTCATCTCTTTTTCATCAGTAGTTATCATAATGCCTCTGAAGAGATCAGCATCAAAGAAAAATAAAGAGAAATACTGAGGAAGTGGTTGAGAGTCTTCTAGTCACTATTCTTATTCTATTTGAAACTCAACTCTTCATTGAAAAGGACTCTGATATAACATGGAATATGGTCAAATATGCATTCACAGCCATATAATTCAAGGAATATATGGAGGAAAAATAGGTGTACATTAACATCCATTGATGAGGTTTCCATAAGGCTGCTCGTAGGTTCCCAGTTCTACCTTGTGTGGATGTCATAAAATGGATTCTGCAACACTCGGATACTAAA
This sequence comes from Pinus tabuliformis, assembly GCA_031772625.1. Taxonomy (NCBI): domain Eukaryota; kingdom Viridiplantae; phylum Streptophyta; class Pinopsida; order Pinales; family Pinaceae; genus Pinus; species Pinus tabuliformis. Next base: position 1,254,572,125 of record CM062819.1, read on the forward strand.
ATCATGACTCTCAATAGTGCCAATAGGAAAAAAATTCTTCTTATTTAACCCATGATATTCACTTGATGTACCACTTGCATAAGCCTAAGGAATATATGGATTCACACTTTTATGCAGTCATTGGTTATTTAAACACCAAGAATGTTATCAAGACATGGGAAAAAGAGCCATCTAAGTTTCGCCAGACACCTAGTAATACTTACAAGATTAGATCTCTCAGAAAGGTGTTTCAGTACCTGATAGTGTATGCTATTGAATATATGGACAAAAAAAATATTGAATCCTTCCCTGAAGGATGGGTTTACATGTTTGTTACAGGGAAAAGTGTCTATATAGAACTGCTCTATCCCACTAAGGTGTGACAGCTGCCTTAGAAACAAACAAAGAAAAGCTACTTTCGTTTTTCCTTTATGAATTATAGATAGAGAGGAATAGAAATACCAACCTCTGTCTTGCGCTAATCTCCTGATTTTATTCCCTTCTTCTTTGATTGTCTTCAGCTACCTGCTCCCTTGCACGCCCAGCTTCACAAAGTACCTGTAAGATCACAGAAGCATAGCACTATACAAAGACATGGATCTATAATCATAAACAATCTAGGATCATATGTAAATTGACCATACAAATGTAACAAGCATCAATGACACAAGAGCATGGAGGAAAAATTGAATAGCTTTTATTGATAAAACAAGAAAGAGCCAAGAGGAGTTACAACCAGTTGTTCTGACCCAGCATCAACCTCCCAGCAAAGAAGCCCCTCTTCACCTCAAACAAAGCTTAGATCACCCAACAATATGATGTTTGTCTTAAGAAACCAACAACAATTCCTTACAATATGCAAAATTCCAGCCCCTGGATCTCTGGGATGAGGGATCCATATATAGATGTCTGTAATGGAGATGAGTCAGCTCATGATTTGATTAGTGTCTTCCCTTTGATAGTTCTTGCTTCCACTTGGAGATTGATGGTCTCTTACTCATCCTTGGTCGAATTCAGTGAGGCAAGTGTCACAGGAGAAGATTCTGGAAGCTTCCATTGCCTCTCCACCTCGCGGAATGACACTTCCATTTGTCATTTCTCATCCATCGCACCCCACAGAAGGGATTTTTGAAATGAAGTTCACCCACATAGTGTATTTAGGTGAGATGCAACGCACTTGGCCAGTGGAGCAGCTGAAATGATCCTGTTTTGACCAATTTTGAGCAGTTTTTCATGGAGAACTTCTGGGAGAAGCTGTAATCTGTTGACCTTGTTCCTTTAGGGGTTAGAACAAAACTTTTAGGGACTTAGGAGCCCTTGGTTTATGGACATTTCATGCTTGGGGTTGTAGGGCCCAAAAATGTCTATAACAGTTTCCCCCTAAAGCATGAGGTCGTTAATCTTTTGATGTCGGGTGAAATGCTTTATTATGAGGATCCGAAGTTCTTTCAATGTTGGGAGGAGACCTATAATAAGATACAATACAATACATTATCTTCATAATATTTTCATGATCTAGCTGAGGCGGGCATTCCCATGCTCAGCTTTATAAATTCATTTTCATGTACATAGGACAGGCAATCTTCTGAGCGTAGACTGATGATTCTAATAGAGCCATCATCCTTTTGATTGGATGATTATCTGTGCAGCGATGATGTACATTTGATGTCTTTATTTCCCTGAATATATATATCGCAGCCCGGATGGATGAAACTAGATCTGGGGTCTTCAATCTCGTTCGATCTTCACTCGAAGTACAAGTTGATCCATGTGAAAGCTGTTCTGGAGTCGAACATGGAAAGACATCGCCTGATTACCAGCCAATGATGTAAGTTGTTAACAGGCGCAAGAGGAATCACCGATAATGATAATGACCCTAAAGGTACTGCAGTACAATTCATGTGGTGTGAATAAAGGACTTGGCGTCGAACACCACGCAAAATCTTTCGGTCGAAGGCCATTGATGTAAACCTGTCGCCGGAAGTGAGAAAATTGCCATTGAGGCATGCAAGCTTCAAAGTACTGAATGGGGTGTTCCTAGATCAACTTCTTGGATAATGAGCTGATGTCGAAAAGACGTGATCCGCCACAGGAGGGCCTTAATGAATCCCACATCAATGACACGGAACGGAGCAAATGATTTTAATGGAGGTGAAAACGATCTGGTGATATAAGGTTCAGGGTGGTGGTCATGAAAGAATGGAGTATAAATGTATGGTAGTGGGTGAGACACAGGTGAATTCTCTGAATGACTTCTCTTGAACATATCGGCGACACTGACGTGATGGATTGGTAGCATTAACCCCAAATGTGGATGGTATGATGAGACCATGGTGATGTGACCGATGAATGAAACAACCCAACCCAACTTGGATGCAGAGTGAAAGTGTCATGTTCAAGAGCGACTTGCTACCAACAAAGTTTCTTCAAGTTTTCTTCCCAATTTTTCCCCAGTCATTGCTGACCAGTACCTCTTTATTTTTATCAAGCTTGAGGAGGATAACATATGCTTGTTCTATAATTTTCCCTTCGGGCAAACCCATCGCTATGTTTTAACGAGCCTAGCGATAGTGAAACTCGTTCTCGTCTATAGACAAGTTTATCACTATTAAAATTTTAACGAGTTTAAGGACAAAGATAACTCGGTCCTTTTCAATTTTAGAGAGTTTGAAAAGGAACGTAAAGGAAACTCCAAAATTCCTTTTTCGTCATCTAATCCCTTAAGTCCAAAAAAGTATAAAACAATACAGAAGGGATGAATTTTCGATACTTTTAACGAGCCGAACAAAACAAGCGCTCAATCTTTTTGTGTAATAATCCCTCAGGTCCAAAAAGATTAAAATTTAGAGGAGGGATAGCACTTCCAGTCCCTTTAACGAGCTGGAGAGGCCAATGGCTCGGCAATCTCTTCATATTTTACGAGTCAGTTGAAAAGAGCTTAAAGGAGACTCGTCTTTTGAGGAACGAGTGATAAAATGGGTAGAAACTGATTCTAGGTAAGGTTTGGAATTTTCCAATCATGGTAGTGTTACAAGGATGGCTAGTGAGATCACTCTTCGCAGATGTTCCTCAAAATGGGTAAACAATCAAATGGAGGTGAATGATCGGCCAATGCAAAAGTGGAGGTGACGGTGCAAACACGACCAAGGCTTTAACGGCTGAAGTAATACATTCAAAATGGTTATTTACCGGGGAATAGTTCATTTTTTAATGAGATTAAACGCGGGGGGAAACATTTTCTCATGGCTTGTGTTTATTTTTTAACGAGCTTGAACTATGCGCTAAAACTGCTCGATGCGGGTTTATTTTTTAACGAGCTTGAACCCTACAGTAGCACTTCTCGTGGTGGGTTTATTTTTTAACAAGCTTGAACCCTATAGTAACACTACTCGTGATAAGCTTGCATGCCCCCAGCATAATAACGCAAATCGAGGTGCATGCCCCCCAAGCTTCATTGCATTCAACTCGGTGGTTGGAATGAAGGTTTACCTTTGAGATTTGGAAAGGGGATTTGTTTCATTTTTTAATGAGGTTGACACAGTAAAAGAACCATCGTCAAGACTCGTTGTTTCATTTTTTAATGAGGTCGACATGAGATAAGAACCATCCTCGAAATCCACCATATTTACAGTATTTGATAGAGAATCAAAAACTGAAGTATGATTAAGGTTGCTGGAATAATCTTCGTGGTAATTTGGAAGACGGGAGCGATGGTGTTAATCTTCCCATGGTGCCTCCCATGTCATTGAATGAATGATTCCTTCGTCTATTGAATGTACATGCGATGAAGGATTTGAAGAGGTGCCATATTCCTTAGACCTATCTATCCAAACACTCGATGAGCGTTGATTTGGGTTTGTCCCCTAGGCCAAGAAAATTGATTGCTACAATATTTCTAAAATGGTGATGATCCATGCTGACAAAATGTTTAGATATAGAAGATTTAATATTCCACTGTGGCCACTTCCGCCAGATTACTCGGAGGCGGTAGGGCAAAAGTACCCATTAAGGCAGGTTCTTTTAGGAGACCTACTCCGATATTTTGGAGCAAATGATTGCTTCCATGGATCATTGGAATGCTTCCCGTAACTTGTAAACTGTTGAGGAGAAATGTTTGTTGGTCGATGATTGTAATTCCTCCTTGGAAGGGAAATGCAATCTTCCTGAAGTAGGTCGACACAACTGCGGCCATGGCATATATCCAGGGCCTTCCCAGTAGGATGTTGTAATCGAGGTTTTCGTCGATTACTTCAACATCAATTTCTATTGTTTTACCCCCCAGTTCAACTTGCAAGTTACTTAAAATCCCGTATGGAGTGTATGATCGTCCATCAAATACTTTTAACATTGTTGACGATCGCGACAAGGGTGGTGAGCCTAAATTTTTCCAGCAACTCATCAACATAATACATGTGGATGCCCCCTCATCAATAATTGTTCGATGAACAGTTTTGTTGAGGGCTTTCACTTGAATAAGGAAAGATAGTTGAGCTGGTAACTGAGGGTCATATCCTTTATGATCAAAGGCCACAAGATTGGAATCCATTGGGTCAATCCCACCTATTGCTGATAATAAAGCTTGCTCTTGGGAGAGGCAATTTTTCAGTACCTCAAGTGTCGACATAGCGGACGACGATTGGGCCATGTCTCTATTATATTACAATTCTGTGCTATTTTTGCACGAGGATTAAATGTCGATTTGTGTACTACTCCCTTTGGCGACTTTATCATTTGTTCAGGAATGATGGGTGGCACAACTTCGGTCAAAGTTGTTGTTGAACTACTAGGTTTTTCATTAGCCTTGTTATTCGACAACTGTGGATTCCCGTAATATTTATTCCTTGTCAAAGCATCATTTTGCTACTTTGAGATAGACAACATAAGCACTTGGGATCGGGAAGCATTTTGATTACCAACCAGTTTGGTTCCCGGGTTTTGAAACGGATCAGTCAATACTGCTGAGGTTTTTGAACTCTTAAAGAGTTTCTTAACTTCAGCTTTATGTGGACAATCTCTCGTCCAATGATCCTCATCGCATATATGACACCCCGCAGGGGGTTTCCTTTGCCCAGAAGGGTTTGTAGAAGGTTTTTTAGGAGATGACTCATCCTGCTTCTTTTTTCTCCCTTTCTTTTTCTTCTTGCCCCCTGGTTGCTTCAGTTGTTTTCCCTTGTCAGTCGACACGACATTTACTTCCGAGGCAAGAAGTTCCTCATTTTCATTTTGACTAGAAATCTTACGGGCCTTTTTGGATGTAGCCTTTGTCAATTTCGTGTCTGTCACACGAATCATGCCATCGCCGGCATGAGAGTCGTTGTTTGATTTAGGAGGAGGAAGAATTGAGAATTCCGGTCTAGGGGCGTCAGGTATTTTATCGTAGAGTGTGCCGGACTGAGTGTAAATCAAGTCCAAATATTGCACACGAGCGATAACTTGCTCTTCTGTGATGACTCCCCCTTTTGCCACATCTTCCGTGATGGAAGGTAGTAATGACTTGATAAACCATTCAGCTAAGAGCTGATCAGGAACATACGTTTTTACCATTCTACGATGACGTCGCCACTCATGTATATGATCAGATATGTGAGTGGTCGTCGTCTGTTTGAAGTTGGTAAGGAGTTCCGTTCTCGTTTCGTACCTTATCGGTAATTGAAAATGGGTTAAAAAGGTTGTGGCTAGGGTACTGAAGTTGTCGAATGAAGCTCTAGGCAATTCGATGTACCATTTTGCCACCGAACCAGTTAACGTCCTCTGAAAAAGGCAAAGTCTTATCGAATCATCATTCAGGGTGTTTGATGAACACCACAGATGAAAGGTCATCACATGATTCGACAGATCTTCACCCAGATTTCCATTAAATTTAGGATCTGACGGAAGTTTATGCGGAATCGCCGGCCACTAAGGGGCATAAGCAATTGGATCATTCGTCAGCCGGTTTAGATCTGGTAGTTCTAGAGTTGCTACAAAGGGTAACTGTTGATTCAGGTTAGGCGAAGCATACCCAGGATAAGATGGAATCACCTGAGCAGTGGGTATTTGCATACCAGCATAATGTATTTGATGCTGGCAACTTTGACAAGGTTGATGGGCATAACCATTATAATATGGTTGTTGATAACCGCTTTAGAAATGAGGTTGCTCATTACTTACAAAGACTTGTTGCTCAGGCCCTTGATATGATTGCTGGAATTGCGGTTGTTGAGATTGAACCAGCCCTGGTTGTTGGACCATTTGCTGTCGTCCAATACTGCATGATCGACCAAGATGAGGAGTCATAGTACTTGTTTGAGCCTGAGTCGCTCCAGATAAGGAGGCACTAACCTGAGCTTGTGATTGAGTCGTTGAGAAAAGTGGCTATTGTATTGCAACCTGAGAAACTTGGGGTTGACATACAATAGGTAGCGCTTGTACTTGCGATGCAGTCACCATAGCATGTATAGTGGGAATATTCGACACAAGGTGGACTGGTTGCATTGAATATACAACCCTTGGTTGTGGATGCAGTATCGGTACCCAACCGCTGGATGTAATTCCAGTTTGACCTGAACTTTGTTGTAAACTCTCATATGGTTGTTCTCTGGGAGGGAACAATGAAAAGGCATACTGCCCTCCATATGGTGGAAATCCAGTACTTAAAGGGTAGATTGTCCTTTGAAGACACATTGGATCAATTTGTTGAGTTTCAACATAAGAAATACCAGATGATAATCCGTATGAAGAAATAGGAACTGACCATGTCGTTGCAACAATCCCGGATTGGACTCCGGCTTGTCGTTGATAACTTGCCGGGACAGATGGTATGCCGACGAACATTGTTGGAGTAGCAGCAGGAAGTTCTGCTGCTACTGTGTCGGATGACACAGTCCTAGATGTCGATGGTTGTTCAGACATATCTATTCTATCCAAAATATTTCCTAGCGATTCTACAAGAACTTGCAATGAAGGGAGACTAACTTCGAAGACCAACGAGGGAAAGGTGATGATTATTCCGTTTAAAATAAATTTTAGACGCTTTGACACAACTTGTTTTTTCAATTTTTAAGGGTCGAGAAAAAACAAAAGATGACTCTAGTCGCCTTCGATTTTTAATGAGCCTGAAGTGACAAGTGCTCAGATGGACCTTTTCCGTTAAGGAGTCTGAAAAGGAATGAAAGGGACTACTCTGGAAATCTAGGTAGAGGGATTACCAAACCAATCACAAAACTGCAGAATACTTTTTACGGTACGGCAGTCAATCTTCCCGAATGCTGTGTTTAGTGCATTGCGATCGATAGGGCAGCAGACACGGCTTCCTATGGATAAAGGATTAAGCCTATTGGGGTCTCCCAAAATATACTCGACGGTACGTGGGAACACAAGTCCGTACTGGCACTTATCATCTCAAAGTGGAGGAATCACCCAACCATCAGTGAGAACAACAGTTACCAGGCTTTACGACGCCGGAATACGTCTCTAGCCTAGACTTCTAAATGTTGTGCGTTAAGTTCCAAAGCGTTGTTAGATTCATTGAATTTATTTTAAGTTCATCTTGTTTATGAAGTTTTCCTTTCAGGTTCACCACGAGATGTAGATGTAATTCCTAAAATTCAATCTAAGATGATAAACAAACTTTTTATCTTCTTTGTGCAATGAAAATCCTAGCTACTAAGGAAAAGAAAGACAGAATCTTTTCACAAAGAGAAAAGAGCACACTCTAAATGCACTTTCCTAAATCAAGCCAATCAGACTGTCTATATGCAAATGCACATGCATGTATTTGTTTTCGACTTTCTTAGTATATGAATGCTAAAAAGAAAGTTGATGCACAAATCTGAATTTCTTTTCAAGCGACAAATATCAACAAGTTTCTTTTCGAAATAAAAAATGGAGACGATCACAACACCTTACGATTTTAAAATGAATACTTGTTCTTGACACTAGAAAATTACAAATTCAGACCAAAAACAATAGTAACAGGATAATCAACCATCAATAGCAATCAAACTCTTTCCTACGATTGAAATCGACACTTACGACAGTTTCAAATCAAAGGACGACAGTACGATTATGCTACTTTTGCAAAGGAGAACTGTAAATGAATCAACAAACACACAAAAACATCTACAGTTCTTTTGTACAAAGGAGGCGAAATAACAGCAAGGAAAAGGGGTTTCAAACAGACATATACTGATCACAGGCAGCAAAATTCAGGAATAGAACTGGAAAGAATGAATCACAGAAACCAAAACTGCACAGAGCCTAGTCTGATCAGCGCACCTGTAACACAGAGAATTTTAAATGCAGCGCAGCTTGTCCACTCGGGAAGTGCGTTGAAGTTCAGATTCTCTGAACAGTACCTGCGCAGGGCCAGAAACGAGACTCTGTTTGGTTCTGGGTCACAGTTTGCAGTTCAATTCTTGGGTTTTGGCCAAGCAAAAAGCAATCAGTAATGCAACAATCATGGGTAGATCTAAGGAGGATCTAAGAGCTATCACAAGGGCAATCAGATAGTTTGTGAATCAGTTGTTTAAATCATAAACAAATCCAGTAGATGGATTGAAGTAGCAGTTATCTACTTTGCATTTGCTATGGCAAATGCAGTTCGAATGCTACCTGTAATTTTATGAAATATACAACAAAGAATGATAAACAAACAAACTAATTCTTCCCCAGCGGAGTCGCCATTTTGTTACAGGGAAAAGTGTCTATATAGAACTGCTCTATCCCACTAAGGTGTGACAGCTGCCTTAGAAACAAACAGAGAAAAGCTACTTTCATTTTTCCTTTATGAATTATAGATAGAGAGGAACAAAAAGACCAACCTCTGTCTTGCGCTAATCTCCTGATTTGATTCCCCTCTTCTTTGATAGTCTTTAGCTACCTGCTCCCTTGCACGCCCAGCTTCACAAAGTACCTGTAAGATCATAGAAGCATAGCACTATACAAAGACATGGATCTATAATCATAAACAATCTAGGATCAGATGTAAATTGACCATACAAATGTAACAAGCATCAATGACACAAGAGCATGGAGGAAAACTTGAATAGCTTTTATTGATAAAACAAGAAAGAGCTAAGAGGAGTTACAACCAGTTGTCTGACCCAGCATCAACCTCCCAGCAAAGAAGCCCCTCTTCACCTCAAACAAAGCTTAGATCACCCAACAATATGATGTTTGTCTTAAGAAACCAACAGCAATTCCTTACAATATGCAAAATTCCAGCCCCTGGATCTCTGGGATGAGGGATCCATATATAGATGTCTGTAATGGAGATGAGTCAACTCATGATTTGATTAGTGTCTTCCCTCTGATAGTTCTTGCTTCCACTTGGAGATTGATGGTCTCTTACTCATCCTTGGTCAAATTCAGTGAGGCAAGTGTCACAGGAGAAGATTCTGGAAGCTTCCATTGCCTCTCCACCTCGCGGAATGACACTGCCATTTGTCATTTCTCGCCCATCGCACCCCAAAGAAGGGATTTTTGAAATTCAACGCACCCACACAGTGTATTTAGGTGAGATGCAACGCACTTGGCCAGTGGAGTAGCTGAAATGATCCTGTTTTGACCAATTTTGAGCAGTTTTTCATGGAGAACTTCTGGGAGAAGCTGTAATCTGTTGACCTTGTTCCTTTAGGGGTTAGAGCAACACTTTTAGGGACTTATGAGCCCTTGGTTTATGGACATTTCATGCTTGGGGTTGTAGGGCCCAAAAATGTCTATAACAATGTTGCATCAGATTGTCACAGAAGGAAAGGTATTTAACTGGACTGAGTTTTTGGCTCAACAGCTTAAGATTAATGTAAAAAAGGTGAATAATCCACCTAAGGGAAAGAAAGATAGATTCTATATGTTTGGATACCTATTGGATGGTATTTTTTCTTAGAATACTTTTCCTAGAATGGATTGGAAATGGACACCCGAGGAACCTCCTATTTACATTCATTGCAAACTAATTTCAAAGTGTAGCTAAAGGAGTCATTGAGAATTTGGTTGATCGCTTCTTCAAAGTCTTTTATCGGATGATATTTGAAGAAGAACTCCCTTGCATGTCATATGAGGTGATAAACTAAGTATCAAAAATCATTGATTGATTTACCTCACCAGATGGCACTTACCTCAGGGTGTTTGGCTGCCAAAAACCATCTTATTTATTACCGAGGTATGCTACAGATAAGTTGTTCATGTAGGAGGTCACATATCATCTTGCCAAAGGCTTATCACTAGTACTGTAGAGGAAGAAGAAGGCACATTGGCTTTATTTTCCTTTGTAGGTGGGATCCTATGAAATAAAGAACCTGGAGGGTATAGAAGATGAATTCAAAGAATTGGTGAACTTCAGGTATGATCCCAGAGGTATTTTCTAGCATCACAATTCCAAGTTGCAATTTAATTGGTCGTGTGGAACTTTCTCTAGGCCAAAGGAGGAGAATATCAAGAACTGTTATAATTCCTCTAGGCCCCACACACTAGATATATAGGCAGGGCCTTCCCATGTTTCCCTAGAGTAGGACACTATTATGAAAGCAAGGCAACTAGAAGAGTGTAGCCTAATGAGTGTTATATATAAAAGGAAGGTTTCTCATAGCCCAGAAGAGGAGCAAAGCCACAAGTTCAAAACAGATCCAGTAATTCTGAAGGCGATTATGGTAGTAGAAATAAATATGAAGCAGAAACAAGAAGCGGAGAAGAGGAATAAATAAAGAGGTAGGAAGAGGAAAAGGGAGAAAAATAATAAAGGTAGATACAAGAAGAATTAAGAAGGAAGGAGTAAGAATAAGCAATGTTGAAGCAAGTAGAATAAGGAAGAAAAAATCAGCTACAAGAAGAAGAGGATAAATAACAACAGGATCAAGAACTTGGCCAAGAGGTTGAAGAGCTAATAGTTTTCCAAGATATGGAGGTAGAACAAGGGGACTAGAGTCAAGATGTTGATCTTATACCCAGTATGGAACAAATCATCAATCAGTATTTTCCTCCTCCTATAGATGGAAAAGTTCTAGTTGATGAAGAAGAAATTTCTCATTTAGATGATAGCTTGGTCATGGATATTTGTAGCCTAACTTTCAATGAGCTTCAGAGAAGAATTGTACAAGAAATGAAGAGACATTTTCCCAATGACCTCACACATCTTGCCTTTATTAATACAAAAAAGTTGATTGTCATAGATAGCAGAAGGAATCCTCAAACCATTGTCGTAGCTAACTTGGCCTTTGTATGAGAATCAAAGGAAAATACAGATTATCTAATGGAAGAAAACAAACATATGGAAAATGATTTAGAAGTTGAGAGACAACAAATAGAACTACTCCAAGCAGAAACTTGGAAGTTGTCTTCCACGCATGTTTACTTGAAGGAGCTTTAGATAGTTATATATGGTGAAGTTCAAGCATTGGGTGATAGTATGATGAATGTTTATGAGGATTTGGTCACTGTGCATAAAGTAGTTTTCCCCTTGCATGGTATGCGAAATAAATCACGAGAGAATGAAAAATATCTTAAATTCATTCATGTATCCATCGCTAAAATTCATGAATGGGGAATGAAATACATAGGTGCACCATTAGAATTGGTTAAGAAAATAACACAACAAGATGAGTTGGAGAAAGTTGAAGTCAAAATGCTTATGCAAAGCAATAAACAACTCCATACTTTCATAGCCATCATCTTATCTTCTTATGCACAGTTGTGCAATGGTGTGGACTCCCTGGTGAAATCTCATAAGATCCCATCAGGCGGGTCATTCACAGAGGAAAAGGGTAGAAACGTGGTCAATGAGTAAGTTTCAGAATACTTGGACCAGTTAAAGAAGATTGCTACCAAAGAAGACTTGGAGATTAATAGACACACCATGTAGAAATATATTGGTGGCCTTGCTAATATCAATATTATGTTGTTCTTATTAATGAAGGAGACACAAACCAATTCCAAAACCATCTACCCGAATGCAATGGAACCTAGATTTTCTATTAGCCTAATATTCTTACAAATTTTGAGGAGACCATCACAGAGTACAAATCTTGGAATCAATATGTAACTGGATATTTACAAATTGAAGTTGATGAGATATAGTTTCCTCAAACTCAAGCTTAATGTGTCCAGTTTTTTTTATTAGGGTTGCCTTATTAGGCTCTACCCATTTTTTCCTATTTTTTATTACTGTATTTGAAATAAAATATGTAAGTGGAAGTCCAAGTGTCAATTGTGGAATATGAAAAGTCATTCGTTAGGAAAAGACAAAAGAAGTCAAAGGTCATGAGGAAAGCTCAAAGATCACAAAGGGAGATGAAGAGTCATCTCATTTGTTATAAATAAACACTCATAACTCAAGAAAAGGGCTTGGAACTGAAGGCTTGGAAGATTTGATTTGGAGCCTTGGGAATATCATTATTTGGAGAAGTAAGTGTTGGCTTCATGTTACACTATTAGGGCTAGTGCCTTCTCGATGTAATTTAATGCTTGGAACTTTCACTCTATAATAAAGGCTCAGAGTTGGACGTCTTCATGCATATGTCATGAATGTAGTAATACTATTCTTTATATATTTTTTATATGTGTTGTTTCACCTATGTTAATTCTAATGAACTAATTTGTTTGCTTTAGTATGTATCTTGTTGGATGCATGTTGTTATGTTATTGCGATTGTTGTTATCTTCTAAACTATTTTGCAGGTTAACTAACGATTCTTTTGTATTTATCTTGCATATCTTCTAATTTAGTACTCTTACTTGCTTCTAAGGGGCTCACTTATTTTCCTTCGATGTGATGGAACCTTTCATGCATTACATCTTATACTTCAAAAATTTCATACAATTGTTGTCACCAAAGTCAAGTATATATAAATTCTATGTGTTTATCGCAACTAAGGCACATCATTGAAACCACCACTTTCAAAACTAGTCATTTTACATTTGGGGCACCTACTCCAAATGGTGTGTGGTATAATTAAGACTTCACATCGGGGAGACCCCCTTCCCTATTGGTTGTTTCTAGCACCATCAATAATCGCTTAATAAAAACACTTGATTTGCGAGATATGTTTTTTATTTTTAATTTTTCAAATGGGATAAGGAGTCTTTTGGAATATTATAGAACAAGAGGTGGAATATGGATTTATTTATGCCATCCTTAAGATTTGAGGCTTCTTATAAGCCTATTTAAGTTTTATTAAAAAATAATGGTAAATTTTTCCATGTATACATATCAAATCATATAGTTGAACTTTAATAACTCGACCAATTATTCATGATGTTACCTTTTAAGTTACCTCACACTTGTGCCTTTGAAATTGATTTGCTTGCATGTCCAAAGGTAATGCTTTTATGCTCGTTAAAATGAATCAAATAAAGAATGTTAATAGTTTTAAATATTTTCTTGAAATTCTTCAAGGATACTTGTTTTTGTTGATGCCAATGATGTTGATGATGTTGATGATGCTAATAATGCTGATGAGATCTCATTAAAAGAGAAAGAAATTATTCAAACTGATTAGTTTGAACTAGAAATTTATTTGCAAAGGAAAAAGAAAAAAAATCCAACTTGTCAAGGGTCCTGGTTTTCAACTAGGATTTCTTGTATAATTTATACTAGCAATGTTGGATTTCATAACTATACATTTTTATTTTTATTTTCAAATTATTTTTTTTTAATTCTAGGTTTTCCAATACACAACTCCTTTACTGTTTTTGCAATAATAGGAATTCCCTTTACTTCTTGAAGCGAAGGGATTTTAATGCAAACATTCTTCAACTCATCTAACATATTATAATCTGGTGAAATGATTTTCTTCTCTACACCTTTATCAATTTGTAACCTCCCCGAAAAAGGAGGATTGTGTAAGGATATAGAGGGTTGCTCAGCTAGAGGAGTTGTAGGAGTTGGTATTATTTCATTGTCATATATTTGTTTAGGAATTTTTTTCCTTTTGATGAGTTTTATCCTCTTTATATTCTTGAATGACAACTAGAACTGTTTTCTTTTGTAAAAATCTCCTAGATATAAGATGAATATCAATTAAATCTAAAGGCGTTATCATGTAAGTTTTAAAATTTTGGACATCATCACTGTAAGTGGGTTGTTGAGGTGCTTTATTATTAGGATTAGGAATCATTTGTGTAAGTAATTAGTTTGGTATTTGAGGAAATGAAGTATATTCCAATGGAACGGGTTGACTCGTAGTAAATTGAGGATGGAAGTGATATTAGGGAGGTTGACGTGGAGAATAATATTGAGGCTAATATTGAGGATATTGTTGGAAATATTGAGGGTATTGTGGATTTCTACCATATGAACCTTGCCATCCTTGTGACCAAGATGAATTTTGAGGTTGGGGTGGCCAAGTTTGCTAAGGTAGGGTTGTGTTCCAATTATTCTGAGGTTGTGCATAAGATTGAAATTGTGCATTAGGATCTTGTACCATACTTGGTTGACAAGGTTTCCAAGGCCTTCTAGGAAGAATGTAGCAAAGTTTGGAGTTTGACTTGCTCGTGCTTCTTCTTAGTAAATAAACTTTGATCCAGGTATTGAATGGAAATCTTTTGTAGCATGAGACTCTGCAAAAATAGCACAAATTTCAATATTTTCAAGAGGACATTCTCATAATTCATGTTTATTTCTACATCTAGGACAAAATATAAACAAGGTAGCATTTTTAGCCTTTTTCTTGTTTTGCATTCTCAATATATCAAATTCTTCACCAATATTACCAATAATATTAGTTTTAAAGTTATCAAGTGAATTACCAAGTTATGCTCGACTTACTATTCCTTATGCATATTTACATACTCTCGATAAAAGTATATCTTTAGGATTCATGCCACATTTTGTCTTTCCTCTTGAGATATCTTTGCAAAACTCACAATCTCTTTGAATGATAATTAAGGCACGTCTCCTTTTCCCATGAGGCTAAGAATATCAATCCATTCATCCCTTATAGCTCTAATTAAGCAATTTTTTAATGCATCATGTCCTAAATTATGCAATTTGGCTCTTTTAACATTATATGCAAATATCTCTACTAAATCCTCAAGGATTTCATCTTCTTTTTTAGTAATTTAAAAAAATTCTTCTCTAAGGTCATGATGTATACAATAATCCTTATATTTTTATAAGAATAATCTTTTAATATCATCCCATGTCCTTATATAATTAGTTCCTAAACCCATAAACCATTTGAGAGCCCCATCTTTCAATGTGGCTAGAAACAACTTCAACTTTTGAGCATAAAGTGAATAATCATCAAATCTTATACTTCAAATTCAAAGAGAAATTTTCTGGATACTTTGTCCTTAGACCATGGAAGTTAGGAATAATATATGGAGATATGTTCTTCATAGAAATAGTAGTATAAGTATCTTGAATAGGAAACGCAAATGGATCTTCTTCTTCATTGTTATCTCCACCATTTCCTCTTCCTCCTCTTCCACTTTTACCACCTCCAAGAGGAGGCCTTCTACCTCCTCTACCACCAAATGGTGGTATTTCTTCTCCTCCTATCAATGTGTGACCTGTTGGCATTATGACTAATGTGTTGTCCTTGATGAGTTGTCTTTTGATGGCAGCCTACTTGATAAGATGTCAACAAGATGTGTCTACATGTGATAGAGAGTTTGGTCAAAGGCATAGACAGAGGAATGATAAAGATGAAGATTGAAGAAGTATGTGTAGGTTATATGAAGCAAATCCAAGTACATACACATCTTTGGTGAATAAAATTCATGTATACGCAAGTTCTGTGAAGAAAAGTCACATACACATGTGGGTATGAAGAAGAAAATGCGCATACAATTTCCGCACTATGGTATTATAGATACCAAGGATATTTACCATGGTATTGACCAATAGTATTGAGCCTAACAACGGATATTTGATCTCGTCAAAGAATACCATCAGCATTAGTGTGGTTTTGACTTGTGGTATTGCCTAATGGCTAAGCCATAGAAGGAGATGAATATCAAAGTACTTGGTATGCAAGTGATGAATATTTCATGAATAGATATATCTAAAGCAAGTGTGCATGTAATTGGATATTATTGATTTATTTGATCTTAAACTAAGTATGCACTTAAGAATTTGATGATGGATCAGATCCAATAGATTTGAAATGACTATAGTGATAGTGAATTGATTAGATCTGTAATATTTATGTCTGACGCATGTTTTTTTATGTATGCCAAGAGATGGATTTGTTCTGAAGATCTGATGTGCAACAAAGTTATAACTCAATAATTGCAGATCTATACACGAGTTTGATAACCTGAAAGGTGCGTACATACGTGGTTTTAATGTTGCTAAGTCATGTATCTATTCATATCTATACGTGGGTTTGATTCCTAAAAAGCGTGTATACATGCGGAAGTGTTTTGTGTAAAGTTCGTATATAAGATAGGGTTTTGCTGAACGAGATGCTTGATCAATCTAATCAGTCTTGTTGTGTTTTTGTTGTCTGTCAATGAAGTTTTACTTGATGATCTGGGCTTAATAGTGATGTTTGAAGATGAATTGATTCAGGATTGATATCTTGAAGAGTGATGATCTTACTAGTTGTATGTGATTGAAGATCAAAGATGGTTCTATGATTATTTCAAAATGATTCAGTGGTTCTATGTGTGACTCATAATTTATTTCAGAATGACAGTGATTCAGTTTCACGGTTCAATGTTGTGAGATCTGTATGTGGGTATGCTTCAAGGAAGTCGCATATACACATGGGTTTGCTAAAGTAAAGTAGTGTATATAATCTGAAATTTTATTGATCATGTTTTTCAGTTGGTTCAGTAAGTTGATGAAGTGTTTTGGGTTTAGTATTGGTATTTTGGTTACAGTGATCTAACTGCCTTGATTGTTTGAGAATAAGTTGATTGATTTGGGTCTCAGTTGGTTCAGTGATTGGTTTATTCAGTTGGTTCAATGATTGAGTGAATTGTTGTAGTGATCAATTTTAGTTTAGACATTTGGTATTGGGCTTAAATGATGGTAGCGGGTCCAGTATGAAAATTTGATGAAAAGTGGCCTACAAGTTGTGATGTTTTCTAAGGTGGATCCAGTGTGAAAATGTATAAAATGTAGTCCACAGTGGTGCTAAGGGTTAGAATCTTCAGTGAGGAAGTCGAAGCTTCCTTCTAGTGGGATATAGTAAATCAAATCAGGGGTTTGTAGCTCCCCTGCAGTGGGTGTCAATAAACGAGATCAAGGGGTTGAAGCTCCCTTCTAGTGGGTGTTAGAGAATGAAAGAATGTTGTAGCCTTCTACAGGTGGATGCCTACATTCTTCTATAAGTCTGCACTAGTAAAATATTGTAAGAAGTTTTTAATTATAATAAAAGATGAAGACAAAGATGACAACAACAGTGGTATTTTCCCACATTTGGTTTCCACCTAAAAATCCTGAGGTTCATGTGTGTTGATGTGTTGCTTATGTGTGATGGTTTATTCTATTCTTACTACACATGGTTATTATTTAATTAATGGCTATTGAAGTACTGATACATTGTTTTAAGTTAAATACATGATGAATTAACTAAAAACTAAGTTAATTGGATATACGCTAGTTATCTCCATAATTGTCACATACATACGCGGATTTCTTTAGGTAAAGTCATGTACAGGAATATGAGTAAGAAAGGAAAAATTCTTAGTGAATTTTGAAATACTAATTCAAACCCCCCCCCCCCAACGTATTTTTCCCAACAATTGGTATCAGAGCAGGTCCTTTCGAAGAAACTTGATCACTTGAAGGATGATTCATCAAGATCAGTAATCAAGAGGGGACAACATCTATCAGGCCACCATTGTTCACCAAAACCAATCTAGTTTTCTTGAAGGTAAGAATAAGAGCTTACTTATAGTCACTTGGATCAAATGTATGGGGAATCGTTAAAGGCTATCAATATCCATCCTCCATTCCCACAGATGAAGAAGAAAAGAAGAAATATGAGACCAATGTAAAGGTTTTCAATGCTCTGTTAAGAAGCTTGACAAAATCAGAATTTGTCAAAGTCATGTAGCTAAATACGGCAAAGGTTATATGGGACAAGATCATCCAAAGCTATCAAGGTGACACCAAGGTAAAAAGTGAAAATTTTCAAACTCTTAGAATTCAATATGAAACTCTTAGAATGCACAATGATGAAAGTATCACAAGTTTATTTCTTAGGGTAGATGAGATCGTGAATTCTATGAGAAATATTGGTGAATAAATTAAAATAGCTATCACCAGTTGAAAAAATATTAAGGTCTCTAACTCCTAAATTCGATTCAAAAGTTTTTGCCATAGAATAAATGTAGGAGTTGAAGAATCTTACTGTTGTACAACTTCATGGGATTTTAATAGCCTATGAAATGAGAAAAGTGGGTCCCTTAGATATTGGAGAAGTTGCGTTCAAAGCTACTACAAAAGGAAAATAAAATGAATAATGAGGTTATGTATTAGAAGAAGAAGAGGAAAACTTCGTAAAGAAATTCCAAGTGGGTATTAGAATATTCAGAGGTAAGCTTCCCTTCAAAAGTTTTGCTTGTGGTAGATTTGGTCATTACGCTGCTAAGTGTCCCTATATACAAAATCATGAGAAAGGGAAAGAAGCTGCAAAAATAAATAGGAGAAGGTTTAAAAACAAGAGAAGTTTTTATGCTCGTGAAGATAGTGATGATCTTTCAAATGGTGAAGAAGGTGAGTCTTATCAAGAATACCAATTACTTATAGTATTTGAAGATAGAAGTAGTAATGAGGTTGATGCCCTAGACGAAAAGGATATTTTTATTGAAAAATTTGGTAGTGATATATCAGATGCAATGACAGTTACAGATTTCAGCAGATATTCAAGTTTGGGAGCACCCCACTTTCTATTAATTAAGAATGAAGAAGATGGTAAGAAAAAAATTATCAGGTATGGGATTTTGTTCTAACTATGGTCAATTTCCTTATCTATGAAATAATGATAGTTATGATGAAAGTGAATCAACTGAACTTGCACTCATCGGTAAAAGTGAAATTAAGAACTCTAAAGAACGATCAAATTCAAAAATGATGCCTCTAGAAGCAAAAGATTGAATCATGTCAGAAACAATGATCAATGCTTTTGTTCTTATGCTAAGAAAAGATAACTATCATCAATGGAAGGAAAATATGAAGTCTAATCTAATGAAACTTGATGTTTGGTATCTAGTATGTAATGGCTACACCAAGATTCCTCCATCAGATGAGGAAGTGCAAAATAACAGTAAGGCTTTGAGTGAAATCTTTTGTAGCATACCTGATTCAATATTAAATAAGGTTATGCATTATACAACTGCAAATCAAGTGTGGGATAAGCTACAAGTAATCCATGAAGAAATTCCAAAGGAATATTCCTCATCAAGGGAACTACCAAGTAATCTTATCTCTAACAATGTGTCAAAAAATGAACATGATAACAAAACAACCTTTGTTATGTCAAATGGAGTTGTTGATTCAGAAGAAAATAGGTTAGAAGAAATTTTTGATCTTAGAAAAAAACTTGATCTTGCTTTGAAAAATATTGTTAATCTTAAAGATAAGTTGCAGGAATATGATAACAAGGATCATATTAAATTAGTAAATGTTGATGTGGAATCTAAACAATATTGTGAAGGTCTTGAAGCTTAGATCATCTCTCTAAGAGCAGATCTTGAAAAATCAGATAAGCGCAATGAAGAATTGCTTCAAGCATTTAAAGAACAAGAAAATGAGTTGAAAGATGAGATTCTCAAAGTAAAGGAGCAAGTGGAAAAAGAAATAAGGGTTGAAGAAGGTATGAAGAAGCAGTATCTAGAAAAGGAAAAGCAATATCAAAGAATGGAGGTTGAGGTAAACATCCTAAAAGGTAAATTAAAAGAAAAAGACAAACATTTGTGATTTCAAGATAGTACTAAGATTTTTTATAATATTCTTAGTAGTCAAAGGTCTCCCACCATCAAATCTGGTCTTGGTTTTCATGAAATCATTGAAGGAGAATCTAGTTCACAAGTTGAGGCAATGTATTTAAAGGCTAGTTGGAGAAGTAGATAGTTTCAATCACAAGAAAATAACTACTTCATAGAAAGATCGTCAACTTCCAAGTAATCAAGATTCTTAAAGGGATATTGTTTTTCTTGTAATATATTTTGTCACAAATCTATTAATTGTAATAAAAGGAATATGAAACAAAGATATTCCTTTGCTCGTATAAGATGTTATACTTGTAACAATTTTGGGCATGTAGAAAAATAATGCAGGAATAAATCGACGGATCACCTCAGACAACATGGCAAGCAATCAGATAAGAATATTGATGTCAGAAGACCTGAAAAAGATGGAACCACCAACATTTCTCATAATAAGAAAGAAGAAGAACAGATAAGGTGTGGTATTTCTCTCTACTCATTTGAAGAAGAAAAAGAATGGTACATAGATAGCGAATGATCTCATCACATGACTAGAGATGAGAGTAAGATGGAGTCTCTCAAGAAAACCAATATGGTAATGTTATTTTTGGAAATAATGCTCCACCAAAATTTGTGGGAAATGGTAGAGCCAGAATTAATAAACATATAGGAGAAATTGATACTTTATTAGTTTAAGGGCTAAAGCAGAATATTCTAAGTGTAGGTCAAATGGCAGATAAAGGAAATATGACTTTTTTTACATCAACCTAGTGCAAGGTTATGAATGAAGAAACTATAAAAGTCATAGCAAGAGGATATAGAAACCCATACAAACTATGTGTGCTTGAAGAACGAAATTCTCGCTAATATGAGGAGGATTCAGAATGAGAGTAAAAGAAGATGGTTCCCATTGTAGTCCATTATTCTTAAAAGAATACTTCTCACAATGACTGCAAAAGTGATGTGAGGTACATGACCTCATAAGAGAAGAAGATGATTATCAGGTCCTCAGGATCCCTGATGTATAATCACAGGGGGATCAATACATGTTTTTTCTTGATGATGATTCCCATGATTGATTTTGATATTGATGTTTCTTATATTAATGACAGTGTATCTGATATAGTCATAGTGAATAGGATCAGACATAAAAAACTCAGTGGGAGATGAATTAATGAAGTTTTAGTATTTTATTTTCTATACACGGATCTTACAATGACAAGTCACGTATATACCCGAGTTCTGATCTAAACAGTCATGTATGTTTTTCTATGATGAAGAAACAGTGGAAAAGACTCGGGAAAAGGCTCTGATATGCTTCAGACAATTATTATTGATTGATGGTTATAGTCTATTGATGTTATTTAGAAGTGGTTTTGGATTTTATAAGTTTTCGATGCCTTGATGGGTAACCAATTGATGAATATTGTTACACAAAAATATTGTCACCATGACTATTTGCAGTCAGTATGGGTCTATCATCACTTATACTGTCCTCCTAAGCAAGTCTCAGACCTCAGCTCTTCATGTCAATCTTTGAAAATGAGAGAAATACATTAAAAATCAACAAAGCTTTGGTTTCGCACTTTCTCTCACTGTTGCCTGTGGTCCCGCACCGCCTGTTCACATTACCTGCGGACCTGCCCGCTCTGTCTCTAAAGGAGTGGGTGCGGACCCCTGTGAAAGTCAAAAAGGTGCAAGTTTATTCTAAAAAACTCACTTTGGGTTAATTCTAGATGATTCTAGAAGGAATTTTGACGTGGATGGTTCGCTCTTAGGTGGTTCATGCATCCCAAAAGAGGAGCTAATCCCTTGATGAGAGGAGATATCCCTTTGAAGGAGGACTTTATCCCTTTGAAGGAGGACCTAGTAACTTCCCTCCATTGCACTATAAATTAAGGCATTGGGCTGGTTGCTAGGGAGGTTAGAGGTTGAACATTTTTTAGGGTAAATGTTGGTGGAATTGAGACTTCCTAGTTAAGCTTGAGAGGAGAGATCACATACCTTTTGGCTTCATTCGGAAGAGAGTGAAACTTTTCAAAGTAGAGGAGACTTCTTGTTGGACCCTGGGAGGAGCTTGTACAACATCAAGGCACAGGTTGTAAAGTTCTTCTTTGATTTGAATTAATACAATCAGATTCATTTTTCTCAACAAATTTCTTATGTCATTTGTTTCATGAATTCCTTGATCATCATGATAAGTATGCTTTATGATATTGGCTTTTCAGGTGCTATTTAATTTTTTTGCTTGTTTTTGTTTGCAGATTTGCTACAAGAGAGCTCATTTGGATCAAAGGAGCGAGGCTTCCACAAACTTGCATTGGACCCAAGGTAGGCCTAAAACACTTGTTTGCCTTTGTTTGTAAATTGCATATTTAGAGAAAGACAATTTTTGATTGGCTTGCTTGTCACGAGATATCGTTAGATACTAGGGAGGTCGATCTTGTTTGCAAGAAAGACTCATTCCGTGTGACAAAATGGCGACTCCAATGGGGACTTGATTTCTTGATTTGCTTTACTTTGACCTGAGAAACTGTGTTTTTGTTTCTTTTTTTGGCTTTTTGTGTGTGGAATTGGGTAGATTTAGTAGATCTTGGATTATTTTTTGTTTTTCACAACTTTTGGAGAGGACCGCACCCTCGGCTTGCAACACAGTGCGGACCTATCCACACTTTTTCTTTTCACACAGAACGGTACCGTACCTGTGTGAACTGCGGGCCTGCAGACCCTTGCTAAAATTTTGAAAAACTTAAGATTTTCTCTTTCAGTAATCTTAATTTTTGTTTAGATGTTTATATCCCCTACCCAGACCTGCATGTGACTTGTCAAGAACTTTTCTTAGGTTAATTCCGTTGGTGTTATGGTTTTAGGTGAAATTCCTAGGAGTTTTCGTTGTCGGGCTTGATTTTCATTTTGGTCTTGTAGTAGCTCGGAGCTTAGAAGCTGTAGAAGCCTCAGATCACCTTGGTTTTTACTGACCTTCTTATGAGTCTGACCATTTGCAAAATCTACCTTTGTTGAGGAATTCATCTTGTGTTTTCTCTTTGCGAAACTTCGAAAAGGCTTGTGTTAAAAGTTTGGATTTCATTTTTAGAAAAGAAAACAAAAATTGGTTGTTTTTTGACTGATTTGTGATTCTGGACAAATTAGTCCTTAGTTTTCTTACTCCATTCTTTCAGGATGAGATAGCTGATTAATCTTTTGATGCATTAAAACACGCGTTGACCCATGCACCGTTATTGCATCCTCCCAACTACAACCAGGACTACTTCTTGTATCTCGCCGCCTCTCATTCCACCATCGGAATGGTGTTAGTTCAGGAAGATGAATTTGGTACTGAACATGTGATATATTACCTTAGTCGAACTTTAAATCCAACTGAGCTAAAATACTCACATGTGGATAAATTGGCATTGGTAGCTGTTCAAGCTGTCCAACGTTTTCTTCATTACATTTTACTGCACAAGACTACCTTAATTTCTGATTGCAACCCTATGATCTATATTTTAACCAAGCAATTGCTAGGGGGAAAGTACTCCAAATGGATTGTGATCCTGCGGGAGTTCAACCTAGAATTTGGAAAGTCTAAGTCAAAGAAATATTTAGTTTTTGCGGAGTTAATGTGTGACTTCCCACATGCTGACACGGAAACTGTGGCAGAGGAGCCCATTGCGGACGAATCCTTGTTTCTAATCAGCACTTTAGATCAGTGGTATGGGGATATCATCGTTTATCTCTAGACCCAATCCTTTCGGCCAGAAATTTCAAGGTCAGAACGTCGAAAAATACGATTCCAGTCCCAACAATTCAAAATTATTGGAGATACTCTTTATCGTCGTGGGGCGGACTCTGTTTTTCGACGTTGTTTAACTCATGAGGAAGCTAAAAGGGTTCTAAATGACTGTCACTTTGGAGTGTCTGGCGGTCATATGTCTGGGTATGCCACAACCCAAAATATATTGCGCGCTGGGTACTTCTAGCCGTCTATGTTTAAAGATTGTATTAACGCGGTCCGAAAATGCCACAACTGCCAAATTTTTGATCGAAAGATGCGCGCTCCACCTGCTCCTCTCCACCCTATAATTGTCATCGGTACTTTTGCAAAATGGGGTATCGATTTTATTACTTGTAACCCTCACTCGGCTGGGGGGCATGCGTATATCATCCTTGTGGTAGATTATTTTACCAAGTGGGCCGAGGCGATGCCTACATTTGAGGCAGATGGCAAAACAGCTGCGATTTTCATGTTCAATCATAGAATTGCTAGGTTTGGTGTTCCACAAGTGATTATCACTGATCATAGGTGCCATTTTCGAAACGTTATGATGACTGAACTTACAGGCCAACTTGTCTTGCGTCACGATAGTTCAACTCTGTATTATCCATAGGCTAATGGTCTAGTTTAAGCCATTAACAAAGTTCTAGTCATCATGATCCGACAAATCATTGGGATTCATAGGTCGAATTGGCATAACATGCTATTTTCAACGCTTTGGGCGTATCGAACCTCAGTAAAAACGTCAACAGGGTTCACTCCTTTCCAACTAGTTTATGGTCTGGAAGCTGTGTTACCCATTGAATGCGAAATCCTAGCCACTTCCGAAGAGGAAAGATGTTTGTTATACTTGGCTCAGCTAGATGAGAATCGACGCGATGCTGCATTAGCGACCGAAACTCATGCAAAATGTATTAAAGCTCAGTATGATCGAAATGTGAACCCTCGAAATTTTTCGGAAGGAGACCTAGTCTTATTGTACGATCAAGCAAATGATAAATTAGGCGCTGGAAAATTCGTGCCTATGTGGCATGGTCCTTATGTTGTCAAGCGAAAGCTGGTAAAAGGAGCCTATGAACTGGTAGACTTTGACGGGGTCTCTTTAGGTAAACCCAGAAATGGTCTTTACCTGAAGAGGTATTATGCTTAAAAATGGGTGTGGAGATTTGTAGTTAGGTTAGTTTTCTTTCTAGCTGGTGTGTTTTACTTTTAAAAGTGTGCTTAGCTTAGAGAGTGTTTGTCATCATTATTCCTGCTTATCTTGGTTTTACTCTTGATATTGCAGATGTCGACGCCTCTCCAAACATACATTGGTTTTACTGATGGTGTTTGTCGTAATACACGGAACATTCCTTCTGCAGATTGGGTTATCTATTCACCCTTTGACGAGTTGGTATCTATGCATGGGGTAAGCCTCGGTCAAACAACGAACAACATTGCCGAGTATAGTGCAGTGATTGAGTTATTATCTGAATCTATTTCATTTGGGATTCGGAGTTTGATAGTGAGGTTAGATTCTGAACTCGTTGTATTACAACTTAATAGAGTATATTCCATTAGAAATCCAGTGTTATTGAGATTATTTTTGAGAGTGCGTCTCTTGGAACGTGAATTTGATTATATTGAATATCAGCATATTTCGAGATATTTAAATACATTAGCATATGCAATTTCTTCTCGAATGTTAAGTAGACATTTGCAATAATCATATAGGTAAATTTAAAAACATTCCATAACATGTTTTACAAGATAAGCCAGTAATAATGATATAGTATAATATAGGAGTGTGTCAAAATATACATTGTCCTCGATCATAGGTTGAAAAACACCTTATGATCGGCAAAAATGATAAGTACAAAAAGCAAAAAATGTCATATGTGTCTACAATAGGCGATCATCCTATCACTGGTGATGATCTCGATAAGAAACCACTGTACGGGCCACCTTACAAAGGAACCTCCTGAAAGGTCCTAGGACCCCAATCACATAGCGCTGTGGTCGAAGAGGAATTTCATCTATGCCGGTCTCCGGAATGTCTCCTGTCAGGCGCTCTAGGTGGCTCTCCAATTCGACCAAGGTCTCTGCTGATTCGTCCTGTGGGGCTGGTGCCGTTGCAGCTGGTTGTTTCCTCTCGTAAGGCCGGAGAGCGGCTGGTCGCTGTGGACCCACATCTACATTTGAAACTTTTACTATCATTGTTGGGACAAGATAAAAACAAAAAAAAATTAAATTAGGAAAATGTTGAAAATGATTTTACCTGAGTCATCCCATTGCTCTCCTAGTGGAAGAGCCATGTCTGGGTCACCGTGAAAATCTACCCCAGCATAAGGAAAGTCCTAAATAGAAAAAACCTGGCTTTCCAACCAATGGAAATACTCAGGTTTGAATCGAACTACCTCTGTCCCCTCATCAGGATGACGGGCCATAACTGCAACCCATCGCATCAGTTTAGGCTCTTGAGGAAGTCTAGCTCCAACAGTGAGGTGCTGTGGGACCAACATTGGGACCCTCTCCAGACCAAAACTCACGACTAAAGCACCATATCCAAAGGTCTTCAGTTGTCCATTCTTGGCTCTAGTCAATTGGCCTTTTACATTAGCCAACATAGCATCGCACCAGTTAAAGATGGTGCCTCGAAAGCAATCAACTGCCATCAGCATTTGGGATCTAGTGCCTATATGTAGTGTTGCACTCCCGCAAAGCCTGGTAACAGTAAACGCGATTACCATGAGTTCAGGAAGGGATATGGTTTTGATGTCTATCCCTTTGTCTCTAGTCTGGTTGTTACAGAACTCTAGCCGGAGGCTATCGATAGACTATCCACCTGGCCTAGTCCCAAATAGAGTCAAGTGCTCACCTCTCTTAGGCAAACCAGTCAAAAATTATATGTCTGCCAGCTCCATTTCGAGCTGGTGGCCACCAATGAAGAAGCACTGGTCCTGTATGCTCCACCTGTCTGCCAGCCAATGCAGAAAGTCCACCTGGGCCCTCATGCCAGCTATGGCCCAAAATTTGTATAAGTCGCATGCCTTCAATGCATCGATCGAAGGTTGATGACTTATTTTGACAAGATCTACATCTTCATGCTCCCGTTCTCGCCAATCAAGCATGATGTATACTCTACATTCAAATAAAAAGGCAAGTTAGAATATCTAAAAGCAATTTTTTTGGGTGAAATTTGAGTTTGTTAGGTTTAAAAAACCTTTGCGTGGGGTACACACCCTCTCTATTAGAGACAGTGCATGGGTCCGCACGTTGCCTTAAGGACAGGTGCGGACCCCCAACTTTTTTCCTTGTGCGAAAAAGTCAAGGTCCGCGGGTCCCCTGTGTTATACCTGCGGACCTCTCTGCGCGGGTTTTTTGACCTAAAGGTTCCCAAAAAATGAAATGGAACCCTAAAAATCAATTTGAAATGGATGAAATCAAAGAGTACGATGATGTGGATCACCTGGAGGAGACGCAACTCGATTCCAACGGACGGATTTTCCGCAATCTTCACAGGACGTTTCTGACCAAAAGCTCTATTTTCTCACCCAAAACTCAAACGGTAAAAATGAATTGACGAAAGTCCTTTTTATAAGTTTTTTGAATAAATGAAATTTTAATTTGTTTATGTTTCACTTTAGAAAGGTAACTTTTGTAGCATTTTTATCCATTTTAAACAGGTATGAGTAATGTTTGAGTTTTTGTTAAGAATAATAGATTTTTCAGGCGAAATCGGTCATTTTTCGACGAAAAACATTAGAGTCACCTTTAAGCTCTTTTCTGACTCCTAAAACATGAAAAGATCACCAAGTTTTTCTTTTTGAACTCATTAAAATGGAACTAAAAAGATGATCCACTTACAGCTCTTTTTCTGACCGTAAAAACATGAAAAGATTGCCAGATTTTTGTCATTTCAAATTCGATATTGGTTATAAAACGACGTGTCATTGATCGCTTTTTTACTTTTTTGGATCAGAGGCACTAATTACGAAAAGTACTCCTTGGTCGTAATGATCAAGTGGTTCTCTCAAGTATTATTTTATACTTTTTCGGGCTTGGGAGACACAAATTTACGAAAAAGGACAACCATGGAGTCTTCTTAAGTTTTTTCAGACTCTCTAAAATTGAAAAACGTCGAGTTTCTCCTATACTGGACTCGTTAAAATTTAACAGTAAAGGACCTGTTCAATTACAAATAGGAATGGACCACTCCTTCTTAGGGTTCGAATTTAAATTATAATCAAGCAAATGTTATCCTCCTCAAGCTTGTCAAAAATAAAGAGGTACTTGCCAGAAATGGTGGGGGAAAAGAGAGAAAAATGAGCCTGATTGTCATACTTTGTAACCACTCTTGAACACAACACTTTTATTCACCTGGGTTGGGAAATCCTTTGCCTAACAGTTGATCAAACCATATTGAAAGTCTTCAGCTGGTTTCTGGGTATTCACTTTGGGTCAATTGTCACCAAACCATCTGCTGTGTCGTTATGTGTTCAAGAGGTCAGTGCAAATAAGCCATTCATCTGCAAAATATCTATCATCCATCTTGACCATCCCAGAGTCAGTCTTTGCAACTAAATTTCTTCAAACTTGATCTATGATTTCTTGTTGTGGGCTTGCCTATGACGGATCGCTTTCTATCGACTTCAGCTCATTATCTAGAAAGATGATGTAGAAATCATTAGTAACTTGGGATCTGCATGCCTCAATGGCAGGTTTCTCGCCTTCGATAATAAGTTGCATCATTGACCTTCGATCAAAGGATTCTGTGACATGTTCGACATCAACACATCTATTCACATCTCATGGATTGTACTGAGTACTTTGAGAGCCATTGACATTACTGGTGGTTTCTCTCACACTTGTTAACAGTTTACATCATTGACCGGTAATCAAGTGGTTTCTACCATGTTCAACTTCAACACATTCATTCGCATGGATAGAATCGTATTGTTTCGGGAAGTAGAAATGAAGACCCTAGATCTAGTTTCCGCCATCCAGGCTGCGAGGAATTTTGTATTCATTATACTGTGGACTATTCATAAACAGATGGCTACATCCATACTGTGTCTACATGTGTCTATACTTGTGATGTATTACAAGATCATTCCTATATCAGAGCAGTAGTTAGTTTTCTAGTCAGTTTTGATCTAAGTATGGGAATGCCTACCTCAGCGATGATATGATCTCATATATATATTTTGCATTGAATATTTTTACAGGTTCCAACCGGGCTCTCCACAAGATGATCCTCAAAATGATAAAGTACTTCACTCTTCCTAGATGATAAATGAAATCCTCATCTACTACAGACTTCGCACTTTAGGGGGCAATCTGTTACACAAAAATATTGTCACCATGACTATTTGCAGTCAGTATGGGTCTATCATCACTTATATTGTCCTCCTAAGCAAGTCTCAGACCTCAGCTCTTCATGTCAAGCTTTGAAAATGAGAGAAAGACATTAAAAATCAACAAAGCTCTGGTTCCACACTTTCTCTCACTGTTGCCTGCGGTCCCGCACCCCCTGTTCACATTACCTACGGACCTGCCCGCTCTGTCTCTAAAGGAGTGGGTGCGGACCCCTGTGAAAGTAAAAAAGGCGCAAGTTTATTCTAAAAAACTCACTTTGGGTTAATTCTAGATGATTCTAGAAGGAATTTTGACGTGGATGGTTCACTCTTAGGTGGTTCATGCATCCCAAAAGAGAAGGAGCTAATCCCTTGATGAGAGGAGCTATCCCTTTGAAGGAGGACTTTATCCCTTTGAAGGATGACCTAGTAACTTCCCTCCATTGCACTATAAATTAAGGCATTGGGCTAGTTTCTAGGGAGGTTAGAAGCTAAACATTTTTGAGGGTAAATTCTGGTGGAATTGAGACTTCCTAGTTAAGCTTGAGAGGAGAGATCACATACCTTTTGGCTTCATTGAGAAGAGAGTGAAACTTGTCAAAGTAGAGGAGACTTCTTGTTGGACCCTGGGAGGAGCTTGTACAGCATCAAGGCACAGGTTTTAAAGTTCTTCTTTGATTTGAATTAATACAATCAAGTTCATTTTTCTCAACAAATTGTCTTATGTCATTTGTTTCATGAATTCCTTGATCATCATGATAAGTATGCTTTATGATATTGGCTTTTCAGGTGCTATTTAATTTGTTTGCTTGTTTGTGTTTGCAAATTTGCTACAAGAGAGCTCATTTGGATCAAAGGAGCGAGGCTTCCACAAACTTGCAATGGACCCAAGGTAGGCCTACAACACTTGTTTTCCTTTGTTTGTAAATTGCATATTTAGAGAAAGATAGTTCTTGATTGGCTTGCTTGTCACTAGATATCGTTAGATACTAGGGAGGTCGATCTTGTCCGCAAGAATGACTCATTCCGTGTGACAAATATACTTCGATGTATTTACTGATATATGAGAAGATATGATTGGATCTAATAGTGAACAGTTGGTGTAGGTTCAGGGGGAGCATTTTCTATGCTTCTAATAATACATTTTTGTCATTATGTTTTAGAATTCCTTGGTACATAATGATGCTTATCAATGGTGATGTTTCTTATGTTGTTGAAGATCTTGAATGATGATGCATGAGTTGCTAATTATGGTTGATGCATATCAAATGTTGTAATGATAGAAAACTCTCTAGTGATAATACTGGTGATGACATGATTAAGGATTGTCTTGGTATCTTATGCTATGAATATTTGATGATAATATTTTTATCGTGGATGAAATCTATGGGATGAGAGGTTGATTTATTGTTGGCTTGAGGAGAATTGGACCCAGGTTTAGAGTTAGTTGTGCTAACCAAAAAAAACCTACACTACCAGCCCTTTCAAAAACAACTTGAATAGCGCAAGCTGTAGTCTCACCCAAGGCAGTATTGGGGGATGCTAGAACCAGGTTTTTGCATCCAAAGGACTATGTGATGTGCTTCTATTACTTTTAGGGCTTTATTTTGACCTTCGCCAACCATAACCCTTAGAACCTGGAAATCACGGTAACTAGCAGATAACGGATCCAAACTCTTTGTTAATTTCTCTAAACATTCCTAACATCGTATAATTAAACATATCTACCACTTTCGCATCTATTAAGTGCTTTTCCTGATAAATGCAGTAAACAGAGTGAACATACAGTAATTTCAAAAATAAAGAATAACACATAGATACACAAGTAATGCTCCAAAACAGCCTTTATTATGCTTAGATCTTCAATTACAAACTCTTTCAACCCTGCACACACAGCTGCAAGGGCCTGTGCACTCAGCTGCGGACTTACCAAGGTCTCCGCGCACACAGCTGCAAGAGCCTTCCCCTTCACCTAAGTACAAAAAATAGACTTCTCTTACTTAGATCATTCACACATATATAGATCCTAGATATCTCTTATGACTCTCTATGACTCCTTTTTATATCATTCTATATTACAATACCATGGTTGGGTCACAAAACAAATTAACTCCTAACAAACTAATGGGCTTTGACCTCCCTAAATCCCCTTTGACTCCTATCAACCTACGCTCTCCACTCCTAAAAAGGCAAAGACTTTACAATAATAGCAAAATTGTTTACAAAATTCACCCCATGGGACCCTATCCCAATAGGCCCCCAACACAAAGTCGTGACTCATCCAGATTCACTCTATTGGTGTGGCCTCAATCTTTGCCTGTAGACCACTAAACTCTGTCTTCAATGCTTGAAGATCTGTCATTCACTTCGTATCAGCCTAGCAAACTTCATCAACAAATCTATCTGTAGTTGGACCTTCGACTGCAAGGCCCATGGTTCTCTGTGTCTACTGCATAGCCTTCAACTTGCTCTGCGCCATCTATGTCAACTAGCTGACCTCATCTACCCAGGGCTGCATCCTTGAGGATAAGAATGATTCCTTCTGATGCAGCTCATCAACTTCAGTTTGGATGAACTCCCCCTCTAGTAATCTGGTGAACCTTTGCGTTCGTGCTAAGGTCCACGTTGTAGCTCTGATCTCGTCGAATTTCCTTTGATTTTCTTGGATATCTGCTTCAATTTTCTGCAAGGTTGGATCCTCCTGTAGTGAGGTCCGGAGTTCCATGGCCTATTCAAACAACTAGATGAAATCCTTAACTGTAGCTTCTAGTGTATCCATGTCTTCTTTAATAGCAGCCTCACGCTGCTCTCTAACTTCTGGAGCAGTGGTTGGTTGCAACTTAAGTTGGAGCTCAGATGTTTGCAGTTGCAACTCAAATCAAACCTCTCCAATCTCCTCCTTTGATTATTTTACTGAGACAGCTAACTTTTGGATCTTCTCTGTGGAGGCCACTTCCACTGGGATTTGGAGCTCGGGAAGCTCACTACAGGCCTATTCTATTGCTGCTTCTAGCCGTTGACTATGCACAATGACTTCTTCTC
Source organism: Pinus tabuliformis (assembly GCA_031772625.1). Taxonomy (NCBI): domain Eukaryota; kingdom Viridiplantae; phylum Streptophyta; class Pinopsida; order Pinales; family Pinaceae; genus Pinus; species Pinus tabuliformis. The sequence continues at coordinate 1,254,604,113 of CM062819.1, forward strand.
GTGTAGACATTCTCTCAAGGAATATTACACGCTGCCAATCAGTTAAATTCTCGAATCTTTTTTGTGAAATATTCTCTTGAAGTATTTTCCAATCCTCTACGGACATACAACAATTCTTTTGGCACAAACTAAAGTGCAAAAGCTCAAGGAAATTTCTCAAGAAACAAAGTTTTTGAATGTTGAGCAGGATGTTGTATTTATAGCATGATTTGAATTCAAACCCATCTGTTCCCTCCAGATCCTTATCATTAATGTGCTTTTAGCAGCAGATTTCCAAAGAAATTCTCCTTAAATGTTCTCCCCCCTCTCCCTTTAACGTAAAAATCACCATCCAATCATCTACTCATCTATAGTGCTTCCAACGGTCACTTTTTGGCCACACTGGATGAGAGCCAACATTTCCGTGTAGCTCCTTCGTCGCAGCTTTCCTCTGCGCCTTCCCTCGATTCATCGCATAGCCCATTCACTTTGCCCAACTATCCTTTTAGCAGTGTAGTTTATAGTCTCGCACTCCCTTGCAACTTCCTGGAGTACTAAGACTATCTTGCATTCATATAGTCATTACGCAGGGGTGGGATCACCCTGTACAAATTTAATTGGCTCCCATTGACCTTTCCTAGAAATAGCTCCCCGTTTAGCTTCACGAGTTGAACTTCACCTCCATCCATAATTTCCTTTATGATATATGGCCCCAACCAATGCATCTAGAACTTTCCTGGAAATTTCGTGAACTTACTATCATATAGAAATACTAAATCTCCACTTTTGAAGGTACACTTCTTAAAGTGGCGATCATGCCACGCATTTTCATGATCCTTTTGCACCTGCTAATGAAAACCGGCTAAGAAGTGATCTTCTTCCAACTCAACTATCTGTGTGAGGCATTCTTCCTTGGTATCCTAATCAACCATCTCTGTGACTGCAGCAATCCACAAACTCAGCACAATGTCCATCGCATTACAACTTCTTGTCCATAAACCAGTCTAAATGGTGTTTATCCAATCAACTTTCTACAGGTAGTTCTATACACCCATAGAATAGCTGGTATGCTCACATCCCAATCATTCTAATTTCCATTACAAATATTTTTTAAAGCATTATCTAGGATCTTATTAAAGGCATACATTATTCTGTTCACTTGAGGATGATATGGCGTACTTTTCTGATGATATATCTAGAACTCTTCAAGCAAGGGAGAAATGGTTTCATTCAAGAAGTGGAACCCCTATTGCTCATAAAAAATTTAGGGCAGCTAAACTAAGACAAAATATATTCAAAAATTAACTTCACAGTTGTAGCCATGCTACAATCCTTCATGGGTTGCACCTCATCCCACTTGGTCAAGTATTCAGTTGTTGTAATGATGTATCTTGCTCCTGTCTTCTTTTCGAGTGGTTGAATTGGTCCTACAAGGTATATTGCCCACTTATCAAATGCTTGTAGCAACACTTTCAGGTTCAAAGGCAATTCATCCCTCAGCGATGACCTCCCCATTCTCTAACAAACATCGCATTCCCTGCAATAATTCTTGGAATCCGTATGCATAGTTGGCCACCATAGCCCAGGTCGTAGGATCTTATGCACAGTTCCTCTTCCTGCATAATCTCCTCCCATAACTCCTCCATGTGCTTCAGTGAGGATACTTTGTCATTCATAATCTGGGACATACCTACGCAACACTTCATCCGATCCCATTTTATATAAGTTCCCTGCAATGATAGAAAAATTTGCAGCCCTAACCACCAATTCTTTCTTTTGTTTTGTCGTATACCCTTCAAGAGTTGTACCCATAGACAAGAATTAGATTATGTCAGCAAAATGTCCGTCTGCAACGTGCAGAGAAATGTGTTGTGGATTAGGAAATCCTTCATCTAAATTTGTAGGTTTGTCACTATTCTCAATCCGCGAGAGGTGATCTGGTCTAGCTGTTAATCACCCCGGCTTCACAATTACTTCAAAGTCTTATTCTTGAAGGAGCAGTAACCATCCACAAATTTTCCCCCCCAACACAGGCTTGTTGACCAGGTACTTCACAATGGAATGGTATGTGTACATTATGATGTGCGCACCCAAAAAAATAGTGCCTAAACCTCTAGAGTGCATACACCATTGCCAATCCTTCACACTCCGTAGTTAAATAGTTATTTTCAGCCTACGACAATTTTTTTCTCGTAAACACTATTGGGTGGTCAATATCACCTGAGCCTGGTTGGGTTAGCACAACTCATAATGCTATGCAGGATGCATCTAAATTTACGTGGAATTTCTTCTTCTAGTCAGGGAACACTAGAATAGGTGTTGTGACCATTTTTTCCTTTAATACATCCAAACTTTTGTGGCAATCATCATCCCAGCAAATTGCCGCATCCTTCTTTAGTAATCTCTCCATGGGAACAGCGATTTGTGTATATGTTTTGATGAACTTCCTCTAATATCCTATATGGCCCAATTTCATGCGTATCTGTTTGACATTCCTTGGATGCTCTAAATTGATAATTATTGCAATTTTGGCAGGGTCTACCATCAACCCCTACTTATAGACAACATGGCCCAAGAGTATCCCATATGGTACACAGAATATGCACTTTTTCATATTAAGGGATATCTAATACTTTTGACAAGTATCCAACATGAGGAAAAGGCTGGCAATATGCTTCTTTACTAACCCAAATATTTTCCAATCATCAAAGCAAACATCCAAAAACTTATGAATAAATTCTTTAAAATTTGTGACTACCACCCTAGAGAAGATTGCAAGGGCATTCTTAAGTACAAAGGGCATAACTTTATACTGAAAACAAACTCATTATGTGGTGAAGGTGGTCTTACTTCGATCCTCTGGTGCAATCTTGATCTGATGATACCCTGAGAACCCATTAGTAACAAATAGGCTTCCTAGCCTCCAACATTCTCTAAAACTTCATCTGTGAATGGCGTAGGGAATGGATCATGGACACAAGCATCATTCAAATTTCTTAAATCTACGTAGATCCAAATTTTTCCCTTCGTCTTCTTTTCCTGAACCACCATAGGACTAACCTAGTCCAACATAGGACTAACCTAGTCCAATTCCTCGAGAGGCTTAATAATCCCAGCTGCAAGAATCTTATCTAATTCCTCACGCACTTTTTTCCTTGTACTTAGGATTTAATCGGTATGGGAATTTCTTCACTGGCTTCACATCTGGATTCAGAGTGATCTTCATGACACCCAGATCATTACTACTCCCTTTAGATCAGAGAATTTTGTGGGAAACAAGTATTTATATCCTCGCAATAACTTTGTTGTAGGTTTTAACCCCGTATAGAAACTTCCATCATATGAATTCTAAGAATAGAAAATAAACAATGCGAGAGCATAACACATAAAACACATATACACAAAGATTTTCCCTTGGATCTGAAAACCGAGACTACCAACATGATTTTTCATTATGTTCCTTTCAATGTTACAATACATATATATACATGTCGAAGTATCCAATACCATGGACCGAAAACCATTGTGCCCAAAACCATGTGTGAAAACCATGCACAAAACTATAGGTAGGTCAACCCACCAAATATAGGGTCCAAAAAAAAATAAAAATCCCCAGGGGGCTACCACCCCCCTGCTGCGCAGTCGGCACAATGAAGATGGGGCTCTGCCCCCCCCTCTAACCCCCCCGTTAACTAGGGAAGCTAGTCGTGGAAATAATATAACACAACCCAAAATTCTCCCACTTGTTGTTTTCTTGGGCCACAAGAGAGCTTAATCATTTATCTAGCCTTGCAATGCCCATTGTTTCTCTACACCAAGAGAACTTCTCAGAGATCAAAGATTTTTTCAAAGCATCTGTAGTATTCTTCAAAGTGTCCACATTTACCATAAACATCTTTTTGTCTTCTATCATATCCCTCACAAAGTGATATTAAACATCAATGTGCTTTGCCTTTGAATGGTAAGTAGGGTTCTTTGCCAAGAAAAATGTACTTTGGCTCTCACAGTCTATCCTTATAGCTCCCTATACTAACCCCATACTTGAACATAATCTCTGCAACCAAACTACTTCCTTGCTTGCATGAGTGGCTACCATGTATTCTACCTCTGTAGTTGATAGTGCCACTACAAATTGTTTCTTACTCATCCAACTCACTGCACCTCCAAATAGGTTAAATACATACCCACTTGTAGATCTTCTCCTTTCCAAATCTCGAGCCCAGTCTACATCAACAAAGCCACGAATATTGAAAAATTTATCCAATCATGGTCTTCCTTGGTAGCACAAACCATAATCACTAGTGCCACACAAATACTTGAAAACCTGCTTCACTGCTCTCCAATGCTCCTTCCCTAGTTTTGACATAAAGCTGCTCAATACTCCCATTGCATGTGCAATATCTAGTCTTGTACAAACCATCGCATACATCAGGCTACTGACTACACTAGCATATGGAACACGAGACATGTCCTCTTCCTCTTCTTGTGTCTTGGGACATTGTTCAGTAGATAACTTTACACCTACAGGAATAGGAACCTTCACTGGTTTACTATCCTGCATATTAAACCTCTATAGTATTGTCTCAACATACTTCCTATGGTTTAACCAGAGCTTCCTCTTTGCCCGATCTCTTTTAATTTCCATGCCCAAAATATATTTTGTAGCACCAAGAACTTTCATGTTGAATTTGGAGGACAATTGGGTCTTCAAATCCTAGATAATTTCATTGTCATTTCCAACCAGCAACATATCATCCACATACAAGACCAGATAAACAACACGGTCACCAATTAATTTAAAATACACATAGTGATCTACTTTGCTTCTGGTGAAGCCAATTCCCCGTATAAATGTATCAAAATTATGATACCACATCCTTGGTGATTGTTTTAACCCATACAGAGACTTTTTTAACTTGCATACCAATTCTTTCTTACCCTTCACCACAAAGCCTTCAGGTTGCTTCATGTAGATCTCCTCTTCCAAATCCCCGTGAAGAAATGTTTTCTTCACATACATCTGTTCTACCTCAAAATCAAAAGCAGTAGCAACAGATAAAAGTAATCTAATAGAAGCTAGCTTGGAAACATGAGAAAACATATCACCAAAATCAATTCCTAGCACCTAGGAATAACCTTTTGCTACCAACTGAGCTTTGTATTTCTCCACCTTGCCTTCTACATTTGTCTTCTTCTTGAACACCCATTTTTTGCCAATGGGTTTCCTTCCAGCAGGCAACTCCACCAGATCCCAAGCCTCATTTTTGTGCAAAGATGCCATTTCATCAACCATGGCCTCTTTCCAGAGTTTTCCATCCTTTGAATTTGTTGCTTCCTTCACAGTTATGCGATCATCATCAGTAATAGATAAAGAAAAATTTGAACAGAAAGTAGATGGACTATACCTTTCTGGTTGCATTCTTTTTCGAACTGATCTTCTCACAACTAGAGTTTGTGGATGTTCATCTTATGATTCCTCTTTTGTTGTAGAGTCTTATTCTTCCTCCTTTAGCTCAAACTCTATCTTCTCAGGTTCCTTTGGTTGGACTTCATGTTTAATAACATATTTCACCTCTCTGAACACCACATCTTGGTTGTACACAACCTTCCTTGTTACTAGGTTCCAAAGTTTATAACCCTTTAAACCATCCTTATACCCAATAAAGATGCACTTTTCAGATTTACTATCCAACTTTGTTCCTTTCTCTGTTGGAACATGTACATATACATCACATCCAAATACCCTTAGATGTGAAAGAGGTCCATACCTCTTGTGGATTCTTATCCTCCAACATTGATGAAGGTGATCAGTTGACCAAGTAACATGCAATCTCCACCGCCTCGACCCAAAATTCATGTCTTAACCCGGCACCACTGAGCATGTTTCTTGCCCTTTCCATCAACGTCTTATTCATTTTTTCTACAAATCCTTTTTGCTCAAGTGTGTATGGAGTATCCTTTTATCGTTCTATACCACACTCCTTACAAAATTATTCAAATTCCTTCTTGCAAAACTCTCCAACATTATTTGTCCTCAACACCTTTATCTTCTTCTCTGTCTAGTTTTCCACTAGAGCCTTAAATTCTTTAAGTCTGTCAAAGACTTTAGATTTCTTCTTGAGGAAATATATCCATGTATTCCTTAAGAAGTCATCTATAAATGATACATAATACATAGACTTACCCAGTGATGGAACCTTCACAGGTCCAAACACATCACTATACACAAGCTCTAATATATGTTTCGCCCTCTCACCACCAGAGGGGAAACTCACCCGATTCTACTTCCCATATACACAATTTTCACAAAACTCAAAATCCAGAGATCTATTAATCATACCTTTACCATGAAGTATTTGAAGGCCCTTCTCTCCAATATGTCTAAGCCTTTGATGCCATAGCATGGTCTTTTCTCCAGAGACCACTAGATTTTTTGCTCCACTTTCAGGAACCACAAAACTGTTGCACCCATAAACAACAGTGCTACCTTGCAGCTTGTACAGAGTTCCAATCCGAACTCCCCACATCAATACTAGTGCTCCTCGAACCATCTTGCAAGTATCTTTCTCAAACACTATTTTTACACTTGCATCATCCAGCTTGCTTACAGAAATCAAATTTCTGGCTAATGCAGGAATATGCAGAACACCAAAAATTGTTCTAATCCTTCCATCTTTCAACTTCAAATTTAATTTTCTGCGACCAACAATTCTAGCTTTCCTGTCATCCCCCAAGAAGACATCACCACCATCATATTTCTCATACTTGCATAAAACCTCTCTATGGGGAGTGAAGTGAAAGGATGCACCTGAATCAATCAACCATGCCTCATGATCTACATGTGTACTTGAAGAAGCCAAGCACACATCCCCACCTTCATTTGATGTGGCTTTCACCTCTGCAGAAGGAGAATCATCAAATCCCTTTCCTTTGTCAGGAGCTTTAGATTTACAGTCCCTTTTGTAGTTCCCTTCCTTTTCGCATTTCCTGCACACCTTTACAGGTTTTCTTGGAGATTTAGATATCCCTCTAGATTTATATCTCCCACTCAATTACTTTTTTTTTGTTTTTGTTCTAGGACCTTCCTCATACAGACAAGGCATCACCATTCTGGCTCTCCATATTTTTTCATCTCATCTCCTCCGTCAGTAAGGATGAGACTATTTCATAAAATTGCAAGGTAGTTGCATTGCTACCTATTGCAATAACCAAACTATCCCACGAATCTAGTAGAGAACACAACAAACTGATGCACTTATCTTCATCTGAAATTTTAACATCAACAGATAATAACTAGCTTACCACAGTATTAAATGTGTTTAGATGCTCTGTCACTGAGTCTCCATCTTTCATCCTCAAGTTATATAACTTTTTCCGTAGGAACAGTTTATTCACCAGAGACTTAGATTGGTACAAATTCCCTAACTTGTCCCACAAAGCCTTCGTCGTAGCTTCCCCTGATACATTTAGCAGTACTGAATCTAAGACACATAATCGTATTGTGCTCTTTGCCTTCTGATCCAATTTCTTCCATTCTTCATCCAACACTCCCATTGGTTTAGTACTTGGATCTACCACGATCCACTGATCTTTATCCACCAACAGATCCTCCATCTTGAGTTTCCACAACTCAAAACTCTGACCATTAAATTTGTCAATCTCTATCTTTCCACTGCTCACCATCTTCTTTCAACACCAGAGTTGATCCCACAGATCTCCCACTATTACGGAAATAAGTACCCTAGGGTTTTGGGTTAGAACCCCAACAGAGCAAGAGTGATGTATAGCAAGAAACACACATACAAGTCAGGCAACATGCTTAAATAAACAAACTATTTAAGGATGAACATACCTAGATGTCCTTCATTTGGGTAGTTCCCGCAGGGTTTAGACCCTCTGCAACTCCTGATGATCTTCGAATCTACAAATCAACCAATCCGAACATACATAGCAGCATATAGATAAAGCATTTTAATGAAATTGAATTTATATCATATAAGCAAATGGTTAGTTATACATCAAAATAATAATTCATACATGAATTACAACAACATATGATGCATAAACAAGGTCAATCTTACAAACAAGACAGCATTTCTTTTTATTGTAGAAAACTATAATAAACATGGAAAGAGTTCACCTGAGTCTTCTTCTTCCGGCTCCAAGTGAAATCGTCCTCCAGCTTCGTCCATTCCCAATCTTCAACAGCCTCCTTCCATAATCAATACCATGATATCTCAAGCAAGTGGGAGAATATCAACACTCAAGGAAACAAGGGTTTCCTAAACTTGGGGAAGTGCTTGAAGCACAAGGATACTTTAGACTTGGTCAGGGGATAATCTTAGTATAGTAATTTTTTCTCCTCTCCTCTCCTAGTTAAGGCCTTCCCATAGAAGTCTATTTATACTTCTCCCAATTAGTTTTTTAGTTGGGAAATAGTTGGGAGATAGTTTGGCCATGGGCACTAGGAGGTAATCAACAAGTAAAACCTATGAACTCCACCCATAGTTAAGGAAATTTAATTATTTTTTTAAGTTTTTTAACACATATACGTGGGTTGGGTATTGACTAACCCATGTGTACATGCTTTTATCACAGGGAAAAGTAGCGTACAGGGAGTAAAACACTATATTTAAAATATTTGGACCAAGTCTGGAAGGAGGGGTTGCCCTAGGCCATAAACCAAGCATCACAAATACCAAGGGTGATATTTGGAGCTATAACAGATGCCCCTTAATATATGAGGTCAGAAGGGGTACATGATGGCCGAAATGTATTAAGTATATGGAAAGGAAACCTGTCGAAACTGAGAAGGACTTCACCAAATTTCAGCTTGCCAAGCTATCAAAAGAAGATAAAAAAGAAACAGCTGTCTGAGGTGGGCATACCCATGCTCAGAGAAAGTAAAGCATGTCTGCATATCAAGTACAAGTGGATCCACTATGTATACAAGTATAAAGAACTAAAAGTACATAATGGATCATCTGATCATGATCAAACAAGTACATGTCTGAATATCACATATAAAAAGATGATCAATGAAGCTGATCACTGATGTCAAAAACTGATCCCAATAATACCAAATGAACATGATGGAATAAGATGATACTACATCGCAACTCGGATGCCAGCATATAAGATGTCGCTGTGAAGGACTGCAACATATAATGTGGATGGTGTCAACTAGCAGCAATAGGAGCAACTGACAAGTGAACCAAAGAATGTTGATGCAACCCGAGGTCTTCACTAACCACTGTGGTACATTTCTACACAATGGGAATAAATGATCTGAAGTTGACCATGTGAGAAATCATTTGATTACCGGTCATTGATGTATACAGTTAACAAACGCGAGACTACTCACGGATAATGATAATGAGAGTCAAGGTACCTAGTACAATCTAACAAGTGCGAATAAATGAGCTGAAGTCGAACACTTGGAAGAATCTATCAATCAGGGGACAATGATGGTTTCCCGCTGTCGATAGTGAAGGATGTACCACTGATGATTGTAAACCCCAAGGTACTATCAAATGGACTCTAGATATTTGCCCCAGAGCAATGAGTCATAGTTGATAGGGAAAGATCCACTAGAAGGAAGGCATTAAGGCATACTTCATCAATCTAGCACGAGTGTGACCCGTAGGCCAATAATGTGGAAGGAATCGGACGAAAAAAGATGTAGTAACCCAACCGAAGCACATTTCCGGCGTACACAAGATGTAGCTAGCACACGATAGAAACCCTCTGAACCAACCAATAATAAAAGCTGACATAGAGGTGAGGAATCCACCAATAGGGTCAAATGGAAACCAAGGCATTGCACGAATCCCAATGTGTGATAATGAAAGCTGATGTTGAACACAAGCGAAACCACTCAGTCAAAGACCCAGGATATTGATCGATGATGAGCACAAGGTGACCTATCAATAATGAAAATAGGGCTAGGGTGCGGCTCTAGGCCTGCCCTCAAAGCAATATGTTGTCGTCAATAAGGACAAGACGCACTAGCAAGAAGTCAATGGAGACCTTCTCAAACCGGCCCGAGCAAAGGACCAATATAACTGATCTGATGACAAACAAGACATTGACAACCAAGGATGGCTGACTGAAAAATAGGTCAAGAGACACCGTAGAGAGGCCGACTCAAGCTTACTTCCCTTGAAAAAAAGCACGACTCAATGAGGACTATATAACAACATATGATAACTCTGTATAATTTCGTCATGTAGGAGGCATGAACGAACTCTCCATATGATTGGAAGAGATAACCAATCGGAGGAGAACTGCATCAATAACAAGGTTAAGGCATACCTAAGTCAAACCAAATCCCACCCATAATGGAGGAGAGACTTTCTTTTGAGTGCTTTGTTCAAGGGCGACACAACTGACTCTAGTTGCCAACAATATATGGAAATATTGTCCCGTTCCCTCTCTTTTTTGGAATATATAATTTTTTTGTCTTTTTCTTTAAGCTGGAAAAAGAATAAAAGAATGTTATAGTACAGTGGAAAGAACGAGTGTGAGTGAAACAGATGATCTAGTTCTTGGGATGGGAACAATCTTATGCTCAATGCGGGGAGGTGAAATTGGTCAAGGACACTCAAAGGGATGTTCCTTCCACAGATCAAAGTGTGTGCCAAGTTGCAGAAGCTAAGTGATTGTAGGTTTGAGTTTGCATAAGACATGGTCAAATAAGTGGCTTAAACGCGAGTCCAAGTGAAGCTGGCTCAAGGCCAAAAGGTGAAAATATTCAAAATTCAGTGCAGCAATACAACTCAACACAAAGGATCCTCTAGGCTATAAGGCCAGAACAAAGTGAAGAAGCAAAGAGAAATGAGTCTTCAACGTACAAGTCATGGTGGGACTAAACAGGACTCCCGAGCCTACTCAATATAATAGCATGGGCAACAAATGTCAGTGATGTGCTAACTATGATGCCCATGTAAAGGATGGCTCTACCATTGTGTCATGATGTAAAAATCGGTCAGTGAACATGGTTTACTAACCATAACCCAATGGGATCAACCCTATGGCAAGTGTATCAAAAAATGGAGGCTAGTATGCAAGATGCAATAGAAAAAATGGTTTCCCTAACCTATATGCTAGTGAGTAAATGATTCCTGCCATGACGGGTCAGCGGTCATGGAACCGATATGAAATCTCGAAGAAGCATCCAAAATACCCTAAAAAACAACCTATTCCCGACAATCCAAGCTCACAAGTTAAAAGATTCATGAGATGAAAAAAATCAAGTTTTGAAAAAATTTGACAATTTCAAAGCTATAAAATGACCTTTTGACTCACCATTTGTGCCATTTGTGTTGAGAGCAAAAGATGCGAAGAAAAAAGAGCAAACATGCCCCCCAAGGAATTGGACCATTCAAATTGGATCAAAACCATCAGGTAACCCTCAATTCAAGCTTGCATTACTTTGTGATTGTTTTTAGAAATTTTTATTAAGTTTTGACCGTAAGAATTTATGTTAAAAATTTCAACTCGGCGTATATGCGGGTTGGATGTTATCAACCTGCGTATACGATGGCCCTACACGCGACTGTGTGTAAAAGGAACCCATGTATATGCAGTTTGAAATTTAAATACAAAAATCTAACGATTGAAACTCAAATTTTTTTCAGGATGACAATCACATGGAGAGAGAGGGAGCATACCACAATTGATAATGAAGTTATGAATGATCAACAAGCATTAGATGCATTGAGGGGATGTGGCTTGTTGAAATTTTTCAAAATTCCCAACATGAAAGCCAACACTCATATTCTTGAAATGATAATCCACTTTTGGAGTGTCGAGGACGATGCATTTATGATTGATCAGATGCCTTTGAGGATAGAGGTGGAGGATATTTACTTTATCACTGGTCTCTCTCGGAGAGGAGAAGTGGTGCATTCGACAGGCTGGACACAAGGTAATCTTTCAGTGGAAGACTACGTACACATATACTATCTTGGGCATCCGGAAAAAATTGGAAGTCAGATTCCAATAAAACACATGGAGAGCTTATCCCTGAGGATTCTACTGTTCACCATAGCCAGGATAAACAGATCAGCATCATTGCACCAAGCTTCACGAGTATCCATGAGCTTGGATGTGGAGTGTCTCACCACTGTTTTTTACTGGTGTACACCTCTTCTTACCAATATGAAGAGCCAGTTGTCCTCTATTCAGAAAGGGCAGACCAAAATTTTTGGATATGGGACTATTTTATACTCCTTCTTCTTTGAGAAGGTGCCTAGGCTACGTCCCAAGGTATTAGTCTCTATTAGCAACCCCCTAGATCCTCGGATGGGTAGGTGGACCGATTTGATGAAACACCTTGGAGGCGGGGACATGCCAAGGACTACTTTTGATGATGAGTTCTTCACCTGGTGGGAACAACAAATCATCGCTATGGACGACTATCCCTATGCTAGCATGGATTTCCGGGGAGATCCAGACTTGGTGTTGCCACCAAATGCAGCATGGGGAGAGATAGGTAACAATTTTTTAAGTTTTTATCAATTTATAAGATTTTCTTTTATGTTTTTTAAATATGAAAATGAACTTAGAAATATTTTTGATGGGATTAAAATACTGACATAATGATCATGTTCCAGATGTGGGTCCGGTAAGACTAGACGGATTTCCGTGGCACAGGTGTCGTGTAAGAGGTGCCGAAGAGGTGGCTACTGAGACAGACAGAATCTTATATGTAGTCCAAAGAAACCTGGTGAGATTGAATCACCAGGTACTGATGGTGGCCATAGAGGACCTACCTGAGGAGATGTAGCGCCGCGTGGTAGGAGTACCACGAGACTGGGTTCGCATACTTTGGTGTGTGGCCAATGTAGTAGTCACCTTCTTAGCCACTCATCCTGAGCCAGGTCGATAGATAGACTGGACATGATTATGGGCATTTAGTCCCGATTTTGTATATTATTTTTGAACACTTTATGTACACATAGGCAGTTTTATGATATCTATATCTATATCTATCTATATATATATATAGAGAGAGAGAGATATATATATATATATATATATATATACAGTTCCAAATTTTTTATGTTTGTTTTTATCTTGATGAATGATTGATATGCCAATCTAATGCTTGATTAGCAATAGAATCCGCTAATGAATTTTCAGATCGTGGAATGTGCAAATAAGTAATATAAAAAAATGATCGTTGCAACACCCTCACTCTCAAAAATTGGTGATATAAATAAGGATCCTGAACCCGATAAATGTTATTTAATTGTGACACTACCAACTATGAGTCAAGATGCACTACCAACGAATCAATTCCATAAGAAATAGCTTCGGATAGTAAATTAATAACGGCAGTATATTCGGCAATATTATTTGAAGCAAAACCAATACATACTCCCCTTGACACCATCAACTGACCAGATGGATAATAAATCACCCAAGCTGTGGAAGCAAGATTCCGAGTGTGCTGACTAGCACCATCGGCGAATCTGAAATAGACCAAGTCATCCATCATCACCTGCCAAAGCAGATCAAAAAAGTGTCGATATCACAAAAAATCTCGATAAAATATGTACAAAAATACAAAAATATACAAAGAATCCATTGCTCAGTCGTAACCTAAGCAAAGTACTTCTTGAGGTAGAGCCCATTTTGGGGCTCCGCCAACTTGTTCCCTTCAAAATCGACTAATTCATAAGCCCCTTTTCCTAAAACTTGTTTCACTATAAAGGGACCATACCACATAGACTTGAATTTTCTTGCCCCCAAGGTGTCTTTATCTTGGTCATAGACCAAGACAAGGTCGCCTTCAGAAAAGACTCGAGGACGGACAGCTTTATCATACTGAGTTTTAACCCTTTTCTTATGGGCCTTGTTTATTATGGCGGCATCTCAACGCTACTCATCGAGATGTTCCAAATGAATGAGGCACTCTTTGAGACTAGAGGTCTCTGGAAGAAGCTCAACAGCTAGCTTAAGGGACAGAATTTCTCATTCAATAGGAAAAATAGATTCCAACCTGTAAACTAACTGAAAAGGTGTAAAACTAGTGGCAGTCTTTACCGAGGTTCGGTATGCCCAGAGAGGTGGATACAACATGATGTTCCAATTGGAGCGATTTTTGTTGATTGTCCTTTGCAGGATCATCTTGAGGGACTTATTCACGGCTTCAACTTGCCCATTGGCCTGAGGATAATACAGAGATGAATGCTCCTGCCGGAAGCCCAACTTAAGAGACAATTCAGTCATCAGTTGGTTCTGGAAATGACTACCATGGCTAGTGACAATCTCTCTCGGGATACCGAAACGTGAAATAATCTGAATGAAGAGGAACAATGCTGTTGTTTCACTATCGTTTTTATAAGTAGGCATGGCCTCAGCCCACTTCATATAGTCTATGGCCACTATGATGTACTTGTGATTCCCCGCTGAAGGCGAATTACAAGTAGTAAAGTCAATGCCCCACTTTGTAAAAGGACCGACAGTGACAATAGGAAAAAGAGGAGCTGGGTGTGCACACATCTTCCGAGTATAGACTTGACAAGGGTGGCAACGTTTGACCGCTTCAATACAATCTTTGAAAATCGAAGGCCAAAAGTAGCCGGCACGCAAGATTTTCTGGGTTGTTGCAAGCCCTGATAGATGACCACCACAAGCTCCACTGTGGCAATCATTGAGCACAGACTCTGCTTCCTCTAAAGTTAAACAATGCCTAAGGATTGAATCAACCCCTCGGCGATATAATGTATCACCAATGATGACATAGTTCTTAGCAAGGTGACGTAATTTTCGACGTTCATCCTTGGAGGAAGCAAGAGGGAACTTCGAAGTCTGGAGATAGATGATGATATCTCCATACCAGGGATCTTGTGAAGAGATGAGGAATAGATGTTCGTCTGGGAAACTTTCCTCATAAACAATATCTTCTTCACAAGGTAGCTCGGAAATTAATTCCGCAAAAACCAATGACTTCTTAGACTTGGCTAACAAGAACTCGAGATCAAATTCTTGTAAAATAACAATCCATTGATTTTATTTTCCCCCAATCATTTGCCTACTGAGGACAAATTGGAAAGAATTGACCACCGCTAAGACGAACGATCTGCATAGCATAATATAATGACAAAGCTGCTGGACAGCATGGACAGCTGCCAAGGCCAATTTCTCAATCGGAGAATAGCGTAGTTCAAAGCCTACCACGCCTCGACTCAAGTTGTAAATCACATGCTCCATGAGAGCATCATCTTCCTAGACCAAAACCATACCTATGGTTGATTCTGCCGCTGCAAGATATAAAAGAAAATCTCTACCATAATTTGGTGGACTCAAAAGTGGGGTACAGATTAACGCCTGCTTCAAGGCATCAAAAGATCGTTGCATAAAGTCACCCCATAAAAATGGAACTCCTTTCTTCAGCAAATGCATAAATCCTTTAGTTATCTCAGCATAGTTTGTTATAAACCGTCTCAAGAAATTTGCCTTTCCTTGGAGACTTTGAAGTTGTCAGATGGAAGATGGGGGAGGCAACTGAATTATTGCCTCAACCTTGAAAGGATCAACTCGAATCTCTTTATTTGTACAATGAACCCTAACAACCGACCAGATGTAACCGTGAAAACCCACTTTTTCGGATTCAACCTAATCTTTTAAAATAAACATTTCTCAAAAACTAACCGAAGGTGACTGGGATGATCGATTCTCTTTCGAGAAAAAGTAGCTAAATCATCCAAGTATGCTTCAATGACATGCTTGATGTCATGGAAAGCGTAAGACATGGCCCGCTGAAATGTAGCTCCAGCATTTTTAAGACAAAAAGGCATCTTTTTGTATGCAAAGGTACCCCAGGGACAAATGAAAGTTGTCTTATGTTGGTCTTCTAGATGGATAGATATTTGATTATAACCAGAGAATCTGTCCATGAACGAAAAAATCTCATTACCCGCACATTCATCAACTATCTGATCATAAAATGGTGTGGGGTAATTGTCTTTCAGACAAGATTTGTTCAAATCCCTAAAGTCAATGCACACTCGGATCGTTCCTTGTTTTTTATCAACTGGGACTAGATTAGAAACCCACTTCATTAGAGGAACGGGGCATATGAAACTCACCTTGAGCAGCTTTTCTACTTCAGCTTTAATAGTTGCTGCTTTCCTAGGATTGACCAGTCGAAGCTTCTGACGAATCGGCTTGGCGTTTTCATACGTCTTGATCTCATGCTAAATGATGGATGGATCAATACCAGGAATTTCTTCATAAGACCAAGCGAATACATCCCGAAACTCTTTAAAGAGGCCGGTGTAAATTTGAACCTCTTCATGGGAACACTCGGCTCAGATGAAGACATTTTCTATCACATTAGGGTTCCTAGAGATGTTTATTGGTACAGTTTTTGAAATAACCGACATATTACCTTCGACACATATGTGTGCTAGAGCCAGAGGGTTTGAAACCGTACAAACATCGCTAGTAAGCAGATTGGAGAACCAGGATTTGACTTCCTGCAATGGAGGAAGAAAATATGAATGATGATGCAAATCTTCCCACAGTCGATCTACACCCGTCATTGCTTCTAAAATTGCTTCCTCAGATGGTAAAATTGTATCTAAGCAATACATAGCAGAAGTAGAGTCAAGCGTCCAAGCTGGAGCCACATCACCATCTAACTCCTCTTCTGAAAAAGGAGTAGGATGGTCGTCTATATAATTAACGATAGATTGATATCTAAGCTCTGCTGCAGACATAGGGAATTCCATTCCACCAACCTGCCCTTCATCTAATGTGGTTGTAGGCGAAGGTAAGGTCCAAGGGTCTAAAAAATAACGAGTTTGAAAGAACTCTTCCCATGAAAACTCTTTGGAGAACGAAATGGCATTGATTCTAGCTATAGGAGTGGGAAGATCAAATATACCCATCAATTAAGAGTAGATCCTAGCTCATAAATTCTCGATAGGTTGACGGGGGTTATCCACCAATGTAATGGTAGAATCTAAAGTTGCACAAGAATCACTCGGAGAATAATCTAATTGATCAATTTTAACAATTCTCCCCTCATGAGAAAAACAAAGGATGTAGAATAAACATGACACTATGGCATCCATTTCATAAATCCAATTCTTCCCTAAGAGGAGATTGTAATCCAAGTTGGCATCAATGATTTCTACTTCGATATTAATGAACTTTACTCCAACACATATAGGAAAGGCTGGGATAATCCTGTGTGGCCTATGAGAATGTCCATCAAATGATGTCAAGAGAGTGGGTGAAAGAATAGCTGAAGGTGATCCAATAGCCTTCCAACATGACATAGACATTATGCATGTGGAAGCTCCCTCATCTATAACTGTTCGAAAAATATTAGTTTTCCGGTAAGTAGACTTTATTTGAAAAGCCATATGGTGAGGAAGTCTCTTTTTGACATTAAGCATATCAAAAGTGAGCACTAAAGAATTGTTTGGATCTACTACCCCAATCGTTAAAAGCAAATCACTTCGTTTAGCAAGACACAACTGGAGTACCTCTAAAGCAGACATAGCACAAGCACTTTGAACCAGATCTTCTATAATCAAGTAGTTCTGGGCTGCCCTAGCACACACTTAGCGGAACCTTTTAGTATCTAAGGTATAGACTCGATAAAGGGTCACTCAATATGAAGTGGGTCGATAGTTCCGTGAACAAATTTATCCTTAGATCTTTTTGCTTCACCATAATCATGTGACCGTGTAGCCACATTGACATGAGAACTCATCAAGGAGACATTTGAGGAATTGTTGCCCTCCTGGTTTCCCCCTGCAGAGGTACCAGGGTTTGAGTTCACGCCAGCAAGTAACTGCTACCCTTGGGGGAAGGGTTAGTTAAGACAGCTTGGAAGCTAGAAGACCCTTGCTGCACTAACAAGCACTGAGCAGCTTGAATTTTCGGGCAGAGATGAGTCAAATGATCACCACTGCATAACTTGCATCGAAATTTAACCTTTTTCTTAGACTCTTTTCTACCCTCACCGGCATCGTTGCCGGGCTTGTTCACATTACCCTTCCCTTCCTAATCCTTCTTTTTACCTCGTCCCTTCTTCTTCCCATTGGATTGTTGATTTCCTTTGGGGTTAGAGGCATGAATAGTGTTTATGGAAGAAGGTTGGGAAGGAGAAGGAGTAGACGGTGTAGTCTGATCAGAAGAAGAAATTTGTAGAGACAACTACTGCAATTGGTTCAAAAGGTTCACCGTATTTACATCAATTGATCCAAATATACCATCAATGTGAAGGCTTGGCTTCAGATTGTCTACATCAACTGTGGATCTAGGAGCATCAGGTAAGATTTTTTGAAGAGTCCCAGATTGAGAATATATCAGTTCTAACTGTTGGGCGCGAAAGATAGCCTGCTCTTCTGAATAAACGTCGGACATAGAAACATCCTTGGAGATCTCAGGTTGTAATGATTTTAAAAACCATTTGAGACAGAATTCTGGTGGAATTTTAGCTTTGATAAGCCTTTTTCTCCGTCTCCATTCCTGGATATGATCCGAAATGTGAGTAGCCATGTCCTAATGAAAATTGGTCAAAAGCTCAGTTTTGGCTTCATAACGGATAGGCAACTGAAAATGGTTTAAGAAAATGTTAGCCAAATCAGCAAAAGAAGTAAAGGTGCCCCCTGGAAACTCTATATACCACTTAGCCGCATTCTCGATTAAGGTGCGTTGAAATAACCTCAACCTAATCGAATCATCAATCAAGGAGTTGGATGAGCACCATAAATGGAACGTGGTTACATGGTCGCCTGGGTCTTCACCATTCTTCCCTTCGAATTTTGGAATATCCAATGGAAGTTTGGTTGGGACCGGAGGCCAAGCTGGACTATAACTAATTGGATCATTTGTCAACCTTGTTAAGTCTGGCAGATTAAGCGTGGCCAAAAAAGGAAGTCGTGGAGGACCTTGGGGATTCCACCTAGATGGGGTGGGGTTCCCAAAAGTCCGAAAAGAATCACCTGGGTTTTGAAAGGCACTAGGTTGCCTGAAGTAACTAGTAGAACTTACTAGAAAAAAAGGTGACCCATGTGGTCCAGCAAAATTCAGAGTTTGACCAACTCCAGCCGAAAATCCTCCGTAACCGATAAATTTTCCCCCTAACGAAGGATTGTAAGGAGCTGACAGCCCCTGGTAAGGGTTCCAAGCATTAGCTAAGGGTGGAAAACTTTGAAATGAATTAACCGAGGAATACAGCAAATTCCCTTGTTGGCCAAAAAATTGGTTCCCAACTCCTATCCCACTAACCATAGGGTTTTTCCAACTCTAAAAGGAATTACTGCCTTGACTTGCAAAAGGAAAAGGCATAGACACTACTGTCAGATTGGAATGTGGTATATAACCACTTCCAAATGGGAATCCCTAAAAATAAGTCGATCCACTCATCATGGACATGGAGGCGGTTGATGGTACATTCAATGGAACTGAAGGAATACCTTGAGAGGGCATTCCAAAAGGGAAAAATCCAAAACTGGATGCATTATCTTAAGAACTTCCACTCATTGAAGTAGACCCAAATAAGGATGTGCTAGGAGTGTTAGAAGGGATGGAAATAGTTCCGCCCCCTTGCACAAATATGGGAGTCTACATGCTCGCAACACTCGTGGTGGATGCCATGCTTCCAGTAGTGGTCATCAAAGCGATAGATGTGTGTGGACCTGGGCTCGAAGGCCTGTGAGTCGGAGTTCCAACATATAACAATACGTTTGGATGATCAGAAGGGAGAGGAGAATTCAGAGCTGCAACCGACTCTGAAAGCTCTTCTACTTCAATACTATCTTCCGACTGGAAGAGTACTCGAGAAAGAACTGGTGTGTTCCTCTCTAACTCTATAGTAGTACCAGGTCTATCTTGTAAACTAATTCCCCCAAGCAGAGGATCAATCTCCGATGCGCCTGCTGCCACTGGTTGAAAACCACTGGCAGAATCACTCCTACGCCTTCTAGGAGAAGGCTCTAGACTCGCAGGTGAAAGCCCATGAAGTCTATGGGACCGTCAAGGTGGTCGGTCAACCACTTTGAATTATTTTTATAAGATCTACTTAAAGACTCAAGAAAATTAAAATCTAGGCCGACTAGGAGCATAGAACACACACTAAAAATGTCCCTAAAGAGATCAGCAATCAAACAACTTCCAAGTATTTCTGCTCTGGGTGATTAGGATCAGACACCAAAATACAAGAAAGTTAATAATAAGGGCCTTCTGAAAATAGACTGGGGTAATTACGCCCCAGGTCTACTAGCGAAGGTATCAAAGGTAGTTACGCTGACCTCCAGACAACAGCCTTTGTCGGTGCAAGCCCCCAAGCTTTGCAAGGGTGCCCTCCAGAAGTACTACTGAACATGATGCAACGTCAACCTTAGGTGCCACGGGATTCCCCTCCATAGCCACCTGTGTAGATCCCTAGGATAGGCAACTAAAGACACCAACTCATATCAGAAGCCGGGCGGAACAGTCGTGAGGTAGGATCCGACAAGTAAGAGAGGGGGTATCTCTCATCCTTATCTTCACGAACCCTCGTGCTTAACTCCCAGTCACGGAGCTTTCCCGGTCTCCCTAACACTATTGGATTTCACTCTTTAATTAGACTTCTATGTTTTACAATTTAGAGTGGCCTTGGAGAGTTTACTCTCCTCTCGCCTAATCCAAGGCCCTAAATAAACCTAAAACTTGTTGGTGTATTCTGATGACAATACAAAAAGTTCTAGTTTATTTTATTAAGCGCTTGATTTTAAGTGGTTGTTCTTTTAAGTCAAAGGGACAATATGGAAATGAAACCGATGGTGTTTGTATGACGCAAAAGAAATTAATGAAAAACTAACTTATATGAAATGCACTTGTTTGTTCTTCGATGAAAAGAAATTTCTACTTGGGTTCTAAGAAACTTCTATAAAGCAAAAACTTTTTCCTTTTCTTTTCTTATAGCAGACTTCACACTCACAAAAACTAAAAAGACTATTGATGCTTTAATAATGCAAAACTACCCTAATGCAAGGTGTACATGATAATGCAAAATTCTAGATTACTCTAAAAATAAATGAAAGCAATTGTTTATAATTTTTAATAAGCCAACTTAAGTGTTTGAAAAGAATGCAAGTTTCAAATACAAATTTTCCTCCAAATAAGCAAGGAAAATCTTGAAAAATCACAATTCATTTTCACAAAACCAAAGAAACCAAAATCAAACTCGGCAAAAGAAAGCAAAAACAATTTTTTTTAAGAACTTTTCTTAACAATGAAAACAACTTTTCAAAAGCACTCAAAATGCCACCAAAGACTCAAAGACCAAAAGCAAAGCACAAGGAAACTTTGTAAGTTACCAATTCAACACGAATGAAAACTTGAACAAAAAAGGGTTTCAACTTGCACTAAACAATCCAAAAGCAGTAAAAGAGCTTTGAGAAACTAACCAAGAATTCAGGAAAGAAACACTTTCAAATTCATCAAAAAGAAACTTTTGAAAAGCAAGAAAAGGTGTAAGGCTATGAAATGACGGAAAGCAAAGAAAGTAGACCAATAATAAATTTTGACAAAAAGATTGAAAACAATCTGTTGTTCTGGAAGACTAGAACAATCAAGAACCTATATAAGAAGTCTGGTGTGTTCAAACAAAAATCATAATACTCACTCAAAAGCAAACCTAGGCCAAAACTTTTCAAAGAATAAGAGAATTAAAAATAGTAATCTCACTAAATAATTAAATTGTAAAGACAGAAACTGACCACTCAGAAACCAAACAGACCAAGAAACAAATCTTTCTGGGAAGAAAGATTTGAAAAATCATGCAAAAAATGGTATACGTGACTGTGTTCCAACATAAATGTGTGTACATGCGCTTCTGACAAAAAAAACTCGCGTATACATAGTTTCACTTCAAAGAAACAAGTGTGTGTACACTATTGTAAATAGACAAAGGTGCATATACTGAGTTTTTAAAGAAAAATAAAAAACAAGGCTTGATCAAAAGGATCAGACTTGAGGTCTAAGTTCCTACAGGAGTAGGCAATACTGTCACAGCAAGCAAACCAAGAACTGAGTCCTAATTGACACTGAACAACCCAAACTAGGAATAACAAGATTGTTATCCCCAGTGGAGTCGCCAATTCTGTTATGGGAATAAGTACCCTAGGGCTTTGGGTTAGAACCCCAACAGAGCAAGAGTAATCTATAGCAAGAAACACACATAAAACTCAGCCAACATGCTTAAATAAACAAACTATGTAAGGATGAACATACTCGGATGTCCTTCATTTGGGTAGTTCCCGCAAGATTCAGACCCTCTACAACTCTTGATGATCTTCGAATCTACAAATCAACCAATCCGAACATACATAGCAGCATATAGATAAAGCATTTTAATGAAATCAACTTTATATCATATAAGCATATGGTTAGTTATACATCAAAATAATCATTCATACATGAATTACAACAACATCTGATGCATAAACAAGGTCAATCTTAGGAACACGATAGTGTTTCTTTTTATTGTAGAAAACTATAATAAACATGGAAAGAGTTCACCTGAGTCTTCTTCTTCTGACTCCAAGAAGAACCGTCCTCCAGGTCCAACCAGTCCCAGTCTTCAACAACCTCCTTCCATAACCAATACCATGATATCTCAAGCAAGTGGGAGAATATTGACACTCAAGGAAACAAGGGTTTCCTGAACTTGGGGAAGTGCTTGAAGCACAAGGATACTTCAAACTTGATCAGGGGATAATCTCAGTATAGTAATTCTATCTCCTCTCCTCTCCTTAATGCCTTCCCATAGAAGTCTATTTATACTTCTCCCAATTAGTTTTTTAGTTGGGAAACAGTTGGGCCACGGGCACTATGAGGTAATCAACAAGTAAAACCCGTGAACTCCGCCCATAGTTAAGGAAATTTAATTTTTTTTAAGTGTTTTAACACATATACGCAGGTTGGGTATTGAGTAACCTACGTGTACACACTTTTATCACAGGGCAAAGCAGCGTACAGGGATTAAAACACTGTTTTTATATTTGGACCAAGTCTGGAAGGAGGGGTTGCCCTAGGCCATAAACCAAGCATCACAAATACCAAGGGTGATATTTGGAGCTATAACACCCACTGGACAAGTTCTACCATAGGCTGAGGGAAACCCCTCAGCAACAAAGGCATCCCCTTGAAGCCAAAATAGATCTGATACCAAATGTATGTTTTAACCCCGTACAGAAATTTCCTGCATACAAATTCTAAGAACAGAAAATAAACAATGCGAGAGCATAACACATAAAACACATATACATAGATATTTTCCCTTGGATCCCAAAACTGGGACAACCAGCTTGATTTTTGATTATGTTCCTCTCAATGTTACAATACATATATATACATGTCGAAGCATCCAATACCATGGACCGAAAACCATCGCACCCAAAACCATGTGCGAAAACCATGCACAAAACCATAGGTAGGTCCGCCCACCTAATATAGGGTCCAAAAAAAAAATCCCCAGGGCGCTGCCCTGGACCCTGTAAAAGGGGGCTAAATGTCCCCCTCAAACCCCCCGTATAAGGGGGGATGCCAACCCTATTGCACAGTCAGTGCAATGAAGGGGGGGCTTCCACCCCCATTGCACACACAGCGCAACAAAGGGGGGCCTGCCACCCCCGTTGCACAGTTGGCATAACGAAGGGGAGGTTGCCACCCCCATTGCGCAGTAGGCGCAATGAAGGGGGGCTCCACCCCCCTGTTAACTAGGGCATCTAGTCGTGGAAAGAATATAACACAACCCAACATTCTTCACTAGCTTCACATTTGGATTCAGAGTGATCTTCATGACACCCATATCACCTACTATTCCCTTCAGATCAGAGAATTTTGTGGGAAACAAGTCTTGATACTCCCTCAATAACTTCATCACTTTTTCCACTGTGTCCTCATGCTAGTAATCACCTATATTTGTGAACTTCGGCTACACTTCTGACCCAATATTCACCTTCTTAGTTTTCAAGGGTTTTGAGATGTCAAGGACTTCTGCCTTATGCCCTGCAACTTTGCATTGTCCTTCTGACTCAGGAATATTGATGTTCCTAGGATCTTCCTCAGCTACCTCTATGGTCACATTGTAGCATTCCATATCATGGCGCATCTGTGTACTCCAGTCTGGTTGTACCCACATGACAGGTTCTTCAGGCATTATGAATATTTCAGCTTTGATCTCTTGTAATGCTTCGTCAATACACTCAAATCCATCTTCAAAACTGAAAGTTAACAGAAAACTTTCCTTCAGAACATCCCACTCTACAGTTTTGTGTCACAGCTCTATCTCTAAATACAAGTTCATCGGGATAGTATCCAAAGTGTAAAAGAATATGCGAACCTATTCTAGCTGTGTTTCTTCTTCCCATGCTTTCATCCATCAAGCCAGATTCTCACGTGGAACATCCTTCCCTGTATATTTCTTTGCAATACGGGTATTGGCATACCCAAACCGCAGCCAGTCTGCAAAGTTGTTCTTATTTGTACCCCACCATCTGGTAGGTGTAGCTCCCAGTGCGATGTCTAATGCCTAGAATTGATGTTCCTCCGTTACATCCCTTTCAAATTTATCCATAAATAAATTTACATCTTCTAGACCATCATAATATAGTAAGGTGTGTACCTCAGTGGATATACATTGGAGTGGCTTAGTAAGCTTGTTGCATCACAGCATCGATACCTCATGCAATCTGTTATGCAAATGATGGAGCTCCTCATCTGAATCCAAGTTGTAGGAGTTTTCCTTCTCCCAAGTAATTCCCCCACCTGTCGTAAGGTTGATCCAATCCTCGTCCTGCGTAGTAAGCTTATATATTTACTCAATATCTTCCTCATCATACTAATCTCAGCTTGGTTCAGTAAATCGCGCACCCTCAACCGTATCTAATGGAACAATAACCCTTAGTTCCTTCTTCTCAATTGTCATGATGCACTTCTTGAGGTTGATGACTGCGTTCATATTAAATTCCCAAGCAATGCCAAGCAGTGACGAGCATTGTAGCATCTATTGTTATTTAAAATTCATTCTTTAATTTTACAAAAAATGAACAAAAATAAAAATCAAATATTATATTCTAAAAATTAAATAAAAGTGAAAATGTCCAAAGCAGTTATTTATTGATGATGGCATTCAAAACTGAGATAAGGTGGGCCCTGACCCATATTAAAGAACGAGCGATATCATAAAATCTAAGTGAGCATGGGATCAGGAGGTGGATAAAGTGCTCTGTGAGGAAGCAAAAAGCATGAATTTTAACTTAGGCTCAACCCTCGTAGTTGACCATGACATCAAGTTTCTTGACCGAGATCTACAGGCCAAGATTACTGCGGGGGTTCAAGCCCGATGAATATCCCATACACTCCCTACCCCTGCAACGGGCCACCCTCATCGCTTCACTCCATCTCATCTCCTCCATGTCATCCACCACCCTCATTCATTATCAACCGCTTCATCCACTGTTCCCCATCACTTCACCTGTCATTCCATTAATTAAGTTCATTAATTATAGTTTTTGTTTCCCCTGTTCGATTATTTTATATAAGAGATAATCAAAACCATGTTGTTTAGCCTTGTTTTAATATTAAGCAGTCTTGTAACGAGTTCAATGAATCCAAGTTAGCAACCATGCCAGTAACTATCATCAGTATCTGTCACCTACAATCAACATGGCCCAACAAGTAAGTTCCTCATCAGTTATTCATACCCCCTTAATGGATGTTGAAAGAGATATTTCTGATACCCTCTGTACAATTAAACATCTTTCATTATATCAAGAGGTCATTCTGAATCATAAGAAGTCTCCTATATTCATGGCAATGGTTAGGTCAGGTGTTCTAGTCACTTTTGTTCCCAGAACTCATTTATTTCCTTAATTTATTCAATGGCTAGCCTCAGCAATGTACCCCAAGAAATGTTTTGTAATGAATCAGTCTGGGGAAAATGTTTTTCAAGTGACTTCACAGTTAATACACCAAGCTTTGAACTATCCTGTGTCAGGAACTTACACCACCTTTACTGAGGAATCCCTGATTTCTTATTATGATAGCATGTCTCCTCAGGAGCTTTCTCATGTCACTTCTTTCTTAGCTCCTAAATCTAACCAATTCTCCTTAGATGGCAATCTTTTCTCTTTAGAAATGTTTGGAGTGGATATAAGACCTCTGTTGCAAGTAATTGCTAATATTCTAGGGAAAGAAGACTCCAAGTAGGTAGATAAAGTTGTTCTGGGATTTTTCTCCTTAATGATTAAGCTTGAGATTGTACTAGACACCCCATAATTCTAGGAAGATGCCATCAATGTTCAATTTATGACTTTGCCTCTCACTGGTTCTTTCAAGTTTCCTTCAGTCATTACTTATTTATTTTTGTACCAGAATGTTGAACATTTCTCTGGTTTGGGGTTAAATGTTGTTGATATCAATAAAAAGAAGCAATCAGTGGTTTTCTGGATAGACCTAATAAGGAATGATCCAGGAGATAGTGGTTTATTTGAGTTTACATCCTTATTTCTCCTAGTGGCTTATAAAATTTTGAATGGAAGCCTACCCCCAACTTTCTTTCCTAAATCTCAAGAGTGTCTTCAATTGAGTAAGGATGTGAGATGTGGGGATTGGTTCATCTTTGAAGAGCATGCTAATATTAGGCTTTATGGAGCCTCTGTCAAGCCTTATAGATTACCTAAGTTTGTGCCAATGAGGCTATTTTCCCTGGAATTTATAAGGCAAAGCTTAAATGTTGATCAAGTTCATTTTGTCCCTATGAAGAAAGGCTTCTTCTTCAAGCTACCTAAAGCAATGGAACCCTTCATTGTAAATACCAGACGGGTTGCCCAGGAAGTTGAAAAATTATTGAATGATATGTGTCTTTTACAGGAGGTTGAGTGGGCTTATGACCCTCACCAAATTATTTCAAAGAGAAGAGTGGAGAATGGTTATTCATCCTTTGTGCATGAAAGTAGACCTGAAGCAAAAATTTGCAAATGGAGGCTTGCAAAGCACTCAGGAAACAGATATTGAAACCCCTAGCATTACTAAAAAAGGGGTCAAGAGGGTTAGAGAGGAAATTATTGATCTAGATGAGGAATAATTTGAAGCAGCAAAAAGAATGAAGCTTCAGGATGCAATGTATTTGGCCCAACCTGGTTTGATTATTCAGTTAGAAGAGACAAAGGGTGCCCCTACTTCACCATCCTCCAAAGAACCTATTCATGATCAGGTTCCTTTAATTCAAAGTATGTTTGCTCAAACAGTTGAGAAAAATCATAACATGAAGTTAAATATGGAAGCTCAGGCTGAGTCTCAGGTAACCCCTAAACAAACAATATTACTATCTTGCATGGATTTGGAGAAGAGTCAACTCTAAATTGATTTTTCTCATCCTAAAGAAATATCAGTGGGATCTTCTAGAAATTTCAAGACTATAAATTTGACTGTTGACGCTCACAAGCTTCCACTACTTGACAAGGTCAATCTACATATCCAAACTAGGCAGTTAATTGTAAATGATCTATATAAGACAAATGAAGCAGCTGCCAAGGCCGAGAAAATGCTAAACAAAGTGATTCAGCAACTGAAGTTGGAGAGAGCTAACTCCAGAGCTTTGAATGCTCAAGTTGACAAGCTAAAGAAGATTATCATTAAAATAGGGGTCAATCATGATGACCAACCTGTTGTTCAAAAGTTGTTGCAATATGCTAAATCAGAGATTGGAGCTTTGAAAAAGAAGTTGAATCTACCTACGGGTGAGCATCCCTTAGCTGTAAGGATAACTGAAGTAGAAAATGAAAAAGAAAAGCTCCTACAAGATGTGTTGTAGAAGACTGAAGAAGTTTCTTTACTTAAAGAAACTTTGGACAAGCTACAAAGACAGGTAGACACTCATGTTTGTACAGTGGTAATGCCAACCAACACAGATGATCCAACAACATAGGTTCTATAATTGGGAACAGAGATTAAAATGGTTGAGCATGATGTGAAGAAAGCTCAAAGAGGGTTAGAAACAGTTTGCAAATTATTGAATTTAAGTGAAGAAGAAACAATAAGAGAAAGAGACAATGCTAAGAAATACAGGGAAGATCTCCTGAGGGTTGAATATGAAATCAAAAGGCTAAAGGAGAAAATGAAGGGCAACATGTCCTTAATTCAAGCCAGAGAAATCCTATGGGATGAAGTTATTGAGGTTGTCAGAGGTATTTGGGAGTTTTTGGTGATTATATCTAAAGAAAAAACACTAATTAGGGATATGGAGGAGGTGGTTATTAAAAATAAGCAAAAAGATCTAGACAGATCAAAGTTTGCAAAGAGGATGATAGACTTCATTAACTCTAAGTCTACTACAGAGTTGAAGGAGCATGACATGCCAGACAGAATAACATGTGCAATTGATTTCAATAAAATGATTGTCAGAAACATCTACAAGATTACTGCTGAGAAGAAGATAAAGGAGATAAAGGAAGCAATTTCAAAGTTTAACATCTTGTTTGACAAAAGGGTTAGGGCTAGACTTCCTTCTTGTTGGGATCTTCGGGGAAACTTGCTGCCATGGAAAACATATGAGACTTTGCTAGTTGAGGCAAAAAGCAAAGTTGATAACACTCATGAAAGGATAGTAGTATTAAAAGGAGCCACCATTGTGAATTTCCTGAATAAAGATTTTAAACTTCTCTGGATGGTGAAGACTCTATTTTCTGACAAACCTACTTATGGTAGGATTACATCTTGTAGAATAGCACTCGACAAGTTAGAGGAAGCACCAAAGTCAAATGTACCACTATGGAGGAAGTGTAAGGAATGGATGATAGAGCAGAACAAAGATGCATTAGCAGGACCACATACTCAGGCCACAGATCCAAACAGTGAGCAACAATCACCAATCATACTCTGATTTCTGTCACTTCTTATTTTCTTGTTTTCTTAAGAAGAATGAGATGTATTTTACCCTCCATGTAATATTTTGTAATGACCCTTTACCTTAGATAGTTAGGAAGATAGTTAAAAGTTTGGCAATTTTTATCGTTACCAACTGTTTCATGATGTATAAAAAGAGGTAAAATTATAGAAAAAGGGTTCGAATTTTGAAGGACATGGCATATACTATTGTATTTTGATATGAATTGATGATTAATGAAAGCATCAAGAGTTTTCCACACAATTTGGGGTACGATTTTGTAATTTCTTTGTTATGTGTCATAATTTGTCTTCCTTTCTTTAAATATGGTAATGAAGTTGTAGGTCTTTGTTTACTTATGTGAATGAAGTTAAAATTTCTTTAAAGAGCGCTCCTATATTTAAAGTTCTTAATGCTAAATTTCCTCTAAGTTACAGATAATAGTTTCTGTGAAAAGCAACATATTGTCTCTAACTTCTCAAAGCATTCTTCACTCAGCATTTATATTCATCAATCAAATGGCATTCTGAGACTTTCATGTCACCTAAGTATTGAAAGTTAAAAATTAGGTATTTCAAGTCTTTCATTTCAGAGTATAACATACAATTAAGTGACCACTAAGTGACATAATCAATAAACATTAATGTCTTAAGCACAATTTCTACACAGCCAGGAAATTGGTTTCTTAAGGGACAACAATGGGTATGGATTATTGGCATCCACTATTTCGATTACTTAAAAATCGGCTATGGCGTGCACCCCTTCAATATCCACAGTTACTCCATGTAGGTGCCCCATAGGAATAGTCTTTTGTTGATTCGCCATTCTCAGCTAGATCGAGGACCATTTTAGTGTTGGTCTTCCCATTCTTTCCCAGGTTTTCTTTGGCAAAACATTTGCATCAAATCCCAAATCAAGGATTACTTGTTCCATCTCAAATTCTCCAATCCGAGAAATCAAACTCATCTCCCGACCAGTCATTTTCTTACCTTTGTCCACGTTATGCGCTTCACATTATTTAAGTAGTGGCTTACCCTTGCCAATGTAGTTATCTATTAACTCTTGTAGTCCCTCCTACTTTTTGATCCCTTAGGAGCTTCAAGATGTTAACAATGATGGATCTACTGCCTATGCAGTATTGACTGCTTCAGGCTTCTCTGTGCATGTACTCTAAGCCCTTGATGTAGAATCTCTTACATCTGCAAAGCTCCTTTTTGCCTCCATAAAATTTTCCTTTTCCTTATTCAAATCGAATCCAACCTCTTTGTTAGTAGCCTTACGTACCAATACATTTCCCACTGGTTGTTTCCCTTTATCTTCCCCGGTAGTTATACCACTCCACATAACAATATTAACACTGGGTCCATCTTTGCACAGTTTTGAAATCATCATCTTGATGTCCTGAGTAGGCTATTGAGTCTGGGTCTTCTTTTCTTGCATTTTTGCGAGGAGCTCGGGAAAATATTCTATGTCATGATCAAATTGTTGGCAATATTGACAAGAGGGGTGCACTGGATTCTAACAATCTCATGAAAAATGACCTAGTTCTCCACAATTGTAATAAATTATCTAGCCAAATGATCCAGGTGGATATTGGTGGCCACCTGCCAAGTCCACCTGGACCCCCACCATTGTCTTTCTTAGCATTTTTAGTTTCCTTAATTGTAGCACAACTTAGTATTTTTAGCAGTTTTTCGGGTCCTGAACTTCCGGAGCCGTTTTGAGGCCCTAAACGACGTTTTTTGGGGAATCCGGGGGCAACATCGGTCCATGGAATGGACCCATGTTGGCTGTTCCAAAAATGATAGTACTCGGATAGATCTTTCTAACGAGCTATTGTACGCGTCAAACGGAGATCATATGCCAAAGTTACGACCCCGGGAAGTTGATGTACCAATTTACCCCAAACAGGGCCCACAGTTTGGCGTTTCATCTCCTAGGGTTAGGTTTTGGAATGTTAAGGGTTTTCCATTGTTTCTCAACAATAAATAGGCCTTCGAGCCTCATTGTAACACAATTCAGAGGCATGTAGCCATCACATCTCTTCTCAGAGATAAGCTATCATCGCCCTAGCTGGTTTATTTCCATTTCTGGTTGTAAGCATATTTCAGTATTTTCCATTAATGAAATGAAGTATTATTTCCGCTGCATCTTTGTGTATATGGTTATCTCTGTAATTTGTTGCGTTCCTGTTTAAATCCGGATCACCAAAACCTCTTCCATCTCCTCCCCCTCATCCTCTTCCTCATCCTTGGAATCCTCCTCACGTTCTAGTTGCACCTTGATCCTGTTGAGGATGTTCCTTCGTCTGTACTTTATATGTTGGTGTTTTGTCCTGTTATCACTCAGAAGTCTTCCCTAGAAGTTATAAAAAGAATGAATAATCCAAGGTAACCACAAACCTAATCTTTTAGACTCGGGTTCTAGCCAACCTAAGTCTAGAGAGGGCTCTCTCTTTATAATTTAACTTTGTTTTGGTGGGATTTTAGGCTAGTTCTTAGTGTTCATAAGGTTTTGATTTTGGTTGGGTGGTGGAATTCTAGGAACAAATGGATAGAGCGAGGCTTTCAATCCATTGGGATATGGAGTCAATCAAAGGATGGCTTAACTGGATGAGATCAATCATTAAAGGGAGAGTTCACAAGGCAGGCTATCAAAGCAAAAGTAAAATCTTAAGGTTCAAATGGACGAGGTAGTCCTAACCAAGGTGAAAGGGTAATGAAGAATCCTTAGACCGAGATCAAGATGAAGAGCACGAAGTGATCATGAGCAAAGGGCAACTAAGAATCCTTTACTATAGACCTAGGGTGGAAACTACGGAAGTAAGGGAGCAATTAAGAATTCCTAGATTAAGATAGTTTAGCAGAAAACATTAAGAATGTAAACAGCCAAGACAGAGAGCATTTAAAGCCAGTTCTGAAATATCATTCCTAGTTTAACATTCAAATTTCATAGAAACACATATGATTATTAATAAACATAAACAGAAACAATAGTACACATGAGAGAGAGAATACTTATTTGATTTCCACTTTACACAAGAATCATGTTAAATGTCTTTACTTTATTCCTTGATCCAGCAAGCCAATCCAGTCTTGATTACAATAGCTCCTTAAGAAAATGCCTATAGAAATGTCTTTGAATCCACCCTCAATACTTCAAAAGGTGAAGTATTTATACAAAAAGTATTCACAAAATATCTTAAAACAATATGAGAATTAATCTAGGAAATCAAAATATCTTCAAGCATGAAGATAGAGACAGATAGAAAATTGCATCATGTTGTCCCTTTTATTGTGGTTGTGCTGGTTGTTGCAGTTGAACTTGAGCCCTTTTAAGTTGGCTGATATGTGTATGCTGGAATCATCTTTGTCTTTAACCTTTGACTGATACTCTTTACCTATTACTCTTTGACCCTGTTTACCTGTTTTCATCTGGTTTCCATTTAGATTTACTGTGGTAACTTATAGTAAATCTGTCATTTTTTTCCACCATTCATCTTCAGGTAACTTTATCTTGAGCATCCTTCTATATATCTCATCTGCCTCAGTGTATTGGGCAAATCTAGGCTTGGTGACAAATAGATGTTTCACCTCATGCTCTAGGAAGAATAGATTTTCTAAAGTATCATATAATACTTTCCCTATTGGCAATGCTTTAACTCCTGAAGTGCTTGCCTATTCCTTGGACAATTTCTTTAATCTGTCAACATAGTCCAATTGGATCATAAGTTTGTCATCGATTACCATGGGATTGGGAAGGCCTTTATCCCTCAAAATTTGAAGCTTTGCCATGAATCTGTCAATACCAACCTGCATGTTATGGATTTTTTTCTCTAGGTTAAGCATAAGGTTTCTTTTAGAAAGAACCTTCTTGATTTTAGTGATGGCTTTAGTTTTTTCCTCCACACCAAGCTCACTTAGTTCCTCCCTGTTCTTGCTATTCAAGAATTTGATGAGTTGATTAGCCTCTTCAGGTTGGTCTCCCAGGTCTTCCTTGATCTTTTGTATTGCTTCGGTGGCCACTTTCACCAGTTCTGTTTGCTCAAATATTACTTGAATTGATGGCCAAACATCATTGACAGAGTCAATGATATTGGCCCAGAGCATTTCCTTAGTTTTTCCTAGTGGCTTTTGCAATGTTAGATCCTTCTCTAGGATCTTAACCTTCTCACCCATCCTTAGGGCTTTCTGTGCTTCTTCTTTCTGCTGTATTTGGGCAAGTTTACAGTCAGTTTCTAGGCTTTCTATTTTCTCCTTAATCTTTTTTAGCTCTGTAGCCTGGATGGGCATTTCCTCCATGGATTTCACTTTGTTGTCTTTTCTGTTGAAGTACCTGTTGCTATAGACTCAGTTGCGATTGGTAGTGATGTAGTAGGTGGAGCTGTTGGTACTAAAGAGGCTGCCAATGTTGAGGGAACTGCAATAGAGACTATGGGAATAACAGTCTATGGAGTGGTGGTCAACTCACTCACTTTAGACTGAATCAATGTGTCCAACTCTTTTTCAGTTTCTTTCAACTGATCATTTAGCTTAAGGACCAAGTCCATAAACTCTTCTTGTTCTTTCTGAGTTTCTAAGACTTTTGTTGTTTGTGGATGATGAAGATGTGGAATTTTGAGCTACTTTTTCAATGTATCTATGTCAGCATTCTTCTTTTTAATTAACCTTTCTGCAGCTTTCACATCTTTGGGATCATGCCCCAACTCTATGATTAAGTCCTCCAAGGACTTGATTCTGGTATCCTTGGCCTGTGAGGAGGCCTTTTCTAGTTGAAACTGTGCTGATATATTATTCAGCGAATTCTGTAACTAGTGGGCTGCAATGGCTTTGCTTATCAATGTGGAATATACCATCTCTCCTATCTGTTTATGCAATTCAATCTAGTCAATAGGATGTATGTCCTTTGCCAGCACTTCAAAATCTGCCTTCTGGTAGTCAGCTGTTGATCTAGGTTGCTGAGTGGTGGGCTTCAGAAAAGGCATTTGCATTTTTCCTTATTTGACATCAAATGCTGACATAAGCCTTGTTTGGTTGGTGGGAGCCTTTTTGAGGTACTGTGCATAGCTTTGGGCTTTTAACCTGTCATTCCTGGCCTTATTTCCTTATACTTTTCTCTAATATCCTGGTCTTGGTCAACTAGAATCCTTAATGAGGACACTTCCACACTTTGTTGTTTTTCCAACATCTGAGTAGGTGTTTTGGAAGGTTCTTGTGTTCCTCCAGAGGGAGTAGCATGCCTACTCCCTTCTCTTTCTATGATTGTGGCTCCAGCTGTTTCTTTTGTGAATTCTTGCTCAGAGAAAGGATTTAAACTTTGCCTTTTGACATATGTTTGTGAAATTGCTCTTCCTGAAGGAGTGGTCTCCTCCCTGTCTCTTTTGAGGTTTCTCTCCTCATTGAGAGGAGTCTACACGATAGGGGGAGTACTCATAATGGGCTCTAGCAGTCTTGTCTGAGTCAGTTCTTCTGATAAATTTGGTTGTTCTAACTCTTCTTGCACCTGGGGTCTTTCTTCTGCTTGTTGTTCACTGTGTGCTTGTGATTCCCTTTGGGCTTGGGATTCTCCTGGTACCTGTATTAAAGAACCTTCATCAAGCCTCCTCTCTATATCAATTAATGCATTTTCAACAGCAACTTCAGTGCTATCTCTGTCTACTAGAGTATTCTCCACCCATTCCAACTGATTTGCATATTTTTCTATCTCAGGGATTTTGTGGTGGATATAGGGAGACAACTTGTTTTTCTGTCTTCTATTGCAGATGAAATCAAATGGGTCATATCTCCATATGAAGCTTTGTTTCAGTTTGAGCCTTTGAAGGATTTCTTCTTCTTCTCTTCTAGCTTCTCGACTATTGCACACAAAGGGGCCTAGTTGATCTTTGATTCTGAGTTGAGCCTTCTTTTTTGCTTTCACAAAATGTACCTCATCTAAGTTGATTATCTGTCTGTAGTACTCCAAAGCAAATAACCTCATTGGGAGGTATCTAGATAACTTGTATGGTGCTAACTCACAACCATAGATCCTAATTTCAGTGTGATTTTGGTACAAGTACCAATCTCCCACTTTGTGTTGTTTTGAAAGCTGTAGGATCCTCCTGATATCTAAACTGATTCTTGGAGGACTTCCTAGTAGCATGGTTACTACAGGATGTAGAAAAAGATCTATGAAGTCTATGTATGGATATGGTGATTCAAATTTGTGGATCAAAGGATTCCAGAAGACTACTGACCTAGGGTTGCCTCTGGTATCAATTTTTTGAAGAGTAAATGGGAACTTATCAACTTGATAATATAAGAAAAGGTGGAACAGAACTGAGGAATACTTGAATACTCTTTCACTTCTCATTCTCAAGAATTGATCATGCATTTTATCAGCAATGAACTTGGCATAATCATATATGATGGCAGGGGGTTGTCCTAGAGTGAATATGGACATGAAGGGTAGAATGATTTCATCAACATACTCACTTGTAGTATAGCTTAAAACACTAGATATCATTGACACAATGTCCTGGCCAAGTTTAGAAAATATGGTCCACATGTATGGGGCAGGATCCTTTGGAATACGTTTCTCTTCCACAATAAAGGTTTGGAATATTGCAGCAAGTTTGCCAGGGGTAATCTTGGGGAATTTGTCTAGCAGGTCTCCAATGGAAATGGGGGTTAGATTGTGTCCTGGTTGCAACTACAGCATTTCATTGATGGATTCAGTAGTGATGGCAAAAAGTACAGTATGGTTAGGGGACATCACTGCTCTTTGGTTGGGACTGTAATTTATATGGCAATAATGGACAATTTCAGGAAATATATGTACTGGAGGGAATTGGTACTTGGGTAAATTAGACTCCCAAAGACCTATTTTGTCTACATGGTTTAAGTATTGGTCTCTATACCTATAGCATAATTTCAGTGGGGATTCATGGACAGAGGTGTCC
Source organism: Pinus tabuliformis (assembly GCA_031772625.1). Taxonomy (NCBI): domain Eukaryota; kingdom Viridiplantae; phylum Streptophyta; class Pinopsida; order Pinales; family Pinaceae; genus Pinus; species Pinus tabuliformis. The sequence continues at coordinate 1,254,639,935 of CM062819.1, forward strand.
TTGATTTGGAAATCTTTGTCCGCCAAAGGGAGATGGTCTAAATCTAGATGGGGAGTGGTAATTGGTCGGACATCCATTGCAACTGGAGTGGCCATTCTTAGTTCTTATGGATTTAAGAATGGGGAAAAGGGTTTTCAGTCAAATTGGGGCAATTTGGTTCAATTACAGAGTAGTTTGGGGTTTCTATGGAGTTCTTTTACTTAATTACTTAATAATTTCAAGCAATTGAGTAATAGGTTTAGGAATGAGACAGGGTTTCTCGGTGTATTTGGATAAATACCTGGAATTTTTGGCTCTGACGGGTCGACGGCGACTGTGCATGGTTGTAGGAGGTCTATTTGAACTGGAGGGTCGACTGGAAGTTCAGTGGCTTCTGTAGGTTGGCGGTTGGACGTGGGTTGGCAGTTGAATGTAGTCAGTTGCGTGCATGGAGGTCTGGAGCACTCTTTCATGATAAAACAAAAAATAATGAGTTTTTTAGTTTTATTCGCAAAGTCAACCATTGGCGAGCACATGGGGAAAAGGTATGTTTGGCTTTTAGCGGGAGATGTGACTTTTTTTCGTCTAGCAGGAGGCAGTAAGTGAGTTTGATCGCACCACTTTTGTGGCTGGAGTGGTTTCAGGGGGAGGCCGCCCGATGCCACTCATCGAGTGCCACGTAGCATCAGGGCCCAAAGGAAAACAGCCCATATCAGGTGAGTAAAGGTCGGGTGTTGGAGGCCGCCCGATATGCTTAACAGTCGTTGGATTAAAGGGGAAGCAATCACATGGTGATCGAGGTGGGGGGTTCGTACGAAGGGTAATGGAGGGGCCCGACCAACATTTAAGTGCGGTGAGTTTAATAAAATGGTGGTTTAAGGCGGGTTTAGGGCATCGGGGATGATTTGATTGGCGGAGGGTTTTGGTTATTAATTAATCGTTGATCGATTAGTTAACCCATTAGCCGTGTTATGGTATTAATAAAGTTTATGTTTCAAACCTTTTGGGGGAAGGGTATTAATACATAGGGATTTGTTATATAACTATACGAGAAGGGTTATTTCCTTAGGGAATTAATATATATAAAGTTAAAAGTTAATGTGAAAATGAAAAAGCACTAAAGTGTAATGTATTTCATTCATTTTCCATTATCATAAACACATTATACTTAGGCTTAAAGTATTTTTTGGGTTTTTTGAGAAAAGGGGTCTTTTTCATGGGGGCGATCACTTTTCCTAGGATAACAAGGTTTTATCCTTAGAAAAAGGGGTTTATTAGGGGAAAATGACTTTTCCTTAGGAAAATGATGTTTTTTCTTAGGAAAAGGGATTTGTTTGGGAATATAAGCGAATTGAAAGGGGTGAATGTTTATGAGGGGATTTTCAGTACTTAGGACCTATAAGTCATTGGGCGATAGTCTGATCCCTCCAAAAGTCAGAGAAATGCTCTGAGCTCCTTTGACTTAAGATTTTGGGTACTTAATTGGAAATTAGTTAAGTGAAAGGTGTAATGAGTGAGGGAAGTTAATCAGTTTGACTTGTGGGCTTGATGCATGTCCAATTTTCATCCATACTTAGAACTTTCATGATGAAGGTGATCAAAATGCTTTTATCTAACAATCATCACAATTCTGCAGCCTTTCTTCTACTTACCCACCTACTCATCCTACCATTTTTACTTCTCTTTATTAGGGTGCACTTAAGTTGGCAAACCCTGATCAAAACATTTTCTTTTCTTTTACAATAGTAATCTAACTAGGTGTTACATAGTAATTTGTCACTATCCTCATCTCAGTTCCTCTGTTGTTTCATGTATCAAATACACATGTCGTTATCTTCCCACTTATGAAAAAGGATTAAACAGTGCTCTTTGATGCTGAAGAACAGACCCTTTTTCCTAAGTTTCTGCATCGTCGCTAATAAGACATTAAAAGGTGTGACGATCCTTTGTCATGAACCTTCTCGTCACGACACGTCGCTGGTGTACACATGTTTCCCGCGACAGTGCGATTTTAGGGCTTAGTGCGAAGCTCCCAACTATTTACAGTGACGATTCATCTGAACACATTTCCTCCTTGTGATGTCATCACTGATCCTTAGTTCATGACTTGCGATGACCTAGATTTAGCAAATTTGTTCAAATAGTCAGCCTTCTGGGTGGTTCTAGAGTTGGTTTTTGGGTCAATTTGGGTCGCTTTTCCTCCTCTTGGATGGTGGTTTCGCCTCTTGTGCAACCTCCCTTAAGGATAAGCTCCCTCTCCCTCCTTTCATGGAGACTCCTTCTCTTATAAAATCACTCACCATTGCTATGATCTGCTAGTTCTTTGGTTCTACAGTGTTGGTTAGTTCTTTTGAGTTTGCTTTGAAACTAAGTAGATAGATTTGGTGTGAGTGTGACAAGTGTGGGATCGCTAATAGTTTGATAAGAGGTTGTGGAGTGCCTTAACCTTGTATTAGAGCTTGTGAGTGAGAGAGAGATATCGTATATTTGGGAGACCCGTTATTGAGAGTGAATTCGACCCTCCGAGAAGGCTTGCAACGTCAAGAATTGGTTGTAAGCTTTTCTTTTGATTCATTTTAATATAATCAATGATGACCTAGGTCACCTAGGTCACCCTCGTGACGGTTTGCTTATCATCACAAGTTGTTGTTTATATACCCGCGACGGTTCCTGTGCAAGTTGTTTTTACAACTTTACCTCCTGAATCCACCAGTCTTGTTTATCCCCTACTGTTTCCTCTCTCCCATCAGCATGTTTTGATTGCTTTTGGTTAGGGTACTGTCTCTTTAGTTTCATTGAGTGAGTCTTGTGTTTTTAGACTGCGTGATCTAGCTCTTTAAAGGTTTTGTCGAGAAACCGCTTTCTTGGGTTACTTGTCTGTCCAAGGTTCATCCACGACCATCTTATTGATTTGCTTGAGGCTCTTTCATTGCTTGTTTTCTTGCTGGTTGATTTTTGGTGTCGATTATTGAACTAATTTTTGATATTGATTCGATTTCTTCACTACCAGGCATAGATCACAATTTTTTGGATCAATCAATTCACACTTGCTTGTTTGTCTCTTTAAATTCAAAACAAACAAAAAAAAAAAACAAAAGATTGCATCCATTTAGTATATGAAAGTGAATGTACATTTGCATTTCAAATTTTCATGCTTGAGAAATTGGAAAGCGAACTTTAAATCTATCATTAGTAGTATCAATGCACTGTAGGATTGGTGTGTTAATGCATTGTGTTTCTTGACTCTTTCATTTGCTTGTCTTGATTTTGTCCTGGTTTGGGAATGAAATTTCTATCTTTCCTTAAATAGGTGTTCATTGAAATGAAAGATGCTTTAATCATTCTAGTTGCATCCTAGGGTTTTTGATATACATACGGTAGGGCCTGAAATCTCAAACCTAATTCAAGATCACCTCTAAAATTAATTGAATGAACTTAACAATGCATTGGAACTTAGAGGTCTAGGCTAGAGACGTGCTCCAGCGTCGTTAAACCTAGTCACTATTTCTTTTCCTTAAGGTTGGGTGATTCCTCCTTCTATGACTCAATAGCCACTTAGTACGGACTTGTGCTCCTAGTACCATCGAGTATATATTAGGAGACCCCACTAGGTTATCATCCTACATCCATAGGAAGCCGTGTCTACCACCTTGCAAACTGTAATGCACTGAACACAGCATTTGGGAAGATTGACTGTCGTACAGAAAGTCCTTGGTCATTTCTCTTTCATTTGATCACCCAGGAGTATATGCAGTTTTACGGTTTGTCTGGTTAACCTTTTGCCTAGTTCTCTAAAGTTGTCACTTTCATTCCTTTTCGACTCCCTAAAAGAAAAGGATCATCTGAGCACTTGTCCTTTCAGGATCATTAAATATTCGAAGGCGACTAGAGTCATCTTTTGTCCTTTTCTCGACTCTTTAGAAATGAAAAGGTCAAGTATTGTTCCTGTGTCATAAAATTTAGTTGACCATGTTCACATTTACCTTGTTAAGTCTTGACTTGCATTTCAGTTTGCATAGGATTGTTTTCCCTACTTGTTTATTTTCCCTAGAACTTTTGAGTTAAATCATCCTAGCGGAATCACCGATCTCGTCTCCCGTACCAAGTGACCAAGGCTCTGCATCTTCTATCGCTTCTGAGGTACTGGTTGTTAGCGATACTCTTCTGTTATTTCGAGTATTCAATCACTTAACTCTCGCGCTCTGGAAGACAAGTTTTACGATATTCATTGGAACCCCATCTGGGAACCTTCTGAAGAAGATTTCCCCATTACTCCTTCTAGTATTTTGATCCTGATGTCTTCCTCTAACATGGATGAGATGAACCCCGTCTCTGGTGAAGAGACCTTTATGGCAAGTGGTGAAATTCCTATAATTACAGAAACTTCACCCTTCCGTGTCACCCCTCTTGGTATCACATTGCCTTTACGCTACCATGCTTTGGTTGATATCATGAGTTCCAGATCTCCCCTTACAAGTTCCATGTGCTCTCGAACCGCCACTCCGACCTTAGAACCTTTTACACCCTAGATTCACAATGTGACTGTCACATCTGTCCCAACTATTCTGACTATTTGTGTGGCTTCTTCAGCTCCCGCTGCCAGTGTCATCGTTGCATCTTCAGTAGTAACCACTATTGCCAAACCTTCAGTTGGTCCTACTAGTGGTGGTCCATCGGCGTCGGCATCTAGAGTTGTTAATCCCACCAATAGTGTCCCACCTTCTTCTGGTTCCATTCTGGTAGGGTGGACGTATGACCAGTACATGCATGCTCTTTAGAATCTAGATCCACAGAATCTGTTTCATTACTATGATTCTCGAGGAGCCCATATTTATCACACTAGATCCATCCCATCTCAGCCTGTGATTGAGGTTTCCATTTCGTTATCTGTTGCTTGGGGCTCGACCAGTTATCACAGTGGCCAAGCACAACCTTCAACTTTTCAAGGTCCACCCTATCAAGGTCAGCCGTCTTATGGGCAGTCATCTTACGGACAGCCATATTACGGACAACCTCATCCAGGGCAACCTGTTGGCCCACAAGGACAACCCTTATAGGGACAACCTTGGCCTTCAGTGGTTCCTCTTTTACTTACTTCGAGCAACCTTCTGGTCAACCAGGACAACCTTACATCCAACAAGGCCAACCTAGTGCCCAGCAAGGTCACCCCTCTGGACAAGTAGGTCAGCCTCAAATTCAGCAAGGCCAACCTACTGTCTAGCCTGGTCCATCCTCTAGACAAGTGGGTCAGCCTCAAATCCAACAAGGCCAACCTACTGTCTAGCCTAGTCCATCTTATGGACAAGTAGGACAGCCTAAAATATAGCAAGGCCAACCAATTGTTCAGCCAGTTCAACCATCTGGTCCGTCAGGTCAGCCTTCAGTTCTACAAGGTCAACCCATTACCCAAGAAGATCAACCTTCTAGGCAAATAGGTCAACCTCAGTCTCAACCAGGCCAACCTTCTAGCTAGATGGATTAGCTTCAGTTCTCGCAAGGGCATCCGTCTGGGTCCGCTCAATCAGGCACTCAAACGCTCGTTGTTTCTCATGCTCCACCCGGTTTCTGGACCCAGTCTAGGCTCTAGACCCAATCCGGTCTCCAAACTCAAGTTGTATTTCAAACCCAACCTACTTATCAAATGCAGCTTGGACCCTAGCCACAGCTTGGAGCTCAGCCGCCATATGGTTTTCAAAACCTTCAACAGCCCCAAGGATAACCCCAAATTGCCCCATATCAAAATTATCAACAGCCACAGGTTAATCCTTATCAGAATTTTCAGCAACCGTATGCTACTCCTGTTGGTCAGGTTGGTAATCAGTGGGCCGCTGGTAGTCAAAACCAGGGTCAACCATCCGGTTACACTTATAATCCCTATGGAAAAAACCCTTACGAACAAAACCCTTATGGGCAAAATCCATCTGGGCAAAATCAATGGGGGCAACCGGGAACTGGATGGAACTCTAATGTTGTTTCTTACAATCGGCCTCAGATGTCCTTTAATCCTCAATTACCTTTCTTGGTGACTTTGGAACTGCCAGATGTGTCCAAACTAACAAATGATCCCATTCTTCATAATCCGTATTGGCCACCGGTTCCAACCAAGATTCCCGATGATTGTCCCAAATTCGATGGTAAATTTGGAGAAGATCCCCAAGCTCATGTCATGACCTATCACCTATGGTGTTCATCTAATTCATGGCTTGACGATTCCATCTGGCTCCGTCTGTTCCAACAGACTCTCACTGGCTCTGCCACGAAATGGTATATTGAGCTAGCTCGCAGAACTTTTCAGGACTTTAACTCGCTTGCTATGGCATTTTTAACTCATTTTCAGTTACTGATTCGATATGAAACAAGCACGCACCTCCTGACATCCTTGAAACAGGACACGGCCATGCATATCTCTGATCATATCCATGAATGGAGGATGCGTGGTTGTCTAATTAAGTTCTGGATCCCTGATCAGCTTCTGACTGACTAGTTTACAACCTCGTTCGTCAATCTAATAGCCTGGGACATTGCTATGGGGGCATTTGTAACTGAAGAGCAAGATATTGCACATGCTCAGTATCTTAACTTGTTTTACTCCCAGTCCGGTACGCTATATGATTATTTTCCAGATGCTTCGCAACCCGAAACTTCCAAAGCTCCGTCAACACCATCTATTGATGGTGTCGTTGGTTTCGTTAATGCATCCTCTAGAAAATATTCCGCGAACCCTGCGAAGCAAACGTCTGCTGCTGCAACCGAAAATGCTTCTCAAGCCCCACCCAATCCTGGTAAAACTTCTGAAGTTAACGCCGTCCAGTCCACCGTGGCGAATAAAACTTCAAAAGGTAAGAAAAAGGGAAAAGGGAAGAATAAATCCAATCAACCAAAGCAGGATCCCCCTAAGCCTTCGGCCGAAGAAGGTGCCAAGAGCAAGCCTAAGTACCCTTGTGTCATTTATGATGAGGATCACTATACTAAAGACTACCCTAGATGGTTTGAGGTTAGTCGTTTGCTAAAAGGCACCCCTGGGACTCCTATTGTGCTCAAAGAGCCTTTTCCCTTGCAACAGACACAAATGGTGGGTGATCAACCTCAGTATTCTTCCACCTTCGGCTCTTAAGTCTTCATGGTTGGGATGATTCCCATCCATATTAGTATGCAGTCAAAGGAATATCATTCACCCACCGGGAAGGAAACTGAATTCCCCTCTAGTATTCCTTCGTCCAGTACTGGTCCCCTCCATATTGAGCAGCCTAGTACCGAGTCAGTCATTCGACCTCCTCCCAAAGGAGTGCTCCAGAAGTCTTCCTACAACCCTAATGCTCGTGTTGCATAGCACTATAGCATTGTTGAGGACTTAGCCCAAGCTCCTTTGGCTATGTCCGCATTAGAAGTCCTCCAGAGCTATCCCTCCCAGAGGAAGTCTCTGCTATCAGCCATTGGTGGCATTGACCTGGCTGACTCGGATTTGATCACTTTTGATCTAGATAATCATGTACCGAGACTGCCTCACTAGATCGCCTTCCTCATTCAAGTCATCATCAACTCTAAGAATATTCACCGCACTGTTATTGATGATGGCACTTCCACTTGCATCATGTCTGTTGCTTGTTGGAAGGCTATTGGTTCCCCAACCCTGAGTCAGTCTCCCAATACCTTGGAAGCCTTCGATGGGAGAGATTCCCGTCCTTATGGTATCCTCCCGCGTTTGCCTATTACCCTGGAAGGAAAGACAGTTGAAGTTGAGGTCAAAGTTGTCGATGCGAATTTAACTTACAACCTCCTCTTAGGACGAAGCTGGACATATGCCATGTGAGCCATGGCTTCATCTCTATTTTGTGTCCTTCATTTTCCCCATCAAGGGAAAATTGTCACGGTAGACCAATTGTCCTTCTTCGCTTCTTCTTCTTCCGATGGCAATGTGCCTTTTGTGGAGCATACCTTCATTCCATATGAGAGTGTGGGTGTTGGACTTTTTAAAGATCTTGCCCTCATGGGTGTTTTTTTAATCCCACCTCCCAACATCGCCCATCAGTATGATTTCTGTCTGTTCTGATCCTTGAGTCCTTCCTCCCAATGATCAGGTAGAATCTTGGGGTGATGTCATGCCATTGAGTCCTGTCAAGCTCAACTATGTCGAAATTGTCTCTGCCTCAGCTTCATCTTCTGAACTTGCTCCTTCGAGCTAGGCTCTCAACACATATATACAATCCCCTTGGCTCGGAAAAAGCGCTTCTTCAAATCCCTTACAAGAAATATTTCCTTCTGATGAAGCGATTATCGAGACTATGTCTTTCGAGGAACCTCCTTGGTTTGATCATCACCATTGCTCCTCGTTTCTCCCTAGCCACGAGGTTATGATTACTTGTCTTGAGCAGTTTGCTTCCTATGTCCCCTCCCAACCCCTTCAGACACCTATTCAAATCCATCAAGTTTTCTCTGAAGGCAACATGGGGAACATTATGCAAACCAAACCTATCAACATCTCTATTAAATCAAGGATTGTCGAGAATATTCACATTGGAGTAACCTATACTCCAGAGGAGATTCAACTTTATAGCGATCTTTTAATAGAATTTCGTGACGTTTTTGCTTGGTCGTATGAAGAGATGCCCAGAATTGATCCTAGTATCATGGTGCATGAAATACCTATCTATTCGGGTGCTAAACCTGTTCGACAGCATTTACGCCCCGTGCAAGCTCGAAAGGCTGCAGGTATTAAAGGAGAAGTTGAAAAAATTCTTAAAGCTAGGTTTATTTACCCTATCCCGCTCACTAATTGGGTTTCTAATATTGTCCGTATGACCAAGAAGTAGGGCACTATTAGGGTTTGTGTTGACTACCGTGACATTAATCGTGCCTGTCCTAAAGATAACTATCCTATGCCTTTCATTGACCAGCTCATTGACGATTGTGCTGAGATTTATTCGTTTATGGACGACTTTTATAGTTACAACCAGATCAATATATCGCCTTCGGATCAACACAAAACTGCCTTCATCTGCCCGTGGGGTACCTTTGCCTATAAGAAACTCCCTTTCGGTCTTAAAAATGTCGGTGCTACCTTCCAACGCGCAATGTTTTATGCATTTCATGATATTCGTCACATTGTGCAGCCTTACCTAGATGACCTTCTAGCACATTCAACAAAGCGCCATGACCATCCAAATCACCTCTGCGAAATTTTTCTTCGATGTCGACACTACCATATCCATCTTAATACGCATAAATGTGTTTTCTGTATTAAATCTGGTAGACTTCTTGGGTTTTTCGTCTCCAAAGAGGGCATCCACTTGGATCCCCTCAAGGTTGAAGCCATTTTGAATCTTCCTCCTCCTGCTTCTTTGCAACAATTGCAGAGTTTGCAGGGTAAAGAAAACTTTTTACACCATTTTATTCTGAACTATGTTGAAGTTGCCAAGGGCTATACGTGGTTATTAAAGCAGGATACCTCCTTTCTTTGGGATACTGTTGCACAAGAGTCATTTGAGCAACTGAAGGCACTCCTTGTTTCTGCTCTGTTGTTATGTCCGCCTAATTATCACCGTGATTATACTCTTTATCTGGCTACCGCAAATAGCACCATCGACATGGTTTTGGTTCAAGACGATGATGTTGGTGCTAAACATGTTGTCTATTATCTCAGTTGCAATTTAATTGACACGGAAACTCGATATGCCTATGTTGAGAAGCTTGCATTGGCAACCGTTCATGCTATCCAACGTTTCCATCATTATATACTATTGCGTACAACGACGGTGATTTCTGACTGCAACCCGATGACGTACATCTTGTCACGTCAGTTGTTGGGGGGAAAATACTCGAAATGGATTGTCATCCTTCAAGAGTTTGATTTGGAGTTTACTATGGCCAAGTCTAAGAAATCTCTCATTTTCGCTGAATTTCTCTGCTCGCTACCATCCACTACCGCACCCTCTCGGTTAGAGGACCATATTCTAGACAAGTCTCTGTTCTTGATTAGCACCCTCGATCCCTGGTACGGGGATATTATTGTCTACCTTTAGGCATCTTCCTTTCATCCTGATTTGTCTAAGGATGCTCGGCGACGTATTCACCATCATTCTCAGCCTTATTGTATTATCGGGGACACCCTATACCGTCTCGGCATTGACTCTGTTCTCCACCGTTGTTTGACATTCGAGGAAGCCGAATGAGTTTTGAACGACTGCCACTCTGGCACCTATGGTGGTCATATGTCCGAGTATGCTACTGCCCAAAAGATCCTCTGCGCTGGTTATTTTTGGCCATCTATTTTTAAGGATTGCATTCTTGTCGTCCACTCTTGTCATGCGTGCCAAATCTACCAACAGAAGATGTGTGCGCCTCCCTCTCCTTTACACCCTATCATTACCATCAGCCCTTTTGCCAAATGGGGCATTGATTATATGACCTGTAACCTTTGCTCAACCGAGGGGCATGGGTATATCATTGTTGCCATCGATTATTTTACAAAATGGGTCGAGGCGATGCCTACATTATCTAATGACGGTAAGATAGTCGCTCAGTTTTTATTCAATCATGTAATTTCTCGATTCAGAGTCCCTCAGGCTATTGTCACTAATCATGGTTCTCATTTCCGTGGTCATATGATGATTGTATTAACAAACTAGCTGGGCTTGCGTCATGATAGTTCGACGCCGTATTATCCTCAGGCCAATGGCCAAGTAGAAGCTGTCAACAAGGTTTTGGTCACAATGCTTCAGCGTACCATTGGTATGCACAAGTCTAACTAGCATTTGATGTTGTTTTCTACCTTATGGGCCTATCGTACTTCAGTGAAGGATGCCACCGGATTCACCCCGTTTCAACTGGTTTACGGTCTGGAGGCTACCCTCCCGATTGAATGCGAGATCCCTTCTCTTAAACTAGCTGTCGAATTGCTCCCAAACACTACTCCGGTAGAAGAACATCTTCTTTACCTAGAATGGTTAGACGAGACCCGTTGACTAGCCTCTTTAGTCATTGAAGCACAGAAGAAGAGAGTGAAAACTCACTTCGACCAAATTGTTACCCCTCATTCTTTCATTGAAGGAGACCTAGTCCTACTCTACGATCAAGCAAATGATAAGCTGGGGGCAGGAAAATTTGAGCCTATGTGGCATGGGCCTTACATTTTGAAACGCGTTTTGCAAAAAGGGGCCTATGAGCTGATCGATTATGAAGGGAATTCTCTAGATAAGCCCTGGAATGGGCTTTACCTTATGAAATATTATGCATGAACTTCGTGCATCTGCTATGTACATACATGGGTTTTGAGTGTGTGTGTGCATGTGTGGGTTGGTGTGTAGACATAATTACCACGTATTGTGCCTTTTTACTTCTTGTGCAGATGTCTGGTACACCTTACATTGGTTTCGCTGATGGTGCTTGTCGAAGTTCCTGGAATATTTCCTCTGCGGCATGGGTGATCTACAATCCTCACGGTGAGTTAGTAGACCTTCAAGGTGTTTGTCTAGGTTGTACCACAAACAATGTCACTGAATATAGCGCTGTCATTGAATTATTAACCGAGGCTATTAACCTCGATATTTGTGCATTGGTTGTGAATCTAGATTCTCAACTTGTTGTCCTCCAACTTAACGGGTGTTATTCCGTCAGAAATCCTCAGATTTTAAGGTTGTATTTACGTGTCAGATTATTGGAAAGAAATTTTGATTTTATCACATATCAACACATTCCAAGATGATTAAACACATTAACTGATGCATTAGAAAATCATGTATTAGACAGACATTTACGCAATATATAATCAAACATTGTATGCAAGCATTTAGACATAGTAATAAACCATAGATAGCATATATAAATATCGTGTAGCACACCAAGGCGCTCAAAAATAAGTGTGTATGTCAAAAGTAGAGTCTGTGTTCACAATACATCTAAGACACATGTCTCCCAAAGTAGCAGAAAGTAAAGTCTAGGTGTCTACTATGGTGGGTTCTGCTTCCTATAGCAGACCACCGCCCGCACTACTCGTCTCAAGAGTTTGTGCATCCTAGGTGTCACACCGACAGTATGTCTCTGATACTACATCGGAAACTCCTCAATCCCCCTGTAATCTAGGATCCCATCAATTAGGCCCTCAAGGTTCTGGGCGATCTCCTCCTCCGCATTACCGCCCGAACGAGCTAGAGCCAACTCTCTGTTGCCCTCCCTCCATGCTGTAGGAGCAAGTCCCATAGGTCTCTCTGGTCCCACATCTGCAAATAACATAGAAACAACATTTAAGACATATGCATGTGAAAATCCAAAAAACATTATAAAAGAAAACAAAACACATAAATAGTGTGGTGTGTTGGGTCCCTATAATACTAGTGATTACCCCATTACTATTGTAGTTATACCCCTTATTAGTATTGTTTTGCCCCTATTGCCCCCATATTGTATTACTGTGCCCCATAGAATCCCTCTATTGTTATTTTTGTGGCTTTATATTATTATTGTTAGGTCGGCTGGATTATATTGTGACTCCTTAGACTCCTATATATAGAAAGGAGGTTTTGTCATTTGAATCATCCAAGAATTGTTCATTTATGTAATGTAAAGGAGGTTTCCCCCTTGAAGAGGCTGAATTCTAAGGCGTTGATCTATCTTTTCTATCTTTTCTTGAGCTGGTTTCATAACATTTGGTATCAGAGCTTTGGATTCTAGGGTTTCACTGCTCCAAACAAGTGATCGTGGAATTTTCACTATAACTTTTTTTCTGTGACGTTTCAGAAGTCGAAAAAAAAACCCATTTGAGAAGAAATCACGCTGAACCTTAGGTCCGAATTTCAGAGCTTTTTGGGCGATATTGGCGGAAATATGATCTGAGGAAGTTGGTATTTTTGTAGACTCTTGAATTACACTCAAAACAGGTGACCTGGGGAAAATCGTCATAACTTTCTCTCTGGGGATCGGATTGAAATTTCATAAGAAGGTACAAAAAGAGGACAGACTGTAGTTTCTTGTATGCATGTTTCAGATCCAAAGGTAGAAACAGTGACTCGTGGCACGTCGTACAAATTCGCTCTACTGAACTAGTCTATAAGAAAGTCATTGTGGGAGATTTCACATAACTCTTCCTTGGAAAATCCAATTTGGGTTAGACTTGTGGCATTAGAAAGAGGACACAAAGGTCTACTATAGCTCACAAATTTAGAACTAGATGATTGGAAAGTACAGAGATACATCAGAGTCAATATCAAGCTCCTACAAAGTGAAAAAAGGTGTGTAGATTTTCTTAAATTTTTGCTTAAGCTTGGTTTGAAAATTTATTTTGAAGGAATTCAAAGGGCATAGTAGAGCATTATTATCAGTAACTGATGCCCCGAGGAAAGAAAAAGCAAACATCTAGTAAGGAACCTGAAAGCTCTAGCATGACTCATGAAGAAGAGGAAGAAATGCAACATGATATATCAAAATTACAAGACCAAGTGCAACAACTGTCCCTTGCACAAAAACGAACAGAATCTAAGATGGATGGTTTAAAGAAAGATGTAGAAGCTAAGATGGATGGTTTAAAGAAAGGTGTAGAAGCTAAGATGGACTGTTTAAAGAAAGGCGTAGAAGCTAAGATGATTGACGTGGAAGCTAAGATGGATGATTTGAAGATAGATTTGAAGACAGACATGGACGAATTGAAGATAAATATGAATAAGTTGCTACAAGAAATGGTCCCTAAGGGTGAAAGGGTACTAAAGGAAACTCATAATGAGAAAAAAATAAATGTTAATCATGATTCCATAGATGCTAATGTTGGATCGAAGACTCACCATATTCCAAAAATCGATATGAGGAAGTTTGATGGCAAGGATCCTGCCACATGGATATTACAGATGGAGCAATTCTTCGATCTCAATAATGTGCAAAACACACAAAAGGTACGTATGGAAACTTTATATTTGGAACCAAATCAGTTTGTATGGTATCAATGGCTTTGCTCTCGTAAACCATTTATCACCTGGGCAATTTTTACGAAAGAATTGATAGCACATTATGAGGATACAAAAAGCAACACTTTTTTTAGCCAATTGATAAGTCTCAAACAAAAGGGTTCAATAATGGAGCACATTGAGGAGTTCCAAAAATTGAACATAAGGGTAAAAGATATTCCATAGGAGCATAGGATTGATGTGTTCATAGGGTCTTTAAAGGATAATATCCAACATGATGTTCGCCTTTGGGAACCTGATTCATTAGAGAAGGCATTCAAGTTAGCAAGAAAAATGGAAAGCAAAATTATGGCAACCAGGAAGCATACCACTCACAACTATAAAGATGGAAGTGTTGTTTCCCCTAGTCTTCCACAACCTATAAGGTTGACACCACAACAATTGGAAGAAAAAAGAGCAAAAGGGCTTTGTTACAGTTGTGATAGCAAATACACTAAAGGTCATAAGTGTGCTGAGAAGAAATTATTCTACATAGATTTTGAAGAGGAAGAAGAAAAGGAGCAAGAAAGGTCAAAAGAAGAGGATATACTCCAGGAACAAAGCCTAGATGAAGAAAAATAAATCCGACCATATCTTGTAATGCATTGGCAGGAATTACCACTCCTCAAACCATCAAGATAGAAGGACAAATCAAGAAGAAAAAGGTAATAGTGTTGATTGATTCAGGAAGCACCCACAATTTTATTCATTGTAAGGTAGCAAAAGAATTGAATTGCTTCCTATATCCAGCACCAGAGTGTCAAGTGATGATTGCAAATGGAGGAACAATAAATTGCTCTGGAAAGTGCCATAATATCAAGCTATCCATGGGAGAATATGTATTGACTAGCCCAATGCTTTCCATTCCAATGGGAGGTGCTGATGTTGTACTAGGAGTCCAATGGCTACAATCCCTGGGTACAATAGCTTTTAATTTTCAAGAAATTTTCATCAAATTTTCTACGGAAGGAAAGGAAGTTGAATTAAGGGGTATTGCAGGGAAACCAGGAAAGATAATCAGCTCTAATGGTATGACAAAGCTTCTAAAAAAGGAGCAAAGAGGTGTAATTGCACAATTATGCTCGCTAGATGTTTCCACATCGGAATCATCTATTTCTCCAGATCTCCAAAAAGTCCTGGACAATCATTCCAAGGTATTTGAGACTCCCAAAGGTCTCCCACCTATGCGTGATCATGATCATGCTATTCATCTGATTCCAGGAAGTGTTCCTCCAAACATCAGGCCGTACAGATATCCCTATGTCCAAAAGAGTGAAATTGAACGTATGGTTGCAGAAATGCTAGAGGCTGGTATAATTCAACCGAGTCAAATTTCTTTCTCTGCTCCAGTAGTATTGGTGCACAAGAAGGATGGATCATGGCACATGTGTCTGGATTATAGGGAGCTCAACAAGCTCACTATTAAAGATAAGTTCCCCATTCCTGTCATTGATGAATTACTGGATGAATTGCATGGATCAATTTACTTCACCAAGTTGGATCTTCGTTCAGGATATCATCAAATCAGAATGAAGACTGAAGACATTCTGAAAACAGCATTTAGAACTCATGAGGGTCATTATGAATTTTTGGTCATGCCTTTTGGCCTTACCAATGCACCTTCAACATTTCAAGGTTTGATGAATTCAATTTTCAAACCATTCCTTAGAAAATTTGTGTTAGTATTTTTTGATGATATACTAATCTACAGCAAGTCTTGGAAGGATCATGTTGAACATGTTGACAAGGTGCTACAACTATTGAAGGAGAAACAATTATATGCAAAAAGATCCAAATGTTTCTTTGGAGTCCAGGAGGTGGAATATTTGGGTCATATTGTATCTCATGAAGGAGTTAAGGTAGACCCTAGCAAAATTAAAGCCATTAAGGAATGGAAAATCCCCACATCCATAAAGCATCTGCGAGGATTTCTCGGGTTGACAGGGTATTATCGCAAGTTTGTTAAGAATTATGGGAGAATAGCAGCACCTCTAACAACATTATTGAAGAAAGATGAATTTTCATGGACTCCGGAAGCAACAAAGGCCTTTGAACATCTTAAAGAGGCAATGTGCCAAGCACCGATCTTAGCTACATCGGACTTCACAAAAACCTTTATTGTGGAATGTGATGCTTCAGGAAATGGAATTGGTGTTGTTCTAATGCAAGATGAAAGACCCATTGCTTTTGAAAGTCGTCCAATCAAGGGAAAGTTTTTAAGAAAAGCTATTTATGAGAAGGAAATGTTGGCAATACTCCATGCACTTAAGAAATGGCGACCCTACCTAATGGGAAGACACTTCAAGGTAAAAACGGATCATGATAGCCTTAAATACTTTTTAGAACAAAGATTATCCTCTGAAGAGCAACAAAAGTGGGTCACAAAGATGTTGGGTTATGACTTTGAAATCATCTACAAAAAAGGGAAGCAAAATGTGGTGGCAGATGCACTCTCAAGAAAGGATGAGGATGTGGAAGCATTGTTGTGCGCCATTTCTATTATCCAACCAGATTGGATAAACGAAGCAAGGGAGGAATGGAAGAATGACGAAGAAGTGTGGGCACTTATTCGAAAGTTACAAAAAGATTCCAGTACGTCTGATACATTTAGCTGGCAAAATGATTCGTTATGGTACAAAGATCGCTTATACCTCTGTAAGAATTCCCAGCTAAAACAAAAGATTCTTATGGAATTGCACACTTCTCCCTTAGGAGGGCACTCAGGATTTTTAAAAACTTACCACAGGGTTAAGAAGGAATTTTTTTGGGATGGCCTTAAATCAGATATTCAAAAGTTTGTGGTTGAATGTTTGGTTTTCCAACAAAATAAAGTTGAAACAATTAAGACACCGGGTCTATTACAACCTTTATCCATTCCAAGCCAATGTTGGGAGGAGGTTTCAATGGATTTTATCACAGGTTTACCCAAGTCTGAGGGAAAGAGTGTCATCATGGTGGTAGTTGACAGACTTACCAAGTATGCACACTTTTGTGCATTATCACATCCATTTAAAGCCAGTACAGTTTCTACTGCATTTATGGAAACAATTCAAAAGCTACATGGAAACCCAAAGATTATTGTAAGTGACAGAGATCCCATTTTCACTGGAAATTTTTGGACATAATTATTTTCTTGTCTTGGTACTCAGTTAGCTCATAGCTCATCTTATCATCCTCAATCTGATGGGCAAACTGAGATAGTAAACAAATGTTTGGAAGGATATCTTTTTTGCTTTGTATCTGATAAACAGACACAATGGGTCAAATGGTTGCCTCTGGCTGAATGGTGGTATAACACTTCCTTCCATACAGCAACAAAAATGACCCCATTTATGGCACTTTATGGGTATCAACCACCATCCATCACATCATATTTAAGAGAAAATTCTAAGGTTCAGGCAGTGGAACATCACATCGAACATCAACAACAAGTCCTCCAACTCTTAAAGGATAACCTCGTGTTGGCACATAATAGAATGAAACAACAGGCAGATCAACATCGCAGTGAAAGAAGTTTTGATGTAGGTGATTGGGTATTCCTACAGCTACAACCATATAAGCAAATGTCCCTCAAGCAAGCTAAGAAGGATAATAAATTATCACCAAAGTATTATGGTTTGTACAAGGTGTTGCAAAAGATTGGTACTATGGCATACAAATTGGAGCTTCCTGCAGCTTCTCGATTGCACCGAGTTTTCCATGTTTCATGTTTAAAGAAGGTTATAGGCAACAAGCTCCCAGTTCAAACAATATTGCTAGAACTTGACGAGGAAGGAAAAATTATATTGGAACCGGAAGCAGTCACAGAAACAAGAACTCGACAGCTACGAAATCGATCAATTTCAGAGTATCTTATCAAGTGGAAGAACTTATCCGCTGAAGATTCCACATGGGAGGATGAGAATTTTATGCAGAAGTATCCAGAACTACTCAAGAGTTTAGGACAACACTTTTTTGAAGGAGAGGGGCATGTTGGGTCCCTATAATACTAGTGATTACCCCATTACTATTGTAGTTATACCCCTTATTAATATTGTTGTGCCCCTATTTCCCCCATATTGTTATTACTGTGCCCCATAGAATCCCTCTATTGTTATTTTTGTGGCTTTATATTATTATTGTTAGGTCGGCTGGATTATATTGTGACTCCTTAGACTCCTATATATAGAAAGGAGGTTTTGTCATTTGAATCATCCAAGAATTGTTCATTTATGTAATGTAAAGGAGGTTGCCCCCTCGAAGAGGCTGAATTCTAAGGCGTTGATCTATCTTTTCTATCTTTTCTTGAGCTGGTTTCATAACATGGTGTTTGACCAAGTGTTTGACCTCCCTCGTCCCACTGCTCACCAGGTGGGAGCAGCATGTCAGGATCTCCTCGGAATTCTATGCCTGCGTAAGGCCAAAGCTCGATGTTGATCTTTTGATGATCCAGCCACTCCCGAAACAATACTCCCCATGAGACTGGCCGACCACCACCTCCTCGTGGCATCACATGTGACCATCAGGTGATGCGAGTCTCTCGCGGTCATGGCACATACAGGTCCATATCCTGTAGCTAAAGTGATGGTACCCACTCCAGCATGATCTTTATCAGAATGGATCCATATCTAAACTGTTTGGTCTCCCCCCATCGACACTTAATCAGTTGCCTCCTGGGTTGGCCCAGTTGTACATGGTCGGAGTGAGGCAATCAATGGCCAATTGTAGTTGGGTCTTCATTGCCTCATGTTGTTCTTGAGAGCCCGCTGCTCTCATAACCATAAACAATACTGAACGAAGGGTCAAATCCCCCAATGACAAGATTTTCAATTTCCCGCTAGTGGATGGTTTGTGCACCCCTGGGCAGACCTGCACTATCAACATATCAAGAGTCTCATCAGCAGCCCGTACACCCTCCCTGATTGGTCTCTCACCGCGACGAGACAAACCTATCAAGAAATATATGTTCGTCACGTCAAACTTGATTTCCTGACCACGGATGACGAACTTGCCCTCTGTCGGGTTCCAGGAATGGATCAGCAACTCGAGCAAGTATGGTTGTGCCTGAAGGTGTGGTGTAAGGAAGAATTTCAATAATTCTCAATCATGCAGGGCTCTTCTATACTCAAGGTCATTCATGGCTCATTCATCATCGACATCGTGGGTTCTCTCTTGCCATACAAATGCCATTGCTGCTCTGCATTGAAGAAATATGTAATTAGAATTGTTTTTATGGGATAAAAATGTGCAATTTATAAAAAATGCAAACTTTATGGCACCGATGCGACTGTTTTTCAAACAGTAGCAATGGCTCAAATTCATAGTTCATTTTTTCCTCGATCGTCATGAAAGTACACCTATCTTTAGCGACGACCCCGATGGTGGTGTTTATTAATATGCTCAGTCATCGCTAACCCGTGAGGGATTTCCGCGACGACCGACGAGCAAATTTGAAACAAAAAATCTGCCGAAATCCACCCATGGAACTGATATCAGAGATATCATTTGTACTTGCACCTACAGGTTCTTCAACGTGGTGTTCCAGTTCAGTCATGGTTTCGTAAAGAATTTCACCCCTCCCACTCTCTCGGGCTTCATGCTTTAGGGGGCATCTATTACACAGTAATTTGTCACTGTCCTCATCTCAGTCCCTCTATTGTGTCATGTATCAAAAACACATGTCCATATCTTCCCACTTATGCAAAAAGATTAAACAGTGCTCTTTGATGCTGAAGAACTGACCCTTTTTCCTAATTTTATGCATCGTCACTAATAAGACATTAAAAGGTGCGACGATCCCTTGTCATGAACTGTCTCGTCGCAACACCATCACCAGTGTACACGTGTTTCCCGCAACGGTGTGATTTTAGGGCTCGGCGCGAAGCTCCTAGATATTTACAATGATGATTCATCTAAACGCATTGCCTCCTTGCAATGTTGTCACTGATCCTTAGTTCATGACTTGCGATGACCCAAATTTGGCGAATTTGTTCAAAAAATCAGCCTTCTGGGTGGTTCTAGAGCTTGTTGTTGGGTCAGTTTGGGTCGCTTTTCCTCCTCTCGGATGGTGGTTCCGCCTCTTGTGCAACCTCTCTTAAGGATAAGCTCCCTCTCCCTCATTTCATGGAGACTCCTTCTCCTATAAAATCACTCACCATTGCTATGATCTGCTAGTTCTTTGGTTGTGTAGTGCTGGTTAGTTCTTTTGAGTTTGCTTTGAAACTAAGTAGATAGCTTTGGTGTGAGTGTGACAAGTGTGGGATTGCTAATAGTTTGATAAGAGGTTGTGGAGTGCCTTAACCTTGTATTAGATCTTGTGAGTGAGAGAGAGATATCGTCTATTTGGGAGACCCATTCTTGAGAGTGAATGCTTGAAGAAACATACTGATTGGACCCTCCGAGAAGGCTTGCGACGTCAATAATTGGTTGTAAGCTTTGCTCTTGATTCATTTTAATACAATCAATGATGATTTCCTATATCTTGTGTACAATTTACTTGATAGCTTATGATTTCTTGACTTTATAAGTAAATAGATCATTGTTGTTCTCGGTTACGTGCTCTGTTGTTTTCTTGTGGTGTTTCAGGTTGATGGCTCGCTGAGGAGGAAGAAACGAAAGTTGGAGTAGCGCAACGGAAACTTCATAAACCACCGGTTTGGGGTAGGCCTCCAACGATGACTATTTAAGGGAATCAATTGTTGTTTTGTCTTTGTTATGACTAGACCCACTGTTACACAGTAATTTGTCACTGTCTCCCTGTCAGTCTCCCTACTATGTCATGAATTCAAATCAATCATGCTCATGCTCTCTAAACTGGCCAAATGACCCACTTTGCCAAAGTTTATTGCATCAGCGCGTCTGTTATTAAAATAACCGCGCTGACGGGCGGCTTATAGTCTAACTGGTGCGCTGCCAGCGCGGAAGCACACGGGTTTCCCGCGTTGGTCGAATTTTATACGCCAGCGCATCATATGAAAGTATCGAGCCGCGCTGACACAGTCTGCTCTGTTTATGTGATGCGCTGTCAGTGCGTCAGTCCAGTGTTACACCCGCGCTGATCCAGTTTGGGCGAATTTGTTCCAACAGCCAGCCTTCCAGATGGTTCCAGGCCTGGTTGTTAGCCTTGTGAGTGTCACCCTCCTTTCTATGGCATGTTTGTTCGTCATTTGAAACCGCCTTCCTTGGAGATAAGCTTGTCCTCCCACCATTCATGGAGACTCCTTCTCTATTTAAACCTCCACCATTACCATGAGCAGCTAGTTTTTGGATAGTGTGGAATTCATAGTGCTTGGATTGCTGCTGTTAGTAGGTATTTGGTGTGGCAAGTGTGGTTTTTCTAGAGGAAGCTTAAGGAAGGTTGTGAGTATTGCTTGTGTGAGAGAGAGCTTCTTGTGTTGGGAGAATCCACTTCCAAGGGTGAATGCTTAAGAGACTTGTTGGCTGGACCCTCAAGAGAAGGACTCAGTGTTAGAACTTTGGTTGTACCTTTCTCTGTTATTGATTTAATAATAGATGACTACTGTTATGGTTCCATTCTCATTTGTCTTGTGATGGTTAATGTGAATTACATCCTTTCTGACTGATGTATAATTGCTTTTATTAGATTTCACGCTTGTGTTTGTCTTTTTCTTCGTGTGTGCAGGTATCTATTCGCGGGGATCGCAGAGGATTGTGACCGGCCAAGGCGAAGGAGCGAGAGCGGCATCTCTTCATCAAACAATAGCGTTGGAATCCAAGTAGGTGTTCTTTGCCTCTCTTTTAATTGCAATTAGGAACTTGCACAGTAGCATTGATTGATTGTTGCTAGTCCCATTCTGGGCTAGTAGGGATCGCCTCTATCCGTAGAGGGGATTTACCTCTCCAACAATTTGGCGACTCCGCTGGGGAGCTGGCCTTTTGTCTCTTTTGTCCATCTTTGTGTTTGAGTTTGATTGTTCTCTCTTTTTGAAATTGGGGATTAGTTCTCTGCTTTTAACCCTCCTGGTTCAATCTGGGAAGTGTCTTAATTGTTTAAAGAGTTCTGGCCTTGGTTTGGGAGTTTTTGGCTTGATTTTGCCTCTTTTTTAACCTCAGCGCGGTTTATATCAAAACAGTTGCGCTGACAGCGCATAGCTGTTTCTTTAAACCTGTTGTCATCGCGCTTGTACGTAAAACAGTCGCGACGGTTCTGAAATCGAACCAGCGCGCTTAATCCGTGTCCTTCCGCGCTGACAGCGCCAAGTTGCTACGCGTGACCTCTTGTCAGCGCACAGTTGCTGAGAGCTACCCGCGCTGATCCTGTAAAATTGAATTTGTTTCAATTTTACCTCCTGAGCCTGTTGGTTTCACTATCTCCAGCTTTTTCTACTTGGTTTATGACTTGATATTTATTGTTTGAACTGTTACACACTTGCTTGCGAAGTCTTGTTGGACGGATTTCATTTTTGTGTCCTGTGACCTAGTGCCATCATCCCGTTTTCACTGGATTGACCTTGTTTTGCTCACTTGTTCACTTGTTCACAAAAGTTCATTGTTGCTTGCCTTTGCTATTGCGGAAACCTTCCTCTTTTGCTTTCTTTGCTTGTTTTCTTGATTTGATTGTTGTTGAACCGATCCTCGGATTGTTTCACTACCCAGACACAGATCACGGTTGCTAGGGTTCAATCAGCTCTTTTCACGCTTGTTGTGCTTTTCATTGAGTGATTTTACTTCTTTTTGCTCGGTGTTACTGTCTCTCAAAATTCATTTTAAAGTGCATAGTGCCATTGAAAAAGAAATCAAACTAGCATCTTTTGCATTCAATAGTTAATGAAAAGAAGAGCATCTCTGATTTGTGTTCTCAAAAGAAAATTTTTATTTCTTTGTCATTAGCTGCATTAGATTGTTTGATTGTTTGAGTTCATTTTGTTTGATTGAAAGCTCTTAACCTTCTCATAGTTAGAATTAATCGAACGAAATGGTATTCTTTGGCATGTAGTTTGCATCTAGGAAATTGTGAGAGATCATACGATAAGGCCTGAAACCGAAACTTAATTCAAGATCAACCATAAAATAAACTGAATAAATCTAAAAACGCATTGGAACTTAACGCTCATATCATAGAGGTCTAGGCTAGAGACGTCCTCCGGCGTCGTTAAACCTAGTCACTGTTGTTTCACATTACGGTTGGGTGATTCCTCCTCTTGTGACTCGATAGTGGTCTAGCACGGATTTGAGCTCCCACGTACCGCCGCGTATATAGGGGAGACCCCACTAGGTTATCGACCTTGATCCATAGGAAGCCGAGTCTGCCGCCCTGCGAACCGTAACGCATCGAACACAGCATTCGGGAAGATTGACTGCAGTACGGAAAGTCCTTGGTTCTCATACGATTGCCAAGGTGTATAAGCAGTTTTACGGATTTCTTGGTAAACCCTTTGCCTAGAATCTCAAGAGCAGTCACTTTTGATCCTTTTCGGACTCCCTAAAAGAAAAGGTGCCAGTGAGCGTCTTGTCACTTCGTGCTCATTAAACATTCGAAGGAGACTAGAGTCATCTTTTCGTCCTTTTCTCGACTCTTGAAACATGAAAAGGTCAAGTTTAGTTCCTGTGTCTTAAAATTTATTCGGCCACGTCAACATCACCTGGTTAAATCTTGTGTTAGCTTGAATAGGTTTCTTTTTGTTTGCCATGGCAACTTTTCCGGGGTTCACCAACCCGAGTTCCCCTCCTGACGGGAACCCTGGTCATTTCCCTCCTCTTGGGAATGTTGGTGCCCCTTATATGGCAACGTTATCCCTTCCAGGGTTAACTGTCGGGTTGCCTGTATGGTTGTTTTCAACCTCTCTGGTCCCTGTCGTGTCGGCTGTTAGTCCATCAGTCCCTCCACCTGAACAACATCATGTTGATCCGAAGGTGGACCTCTCCCCTTCGACGCCTACTTCTACGTCCTCATCTTCTACTTCGCCTGGTGAAGGCCTCGTTTCGAGTAACCAGGTGGCTAAGAAGAAGAAGAAGAAGACCAAGAAGAAGAAGTCTCCTAAAGGAGAGGCTACAAGTATAACTCTTGCTCCACCGAGTACACCTGAATTCGGGCCCTCTTCTGCCCCCCCCGCGGAAAGTTAAGTTTCCTTGTCGATTATGCAAGGAGGACCATCTTCTTCGCGATTGTCCTGGCATTTCCAGGGTATTAGAAATATGGTCTCACGATCCGGCCCACCCCTCATCGTCCTCTGGGGCTCACGGCGATGCTCCCTTATTAGTTGGGGATAGTAAGGGAAAAGGGAAGATTCGCACCCCTTGCAGACTTTGTGAAGGCAATCATCCACTTCACCTTTGTCCACTCATGGATAAAGCCTCCAGTGTCTTGGAAAGTCTCTCAGCTCCCTCACCCCAGCTTCCCGTTGGATATCAACGTCTGCCTGCAGTTGCGGATTATCCGCTTCCCGACAAAAAGAGTGGTTCCCATTCTTCTCTTGTCCAGGCCCCTCTTCCCGAACCCGGCAGTGTCCAGCCTGTTCCAGACCAACCATTGGTCAGAAAGAGTGACGACTCGAGTCCGCCGCTCGCTCACTCTGTTTCGGAAGAGAATCATGCTCACGTTCTTCTCGTCTCTTCAGATTCTCCGGAGTCCCGAACTGACTCTCCTAACCCAGCTGCTCCCGAAGGTTCTCCTTCGTTCCCTTTAGCACCTGGGGGAAATCATATGATTCCCCCACCAAGTAGTCTGGTCGCTTCCTTTGATTGGAATCGCCTGATCGCCGGTCGCCTTCCATCCCATGTGCCCTTCCAGGTTACGGTACTTGCCTGTGATAAGGCAGTACCTGGCACTCTTCTGGATGAAGGTGCGTCGGTCAGTCTTATGCCGTACACTACTTGGCAAGCTTTAGGTTCCCCGCAGCTCGGGCCGGTCACACAGAATCTGTTGGCCTTCGACGGAGGAGCCTGTCCATCTCTAGGAGTTCTCCCGAAGTTCCCTATTACTTTGGGAGGAAAAACCGTCTATATAGACGTCTTGGTTACCCAAGGTGTTTTAGACTTTAGTCTTCTCCTTGGTCGCGACTATGTTTACGCCATGGGGGCACTTATTTCTTCGCTTTTCCGTGTGGTTTGCTTTCCACACGATGGAAGAATTGTGACTATCGATCAATTGTCGTTCGCTAGTCCCCCGATGCCTCCTGCGCAGTTGTCGCCCCCTCCTAGTTTTTATCCACCAGTTGTATCTGCCCCGCCGCAGATCAACTACGTGGCCACCTACCCTGTGCCTATATCCAGTGATGACACCATTGTGCATAGTGTCCTGGGGGCATTAGGTCCTGACTTCCAAGATGTGGTCCTTCCATCAGGAATCACGCTCTTGGAAGCACCGACTTCCTATTCATTATGAAGCAGTCTGGTCGGAGCATAGTTCACTTTCCTATGTCAAGCTCCCTAAAAAATGAAATTGGGTCTGGTTGGAGCATAGTTCCTTTTCGGTGTCAAGCTCCTCAAAAAAATGAAACTGGGTCTAGTGGAGCATAGTTCATGATCTTGTGTCAAGCTCGTTAAAAAATGAAACAAGGGTTATGAGGATAGTTCTTTTACTGTGTCAACCTCATTAAAAAATGAAACACCTCCCTTTCAAAATCGAGTCTTTTGATTAAGATCTCGTAAAATACAAGTCGAGTCTTTCATCAATCTCGAGAATGAACCTTCATTCCATCCACTTTGTTGCATGCAATGAAGCTTGGGGGCATGTACCTCGATTTACGTTATTATGCTGGGGGCATGCGAACTTATAACAAGCATAGTTTTTCATTTCAAGCTTATGTAAACATGAAACCGAGTCCAAGAAAAGTTCTCCATGGTTCAAGCTTGTGTAAAAATGAACCCATACCCATTTTACATCTCGTGATTGCTATCTTTATCTGCTAAATTCTGCTAGATGAGCCTTGGTTGTTTCATTCCATTGCTACCATCTCTTTGGCCGATCATATGCTCTCACTTGGTTGTTTATCCTTTCCTGAGGAACCGCAGCGATGAGTGGTTTTATTAGCCTGCCTCTTGACCATTACATGTTTTGAGCAGTTCCACCATGGCTGGAACCAGTTGCTACCTTTTATACCACTCGTTCCTCTAGGACGAGTCTCCTTTAAGCTCTTTTCTGACTCGTAAAAGATGAAAAGGTTGCCGAGTATTTTCCCTTTTTGACTCGTTAAAGAGAATAAAAATGGAGGTCTGCTTTCAGCTCTTTTCCGACCGTTTAAAGACGAAAAGATAGCTGAGTCTCCCTCTCAACTCGTTTAAAGAAATGAGAGGCAGTCGCCTTTAAAGCTCTTATTTGACCATTTAAACTAAAAAGATTGCCGGGTTTTTGTCATTTCGAACTCGTTATTGGCTCTAAAACGACGTACTTCTGACCGCTTTTCTACTCTTTCGGGTCAAAGTCACTACTCACGAAAAGTACTCCTCGACCATACTGGTCGGGCGGTTCTTTCGAGCATTGTTTTATACTTTTTCGGGCTCGAGAGACACAACTTTACGAAAAAGGAACCCCGTGGAGTTTTCTTTTCCGCTGTCTTTTTAGACTCTCTAAATAGGAAAAGACGCTGAGTTCTTCCGTTGTCAGACTCGTTAAAATTTAATGACATCGGGTTCCGTCGCAATGACGCTCACAAGAATATGCTATCCCCATCAAGCTTGTTAAAAATAACTGGGGTACTCACCAGAAATGGTGGGGAAAATGGATCCATAATTATTGGCGTGTCGGCAGTATGTCGCTCTTGAAAATGGCACTAGTCTGCATTCGTGTCGGGGTGGGGACATCTCATCTTGTTTTACACTAGCCTCCGTAGGTTTGGGTTATCCTATTTGGCCTCTCATCTTCTCATTGCCTTTTCACCATGACCTTTGCTCATTTGATGTCAGATACTACCAAATCCACTGTCGTGCCGCCAATATGTTCAAGAGAAGTTGACCTGTGCAGAATTACAACCTCCCTCTGATACCTCACACAAAATATCTTATCCTTCTCTGTCTCGTGTCAATGATGTGGGAAGCATTATGGCCCACCTTCGATCAAGTTTACTTCCTGTCGACTTCAGCTCATTATCCAGGAAAGTGACCTAGAGACTCCCTTCAGGTGCCTTAGAGCCTGCATGCCTCAATGGCAGGTTCTTCGTGTTCGACGTGACGTTTTCATCATCGGCCTCCAATCGGATAATTCTGTGGGTGTTCGACGCCAGCTCATTGATTCACACGTCGCAGATTGTACCTATAAGTACCTTGAGGACCATTGTCATTATTGGTGGTACCTCTCGCGTCTGTTAACAGTTTTCATCATTGACTGGTAATCAGACGATGTTCATGCATGTTCGACTTCAGCTCATGTATTCACATGCTTGAACTTGTACTTTGTTCGGGTTGGGATGGAGCGCAAGACCCTGGTTTTTGTTTGTTATGAACCAGGCTGCGATTTTGTGGATTGTTATTACATGACTCATTGATGGATGGTTGCGTCCATACCTGAGTCTTTGGGATGGCTGCGACCATACCCTCTTATCTTTATGGTCTCTTTAGCTGGGTGGCTGCGTCCATACCACAGACCTTCTTTGTATGTCTTTTGGATGGCTGTGCCCATGCCTAAACTACATGTGATCGAGATATCAGTTGTACATTCATGCAGGTCCTTCCTGGTGGTGTTCCAGTTCAGCAGTTTTGTAAAGCATTTCACCCCTCCCACTCTCTCGGGCTTCATGCTTTAGGGGGCATCTGTTACACAGTAATTTGTCACTGTCTCCCTGTCAGTCTCCCTACTATGTCATGAATTCAAATCAATCATGCTCATGCTCTCTAAACTGGCCAAATGACCCACTTTGCCAAAGTTTATTGCATCAGCGCGTCTGTTATTAAAATAACCGCGCTGACGGGCGGCTTATAGTCTAACTGGTGCGCTTCCAGCGCGGAAGCACACGGGTTTCCTGCGCTGGTCGAATTTTATGCGCCAGCGCATCCTATGAAAGTATCGAGCCACGCTGACACAGTCTGCTCTGTTTATGTGATGCGCTGTCAGCACGTCAGTCCAGTGTTACACCCGCGCTGATCCAGTTTGGGCGAATTTATTCCAACAGCCAGCCTTCCAGATGATTCCAGGCCTAGTTGTTAGCCTTGTGAGTGTCGCCCTCCTTTCTATGGCATGTCTGTTCGTCATTTGGAACCACCTTCCTTGGAGATAAGCTTGTCCTCCCACCATTCATGGAGACTCCTTCTCTATTTAACCTCCACCCTTACCATGAGCAGCTAGTTTTTGGATAGTGTGGAATTCATAGTGCTTGGATTGCTTCTGTTAGTAGGTAGTTGGTGTGACAAGTGTGGTTTTGCTAGAGGAAGCTTAAGGAAGGTTGTGAGTATTTCTTGTGTGAGAGAGAGCTTCTTCTGTTGGGAGAATCCACTTCCAAGGGTGAATGCTTAAGAGACTTGTTGGCTGGACCCTCAAGAGAAGGACTCAGCGTCAGAACTTTGGTTTTACCTTTCTCTGTTATTGATTTAATAATAGATGACTACTGTTATGGTTCCATTCTCATTTGTCTTGTGATGGTTAATGTGAATTACATCCTTTCTGACTGATGTATAATTGCTTTTATTAGATTTCACACTTGTGTTTGTCTTTCTCTTCGTGTGTGCAGGTATCTATTCACGGGGATCGCGGAGGATTGTGACCGGCCAAGGCGAAGGAGCGAGAGTGGCATCTCTTCATCAAACAATAGTGTTGGAATCCAAGTAGGTGTTCTTTGCCTCTCTTTTAATTGCAATTAGGAACTTGCACAGTAGCATTGATTGATTGTTGCTAGTCCCATTCTGGGCTAGTAGGGATCGCCTCTATCCGTAGAGGGGATTTACCTCTCCAACACCCACTCTAGGGCTAGAGGGGTTGCCTATGTCCGCAGAGGGAACACTTTCCTTTATCACACTAGGTCTAACCTTTTACATCTAAGGGATCAGATTATATAGTTGAGCTCCTTTTATTTACTCTACCTAATCTAATTACCTGCCAAGATTACACTGTTTGGTCAGATTTTATTCTCTATCTATAAGCATAAAATTGAAAACATGAAATAGTCAAGTTTAAACATTTTGACTATCATGGATTGTGGAAAAGGTAACAAGCTGCACACAATCATTTATTCTACATCAAAAGTAACTAGGAGTGGCATTTTGACTTGCACACTTTCATGGTATTTTCTTCTCTTAGGGTTCATTTTTTCATCTTTTTTGACCTTTTTTATTCTTTTTGTCCTTTGATTTTTCTTTTAGAACATACCCTCTTTACATTTTTTAATTTTTTGAATATGTAAAACATTTGCAGAAAGCAAAGGTGTGAACATATTAGAGGTTTAATCTCAGTCATTCAAAAATTATGACTCTTATCGGTATAGGAACCTAACATGTCCATTATTAATTCATAACTTCGGAAATTACACTCATCATAACCTATAGACTTACAGAAATTGCAAAACATTTGTTGGGGATTCTGCACAAACTTCTATAACAAATGAAAATTGTCCGTCGTATGTTTTCCTATGATCTAGCAGATAGCACACCAAGGTACCACACCTAAACTCGTCCCAACGTTATTTTCTGGCTTCAGGTGGACACGACCTCCCATAACTAAATAATTTTGATACATCCAACAATCATCCTTGTCCTAACCATGGCCCTTACATTTCAAACACCATACTTCTGCATGGGTCTCACTCTGGGCTTCTTTTCCCTTTTTGAGACTCTGCAATTCCATATGCAGGCTAGCCAACTTTGACTGAATTTTTTGCACTCCCTGTTGAAAATGGCAACAAGAAATGCTAAAACTAGAAGTGCTAAAAATAGCACTGCTATAAATAGCAGTTTGAGTACCAGTGCTGGATTGAGCAACAAGGAATGAAAAATGGAAGTGCTAAAAATATAATTATATTTTTAGCATTTCAGTATGGATTCCTACTTTAGTCAGTCCCTGGACTAGAAATAGAAAGTAAAATTCGAATTTGATATTAACAGCAGTTTGTAAATTAATTAATTAATTCATCTTGAGTTAATTAGTTAAGGAAAAACAAACTTGAAGTCTATGTGAGGGCATGCAACAGTTTATCTATTAATTGAGGAATTTATCCACTAGTTAAAGAGATAAGGATGAGTTGTAATTAGTTGGCTCAGTTAATTGAGTCAAGTCCAGTTAGATTAATTTAACAATTTGTTAAATTAATGAGAGTTCAGTTAGTTAATGCTTGCATGCATGTAACTACTGTATTTCAGATAACTGAGTATTCACTCATGGATAACTCATGCATGTCAGTTTAGATAGAGACCCAGTTGATATCAAAGAAGGGACAGTGTACTGTCAGTTGGATGAATATTTTTCCTATAAAGGAAGCTCATCCATGATTAGGATTTATCTCCTTCAGGACTGCACAGTTGGTTCAGAGGTTGGTGAGTGTGTGAAGAGGCCAATTCACACAAGTGGATGCACTGGACCCCAATCAGAATTGCACAAAGAAATAGGAGGCTTGGAGGGTAGACCAGAGGTTAGATAGAGGCCTTTGACTCTCTATGAGCAGCAGAGGTATTGCAAAGAGAGCAAGATAGCTTTTGAGTTGATTATTTTTGTAATACTAGCTATATTTCCACTTGTATGATAATACAGAGTTGGGGTTTTAGGTTGAGGCTTTCTCCGGGTAAATTCTTCTGTGTTATGTGTGATTGATTTCTCCATATCAGTTATATGTGTTCTTATTGATGTTGCTCATGTTCGATTAAGCTTCTGCTAAATTGGTTGTAGGAGTAGATCAAGTATTTTTCTTTAGTCTATTGCATTATCAGGTGATCTACAGGTGGGAATTTCTACATGGTATCAGAGCTAGTTGATTTGTAGAAAAATTTCTACATGGTATCGAAGCACAGGTGATCAAGGAAGAAAAATATACAAGAAGGGAGAAGTTGAAGTTTGTGATTCCTGAATATAGAAATCGAGTTCTTATCACATCTCTATTTCACCTATGGCGTTCTATGGTTTGAGACTAGAATATGCCCTTGATGGTAGTTCGAATTATATAGCCTAGAAGGATCGTATGGAAGTAGTACTAGAGGATAACGGTCTAAAGGACTTTATTGATCAAGAAGTCCCCAAGCCGACTGGTGCTACTGAATTGGCTGAATGGAAGAAATGTGTGGCTAGAGCAAGGAGAATCCTTCTGGAGGGAGTTCGAGATCACATAATCTCGAGTTTCCATGGGAAGGAGACACTATTTTCAATGTGGGAAACATTGAAGATCTATATCAGAATAGCAGTGATCAGAGAAAGTTGGCACTGAAAGACAAGCATAGAAAATTTTAGGGGCGAATGTTTGCCCTTTGGCGAAATTAAGGGGTTTTAAATTTTTAGTGGGCGAATATTTTGTATCATAGTACATTTTTACAAATCACCTCAAATAGCCCACCTTATTTTAAGGGAGAGGGTAAAAAAGGTAAATTTAGCCCTTGAAATTAGGAGTTACAACCTTCCATTCGCCCAATTTCAAGAATAGGTTTTATTTAAGTGAATCCATTCGCCCATTTTCAAGAATAGGTTTGATTTAAGTGAATCCTATGGGCCAAAGGCCCAAATACCATATTTATAAAAGAGGTAGTAAATTAATAAAAATGTAAATAAATGAGAGGTATGGTAAATAAATAAAACATTTTTTATATTTACTCCATAAGTCACCTTATATACATGCAAGGGTGTAAACAAATAAAAATATAAGTAAAGTGGAGGTATGGTAAATAAATAAAACATATTTTTATACTTACTCAAAAGGTATGGTAAATAAATAAAACCTCTTTTTATATTTAGTCCATAACCCTCGTTCTATTTATGAAGGCTCAAGAAACAGGTTTTATTTAAGTGAATCCTATAGGCCAAATACCATATTTGTAAAAGAGGTATGGTAAATTAATAAAAATATAAATAAACTAGAGGTATGGTAAACAAATAAAACATTTTTTTATATTTACTCCATAAGTCACCTTATATTTACAAACACTCAAAAAATGCATTATATTTAGGTGAGACCTGTGAGCAAAATACTATGGGACAAATACCATGGAATAGATTGTTATTAATACCATGCAAAAAAC
This sequence comes from Pinus tabuliformis, assembly GCA_031772625.1. Classification (NCBI taxonomy): domain Eukaryota; kingdom Viridiplantae; phylum Streptophyta; class Pinopsida; order Pinales; family Pinaceae; genus Pinus; species Pinus tabuliformis. The sequence continues at coordinate 1,254,671,923 of CM062819.1, forward strand.
ATTATTAACCCTAATATTAGTATTAATAAAAATAAAAACGACACATGGTATTGACACATGGTATTCACCAAAATGGCACATGGTATTGACCCATGGTATTCACCTAGAATGTAGCCTATTTAAATGGGGGAATTAAACCAGCATATATCCATCTTTACTCTGGATCTACTAACCCCCGAGAGGTATCAAATATCGTGATATTTGATCTGATCAAGAGTAAAAATGGATGTTGTAATTTAATGTATATTAAACAATTTAGCTTGGTTAAAATAAAAATCAACTATTATTTTATTAATTTTTATAAATTACTAATAGTAATTTTTAAGCTCCAGGTTTATGATAACCCATGGTATTGATCCATGTTAATACCATGGTATTCATGTGAGCATAGACTATTTAAAGGGGAAATTCTATCATCTTAGATCCATCTTAATTCTGGGTCTACAAGTGCTCAGAGGGATAAATAGATTTCATCCCCTAAGAGTGGTAGATGTGGAGTTAAGATGGATATAGGTTGGTTTTTATGATAATGAAGATATTAAATAGACTTAGGAAATTATATTGTAAAAGCATAGACATTGGACAAGTATATTTGTATACTTCTGTTTTAAATTGAAACAAATCCAGGGCTAAAAGGAACAGATTGATTGCACTAGTCATCCTTCTATAACTTTCGAACATATGCTGGAGTAAACAGATTGTAATTTGGGTAATTTTTCTAATTGCAAATAGGAACATACTTGTGTATTGGCAGGGTGGTTACAAGGTCCCTAGAAGTGATGAATTTGAATTTTTCTTGGTTTTATATATAGTATTAGGTTTTTTATCATGCTTTCTGTGAATGGCACAGGTGAATTTTATCCTACACCCACTAGGTTATCGATATGTAATTTCGGTAATTTTGATTTCAAAAGATATTTTAAAGAAATGCAATGATTGCATTTGTGTATTCAATAAACACAAGATTTTATAATTGAGTAAAATATTCGCCATGCCTGGTGAGAGATTTGCCAAAAAATTATATATACATATCATATTATCATAAAATCGCCTTCCATTTTTCCTATATACCATGGAGATTCGCCCATTTATTATACATGAAAATTTAGAGGGGGTTCTTAAAATTTTCCCTAAAGACAAGCTTCATAAGATCAAGTGTGAAAAGGGTGACATGATCTCTACATATCTGAACAAGCTCACCACATGCAGGGATGAGCTTGGAAGTGTAGGGATCAAGATAGTTGATGATGACATGGTGATTCTTGCACTCCTTGGTCTTCGTAAGAGCTCGCATAGCTACCAGGACTTAGTTAATGGAAGAGAGAAATTGCTAGATTTGGAACGACTTTGGTTCGATTTGGTGCAGGAGGAGATAAGAATAAGCACCAGAGATGCTTCTTCATCCATGGAGGATGAAGGAAACTATGCCTTAGCAAGTAAGGCGAAGAAGGGGAAGGAGAAGGTTTCTCTTTCTGAATCCAGTTCTTCCCGTGGCGGGAAGAAGGTTGACAAATCGAAAGTTCGATTCTTTTGTTGTCATGAGGTGGGCCCTTTTGCTACAAATTGTCCACAGAGGAAATCCAAGAAGGGATTCGGGGAAGGATCTGAAGGTGAGGCACTTGCTTCACAGTTCGAGTTGGATTTCACACTCTTCACATGCATGGTTTCATCCATGGTGGGAAGTGGTTGGTTCCTTGATAGTGGAGCTTCTTTCCACATGACTGGCGATGAGCAGCTTCAAAAGGTTGTGGAGCAGCCACAATAGGGGAAGCTGAGAGGAGTTCGAGTAGAGACATCTACTCATGTAGAGACCTCCAGTAGGGGGAAACTTCGAGCTAGGTGGGCAGAGGGATCACATGCAGCCATACCTCCAGGTAGGAGGTGGGGCGATGTGGAGTGATCATCCCAAGGAGGAGGGGTAGGATCCTTGAGGTACCCAACCTCTTTGATTCGACTTTGCTACGAGACCCCCGATGAGGATTAGCAAGACTGACTGATTGGGTAGAGATAGATGTGGATGGAGCGGCAGAGAGAGATACAATGTAGGAATCCGAAGACAGCGCAGAGTTAGCAGGCTACAACAATGTGAGAGGCATAAGTGTGTTGCACTAGTGCAGGATGGCACAGAGAGGTGTGCAACGGTGCGAGATGCATAGAGATGTTGCTGTAGTGTAAAGGTCAGAGAGGGAGCACTTTTCAGCAACAGGTAAATCTTCAGCATCAGAGTATGTTTCTAGCCCAACAAAGAGGTTAGTTGCGAGTTTTTTTTGTTCCGATAGTTGTTGGAGCAACCATAATTGGTAGAAGTGTTGCATGCAGAACATTCCGAAGGTACAAGATCAAGTATGAGAGGAAGCCTTTCTTGTTGAGAGGGAGTGTTGAAAATGGAAACAAGCAATGCTAAAAATAGAACTTCTATAAATAGTAGTTTGAGTAC